>CM071141.1:10010000-11232000 GCA_036417725.1 Clanis bilineata
GTAAGCTCGGCGAAATGTGGGTGTACTTGTTGGCTAGTGCGCCTCTGCCTGCCCCTTCCGGGATACAGGCGTGAGCTTAAGTTATGTTAAAGTGGAACTGGGGCAGGAAAGTATTAAACACGTACGTATTAAACAGAGAGGACAATTAGTACAGAATGGAAACCTTCCAACGACCACAGGCGGCGTGACAGATCCAGAAAGAGATAGCGCAACAATCTAGATGCCTACGAAATCGCATGGGCGGATCGGGAATCAAAAACCCATGAGCTACCAGTGTTCGTGGTGAAAGGAACTTTAATTCACGACGCCACCAATGGTGTCGGCAAATGAACTCAAATTTTAAAACATTTTGACACTATAATTATAATTAGGTGTAGCGCGTCATTGTTAATTGTTTAAAAATATTTTTATTTTGCTTATATACAAAATACAGCAAGTCTTTTTCAGAGTCGAAGGAAAACAACAAATTATTATATTAAAAGTAAATATATTAAAACTTATTAAATTACTAAGTACACTATACTTAAATAAGATTTTTACGAAGCAACTAATTCCATTTTTCTATATTTTTTTCTAAGTGTGGAAACTGGATCTTTAAAAAGTATTGGATCAAGTCGAAGCACGGAGCGCATCAGTGGCATATAACCCCATGCTGTGGCAAATGTATTCAAGCAGGATTGCCTTTGGACGAAATGTTCAGGGTCGCTCCACGAAGATCTGAAAATATTGCTTTGTTAGATTATATCGATAAAGGGGCGTCTCCTTTAGGTACATGTTTTTTGAAACAAAATACTAAAACCTCAACACAAAACAAACTTTTTCATTATCTCCGTCTCACTTAATGGTCAATTGTAGAAATACCATGTTTTGTGTAGGTGTTTTGTGTAATGTTTTAGTGCAGGGGACGCGGCTTAAGACCGCATGTATAAAAATTGTTTTTATGGTTTGTAGATACAACTTCATATTGATAAATAGCCCATGCTGTGATGTTATATCGGTGTCCCAAAAAATAATACATGCTAGATTTTTATTTTATTCCGATTGTTGTGCAATGTGTTGTTTCACTTGTTACCTCTAATCTATTCCAACACCTACTCGCATCTTTAACTTCTCACAAGTTTAGGGCGATAAACCTTGCGGTGCTTAGCGGCGACGTATATAATCTTTTACCTGCCCTTTATATATATATATATATATATATGTATATATATATAAAGGACAGGTAAAAGATTATATAAGATATATATAAGATAAGATTATATATATATATATGTCGGATGGCCAACGCTGGCGTTGTTTTTTAAAAACGTTGACGTCAGCATGGCTGACGTCATTTTTGACAATAAGATGATTACTCATCTTATTTATCAACTGTGAACACTGAAAGTCACAAACTCCCTTTATTAACGGTGCTTAACAGCACCGTCTAGTCAGGGATATGGACAGTCCGAGTGCCGGAGCACGACTGTGTCGAATTTGCTCTGAACACTCCTTTTATAGGGTGCAATATTTGCAACTACCTACTCGATACCGAATATCGAATGTCAAAGAAATAATTATAACGATTATTTTAACTTTTTAGAATCTTTTAACGATTCAGCAGTTTAACAATTTTAAAATGAATTAATAACGTGAAATAACAACGGCTTTTTAAATAAGCGTGCGATTTTGCGCCGATATATATATATATATATATATATATATATATATATATATATATATATATATATATATATATATATATATATATATATATATATATATATTATATATATATATATATATATATAAAGGGCAGGTACAGGTACAGTTGAAAAGAATAGTCGAATATAATAAATGTATGGGAATGACATAAGAGTACGCGGCATATAGCGTATTCTTATGTCATTCCCATACATTTATTATATTCGACTAGCGCAAAAGCCACATATGTAAACCCGCAGGTCTGAGAGGGACCAAGGGACGAGGTATTATAAGGCGCCCCTTATAATACCGCACCTCTTGATCCCTCTCAGTCTCTAGATCCCGCCAGACAGACGTCTGACGCCCACTATATTGTCTATTAATGATTTAGATCATGTTGGCATCAATAAAAAAAACTTTTCTTTTGTGGGTTGGCTCATTTCTGCACAACACAGTCCAATTGGCAGTAAGAGATTGGGGCATTTCCGCGAAAAAAAGTCATTAGATAGATAACAATTATCAATTATATTACTATTAAGGGTTTGTCATTGCCGTGGTCATATGAGTCATTACCATTGCCTATACTTAACGACGGTAGTGACGTTTTTTTTCGCGGAAATGCCTTTTAACGATTGTGGAATCCAGTGGCGTGCATTTCATAAAGACAAGGAGACATTGTCTACCCCGAGAATTTGCTAAAATTACATAATGAAAGAAAAATATTGTCACCAAAAAGAGTTTTTCAAACAGTACTGATAGTATTATTTTAAATCGATGTGAGAATGATCATGATGGTTAAAGTTACGCAAGAATAAAGTGAAGAAACTAATTATGCAAGATTTTTGGCTACCCTAATCTAAATTCCTGTGCACGTCACTGGTGGAGTCATATCGGTTTATGCCTCCTCTAAACGAAGACAGATGCCATCTATAAATGCGTCCGTCGACGTGTAGACGGGGTAATTTTCTCGTCTGTGGTAGATGTTTAACGTCGGTAGATGCGTCTGCCACCAATCCGTTCGTTATCGGTTTTTGTGGCACGCAACAAAGGGTTTAAGCGTGTGCGCTCGAAGTGTGTCCACACGACTGACGACGCATGAGTATTGTCGGAGTTATAGGATAATATTTTTTTTATAACTTTACTGCGATCCATACTCAAATAGTAGTTAAAAGTACTAAATAAATAAATAGATGTGGAAGCTACAGCAGCAGTCGAGAATTAACACAGACTGAACGACCTACAGACGTGTGGTCGGTTCGTGGTGATCCATCCGCTGATGCATCTGTCGACGTCCGTGGACGCGTATGTCTACGTGTAAAGAACGAGAGAGGAGGCATTAGATTGAAAGACCGTCGGGGTCCAGTCAACGGGTTGAGCCAATGTGTCTGCGAAACTAATTAATAATATTAGTTGTGGGTTCTGGTTAGTTAATGTACATTAAAATTTAAAAAAAGGAATGAATAAGAATGTGGTTGCATAAAATGTCGTCTTTCTGCTTATACGAAAATTATGGAAAAAAACATAAAATAAAATGTGCAGGTTAGCCGTGCTGCCGTCCTCAAGCTAAAATGCCGTTAAGTGAATAAACCTAATTTTGAGATGTCTCTAAAACATGGAAAATATTATTAAACTTAATAACTTGTTTACTTTAAGATTTAAAATAACCATAAGTCTTTGAAATCTCTAGGGACCATATTTTCCACGTTTTTTGGAGACATCAAAATTAGGTTTATTCACTTAACGACATTTTAGGTCGAGAACGGCAGTGTGGTGTTCGTGTGTGTATCGTGTAGCGTGCAATAGCAGTAGAGAGCGCATCTCGCCTGTAGTGGTGCGTGTACCGGCGGCGCTGCGCCAGCTTGAGCGGCGGGCGGCGCGAGGCGTGCGCCACCACGCAGTTGAGCAGCAAGTCCTCGCAGTTGCGCGCGCGCCGCACCGCGTGGCGCAGCGCGGGCGCGGCCGCCGCGTGCAGCGCGAGCCACGCGCGGTGCACCAGCGCGCCGCCCGCCAGCACCGCCGAGTACGACGCGCCCCACTTGCTGCTGTACCCCCACGCGCCCTGCGACAACACCGCCGCCGCCACACCGCAACATTACAACCATAGATTTATCAATTGACTGACGTCTCATAGATCGGCGAATAGAAAGAGATGAAGTGAGATTTTCAATATGTTAGAGCGAGATGGTATATGAAATCATTTATGAATGCTATACGGGCCTATAAGAGCTCGGCGCTAATCTTGAATACTACAGTTAAGCATATTTTTTAAAAATTCTAAGTTTTGACCATACAATTAAGTGTCTATTAAATATTATTGTTTCTGTTACCTGTGTAATACACATGTAGAAAGAGTACATCTAAAAGCGGCAATATCCATAGATATGCACGTTTTCACATAACTAACCCCAATTTGTTTATCTCTCTAACCGCAATATCTCAAATCTATATTATACGTTTTATATGCCAATCGGTATACAATAATATCTATTTTATTCATATAAATACATGCGAGACACCAGACTTAAATTAAAAATACATATATAAATACGTAAATTTTCATCTTAGTTTTCTACTTGTAGTGATTGTAGCCATCAATTTATTTGCAAAGGAATCGTTCCGATGAGGCCTTGTAATACTCTAAAAATACCCATTTGAATTCTAAAGCACTAATTGTTACACATATAATTACTTTTCATGAGCAATAATGTTTTTTTTTTGGTCCCGTCTTTGATGTTTGACACTCGATCTATGAGTTTATATCTATAATTACAACAGACAAATTACACTTATTGTAACTACCAATACCGACCGATGGTTCATAATATTATTATATTGCTTATTACAATATATTTAATTTTGGCCAACATATGGTGTAATAACACCTAAGGGCGACTTGCAGCACTATTGCTAATCGAGAGTTAGTTTTAAGCTCAATTTAACTTACAGCTCATTCGTATGTTTGAATCAAGAATTTTCCAGGTGCCGCAAGTCGCCCTAATTGGGAAAACTATATTACATTCTGTGGGAATAAATAACAGACAGACTTCAAAACTTATCTAATCGTGACTTATCTTCAAAATGTATATGGGATCACCCATGACTTAAGCTATATCGAATACAAAAAAAATCTCGAAAATCGGTTCACATTAGACGAATATATCACGTAACATATATTAAAAAAAAATACAGACGATTTGAGGATCTTAATAACAATATGATAATAACAATATCTTAGTGGCTGAAAACTGTCTACAGCGTGAATTTTCGCACTTTTGAATTAGAGTCTTTTTCGTGTGCACAAAATACTATAATTCAATAAAAGTCTAATTGTAAAATATAATTGCTTTACTTTTATAAATATGACCATTCATAATAATTAACATTTAAATAACAGTTAACACTAAACTCACTTGTCACTATAATAATTTCGCTGTTTTAGTTATTCCTCGCTATCACATGGTGTCACACATGCCATTCCGAGCAAAATATCAAAATCAAAAAGACGTGTTACCTTTGCTTCGTCCCAGAAATGTGTCCTCGCAGGATATCCTACTATTCGTTCCGGGAAATGTCGCCAAACGAGGAAAGCGAAATCGAGTTCTTCAGCCAGAAGTGGTGCATCCCCATCCAAAGAGAATACTGCCGCAGTCGGTACAGCCCACAATGGCTGCCAGCGAGCGGATACACCTTCCCTGGAGACATTACTTTATTGTAAAAAAATACATAATTAAACAGGATCAAAGCCGTCGGTATAGTGATATACCATGCCTAGTGTTTAATTTCAACTTTAAGTTAAATTTAAACTAGGATGTTTCAACTGTTTCAAGGTAGGTATCGACATTGCGCCGGAACTATGCGATCGTGGAACAGTCCAACATTCCAATAAGACTCCAATCCGTTCTTTGCAATATCAAACGTTCAGGAATTACTTCTCTAGTCGTGGATGGTTGGACTAACAGGTTCGATTCCACTGCTGGAAGTAGCAGTAGGTACGCCCGTGTAGTGCCGGAATACAGTAAATATTAATCTCCGTCCCGTGCAGTTGAGTAAAAATATTAAAATAAGAATTGATTACAAAATTGGCCACTTCTATGTAGTCGGACTCTTATTCTGGCAAAGAGGTCGCATGCCTAGACAGTTTTGTTGCATTACAAAGTTTCCCTGCCTCGAACCTACTAAGAGCGCTGATCAGTGACTGTATCCCGCGCTGAAGTTCCCCATAGACGCTCGCATTTGGAAAATACGTATATGAGTATGTAAAGGTCCCGACTACTCTGAAATCATCAGGTCGCCCGGTCACTTATCTTTTCTGGTAGTGCGTTAAGAGGCACGTGTTTATAGCACAATAAAGTATAATGAAATGTCGCACCCTGGGTAATGAGTAGTGGCGTCTATGACGAGGACGGCAAGCGGGTCGCGCGTGTCGCCCGCCAGCCGCGCCAGCGACTTCAGCGCCGGCGCGGCCCGCTCGCTGTCCCACACTAATACAACCTGCATCATATCACATAATATGTACTGCTCGTAAAGCCGTGTCGCCTGCACTCGTTTTTCTGGAAACATTACACAAAAACAGATACGCAAAATAATGATTTTAGCTGTCTCCTACTCGTAGAACAATAGACCATAGATAAAAAAATACATGTTTTGTGTTGCTTAACTCCAACATGACCATAATTCATTGCACGTTTTTTTCGAGCGACTTCCAAAAAAAAGAAGGTCCTCAATTTGTCTGTTATTGATGTATGTTACTTGATATGTCCGCCAAATATGGACCGATTTTCAAGATGATTTTTGTGTTCTATATTTCAAAGGTGGTCCCATATAAATTTGGTCACGATCGAATACATTTTGAAGTCGGTCCGTTAATTTTTATTAATAAAATATTTTCAGTAAGGTTAGCTTAATGAATAGCCAAAATATTACAAACCTTTTCACAAAATTCACTAGTGGCTATATTAGCGAGCAGTTTGTGTAAAGCTGGTGACGTCGCTTGAGAGTAAATCAATGCTGTGAAAGAGTTACCGGGAGTCGGTGGAGGCGCAGCTAATGGAACAGAAGGTGCGGGGAGCGGCGCTAATGCAGGGGGAGGGGGAGGCGCGGGCGGGGCGGGCAGGACGGGCGACGCTATGGGGTAGTGCGACCGAGAGTCTCCATACGATGCTAGAGTCCCGAGTGCACCAGGCGACGCATTCCAAATTAAAGCTTCGCGACGTCTAGACGATTTGTGGTAGAGTATCCTTTCGGCAAGAATCTGCAAATCAAAATATTTAAAAAATAAGAAAGCTCAGCACTAGCCACGGGCCCACGTCATTCGAATTTTTTTTCTTTTTTTGGAAATTACAGATTGAAATTTTGTTATAATACTGACGAAATGTCGCCTCATTGATCTTGTGCAGCATATATGGGCTGTGGACCGGGAGGTCCAGGGTTCGATTCCCAGGTCGGGTGTGGTGTTTTTCTAACACTATTTTCCCGGGACTGGATCTCCCAGAGCGGAGGTTAACGTCAGACAGGCAGCCGGGCGTAAAAACTAAGCCACATCATTTCTGCAACATGCTTGAAAAAGTATGTATCTCCGAAATGACATTTAACGTTATTTTGTTAAAATAATATTTTTTGATCCTTTACTAACCCTAAAAGTAATACTTATATATTATTTATATTTTGGGCATCTGCGGAAAATTATTTACACAGATATTAGTGAAAGTATAAGGCTGGATAACAAAAACACAATAAAATTCGAGATTCGCAAGCTCGTTCCGATATATCCTTTATAGTCACGGGCGGCTCGGCCTCCGGTGGCCCATACGCTTATGGAACATATATATGTTTCTCCTCCATGAGGAATATTCCTTTTAAGTAGGTATAATAAAATTATCTTTTAAGTATGTATATAAAAAGATTATTTAACTATGTAAGGGCCAAGAGTGACAATTTCGAAAAAATCAGACTTAGTTATAGTTATATACTGTGCATTTACAATAAGGGCTACAGATGAGTCTAACTTCAAAAATACCACAAAACATATCTTTTTTTTATTTTCTTTTTTTATCTGGGCATGCCAATGTGACTACACGTCTAGCTGATGGTAAGTGCAACGCAGTCCAATACAACCAGTAACCACTGACAAACAATTAGTTAATCAATGGTTACCAGAATCATGCCATATTTTTGCTTTTTCACACCTCGAAGAAGGAAGAAGCAAATAAAGAGAGTTTTTAGAGTCATGAGTTCATAACCCAGAATAACCCAATTTCACATCACATTTGACAATAAGCAAGTAGTCTTACTTAATAATATGCACCTCAATTGTAGTAAACACGATTTTTTCAATTGATGAGAAGTATTGTTCCCATAAAAACTGTGTCTGTTGCCTTAGTGCTAGTATACGCTCAGATGGAACTGAACGCACAAGCTCCGGCACCTGAAATACATAATTAATTATGATTTGGCTAATGTCATAAACACCCTATTAAAAGTGGTAGAGCCAGGTTGTAGACAGTAACGTCTATAGCACGAATGGGCCGGCTCGACCGGTTAGATACCACTGTCTCACAGAAAACCGACGTAAAGTGACAACTTGCTGTCGCGTTTCGTTCGGTGAGTGAGATTTCCGGTGGCCTATTTCCCCACTTCCTTTCCCAATACCCTTCCCTGCCCTTCCATTCCCTCCTTTTAGGTTGGCAACGCACCCATGATTCTTTTTGTGTCTTGGGTGTCTATGGGTGGTGGAGATCACTTACCATCAGGTGACCCATCTGCTCGTTTGCCAATCTCTGTTATAAAAAAAAAAAACCTACAGCGACACATATAGTCCTGACCCCATACTAAGATAGATAATAAGAAGGGTCATAGGTATCAGGAGCTACAAGAGACTTTTGGTTAAAGTTAAGAAGCATGCAAATATTGTTATAAGGGGCATTATGTTCAAATCTAGTCGATCTTATACTGCAGAGCATGCCGAAGCAAACAACATACATAATATTATACTCAAAAACATTACTCTCCTTCCGGGGCAGTCAGATAATAATATAAAATTTGTTGTGAATACACAAGTCTACTAAGGCTGTGAACAAAACTACCCTATATTTCATAAATTCACTTATGAATTCCTACATCAAAATGTTAAGAATTAATATACTTATTGGAGATTTTTTATAGCTGCGGCATTGTATTTATTGTAAGAACAAACCTGTTTAGTACTTTATATAGATCAATGGTCAAAGTACCTGAAAAATTAATTTAAAAATACCTGCAATAATAAACGCTCATCTGCCCAGATAACTGCTCGTTTCCAATCAATTCTCTCATCGAATGGTAATCTCCAACCATTGCTTAGCAACACAGGAATGCAACCAGCTGCCAAAGCTTCGAGGAAGCGATATGACCCAAGCCGACGTCCCCGAGCCACCAAACAAAATGTTGAATTGGCCAAAAGTTGTTCATAGTCAAATCTACAAAAAATTTAACTTTAGTACCCAAATATGTTAATGATAATTATTATGTCTGGAAGCAGGCATCAACTATGGGACATTCATTATAGATAACTAGTGTAAGATATTGTGCTCCTTTCAGGGGATAATAATTGATCACCAAAAGTTTCAACATATCTACTGTACTACTGTACTGACAACAAACCGTACAAACACCATCCATAAGACATCAGAAGAACATTTGCAAAACATATAAGTACGCTATACTAAATATGGTATTAAAAAACTTACTTATCATATTCACGATTATCTTCATCACACCTTTCATCCCTTAAATCCTTCCAAGATTTTCCATGGCGACATGTAGTCACCAAGATAAGACTGTTGCCATCATGTAAGTGCCACAAAGAATTCCTGGTTTCACTACCAATTCCATGGACATATCTTTTTCCTTTGAATGCGAGTAAATGGCGTTTGGGAGCAGGAAATGGATTTCCTGTGGCAGCTGGGGGAACACCCCCACGTTCTGGATGTTCTTTGTGGAACAAAGGCAATGATATGTCAAATCCATCTCGAAAATTGATCTCTGAAGCACTGGCTCGCGCTAATATAGCTTCCCCAGGGTCAAATCCCAATGCACCTTCTGCATAGTCAGGCCAAGTGCCTGCATACAAATTAAATATAAGGTGATTACGTCCATTCCTCCAGTATGGTAAACGAGAAAGGCGAGTTGCCACATCTGCAACATGTTCTGGTGAAAGAGGATCAGCGTCTAGTGTATCTATGGCAGGTATGAACAAACAAGCTTCATTAGGATCTCGTGTAACAAAACGGGAATCCCTTATCACTGATAATAGTTTGCGGTATGATGCACTAACAGGCCCATCACTGGGATAAACATAAATCTTTGGCTCATTGCCACATTTTGAAAAATCAAAGCAAGTTTCCATGCGGCACGGTGTGGTAGTTGTCGTAGGCTGACGCTTTAACTTTGAGGGCTGTGCTGTTAATTCATCCAATGTTGCAAAAGATGGCAAATCAAGACCAGTTTGTTGAGTTAGTTCTGATTTTAAATAATAACTTCCATAATAACAATATAACAAAAAGGCACACGCTACAGAGAGAAGTACATAGCGCTTCTTCGCCTGCATGTCGCCAAATCTTAGCGCCAAATAGATAAATTGACGGAACTAAATTGTCGCGAAATAATTACATTGTTTGCATTGAAAGCAAGGAAGAGTATTAATCCACGAATGAATTCTTATAATAAGGAAATAATTAATAAACAATAGTTTACAATTAATAATCAATAAGTCCATAGCTTTGATTAAAGAGAGAGAGGAGATCGGTTCCATCTCCATGATCTTGGCACTTAGGGTATTGGTGTTCTGTACTTGGAACCAGACTGGCAGCTAAAGATGGCGGAAAGTTTATTGAAGTAATATAGTCGATGATTTATCGATAAACAATTTTGTATTGTTTTTACAAAGCAGTACATAAATGTTCAAATGTGAATATTTTTGTACGTTTATTATTTATTACTTGTTTTTATTTGATTTATTTTAGATTATCAAAAATTACGTTTATTATTTAGTTAAAATATTAGACTATTATTGGCACAATTAGTTTCAATGATCTATTCATCAGCAACATAACGTACACTTTAAACATTAACTAAATGACAACATCAATCATAAGAGCAACTCAAAAATCGTTCGTTAAAAAATCGTTATCTAAACGCACTAGAGCTTTTCTAATCATACGAATTAGAAAATTATAGTATCAGCCTCCTCTTATGGTATACAGGTGTGACAATATGTATGTAATGCAAAAGAATATACTGCGAAATAACTAAGTAAAACATTTTATCGATATCGATACCATACGCAGTGAATCACGCCCTCGTCACTAGACCACCATTTGAGCTGCCGTATTATTATTACTTAGTTCCAGGGGCGTGGCTTATTGACGGATGCGGGCCTATAGGAATAAACACTTGTATATTGATCCTTCTTTACCTGTTTTGACATCCATTAGTAAAAATGAGATAGCTTTATTTTTTGTTGGTTCTATCAAATTTTATACTCGATAGGTTGCTAATCTCTGCTATAAAAATCGTTATCTAAGCGCACTAGAACTTTTTTCTTCATATTAAATTGAAAACTATGGTCTCTGCCAACCTTTATGGTGTACAGGTGTCATAATCTATATGTAATATAAAAAATATACCGTGAAATAACCGAATAAAACATTTTATCGATATCGATAATATACGCAATGAATCACTAGACCGCCATTCCTGCTGCCGTATTATTATTACTTTGGACCGGGGGCGTGGCCTATTGACGGATGAGGGTTAATAAGATCCCCAGGGGGGCCTATTGTCTTTTACAACCTATCGAGCTTAGTTAATTAATTGCCTTAATTCTTTGCTATCGAGTATAAAATTTGATAGAATCAGCAAAAAATAAAGCTATCTCTTTTTTACTAAAGGAAGTCAATTCAAGTAAAGAAGGATCAATATACAAGTGTTTGTTCCTATAGGCCCGCATCTTAGAAGGCCCGCATCCATCAACAAGCCACGCCCCCGGAACAAAGTAATAATAATACGGCAGCTGAAATGGTGGTTTAGTGACGAGGGCGGTATTCATTACGTATGGTATCGATATCAATAACATGTTTTATTTAGTTATTTCACGGTATATTCTTTTGTACTACATACATATTGTCACACCTCTCTTCTCTCTCTCTTTAATCTAAGGTTACGGAGTAAATTGACAGATCGAAATGTCACTTTCCAAAAATAATGTCGCTTACTGCAAAACAAAGGGCCTTACTTATAAAAACAGTTTAACTGAGCAAATGGTAAAGAATAGCCTGTCTCTTTTATTTTCAAACAATGTGACGCAAGGAAAAAGTGACAGGCTATTCTTAGCCATTTGGTCAGCTAAACTGGTTTGTGATTGATCTAGTTTCATTCAACGAAACAATAACTCAGCACTAGCTCGTAAAAATATAATTTTATTGCGTATTTTTAGAAATTTCAGCTTAACCCATCGACTAAATGTCTGTATAAATAGTTTTGCATAAATAATCACAACAGATACGCGAAATTATAACAATGAAAATTAAAAATATTACTTTTGTTTGAGTAAAATAACATTCGGCACATTTATAGCTTTTGTAAGTTTTGTTTATAATGAACCATAAATTATTTCTTAAGTTAACGCGAATGCTATTCATTGAAATAAAACTATTTTTACGGATTCTATCACGAGTTGGTTTTAATTTTTATTCCCGACGTTTCGAAGGCTTTGCAGTCTACGTGGTCACGGGCACAAACTACATAGAGATGTTACGTATGTCACGGGTTGGACTGAGATGTCATTTGTCCAAGAATGTTAAGCAATCCTACTTTAAATTTATTGTTGTACATGATAGATATCTAGTCCATAGCTAGTATATGCAACTCTAGATGGCCCTAAAGAAGATATTGACGTTTCGATATTTTATTCTCATAACATCGATGTGTTGATGTTATCGAAACCAAATCATCGATGTTCTCCAGCTAAATATCGATGTTTATTCACCATCGATGAATATCGATCATCCGTACTCTCTAGTTCCTTTTTGGTGTGATTTGTGTGTGTAGTGGTCAGTGTTTAATGTAATCTATATTTTTCTCGCCCATCTTGTAATAATAAATTGTTATACTGTGTGATCTTCACAAATTATCCCTAATGGCATATTTCGTTCGAGTAATTTTACTTTTTTTAATTCTAGGTGAAATAGTTTTTTCACAATGGGTAAAGGGAATAACATGATCCCGAATGGCCATTTCCACAAGGATTGGCAAAGATTTGTGAAAACATGGTTCAATCAGCCTGCTCGGCGACACCGTAGAAAGCAGAACAGAATCAAGAAAGCTAAGGCCATCGCTCCCCGGCCAGTCGCTGGGCCGCTGAGACCAGTTGTTCGTTGCCCAACTGTGCGCTACCATACGAAAGTTCGCGCCGGTCGAGGATTTACTCTGCGTGAAATTAGGGTAAAGCTATTCCACATTCTAAGTATTAGTGTTTCAACTTATCAAGATATAATATCTTATAAATTACAATTAGGTTCTCAATCAATAACTGCATTTTCCAGATTTGCAAATAAGTTGGCAGGATAATATCTTACAAATTACAATGTATTGGTGCATACACCTTGAAACATTTTTAATTGACAATATCTAGTTACAGTTACCTACGAAGTCGTTAGGTTCCATGGCTGGTGTGAATAAATAACTGTAAATTTTTATCAAAATCCATCCAGTAGTTTTTGCGAGGAAGAGTAACAAACACACTCAAACTTTCACGTTTTTAATATTAGTGTGATTGTTAGTAAACTTGTTAATTTTTTCACACCAGCCCCTAGAGTATGGAGATTATATCAATACTTAAATGAAAATAATTGTTTACTTCCATCCTCCCAAATTAATTGTGTATAGTCTGACTGAATAACCATATAACAAATGAGTGTATTTCTACAAAAGCAGACTCAAACAAGCCAGTAAATCACCTGATGGTAAGTTATCATACACACCCATGACACCAAAAGAATGGTGGGTTTATTGTCTAACTTTAAAGGAGTGGAAATTGGAAAATTTGGTATTTGACTTTATACACATTTTGTATTTTTTTTTATTGCCAAAGTGGAAGAAGTAGAAAAGAGAAGTCTCTGCCAGAGTAGACGAGCTAGCAGTTTAAATTCTGCCATGAGAGTGGGGGGCATAGTGGGGATATCTTGTTATTCCTTTCCATTGCACATACCATTATGGTCATGATAGACCCAACAATTTATAGCATGGCTCTACTATAATTAATAGGTTTTATGAATTATGATCAAACAGAGGCCCAAGTATCCTTGTCTTTCCATTACATTACATTAGGCTGTATTCCTAGCCTTGCCAATGTCCTTTGGTGATGGTGACATTCACCATCAAGTGAGAAGTCTGTCTGTCGTCATAAGCCATTATGAAAGAGCTAGTGTTTCTTAATCACAGTATAGTTTCATGTTAAAATCATTTCTTTTTATTTCAGGCTGCTGGGCTAAACCCTGCTTTTGCCAGAACAATTGGCATTGCTGTTGATCCTCGCAGACGCAACAAGTCAGTAGAGTCTTTGCAAATAAATGTACAGAGAATTAAAGAATACAGAGCTCGCCTCATCTTGTTCCCCAAGGGCAAGAAGGTTAGTAATTTACATGTTGATTAATATTACATAAATTATGCACCATACATATTAGTTATTTGATCATTTAGTAATAGGAGTACTGTTATTGTGTAAGTATTGCCTTATTGATCTAGTGGCAGTAAACTAATGATCAGAAATTGCAGAGTTCTTGGATTCTAATCAATCATTGCCTGGTTAGTTAGATGTGAGTTTATAGTTAGTTGCACCTAAGAGAAAGACAGGCATGAGTGTTTTTATTTTGGAGCATTGACTCATACTTTTAAGTATATATTGATAGCCAAAAAAGGCTAAGTAACATTTATTGCGACAAGGACATATCGTCTTTGCGCGTGCGACACCGCGTAAGAGCAGTTGGTAAATAACGCGTATCTACATTTTTACAATTTTACAGGAAGAAGAAAAAACTGAATAACTTTGAAATTTACAATTATATTACCGACTGAACTTTATGGCAGCTTCTTTTCCACCTATTATATAGGAATTTAATGTAAATCTATGAAGAACTTGTTTAGATTTTGTGAAAGTCACTTTGTACCACAAAATTACCATCGACTTTTTATAGGGCCATGGTACTAATGTAGTTATTATACACTAAAAATAATTATTTTCGAGAGCACGCACTAAACGTGTTTCAACTTGTTTGTCTATGGCATAAATATTATATTATTTTCGGTATTTTCTTTATATTTACGGGATTGTGATAGTTTTTTGGTTTACAGCATTGCGAAGGAATAACATCAGTCTGAGATAAAATAAAAATATACGCAACCAAAACAAAATAATATTTAGCTTTTCTATTACATTTTTCTGCCTAGCACTATCCTTACCCAGTATCAGGGTCGGCTTTCTTATCTAAACACTTTCACATCACCAGGCGAATCCTCCATAGCTGGATCTCAGTGGGGTCTAAATTTTTCCCTCAAAGCATCTAGCCAGCGTTTTAGGGCATTCACTGCGTAACCCTGATGCGATTTCTTAGTTTTTTTTTAAATTGTGACTATACCATCTCAAATGACGCTGTAGTTTTCTGCTACGTTGTGGTATATCTCCACTACATCTTCATCTTCGGGAGTCAGGACGTGGATCACCGTAACATAACGCTTAAGAGCAGGCCACGCAACACACCCATATAAGAGTACAGGCCGGATGATGGTCATTGGTCATACATAAGAGCTTTAAATTTAATCGGCATCTTACGCACGCACGCAAGTCACCTATAGCGCCATAGCCCTGATGCAATCCGGGTATAGACCCAGGTAAAGGTTGGAGTACAGACTGCCACAGATTATTTGGTTAGTTTTCACTACATTTAATATATTTTATATATCGTCGCACCATTCCAAGCGTCCCCTTCCATTTGTTAATTCTCTATGCTCCCAGCCTTGTTAAACATTGATGATCATTGGCAGTAATTAGAACCAAAGACTCCGATCAGTGGTGCATGTATGCGATTATGTCACCATACGTTTTTGACATAAAAACCTCATGGAAAAACCTCGACTCGCAGCGCCGTCTTTGGGAAAGTTGGTCTCTTCATCCGTAAATACACGGACTTGCCGCCAACTTCAATACATGTACTGTTCCGCGGTATTGTTTTAATTGAAATTTGAGGTTTCTTATGGGCTAGTCAAAATTTTGTGAGAAGTGCTAAAAGCGCATCAGAGCTAAGGATCTGTAGCCGCGATATCTCAATTTTTGACTTTTTGTTGTTACGCGGTGTTTACCAACTGCTCTTACGCGGTGTCGCACGCGCAACGACGATATGTATCTTCTACCTGCCCTTATCCCACCTTGATGTGGGGTCGGCGCAACACACTTTTTCAAGCATGTTGCAGATAGGATTTGGCTTAGTTTTTACGACCGGCCGCCTGCCTGTCGTCGAGGGATCCAGTCCCGGGCAAATTAATTAGAAAATTTGCTTTGCCTGACCTGAGAATCGAACCCAGGACCTCCCGGTCCACAGCCCATACATGATGCCACTGGACCAAGGAGGCGACTGTATACTGCGAAATAGACATATGTATACGTGATATAATTTTTTATTTGTAAGTGTATGTTCGCAGGTGCTCAAGGGTGAAGCCAATGAGGAGGAGCGCAAGGTCGCCACTCAGCTGAAGGGACCACTGATGCCCGTACAACAACCTGCACCTAAATCTGTTGCAAGGCCTATAACTGAAGAAGAGAAAGACTTCAAAGTATACCAATACCTCAGAGGGGTAAGTATCCAATAACAAAATTAAGTCGAGTACAAGACTTGCACCTTAGAATCTGTTATGTAGCTTAGATAACAAAAAAATTAAATGTTTCAAAATGATCGAATTTAAATGTAATTTTTATTATTTTTCATTTATAACATCAGCAGTTAGTGATAAAAATTAAGAAATATTCTCTCTGCTAGATGCTTAAATAAACAGCCTGGTGTGTATTGGTCCATGCATACACACACACCGCAAAGGGTTAGTCACGGGCGGCTCGGCCTCCGGTGGCCCATACGCTTATGTAACATATTTATGTGCCACCTCCGACGTGTTTAAAGTATATTACCTACCTAAATTGAATGTATCTAAAATTTTACTTTTATTTTGGTTAATTCTTACTTTAGGTCCACTTGTAGGTTCACGATAAATCTCGTATCATTTGATCGTGATTTAATTATAGGAGTGAGCTGTAGGATAAATCGAGTTAAGCTTTAACTTTAGATTAGTAATACTGCTGTGCAAGTCGCACTTAGTAAACTTGTAAAGTCTATTTAGCCTTGATAGTTTTCCTTTTAAATTCATTACCTATTTATTTCATGAGACGGAATTAATCTGAACAATAAAATTTTTTTGTCATTTTAATTAATTTTTGTAGATAAACTCAGCCTTGACCAAAAAATTGAGTATGCCAAAATTATTTTCTCAAAAATAGAGAGCAAATAGTTCCTAAGAATATTTCCTATAGTTTCCGATTACCCCATACTGTTCCAGTAAAGTAAACACTATATATAATTTTAACCCAGTGTTGCCATATTCACCGTAATTACGGTAGATCTGCCGTATTTTTGACTTTTATACTCAAATCTGCCACTTACAGTAGTAAAAAATTACGGTGTATGAAAGTTACCGTATTTTTTGGAATGCGCCACTGACTACTATAGTATCCACCAAAGAGCATAAAAATGGGAATATAAATCACATAATATTACTTTATCTATCAGCCATTGTCTTACTACAGTACTATCTACATTTTTATTGGCAGCACTGCAGCATGGTATATTCCTGTTCCGTTTCGATTTATGTATTAGATTTCTCAAGGCCCAGACATACCTATGCATTAAAAAAGGGAGCGTCATATGTATATGTATTTATATCACAATTATTATTATTACATTTCGTGTTTCCGAAATAGATGAAGCCATTTGCAGGCGTGTAGTTATAACTATACATACACGCCTGCAAATGGCTTCATCTATTTCGGAAACACGAAATTGGTATCAATTACAATGTCACATAGAGAGAGAACAATTAAAAGCGTAATAGTAAAGTTAAAAGATAAAAATTGATCCAAATTTTGTCAGTGCCTTTACGGGATATATTTATATAAATTTAATTTTATATGTTTTTTAAATTTGATATTACACCATGTTGTAATAAGACTGGCTTGTTTCAGTATACATCTACATATTATATATAATAGTTTACAATATTATATTATTATAAATAATAAAATAAAAATTCGGATACCTCGAGTTGAGTGAGATGCAAAAGTATCAAAATGTTTTAGTCGCGCCATGATCCCTTATCTTAATTTTTTTCGATTCGTACGCGGCTCGAGTGTTTATTTACCTAGACCGGAGCAGTCGAATTTTGTGAAATGGCTCTTAAGAATAAAGTGTTAATTAAATATGTTATGTGGTCATAAAACAGTATTTTAATACCAGTTCCAGTACCGGCGTAGTTATGAAAAGTCTTCACGTATGCTTATTTTTACAGGCACGTTCCATTGCCAAGCTTGTGGGAATACGCGCCAAGAGATTGAAGGATGCTGCTGAAAACCCTGATGATGTCACCAAGGCGCCTACTGCTGTTAAAGAGACAAAGTCTAAAAAGTGAACAATAAACAAAGTTTGATATTCCAAATTGTAATTTTATTTTTCATTATTTGTAAACCAAAAGTGTCATGGTACCTTTAATAAGGAACTTGCAATCTAGACTAGTATGTGATTTTGATGTTGAATACTGAAGCTATGACAATCGCATTATACGAGGGGTGTCTGATAAGTTCGCGGCCTAGGTACATAGTTAGCGACGATCTATCATCTCGTAACTTATGGTGCTATTTGCGGAACTAATTGGCATTATATAAGTTTTTTTTAATAGATTTAACGTTTTAACTAATCTTTATCGACTGAAACCGGACGTTCGCGCAATTTGGAGCACCGCGCCGTCATTGAACTCCTTGTGAATAAAAGAAATACAGCAAGAGATTTGTCAAGAGATGTTATCAGTTCTTCGTAAATTTGGGCCTTTGGTCTTTCTATATTTGGGTACTTGACATTTTTTTTTAAAGTATACAGGGCTATTTATTAGTTTATCCTAAACATGTAAAAAAAAAATGGGTGCGTGTACTTACGTACGCGCGTGAGAAGTTATACTTCTTTGTCATTAATTTATATCAATAAATAATACATACGGATAGTTAACCTCAATTATATTGGAGCACTTGAAAAAGTATATAAGCACAATTTTTTTCACTAATATTCACAAATAGTAAGTAATATCAATCAAAATATTCAATTTAAATCACTACTGAATATAATTTATTAGCACATATATAATTCGCACTTGTATGAAACTAAAACACGTGTTGTGAATGTATAAACTAGAAACATGTTGATAAATATTCTAAATATGAAAACAGTGATCAGAGGTGACGAGCGTACCAACATGCGCGACTAATATCGAGGTTCAATTTCTATTTTGTTGGTAGCTTTTTTTCGAGACTTAATGAGGTTAAGCAGACAACTTCATACTGTAGACAACTTCATACTGTTAATTTTGTGTCACAGATGGGCGCGCATCTGAAAATTTCACTCATCATTTTTTCATAACGCGCCTAAAGAAGTATAACTTCAAAAATATTTCGTAAGTTATTTTCATATATTTACTTTAAAAAAAGCAAAAATTAATATGTATAATTTAGTTTGCCGCCAAAACGCTACCTGTTAACTGTAGCTACGGGTGACGTTATTGTTTCTTACTATAGATACAAAATCGCAAATAACATTTACGATTTCAAACTAAAAAAACAGGTCAGATATTTCGTCGATCAGTAGCCCGAGCACGAAAAACTAATGTAAATGTATTCGAGTTCGCTGCGCACTGATGACGTTTGGTTAATATTTCATACAAATTTCATAGACGCGCATCGAGTTCGAATACATTTACGGTTGTCAGAAATTTTCCTGCTCAGGCCGCAGATGTCGATCGTCGATCACATCCGCATTAAAATTAAGTTGAGACTTAAATAAAAATACGAAAAAAAAATATCAAATAACCTGGCAGTATGACTTTTGATCTTAGGTCTTAGGCCCTTGTGGAGCAAAAAAACAAGAAAAATGAGTAATCTCATGCATCGTGATTGGTGTTTACCGTCACGTGACTCACAGATAAAAAATTAAGTATTTAAATTACTAAAATAAAATTATCCTTAAATTATTATTAAAAGTATTTTTAATAAATTCGTATTGCATACGTTATTTACATGATAAATCTGTGTTCCTACAGAAATTCATTGATATCGGTTAGTATAGTCAAGTACCCAATTCGACAAGGTTGAGAGATGTAAAGGTGACTTCGCTCGGGACGATCGGTGACGGTAGTAAGCGAAGAAATCGTCCAAAAAGTTAAAAATTGTACAGGCCGAACGCAGAATAAAATTGTAGCAAATACGTAAAGAGCTACTGAAAAGTAAACAATGAAAAGGAGTTTTCCATCAACATTTCCATATGGAAACAAATAGCGCGCGTTAGGTACCCCGAATGTTCACATCGCTTGCGCTAGATAAGCAGCGATGACTCGCGACTAGTAAAGGTTTTGGAATATTCTGAGGATGATTTGGACGAAATTTATAAACGAATAGTCTTCTTATATGAAACATGGATACGCCAGTATAATCCGGAGTTTAAGCAAGAGTCTTCAATAAATAAAAATGAAGAGAGACCACAGAAGATAAAAGCGCAAAAGTCGGGTTTAAAGCCATATATTTACTTAGTAAAAAGTGCATCTTACTAGGGGGAGATTATACTGAATATTAAAGAATATAAACCATGGGGCTGACTCTTGACACTTGATTCGAATGTGACTTCGACCCGATTTCATTTAGCGACTGGGGCATAATTTATTTCTCATAAAGTACTTTAGGCCGCGAACTTATCAGCCGCTCCTCTTGTGTGGTAGTAAACTTCTCCAATTAAAGGCCATAATATAAGCTAACCTGTATCCCCGAAGGGGTAGGCAGATGCGCACTAGTGAACTAGTAGGTACACCCACATTTCGCCGAGCTTAGTTCCGTCCCAGATCTTATGGGGCGGGGCTGTCGCCATATCTGGCACAAATTCCGGGCTCCAGGCTGATATGGAAAAATCCAATATCACTTACCACCCGGGGATCGAACCCGAGATCTCAGGAGTCAGGACGGTAGTCGTACCGAAATACAACCACGCTACTGAGGCAGTCTCAAAATTTTAAAGGCCATAATTAAAATTGATTTAGGGATGATTAACTATGTGTATGCATAGCGGGGGCGAAAGGTCCATATAAACCGATTCCTTTTGGTTTCCCTTCCAAAATTATCAAAAATAATACCATTTGCGATAGTATGGCGAAAAACATGAATTATTGTTTTTATGTCTTGATTAGTTTTATTACTTATATGAACATAGTATTTTACTTTCCAATTAATAAAAGATGGGCCGCAACAAACATTATCGTGGAAATTAAAATGCAATCGGTACCTACCATTTTCTACCCGCTCGCACAGTGGTGCCACACAACTCGCAGCGGACATACATAAGCTCACGCCTGCATCCCGAAGGGATAGAACACCCACATTTCTCGAAGCTTAGTTCCGTCCCATAAGTTATAGGGGGCGATATATCGCACAAATTCCAGACTAATATTGATAAAACCCAATATCACTGCTCGACCTGGGGATCGAAATTCGAACCCAGGACTTCAAAGACGATACTCGTATCGAAACACATGTAACTACGACACTGAGGGATTTTTCGCAGCAGTTTGCTGTATAAATCTCTGTTGGAATTATTCTGCAGTGTAGATATGAACAGAAAAATGCCAAAGTTACACCAAGCAACCAAAATACTTGCATTCAGATAACGTTCTTGTAAATATAAACCTTCCTCATGAATCATCTATTGGTTAAAACTTCATGAAAATCTATTGTCGATTTTGAGTTTATCGCGAATGCGCGCGACGTGGAGGACATTTTTATAATATGTAGTGATTTACGCGTTGCTCAACTTTAAGAATAGTTTAAACTGTCCATTTCATTTTCAAACAATGTGACTAATGACATTGGAACCGCTCTGCTTACATAATATAAAATATATCTATGGACCGGCTATTAGACTAGCATTACCTACCGTGCGATAGACGAACACCTCTTAAACATTTTTAACAAGTGGTATGTGGCGTTATTGAAGTCGTAACAATTAGTCGCCTTATTGGTCTAGTGGCAGCATATATGGGCTGTGGACCAGGAGGTCCTGGGTTAGTTTTCCAAGTCCGGCAAAGCAAATTTTCTCATTCAGTTTGCCCGGGGCTGGATCCATCAGAGAGAGTCGACGTCGGGCAGGCAGCCGGTCGTAAAAACTAACCCAAATCTATTCTGAATAAAAAGTGTTACGCCGACCCCACATTAAGGTGGGATAAGGGCAAAGAGAGATGGCGTTACGGACGTTTAAGATCATTTTTTTTTTTATGGAAACTGACGTGATAGTACACCTCTTAAGAGGATATGAGAACAAAATAAGGATTTTCACGAGCTTGGGTGTCCTAAAGTACTAAGATTACGAAGGTAATTTTTAGAAATGTATTAATAGACCATTTAACTTAAATTCTGTTGTGAGCAAAAACATAATTACTAAAAGTTTTCTCGATAGAAAAAAAATCCAAAGTTACCTCTCATCTGTTTTTGAAAACCTTGAATCTTCCGTACGGCGAACGATATAAATTTGTAACTTGATTTAAAACGTAGACATCAATATTAATTTAATTGTGTCGAAAAAAAAATTTCACCAAGTTCAATAGTTTTATCACAATAAGGAAAAAATTGGTTTTGCACATACGCTGTGGCATTATATCATTGTTTTCTGAGACGGCCCGTGTTGATCTCAGTCGTCCGGTAACCATTGAAGGGGAGGGACGTGCTCGACATTTTCAACTCTGATATTACGTTTATTCAGTTCTTTGTGTCAAATATAAGACATTGATAGTCTAGGAGTCAATCCATTTTGAAACTCCTTGATGGATTTCGATGAAATTTAGTATGAGGATACTTTTGACCAAATGGACACAAATTTAACAACCCTAAAGGGGTAAAAGTTTATATGGGATTCCAGAAACGGCTGAACGGATTTTTAAGAAAGTTGGTATGAGGATACTTTTCTAGTCGCCTCCTTGATCTAGTAACATAGGCAACATATATGGGATGTGAACCGGGAGGTTGTGAGTTCGATTCCCATGTACGGCAAAGCGAATTTTGTAATTTAATTTGGGACTTGATCCCCCAGAAGGGGTGGATGTCTGGCATGATCCCTATTTCAACCTACATATAAAGGGATGAAATAGGGATGGAAAATTTGTTTTTTGTCCTTAATTCGATTTACTTCAATATATCTGGGTCACCTCGTAGTTTTTAAGGACAGATCCAAGGTCAAAATCAAGAAAAGTGTCCGCCATTTTGTTTTTCTTTGTTTTTGGGCCGATTGACTTCAAAATCGATATCTGGGTCGCCCCGTAGTTGCTAACGACCGAACCAATGTCAAAACTGTCATAAGTGGCCGCCATTTTGTTTTTCTTTGTTTCAGGGCCGATTGACTTCAAAAACGATATCTGGGTCGCCCCGTTGTTGCTAACGATGAAACCGATGTCAAAACTGTCAAAAATGGCCGCCATTTGATTTTCCTTTGTTTCGGACCGATTGACTTCAAAATCGATATCTGGGTCGCCCCGTAGTTGCTAACGACCGAACCGATGTCAAAACTGTCAAAAGTGGCCGCCATTTTGTTTTTCTTTGTTTTCGGGCCGATTGACTACAAAATCGATACCAGGCCGCCCCGTGGTTTCTAATGACGGAACTGATGTCAAAACTGTCAAAAGTGGCCGCCATTTTATTTGGGCATGTCGCAGCATATTTTATACTAGCTTTTGCCCGCTGCTTCGCATGCGTATTTTGTAGGGCCAACGGTAAAAACTATTAATTTTTCGATCCACCCTGTCGTTTTAGTCTAAATATTCTACAACGGGACGACACAGATATCGATTTTAAAATAAATCTGCCCAAAAAACAAAGAAAAACAAAATGGCGGCCACTTTTGACAGTTTGACATCGGTTCCGTCGTACAAAACCAAGGGGCGACCCAGATATCAGTTTTGAAGTCAATCGCCCCAAAAACAAAGAAAAACAAAATAAAGGCCACATTTGACTGTTTTGACATCGATACGGTCGTTAGCAACTACAGGGCGACCCAGACATCGATTTTGCAGTCACTCGGCCCAAAAACAAAGAAAAACACAATGGCTGCCATTTTTGACAGTTTTGACATCGATTCCGTCGTAAGCAACCACTGGGCGGCCCAGGTATCTTTTGAAGTCAATCGGCCCAAAACAAAATGGCGGCCACTTTTGAGAGTTTTTACATCGGTTCCGTCGTTAGCAACCAAGGGGTGACCCAGATATCGGTTTTGAAGTAAATCGCCCCAAAACAAAGAAAAACAAAATGGCGGCCACTTTTGACTGTTTTGACATCGGTTCCGTCGTTTGGAACCACGGGGCGACCCAGATATCTATTTTGAAGTAAATCGGTCCAGAAACAAATAAATACAAAATGGCGGCCTCTTTTGACAACTTTGACATCGGTTCCGTCATTTGGAAGCACGGGGTGACCCAGATATCGATTTTGAAGTCAATCGGCCCAAAAACAAAGAAAAACAAAAAGGGCGGCCCCTTTTGACAGGTTTGACAGTGGTTCTGTCGTTCGGAACCACGGGGTGACTCAGATATCGATATTGAATTCAATTGGCCCAAAAACAAAGAAGTACAAAATGGCGGTCACTTTTGTCACTTTTAAGAGCGGTTTCGACGTTTGGAACTACGGGGGGACTCAGATATCGATTTTAATGTCGATCGGATCAAAGATTAAAAAAAACTAATTTCAACCCCTATTTCATCCCTTTGCTGACTACAGTATTTTGGACATGTGGCTCGCCGGGACCCCCCCAATTTGGAGAAACTACTCTTGGTTGGAAAGGTAGAAGGGAAACGACCGCGAGGGCGTGTGCCTAGCCGTTGGTCCGATCAAATAAAACTACTCACGGAACTCTCAGTAACAACAGCAATGAGGCAGGCTAAGGACAGAAAAACCTGGAAGAAGATCATCCGAGAGATGCGACGGAAATTTCAAGACGGACCCGACCTTCAGAAATGAAGAGTGCGACCAAGAAGAAAGATTCATCCCTTTTTGCAGATAAACACATGTTTGCAAAACATCACATCCTCATACCAACTTATATCAAAATCCGTATAATCAGCGGTTTCTAATTTCCGATATAAACTTTTATCATCTATTTTTTTTAAGAAAGAAAGAAAAGCAATTCATGCCTATAGGTGTTGACTTAAAAAAATAAACCCTTGTGTCCCTTGTGTCTGTCCTCAGACCAAAGATATCCTCATACCAAATTAAAAAAAATCCATTAAGTGGATTCTGAACTCCCATACAAACTTTCATCCCTTATTTCGTCCTTTTAGGGGTTAAAAAAATGAAGTACCCCATTTGAGTCCCTACGGTCAAATGTATCCTCATACCAAATTTCATCAAAATCTTTTAAGGTTTCCGAATGCCCAACCAAACTTTCAACATGTATTTCATCCCTTTAGGGGTTAATAAAAAAAATTAAGTACCTCATTTGAGTCCCTAAAGACAAGTGTATCCTTATATAAAATTTCATCGAAATCTATTAAATTAAATTAGCTTTGATCGATCTGGGAATCGAACCCAGAACCTTTCGGTGCACAGCCCATATATGCCACTAGACCAAGGAGGCAACTGAATTAAATTGTAATTAAACAATTATTTCATCCCTATTAGGCCTGAATTCATAAAAATATCCTGTCTGCAGATTGAGATGGCTAAGATTATCCTCATACCCAAATTCATCGAAATAGGTTCATTTTGTCTAATAGACCACTTAAGAATTTTAAGATTATTTCAAAACAACATTTCTATAGTAGTGGTATATGTGAAAAGTTTCAAAATTTTTGGTCAATATAATAATATTAACCCTGTAATATTACTGCCCCACTGCTGTGCACGGGTAATTAATAATTAATTATTAATTAAACGAGTTGCAGATCGTTCAGTTATCTATTTAGGCTAGTTTATAAATGTTAACAAATTATATGAGACACAACCTTTTTTTTCTTTTGAGCATCTAATCTTCATAATCCAAGAGGTCATGACGCGCGTTAGCATCTTGGCTCTTAGGCTAAACTGTTTAATGTCTTTGTGCTGACAAGTTAATATGTCGCGGGCATTACCGTGCTGATGCGCGCACCGGTGTGCGCGTAGAATACGTCAAAACCAGCCCTTCACGCTTTCATATTTTATTCTCATATCGTCTTAAGCGAGTAATATTGAATCTATCTGCAAGTGACTGATGAATGACCTCTTGGTCATAAATTTGGATCACGAGTTCTGTGGTCATGCCCAGTCTACTACTAGCGTCTTTGTGCATGTGTGATGTCTACTGCAGTTCTCGCCCAATGTTGTGCGACGGGCCAATAGGAAAATAAACTCAATCACACAAATGAAGCTACAAGAAAAACTAGTTTGCCATATATTTTTTTAGGTTAAATAAAACACAATTATATTTCTGAATATTTCATAGAATATATATAATAAAATCATAAAATTACATACATATTTTTATCAGTAACTTTAAGAGACCAAGTTTACAATCCAAGGTATCAAAATGTTAACTGACATAGAAAGAAAGAAAAATGAAAGAACAAAAGCCAACTCCATATCCGAAACAGAAAATAATGAATATGAAAAGAAAAAAACATTTATGACATGACAAAAAACTTAAACCATTCTTAGTCAATGTAAAAAGTCCTGAACAGTTGTAACCTTTCAAAATGTAGAAATGTTATTAGTTACATTATTTTTGTTTGCAGAAATACAATCCAAAATTCAGGATAATTTGGCTGCAATCTGCATTTTAAGTTTTTCAATTTTTATTTATTTTTCATTTTTTTATGATCGGGATTGATACACGATAATAAAGGAGTGATTCAAAGTAGATAAAATTAAAAGGGGTCCTTTGCCACAAAAATATTAATTTGTTTTGCCAGATATATGGGCAGTAATTTTTATTCCTTCTTTGTTGCTTGTTGTTTAGCCTGATGGGCCTGTAATACAGCAACTGCTTCATCTACTTTCGCTTTAAGAGATTCTCCATGTTCTAACATATGCAGAAGCTCTGAATTATCAATTTCCAAAAGCATTCCTGTTATTTTACCTGCCAGATCAGGATGCATTCTTTGTATAAGCGGGAAAAGTCTTTCGCCCAACATCTGTTTCTGTTCTTGCAAGGGGGCAGCAGCTAACATAGTAGCAGTTAAAGGCTCTTGACCTTGAATGTGTACTGCAGGTTGTGGCGCTGGTGGGTTGCGCATATTTGCAGTATACTTGTAACCTGCTGGGCGACTACTCTGAGTAACAAGCGGAGCGCGGATAGACGCTGCTGCATTTGCCACTCCCTGTTGACCAGTGATAGGTCTTGCTCCCAAAGAAGTACGAAGGGTAGCTTGAGCAGGAGCCCGTGGTGCTGGACGATAAGGTGGTTGCATATTAGCATATGCAGAGGCTGCTGTCTGAGTAGTGGGCCTGACTGGAGGCTGTGCGGTCCAACGAGGAGATGGTCTTATTTGGGTCATTTGTGCTGGACCAAAGAAACGTTGAGCAGGAGGGATTGTGGGCACGAAATATCCTCCAGCACCACCTGGTTGGAATATTTGACCCATTTGTTGCATACGCACACTAGCCATACGCTGCATATATTGAGATGTTAGATGAGCTTTCCGGTCTTCTTTGCGTTGGGCCAAAGCTACATAAAGAGGTTTTGTGCCTACAATGCGTCCATTCATCTCTGTAACAGCTTTTGTAGCTTCTTCAGGTGATGAAAAGCACACAAAACCAAAGCCTTTGCTACGTCCATCTTCCAGCATAACCTAAGAAAAAAACAAATACTGAAATGATTATCAACTCATTGGTGTACTTAGGTGGATAAACATGAAGACCTGGGTTCAAATTACATATATGACAAATTTTCTTAATAAATAGATCACATGAGTTGCCTGGAATTGGAAAAATTTATGGCTATAGTAAGATTGCTAATTAAACGGAGTAAACTGACATTACGAATGATAAAATTTGTATTAGATCAATCATGGTTTGAAAGAAAGCAACATTATTTTGGAAAGTGACATTTCGATCTGTCAGTTTACTTCGTTTAATTAGCAATCGGACTATAGTATGACTATTCGCCCTCTTTCACACAAAGGGACAACAGTTGTTGTTTCTACATAAGTGCATGAATATATAATATAAATACTATTATATTTCCTATAAAACTAATTCATTGTTAGAATATAGACTAGCTTTATTGTCTCAATATCCAGACAAACCTGATAGTTACGATACCATGTTATCATTGTGATTGTGGTATTCAATAAATTTATTTTAATATTCTTCAAACTGAAAATTATTAGTTGGTCTACTCGTTTAGGGATATAAGCTTATGTTTGTTAATTCGGTATGTAGTTTTCAACTTAATATAGGCTATTATATTCTTATTTTTTAAACGATCTATTTTCAAAGTACTTAGAAAAAGCAGGTACTCAATTCATCTGTATGTTTTTTTTTAGTATTTATGTTATGCGATACCTCGATTTTTAAGATTATTTTTGTGTTCGATAGAACGTATTCCAAAGGTGGTCTCACCATTCGGTTACGATCGGATACATTTTGAAGCCAGTTCGATAAGGTTTAAGAAACTAATTTATTATTTTTAATGTAGTTTATTTCATTTCAATATTTCTTAAAACTTTACTACTAATGGCGTTATAATATCACAAGTTTAAAAACTTAACTGACCGACTTCCAACTTGATCCGATCGTGACTAAATATGGGACCACCCGTGAAATAAACTCTATCGAACACAAAAATAATTTTGAAACTCAGTTCACATTTGGCGGACGTAACATAGATTGACGTAACATACATAAAAAAAATACAGACGAATTGAGGATCCTCTCCTTTTTGGTAGTCGGTAAAAAATAGATAGTAAAAGTTGATAGTGGGTAAGACATTGGGAGATGGCAAGCGACAGCAGGCAATGGGAGATGTGATGGTAACTTCTTCCCAGGACGTAAGGATTTCCTAATATGATTTGTTTTCAGAAATGACTTAATGAAAATCAACTCAATTGCATAGTAAATATAAAAACATTGACTAGAAATGGTTATAACTATGGTTGGTGTATCCCAAAATGGTTTTGGAATATGAATAATACCTATAACTTTATGATATAACTTATAAACACTTGTAATATTCTTCAATAACTCATAAACACGGGTGTACCTACCTTGGCAGAAGTAATAGTACCAAAGGGTGCAAATTCTTTACGGAGACGCTCATCATCAATTGTGTCATCCAAGTTTTTAACATATAAATTAACACCTTGATAGCGAGTCAAGCGTTCTGATTTTAATTGCTCAAATTTACGTTTTAACTCTTTTTGACGCTCAGCTTTCTTTTGAGCGCGTCCTACATATAAAGGCTTTCCTTCTACAAGTTCTTTGCCGTTGAGCTCCATGCAAGCCCTCTCAGCTGCATCTGGATCTTCAAATGCTACAAAACCGAAACCCCTGGAAGTCCCATCGTCCTTGTACATTACTTTGTGGCTTGTAATGCGCCCATACTTCTCGAACATCTCCTTTAACATTTCATCTGAGAAGTCTTCTCCAAAGTTCTTCACATAAACATTGGTGAACAGTTTGGCTTTCTCTCCAAGTTCCTTTTCACGTTCCTTACGAGGGATGAATCTGCCTACATATACTTTTTTTCCATTTAACAACATACCATTAACTTTTTCAATTGACTTATTGGCTGCTTCTTCAGTCTCGAAATGTACAAAACCATATCCTTTAGAGGCACCAGTTTCATCCTGAGCTACTTTACAACTCAAAATATTTCCAAAAGCCGAGAAAGTGTCATACATTGCTTTGTTATCAATGGTCTTGTCAAGATTTTTAATAAAAACATTACCAACTCCAGACTTGCGCAGGGAAGGATCTCTTTGGGACCACATGATTCTAATTGGCCTGCCCTTAATGATATCAAAATTCATGGAATCCAAAGCTCTTTCAGCTAAAACAGAAAAGAGAACATATGTATATGAGTTATTGCAATTCTACGATACGATTCCCACACTGCAGATAAACTATTGAATAATGACTCAACAACATAAACATGGTAATTACAATTAACATTTTTATTATGCCTCTTTATGAAAATATTGACATGGCACTTTATAACTAGTTTGTCCTTATCATTTCAAACAATGCAATCTAAGGAAAAAAGTGACAAACTAGTTTGAAAGATCAGAACCTTATAAATGGTTTTATAAGTATAGCACTATGTGTATTGGTACATAAGTACTTTCGTAATATTGAACAACGACTTTGCAATCCCCTAAGATGTAGACACTAGACCTATGATGACTGCATGCCACAGTTTGAAAATCACAGATCCCATAAATATTAAAATAACATAGGTTATCTATTGCTTGAATTATTTTCTACACAATAGTTAAAATATTATCACTCATGCATTTGTTGCACCTCCGCTTACCCCTTTAAAGATAACAAGGGTGTGTATCTGTGTGTGTGTGTGTGCGTGTACGTGTGTGTGTGCGTGTACGTGTGCGTGTACGTGTGTGTGTACGTGTGTGTGTGTGTGTGTGTGTGCGTGCGTGTGTGCGTGCGTGCGGCGTGTGTGCGTGCGTGTGTGTGTGCGTGTGTGTGTTGTGTAGTTTTTAACAGAAAATTGACTTTGTTTTTATCAACTTCTAGTTGTTGCTCAGGGAATTGTTACCATTGAAGTCCATAGTCTGGGATAAAAGTACCATTATGTCATTTAGGAATACCAATGTTTAACAAATCGTATTTTATGTCCCACAGATAATCAAAACTAACAAATGATGACCTTAGTTGAATATGAAATCAATTAGACTGTCTCCACAAGAGAAGATACGAATGCACCAAGGATAATAATATTACATTTGTAACAGGTATCTAACACAAAGAATAATTAAATGTCTAATTTATTTCAAACCATCATATGGAGCTTGCAGTCATATTAGGCCCTGAAATACGCCTATGTTTAAAAATGTTTCGAGGATGCCAACTAGTCTTCAAATATCATGAATCACCTGCACTGGAACAAGTTTGTCATTGACACAATTGGTCACTATACTAGAAACTTGAAAGTAGAAGATTGCATTAGCAACAGAATTTCATTTTGAACACTGTTACAAAACTACATGCAATAAAAGAGTCCATATGGTATCAATAGGGCATTGCAAAACTGTGTACAACCAAATGAAAATTACATATTTTGTGGTTAGGTACTCACCGTCGGCAGGCTGCTGGAAATTTACATAAGCGTATCCAAGAGATCTACGAGTTATCATGTCACGGCAAACGCGTATAGAGAGTACTGGACCAGCAGTTGAAAATTTTTCAAACAACATGGCTTCAGTAATATCAGAGTGTAAATCTCCGACATACAGCGAAGCCATCGGGTAATTGGGTGGTCCAGGATTCATTTTGCAAGCTCACTTATATCGTTTAACGTGAAAATTAACTAAATGTAAGTAAAGATAAACTTCACTTTCTCTTTAGTGTGACTGTCGCATTCCTCAGACCACGTTGCACGCTTACGTACACTAACTTAAAATCAAGTGATTCCCGTTTACTTTTTATTATTTTGCTATTTTTTTGTATTTTTAATTATTTTATGCTTTTTTTTTTTATTTTACAAGAATATTTTCACGAAATTCTGAGGATTGTGTGACCTACCCGAGGGAACACACAACCTCACGTGAACACACCTTGCTCACCAAAGAAAAAGGTGACGTTTGACAAAAACCAAAATGGCGTGAGATGCGGTTCATAATGATACCAGCCTTATTCAAATGACCAATAATGAGTAATAGTCTTAGACAAAAGATAGAGGACAGTGCATAACTATGAAAAAATGAAGCATTTCTTAAATTGAAATAAAACTATTTTTACGGATTCTATCACGATTTGGTTTTAATTTTTATTCCCAACGTTTCGAAGGCTTTGCAATCTTCGTGGTCACGGGTTGGACTATCGACAACTGTCGACTGTGAATATCGACTGCAGTTGTCCCTTAGAGCAGTAGTCGGCAACCTTTTGGAAGGCAAGGGCCGCAAAGTGGCAAAATAAAACAATGGCGGGCCGCACTTATTAACTTATTGAGTCCAATATACGTGTAATTGGTCATATCCCATAGAAAACTTTAATGGTAGTAGGTATCTCATAATATGTAAGAATCCATCTGGATAGATACCAATATCTAATTCTGCCACCAAATAGCAGTGTACATGCACTGTTATGATCCGGTTTAGAGTTTGGACATTGTATCCAGTGTAACCGTACTGGACATAATGAGACTTAACATCTTGTCTCAGGATGACAAGCGCAGTAGAATGCCGCACAGTACTTTGCAATTCAAGGTGCTGAATGCTGTTGGTATTAATTATGGGTGGTCATATCACTCACTATCCGGCGAACGACATGCTCGTCTCGTCATTCAATGCTATGAAAAAAAAAGGAAATTGAAAACTATAATAAAAAGGCTATTTAATTTCTAGATTCGTACTTGTAATAGCTACATATGTTAAGGTGCGCGTCCGTTGCATCGGTATCCGTAAATGGCATTTACTACATGCCGATGCAAAATCTTTTTCTTTCTACATGGCGTTATCCCGGCCGAGTGCCAGGGTCCGCCTTCCTATTTAAAGGCTTACATTTCGCCCGGTCTTTAGTCACCAAAACGTCCAGCTTTTTGGGTCGTCCGCGGGGACGCACCCCTAGTGGTCCAGACACTTGCGACCAACGTACTCCTGGGGTTTTCTTAGAACGTGACCATACCATCGCCAGCGACATTCTTATAGTTTATCCGCCACGTCATGGACACCAAGACTACGGCGGATGTACACGCTACGTATTCGATCGAGTCATGTAACGTTGCACATCCACCGCTGCATCTTCATTTTTTGGATGTGGATTGCCTTAACATGCTGCTTAAGAACAGGCCATGTCTCGCACCCATACAGAAGTACTGGATGAATGATGGTCTTGTACAAGACCATTAAGTCTCATCGGCATCTTCCTGTCGCAAGAAATACCCGTGACCTCTCGCCACTTAGCCCAAGCAGCGCCAATTTAAGCCCTGACGTCGGAGTTGATATCACCAGACTCGTGCAATACGTACTTCAACTTGTCCGTTTTCACGGCAAGCTCGTTCCCTATCCGGATACTATCCGGTTCTGCACTCCCGCAGCCCTTGTACTCGGTCATCGTCACATTGAGTTTAGTCCGTCGTTTTCAAGCGTCCCTTTCCATAGGTCCCCTTTCCTCCAGGTGCTGTTTGTCCTCATCCACCAATGCCATATTATCGGCGTACATGAGCACCCACGGTGGTTGCTCCTGCACTTCCACCGTCGTGACGTATAGTACAACACTAACTAGAAAAGGACTCAGCGCCGATCCCTGGTGAACCCCCACTGTGATTGGGAAGGGTTTAGTGTCGCCAACAGTAGTCCAGACTCGGAAAGGAGGTACAAGTCCCCCATAATGACAACATAAGATTCTGGCACCCCTTTGGCCCTTAGAGCCCACCAGATTGCCCGTCGAGGCATACAATCGAAGGCCTTCTGCAGATCCAGGAAAGCGATATGCAGAGCCTTCCAACGATTTAATGGCGAACACCGGGTCCATGATACCACATCCAGGTTTGAAGCTATATTGACACTCGGAGACAGCACACTCTTGGCGGAGCCTGGATTCGAGGATGCATCCGAATAGCTTCGTGGTGTGGCAGTTGGCACATAAGCTTGATACCCCAATAGCTCCCACAATCCTGAAGACTACCTTTATCCTTGTGCACGGACGGGGGAAATAAAACTCAACCGCCAAGGGTCAGGCATTTTTTGGGGTGAAGATGAACGTGGTTGTGAGAAGAATGTGGTTGAACAGAGCGGCAAGAAGCTCCACATCATAGGAGCTCATCGTCTTCCATGCCCCTATAGGGATGTTATCAGGCCCCCACCGCTTTCCGGTTCTTTATGCGACGAACACAACAAAGGACCTCGTCAGGTGAAATCGGGGCAACCAGTCCCCGATTTGGAGGTAACTTAGGGAAGGATACGTCCAAATGCTGCCAAATGCCGATTCCGATGTCTGCCCAAATGTCGATGCTAAATACTGGGAAAAATTACGATGTCCAGTGATATATTTTCTTAGTATTTTGAAGCGACATTTATCGATACCGATGCAGTGGATGCAGCACTCGTTTAAGGAGTGCGCTTATCTTTAATTAATGCATTTATTTAATTCGATATTTATTACTAATTCACAAAACATTCACGCTCGCGGGCAGCGGTTTGCCGACCGCTGCCTTAGAGCATTTATGGCTGGAGACGCCACTCATAGCATTTCGCTTCTGCCGAGGTATAAGATTAAAAATCTACCACGTTTATTAAAACTGTTGGTGGAATCGATTCAGTCATTGTCACAATAGTTTTCACTGCGGCTCCTTCTGTGTCGTTTTCCGTTAAAAATGCCAGTTTGAGCAGTTAGCACGTATAAAAAAAGTCCAATACATCCAGATGACAAAAGTATGGAGTTATATTTCATATATGTAACTATTTTAGAAGTACTATTATTACGTAAAATCGAAACCATACAATCGATTGTCAATTATGTACGGAGCAATCGTATGACCACATCACCTCACAATTTTATAGTGATGGTATTTAGAAAATCAACATCGACGAAATATGTTGTTTTAATATTTACCTATTGAACATCATGTTTAATTTAATAGTTACGCAACTTCTTCATATTCCGAAATTAGTATTATTATAAATAAAACACCGTATTAACAATAAAATCAATATGTATTTTACGCTTAGAGTATATATGACTGGAGACGCCAAAGAGCTAATAGTCTGAGGAAAAAAGTCTGTAAATTTTTGAAGGGGCAGGGGGAGGAATAACGAATAGGGACAGACTACAGTCGATATTTACAGTCGATAGTTGTATCGATAGTCTGAATATAAATTCAAACTTTTATAAAAATTAAGAATTGTTATGTAAGAAATTTAATCTACAAACGAAAATACTTAATAGCACCTAATATATAAATCCTTAAAAAATCATTATACCCAATAAAAAGGGATTATGGAGCTTCCTATCATTTAAAAAAATAATTTAAATGTTTTTTTTTTTTTTGTTAAACTGGATAGGCGTTTGACCATCCTTATACTTAATATCGTAGCTAAACATTAAAACAACATATTTACATCATATATATTCATCGATGTCGATTTTCTAAACACCATACTACATCACTATAAAATTGTGAGGCGATGTGGTCATTCGATTGCTCCGTATACAATTGATAATCGATTATGTATTTCGATTTTACGTAATATTTATTACAAAAATGGACATGTGAAATGGAAATAGACTTCTAAAACTTACTTCTAAAATAGTCACATATGAAATATAACTCCATATTTTTGTCACCTGGATGTATTGGACTTTTTTTTGTACGTGATAACTGCGCAAACTGGCATTTTTAACGGAGAACGACACAGGACGATCCGCAGTGAAAACGATTGTGACAATGACTAAATCGATTCCACAAGCAGTTTTTATAAACGTGTTAGATTTTTTAAATCTTGTACCTCGGCAGAGGGGAAATACTATGGTCTATGAGTGGCGTCTCCAGTCATATATGCTCTAAGATTTTACGTTATTTAATTCTTACGACAAGGTGACAACCAACATGTAAAGTAGACTTATTTAGTCTAAGCTTAGACTGAATAATGTAAAGAGATGGCGGAACCGGCTTCATATTAATTATTTAGTCTAAGTATTAATGGGATCTTTCTTTTCCAAACTCGCCATTTTAGTTTCGTTCCATACATTAACGAATGCTTAATTTTTTCGCAGTTATGCCCTGTCCTATGTCTTCTTTTGTCTTAGGTTTCTACCAGCTTCTATAATCTATAGGTTTGGAGATTCTATTAGTTCTTTAATTTCCAGGGTTGCTAGACTACATAACTAAATACAAAATTTGTATTATTTAGATATATATCCTTTTTGTATAAAAGATTCTATCTTTCCATCTGTTCTTATTCTCCCTTAATGTGGGGTCGGCGCAACACTGCCGAGCATGTTGCAGAAATTATTCAATTCGGTTTCATTTATTGACTTAAAATTCCACCGAAATTAATTTAAAAAGTGCTTTATTGTCACGTTAAAAATTACGAAATGACTAGTTCTCGAATATTATGCAACATTAGCGCACTTTAAAAGTCGATTTCGCTGGAATTTTAAGTCAATAAATGAAACCAAATTAAAGTCACAATCGAATCGAGTGTCAAGAGTAAGGGGGCAGAGCCGACTTCATACTTCTTTAAATGACAATACCGGATTTAGGTTTTTTCAAAGCGGCAGCAAGCTGCCAATTTTCCTGATTTTACTACCCCCAAATTAGGGCGCCTTCCAGATTTTGCCGCCTCCCAAATCCTGCCACCCGGGACACGTGCACCCTCTCCCCCCTCCCCTAGATCCGGCACTGGTAATTACTTATTTTTCACGGTTATGCCAGGTCCTCTTGTTTTTAATTTTTATAGTGACAATAACAATAAGACATTCGATTATGTATAATCTTAGGGATCCGCTGGCATAAAATAATTTCGCTTAACTGGCAGCACTTTTTCTGAACTGTGTAGCTGTTTTGTGGTTCTATTTTTGCATTTATTAAGAAACAAAATGGAAGACACTAAAGCTGCTCAACCTAATGAGTACACAAAAGATCCAGAAGACAAGCAACAAAAGAAAAAAGGTAAAAACAAGAAAAAACGAAATGGTGGAGATGGCGACCATGATGTGACAGCAGCTGCCGATGGTATAATATCCACGCCCGATGCTGATGGACATCAGAACATCTCCCTCAAGGATTTAAAAATGGCAATGGAAGTATTAAATTTACAACAAAAACCCGCAAAAACACCCGAAGAAGCCTTACATAAATCTTATCAATTTTGGTCTACTCAGCCAGTACCTAAAATGGATGAAAAAATTATCTCTAATGAGCCTATAGAACCTCCCAAGACACCCGAAGAAATACGTGCGGAACCATATACGTTACCTGATGGGTTCAAATGGGATACTCTTAATTTGAATGAGCCGTTAGTGTTAAAAGAGTTATATACTTTATTGAACGAAAATTACGTCGAAGATGATGACTGTATGTTTCGTTTCGACTACCAAACAGAGTTTTTGAAGTGGGCTCTACAGCCTCCTGGTTGGAAAATGGAATGGCACTGTGGGGTTCGTGTAGTTAAATCAGGAAGGTTGGTGGGTTTCATATCGGCAATTCCTGCTCAACTACGAATATATGAACATGTACAGACAGTTGTTGAAATAAACTTTTTGTGTGTACATAAAAAACTTCGCGCAAAGCGTGTGGCTCCAGTACTGATTAGGGAAATAACACGTAGAGTAAACTTGACTGGAATATTTCAAGGGGTGTACACAGCTGGCATTGTGTTACCTAAACCTATTGCAACATGTCGGTATTGGCACAGGTCTCTTAATCCAAAAAAGTTAATTGACATCAAGTTCAGTCATTTGTCTAGAAATATGACCATGCAAAGAACACTCAAGTTATTTAAGCTTCCTGATATGCCTAAAACACCAGGATTTAGGAAAATGGAAGTTCATGATACAGAAAAGGTGGTGAAGTTATTGAATGATTATTTAAACAAGTTTGATTTGGTTCCCATTTTTTCAGAAGAGGACTTCAAACACTGGTTCGTACCACAAGCTGGTATTATTGACAGTTTTGTTGTTGAAGCTGCTGATGGTTCTATCACAGATTTTGTTAGCTATTATACTTTGCCATCAACTGTTGTTTACCATCCAGTTCACAAAACATTAAAGGCTGCATATTCATTTTACAATGTGTCCACAAAAACACCCTGGACTGATCTAATGCTGGATGGACTAATAACAGCAAGGAATTCAGGGTTTGATGTTTTCAATGCCCTAGATTTGATGGACAATAAAAAGTTTCTTGAGCCTCTTAAATTTGGTATTGGTGATGGAAACTTGCAGTATTATTTGTACAATTGGAGATGTCCAAGCATGGCACCAAATAAGATTGGCTTGGTTCTTCAATAACACCATATTATGTATCATGCCACAATAAATTATTATTGTATGATGGTTTTTGTTTTGTCACTTTGTGTAAAATGTTTTTATGAATTAAAATATAGCCTTAGTAAAATGTCTTTTGCATTGAAGTTAGAGACTGTTAAGTATTATGTCAGCAGATTTTTTTTACAATTGGGTACTTGACTATTTTTTTAAAATTAATTTTATATGAAATTTACGCCATCTAAAATATAGAACTGAAAGAATTATTGAAATATTCTCAAAAATAAAAATGTTATAAGCATTTGAAATTTGGTGTAACCTTCAAACTGCGGAAAAGAGAAGTATCAGTAAAATCACGTCAGGGCCATAACAGTACGTACATCAGAAAGGGATAGCAAGATATCCCCATTCTTCCTCATTGTAAATTTTAAAATATGAATTACTGACTCATTTTTCAACCAATTTCGATGCAGATTTTACAGAAGAGTTTCTTTTTTGTTTTATTTGCTAGTACCATCGATATAATAATATACCTAGATGCACAGTTCTATACAAATATCATTGTAAACAGTGTCCTCGACAGACAAAACAAATAAAAATCACAAATTTAATTAAATTAACACAAATATGACCTTATAGACGCGGCATAAAGTAGGTTTTTAAATTGAATGTTCAAACGTTCTTAAATTCGAATTTTTAGAATTTCCAATAGTTTTTGAATTTGACAATAATTTGAAATTATTAAAATAAAAATTTTAGTCACTTGGACAAATATTGAACGGAGTCGAATAGTTCTTGTATTTATTTGTGAGAAATGTTGACCACGTGGCGTACAATGTAGATGAGAATGGCGATATCTGTATAATAATTTTACTTACATTAAGAGATAGATAGAGTATAAATGTTTAGAAGATAACAAAGCTTATGAGTTATGAATATGAAATAAGCACTGCTTTGCCTTAGCGTGATTCATAAATAAATAAATAACACCCAACAGTCACATACATAGTCCTGGCCCCACACTAAGATCGTCCTTTGCTCTTTAGATTCTTAATAATTTCTTTTACGACTATCATTTCGTTTTCTTAATCTTTTGTTCTGCCTTTTTAAGTTTCGCACTAAATTAGATTTAAGTTTAAATTTTTGGTTGCATCTTTTAAATTATCTTTCAAAAATAACGTCTTAGGCGTGTTGAAGATTGATGAAAATTCTGATGGTATTGGTGATCCTTCATTATTTATTGGTTCAATTGCTGGTTCCTGGAAATGAATATGTTTCCAATGAATTACTGTTGTAGTAATTATGCCTAACGACCGGTTCCAATAAATGATCTAAATCCGAGAATCCAAGATGAAAATGAAAAATTGAAAAATGAAAAATCGCGAAAATTAACCATTAAAATTATTATTTGTCTGCGGAATGTTCAACTTTGTTCATGTTGGCAAATTTTTATGATCTGCACACTTTGATTGAAAACATTTATTAGAATTAGCCGCAAATTATTAAATAGTCCTGTACCTGGTATATGCTTGCTATTGATGAATTCTGTATCAAATAATTTTCAGCTATTACACTTGTAATGCACCCTGCCTCATTTAAACTTGTAGTTACGACAAACTAAAATAAAGTCAATAAATGTGGCAATATTTATTTATTTATTTATTTATAGGTACACCAACAGCATACATATTGTTAAATTAAATAGTAAACATTAGTTAAGGACAATGTAGCTGATGACAATTTATCACCTTTATTTTTGGTACAGCATTCTTGTTAATTTTTCTAATCCCTTTTTTTGTATAATATCCATTTAAATCGGCAAAATGGTCTGAACAAACCACACTTGAGTAATTGGGTTTAAAATTTTCTTCTCTCCTTTCTTCGGAAAAAATTTTACGCCATTTATCTCTTACTATGTCATTTCATGGAAATCTGTAATTAATAAATAATATTAATAAAAAAAATCATAAATTTAAAATAAATATAATATATTTACAAAAAAAAACGACTCCATGTATTTCATTGTCCCAAGTCATATTTCAAAAAGGACAAAATATTTTATTAACTGAATTCGTTAAATTAATTATTTTTACAAGTTTAATACTTAATTTAAAATGATTATTTTTTTAAGAATCAAGTAAGGGAATTATACTTACCGAAAATATGAAATCCCATGTGTTTTGCGCTTAGTAAGAGTGTTCTTTTTGCACTCTTTCACAGAGCATTTAGGCATCTTCACAGGCGAACGGTCGGCGCCCGACTGACAGCAAAGAAGTGCTTACTTACATTTTAAGCACTCGTTTGCTGTCCCACTTTCTGAGCGTCAACTGTGCATCTAGGTATATTATTATATCGATGGCTAGTACATATAAAAATGTGTACAAAATCAAACATAGTCAAGTACCCAATTATTAACCCCACCCACCCACTTGTCAGCAAAAGTACCTAAGCAAAGCTCTTATCTGATTAAATAAATAAATACACCCAACAGTCACACACCTAGTCCTGATCCCACACTAGGTGTAACGTGTATCGTGGGTATCTGAAACTATGAGAGACTTTCGGTCTCACAACACCAAAACTTGAAACAAATATCTTTGGGCCACACAAACATTTGTCTCAATGCGGGAATCGAACCCGCGGCCTCTCGTTTCACAACCGGCTACTCGCCCACTGCGCCACGGAGGCAATTCTTACGTAACATTGACAGGTATATGCATTTTTCAACATATTTTGGTTTCTTTAGTAGAAATAATCTGAGTGAACTACTAGAATTTCTATGGGTATTTAAACTGTTAAGTAACTGGGAGCTTCATTTAATTTTAACATATTGATTTTTTTATTACAATGTTTAATAATTAGCACTGTCAAATTCAAATTCAAATCATTTATTCTGCAAATAGGATATTTTATACCACTTTCACATGTCAATTACGAGTATATATTGATTTTAAGATATTGATAATGTAATAATGGCGTCGGCATTTCGTGGCTATCCCTGAGAAGAAATGCTGAAACAAACTCAAGGGTTATGGCCTCTTTTAAAGTCCAGACAATACATGATATATAAAATTACAATTCAAAATGTCAACTTATTTCTAAATACAATAATATATTAATATGCCAATAAGATGCCAATAGAGCAAAGTCAGGAAAATTAATATAATAGTGAAATATAAAATTGTGTTGATACAGCCTTATAGTGTCAAGAGTGAGCTGCTCAATCCTAAGCATTTTTGTCTTGTAAGTAGTCCTTTACATTATAAAACCCTTTTCGGCATAGTTGCTGTTTAATAAATGATTTAAATTTATTAAGGCTTAATTCTTTAATATGACTTGGGATTTTGTTATAAAAGCGTATACTTTGGCAAATAAAATAATTATTAATTTTTTGGAGCCTTGTCTTAGGTAGTATTAAATTATTTTTATTCCTAGTATTGACCTTATGGATGTCGCTGTTCTTCATGAAAACATTAATATTCTTTTTTACATACATTAAGTTTTCATATATATATTGAGATGCGATGGTCAAAACATTTATTTCTTTAAATAAATCCTTCAGCGAATGTCTACGGTTTAAGTTATAAATTGCTCGAATAGCTCTCTTCTGCAGCACAAAAATAGTGTGAATGTCAGCAGCATTTCCCCACAACAATATGCCGTACGACATTACACTATGAAAATAACTAAAGTACACTAATCGTGCTGTTTCTACATTAGTTAGCTGGCGTATTTTGTAGACAGCATAAGCTGCAGAGGTAAGCTTTTTCGATAATTGGTTTACTGTGGTGATACTGTGTGGATTTTATAGCTATAATGAAACACCAAAATCTCGGCATAGACTAAGGAATTTATTTTTTTAACAAAGTTCGCACTTCAGTGTTTAACAGAGTGACAACAGAGGGCACTACATGACATTTTGTTACTTTCAACACCCCCACTGTGTCACAGAAAACTAATGTAGGTATTAGGTAAGTACAGATAATTCAGGTACTAATTACGGGAGAGGAATACAAAAGACTAAGTGTCACAAAAATCACTTATATTGTACACGTACATAGATATAAAACAATATTTAGGGGAATAGGTACGACCGATATAACTTCGCAATTCGTCCGCTTCGTTGTGTCGTACTCCAAAGCCTCAAGCACGGACCGCGAGAGGCGCGCGTCCAACCGCTGAGAATTTAGAACACGACTGCCGCCGCGCGAGCCGGCAGCTTAGGGCTACGGCGGGGGTGAGGCGAGCTCGCAGGGAGCGTGTGCACGCGCCGTCGCCGGGCCGCTGCGCGTTTTTATATTATAAAATTACGCAACGTTACAGTACCCCCTCTTTTAGGAAAGAATTTTACCTGTTGTAAAATTCGAACAACTAATAAAAAAAAATATAGGCACCATAGCTAGATCCATAGTAGTTATAACGTAGGTACACAAGAAAACAAAAATACAAAATTAAATATCAGTGTTTGACAATACTACCAGTTATTTTGAGGTCCTTAATATGCCATACACCTAAATCACGCCCGTGCAAATCTTCTAAGACATAGACTAGTGGGGAACGTTTCTCTTTCACTCTACATTTCTGGAATTTAGGAGCCAATTTTTTACTAAAGTAAGCTTCTTTGTCACTCTGAAAATAACACCTTTTCCAGACAACATCCCCCACATTGAACTCGGCCTCTTTACGACGCAAATTATATTGTTGAGTATTTTTCTTATGTGCTTGCCAAAGAGATGCTTGCACTTTATTAAAAATCTCGGCTAAGTGGCCTAGATTCTCAGCATAAGCATCACGTGGTATAAACACGAGATTATTGGGATCAGAATTGTCCAAGTAGTGTGACCCACATGTCACTAATTCCCTACCGTATACTAAAAATGCTGGTGTATAGCCAGTGCTTTCATTAACCGAACTGTTGATTGCAAACTGTATTTGAGGTATATTTATGTCCCAGGCTCTATGGTCATTATTCACAAATGTAGATACAGCGGTTATTATGGTTTTATTATATCTTTCAACTGTATTTATTTGAGGGGTGTATTTAGGAGTGAAGCTTATATTGGGGATTTTATATTTCTTAAAGACTTTGTCTAATTCACGACTGATAAATTGGCTTCCGTTGTCCAAGATAACGGTTTGAGGAATGCCATGGACAAGAAATACGTCATTTTCTAGATGCTTACACACCAAATCTGAAGTAGCACGACGAAGAGGAAAAAGGAGACAAAACTTCGAGAAACAACATGTAACAACAAATATATATTGATTTTGTTTTCTAGATCTAGGCAATGGACCGACCAAATCAATTGAAAGGGCTTGAAAGGGTCGTTCAATATCTTTTGGTCTGCCCATCTTACCAAGAGTGGTATGAGTAGGTAATTTATAAGTAAGACAAATATCACAGCGGGATACAAACTTCACGACGTCAGCGTACATACCAGGCCAATAATAACGAAGTGTCAAGCGTTTATAAGTCTTAAACACGCCGAAATGGCCAGCTGTTGGGTCAGAATGACATTTTGCAAGAATCTGTTCACGCTGCTCTTCGGGGACAACTTCTTTCCAAGCAAATTCAGAGGTAAGAATGTTTTTATTCTTCATATACCTGAATAGAGTATTATTTTCCACTCTATAATTTGGAAAGCTAACTGAGGGATCCTTACAACCATTAAATATTTTTATATACCAGTTGTCTTGAGTTTCAGGCGGAGTGATAACACAATCTTTATTTATAAGGTCAATAGGAACACTCCTGGAAAGAGCATCGGGAATAATGTTATCCTTCCCACGGCGATGTTTAATCTCGAAATTAAAAGAAGACAATCGAACACCCCACCTTGCTAAACGACCAGTAGGATTTGAAAGGGATAAAAACCATTTCAACGCTGCATGATCCGTAAAAACAACGAAAGTTTTGTCATTTTCCAAATAACAACGCCAGTGTTCAAGAGCGACTAATACAGCGAGTGCTTCTCTTTCCGTCGTACTATAATTACGTTCCGGCGGAGATAGCGAACGACTCATGTAGGCTATTGGATGTTCAACCCCATTGATGGTCTGAGCTAGCATAGCGCCAATACCAAAATTACTAGCATCGGTGTGTACTTCAAACGGGTAGTGAAAATCAGGACACGCAAGTACAGGTGCTTCAACTAATCTGGATTTCAGTTCCAGAAATGCGGCTTCTACTTGTGTTGTCCACTGAAACGGAGGAGAGTCTTTTTTTGTTGATGTGAGTTTGTTTAGGGGACCCGCTATAGTGCTAAACTGTGGAATAAAACGCCTGTACCAGGAGGCAGTACCGAGAAAACGTTTTAATTCTTTTTTGTTAGATGGTGTAGGGTAGTTGAGTATAGCCGCAACCTTTTCAGGATCAGTGCGTAAACCTTGCGCATCTATAATGTAACCCAGGTAACGTAGTCTACTTCTAAAAAATTGACACTTATCAAGGCTGACTGTAAGATTTGCTGAACGTAATTTTTCAAGAACACGGCGCAACAATGAAACATGCTCTTCAAAAGTGTTAGAAATAATGATTATATCATCAAGATATGCAAAAACTTTAAGTTCGAACTCAGGTCCAAACAAGGAATCTACCAGTCGTTGTTGCGTAGCCGGAGCATTTGTGAGACCGAAAGCAGTAACTTTAAACATAAAAGTACCTCGACCAGGGACGTAAAAAGCCGTTTTCTCTCGATCTGGTTCATTGATTAGAATTTGCCAGTACGCTTTTGATAAGTCGATGCTCGATAGATATCTAGCATTTTTCAAATTGTCCAGTATTTCGGATATGTACGGTAAGCTATAGGCATCTTTTTTTGTTACAGAGTTTAACTTACGGCTATCGAGGCAAAAACGAGGATTACCATCTTTTTTACCGACCACTAATACCGGAGACGACCAGGGGCTCTCGCAGGGTTCAATAACATCAAGCGCTAACATTTCATCGACCTGTTTAGTAATAACTTGCTGCTTTTCAGGTGACATGCGATAATAGCGTTGACGGATTGGTTCCGCATCGCCAGTATTTATATGGTGTCTAATAATATTAGTTCTACCCAAACCTTTTTCAGAAAAAGAAATTTCTTTAAATTGTTGAATAATATTATCAGCAATATTTTTTTCAGAGTTATCTAAAGTATCATACGCTTGTAAGTAGCTTGTGGATGTATTACAAATTTCTGAGATTCCGGGGTCACTCTTAAACAAATTTTTTGTATTGGTCAAATATTTGGGACATATATTAAATTGATTCCAGAAATCAATGCCTAAGATTAAGGTGGTCTCAATCTCCGGTATACAGTGCGCTTTAATGACAGCAAACTTGTTTTCAAAAGTAACTGGAAGAAGAATGTACCCAAGAGAATTTATTTTATGGCCTCCTGCAGCAGTAACTGTTATCTTGTGATCAGTGCACAAAACCAAATCGAAATCGAGCAGGCGCTTATGAGAATTGTTGCCCAAAATAGTAACCGCAGAACCAGAATCTAGCAGTCCATATAAATCTAGTTCACAGTTGTTATTAATCCTTATTTTAATGTAAGGTCGAGGATCTTTTCTCGGTTTAGCATTGAAAATTGCAGAAATTGAGTTGTTATTTTCAAAAAAACTTCTAACCTTTAACAACCAATCATTCCAATCCGAGATATCGAAATTATTCGTTGTTAATTTCCCGCAATTTTCGGAGTTTAGTTTTTTGGCTTAGACTGATCATTACAATTTTGACAGTCTGGAGATCGAACACCTTCCTTTCCACACTTAAAACAGAAAATTGTTCTTTCAGCTGGACAATCCTTCATCGAATGACTATCAACCTTGCAGCGAAGACAATATGTTTTAGATTTAGAAACCACCGAAACAACAGGTTTAGCTGGTTTAGGATTACCAAAGTTATATTTGTTTGCATAAAATTGTTTACCTGAATCTTTTGTTTTAACTGAGCGATAGCTAAATTCGGGGGCTAAAGTATTGGAACTCGCAACAGGAGGTTCTTGAAATTGTTCAGAGCGTGCTTTTACTTGTTCATAATTTTTACAGACGGTTCGAAGTTGCTCTATGGAATTAACATTTGGATTTGCTGCAATAAACATAGAGTAACAGGGGCGTATGTTGTGCAATAAGATTTCTAATTTTTGTTCTTCACTCATAGGTTTACATAAGCGGGAAAACATGCCGTCCATAACCGACAGATAAATAGCTATATTTTCTTCAGTACCCTGTGTACGCTGACGTATTTCTAACGACATTCGATAATCATAGTCAGGAATATCAAAATCATCCTTCAGAGCAGTAATTAAGGATTGCCAATCATTAACCTTATATCTAGTACAACGGTACCAATGAAGAGCATCACCAATAAAAATATCAATAGCTGAGGTTAACATTTTCTCTTCAGATACACACTTTGATAGCCGAAACTCTTCAAGTTTTTGAATAAACGAACGGACACAAGATTTGCCGTCATACTTCAACTTGGACAATTCGCTTGCCAATCCGCGGTCACATTTTACAGTTATATTCAAATTCGACAAGTCAGTTTTGTCTTCTACATCGCTGTTTGAGGGTAAAGAAACCGGTTTAAGTTCCTTACTAGGATTAGCTAATATCAACATCTCCGAATAGTACATATCAAATGTTTTCTTTATGTCCTTTAATTTAGAGGGATCGTCAGAAATTCCCGGTTGCTGGATTCTTAATAATCTATAATGCAAATGATTTAACAGTGTAGAAGTTCTAGAGTACAAAGCATCATTATAATGAGTTTTTAGATTTTCAAGGTTGGTTTTAACCTTATCTAGCGATTCCAGACAACCTGCTATATCCTCTGCAAAATTGAATACCGAATCTAAAATCTCATCAGACGGGTACAATTGTGTCAACTTAGTGACTTGACGCCGCAAACCTACAACATTATCTGAAGGAGCCTCTCCTCGTATCGCCACCTCATATAACAATTCGGATTTTTGAAGTAACAGAAATTTTATTGGGTACGTCATTATGAATAAAATAATGATAGCATTAATCGCCACAATACAGTAAGCAAGCTAAGCAAAATTTAGTTATAAATATTAATATAATTATAATACGTGAACATGCAATGCATATGTCACTTAAAAGAATAAAAAAATAATTAAAAAAAAACAAAGCTAAATCGCGTAACCAATGCGTAAAGTAATAAATAGCGCTTTCACCTTTTTCACATGTAGGTACTCTAATGACGTCACCAATAATAATATAGGTAATTTGTACAAACTTACCCAATTAATACACCACAGTAAAGAATACGTCCATCCACTATGATTGTAATTAATAACATTAAATTACTATATTACGAGCGAAAAGCAATAACTGAATAGGTTTCACAGTAATGACTTATTATGTACGAACACTTTCTAATAAGACGCAAAAGATTCGCCTAAACACACTTTCAGTGACACGGATTAATAATTATAATAATAATAATTACGGCACTATTAATCCCATGCACATTTTTTTTTAATACCACTTACACAACTATATTAACACTAGTTTAACAATTTGTGAACTTATAAGTACCTAATTCGAAACTTTAGAATTGCGAAATTTATTATCCGACCACGTTTACGGGCGCCATTGTCACAGAAAACTAATGTAGGTATTAGGTAAGTACAGATAATTCAGGTACTAATTACGGGAGAGGAATACAAAAGACTAAGTGTCACAAAAATCACTTATATTGTACACGTACATAGATATAAAACAATATTTAGGGGAATAGGTACGACCGATATAACTTCGCAATTCGTCCGCTTCGTTGTGTCGTACTCCAAAGCCTCAAGCACGGACCGCGAGAGGCGCGCGTCCAACCGCTGAGAATTTAGAACACGACTGCCGCCGCGCGAGCCGGCAGCTTAGGGCTACGGCGGGGGTGAGGCGAGCTCGCAGGGAGCGTGTGCACGCGCCGTCGCCGGGCCGCTGCGCGTTTTTATATTATAAAATTACGCAACGTTACAACTGAACAAAATAAATAAAATGTTTTATTTTCTATCAAATAAACCAAACATTGTCAAAAAATTATTGTGTTTAGTTTTACATAACCCTTTGGTTAACAAATCTGCAGGCATTTCTGCAGTAGGTAACTATTCAATTTTAACATCAGCTATTTTTTCTCTACAAAAATGGTACCGCACATCAATGTGTTTGGATCTCTTATGATGTACAGGATTAGCAGCAAGTTTATGAGCAGATTGATTGTCATTAAAAATGGGTACAGTATACCTTACATTAGTAATTTCATATATTAAATTACTTAAATAAACTGCCTCTTTACAGCACTCCGATAGCCCCATAAATTCTATCTTTGTGTTGGAGAGAGCCACAGTCGCCTGTTTCTTAGTTTCCCATGAGATTGCACAATTGGACAACTTAAAAGTAAACAGAATAGGACTTCCGGTCATTGATATTGCTAGCCCAAATCTGCATCTACATAGGATTCTAAATTACACAAATAGGACAATAGGACCTAGTCCTTTTTAAATATTTTAGGATCTAAGATTTTAGGATTCGTTTGGCATAGGCCCAATGCGCATAATTATAGCAGTTGTTAAACTGGTTTAAGAAATTTACAGATAATACAATATCAGGCCTAGTAAGTACAGCTATGTACATGAGACTGCCAATCAGTGTCTGATAGGGTAATCTAATATCACAGACTTCACTCTTTGTTAAATTAATTTTTGATTCAATCGCTGTATCAGCATACTTACAATTTTGAATATTAAATTTTAACAATAATTGTGTACTTGACTGTAGTAACCAATATCAATGAATTTCTGTAGGAACATCGATTTATCATCGAAATAACTTGTGCAAAAGGAATTTATTAAAAATACTATGATGTCACATTACTCATTTTTCTTTTATATTTGTTCCACAATGGCCTAAGACCTAAGATCCAAAATCATACTGCCAGGTTATTTGGTGTATTATTTTCGTATTTTTGTTTAAAGCTTAGCCTAATTTCAACGCAGATGTGATCGACAATCAATATCTGATCGTCGAAATATCTGACCCGTTTTTTATGTTGAAATCATAAATGTTATTTCCTCAATGTTTTTTTTTTTTTTTTTTTTTTTTTTTTTTATTGCAGAGATTGGCAAACGAACAGATGGGTCACCTGATGGTAAGTGATCTCCACCGCCCATAGACACACATGACACAAAAAGAATCATGACTGCGTTGCCAACCTAAAAGGAGGGAATGAAAGGGGAGGGAAAGGGTGGGGGGAAATGGGCCACCGGAAATCTCACTCACCGAACGAAACGCGACAGCAAGCCGCCACTTTACGTCGGTTTTCTGTGAGACAGTGGTATCTAACCGGTCGAGCCGGCCCATTCGTGCTGTAGACGTTACTGTCTACAGCGTGGCTCTACCACTCAAATGTTTGTTTATGAGCGATTTTGTATCTATGTAAGGAACAATGACGTCACCCGTGTCTACAGTTATCAGATAGCGTTTTGGCGACAGACTAAATTATACATAATAATTATTGCTTTTTTTTAACTAAACATAAATGAAAATAAATTACGAAATAATTTTTTACATGATTAGGATAAACTAATAAATAGCCCTGTATACTTTTTAAAAAGTAGTCAAGTACCTAATTCTTGACGGAATCTAAGTAATGTGTAACATTTTATACATTCAGTAAATGATTTGATTTGAAAAATAAAATCTGCCGGCGTAATCAACATTCAGATTCCCTATCCACTATGTCATAAAAAAAGCAAAGATAAGACACCACCCTCGTAGTACTTACGTAATACTTGAATGAATGGCCCTTTATGAGATATCCATAATAATCATAATATATTGGGTTGTGATATCACACACATATTATATACATAAACTCACATCTCTATCCCCGAAATGGAAGGCTGTGAGGATCTAGAGAATTAGAGACCCACATTTCAAGGAGCGTATGTAACATTCTGTCCCAAATGTGATAGAGGGCGAGTATATCGCCATATTCGGAACACAAATTCCAGACTTTTAATAGCTAGCTTCTGTTTAACTGTTGGTCGTTTTTTTCGAATATATTAATCAAAGAAATCAATGTGGGTTAAGGCACAAAATAGCTACAGAAGTCAATCTATATACATACAAAGTGTGCTTGAGCAACGCACACATAGACACCGTTCACGGACATGATATCTCGGACTGGTTGGGACATACGCGAATTTTTGCTGCTGCGTTCATACAAACAAACCTTCGCGAACACAACAGCGGAGATTTGCGAATGATCGGGTACGTTTGGGCTCCTCGTCGATGGCCCTTCGCCAACGTTCTTTCCCCTTCATTCGGTTGGTGTGTACCAGTAGCGAAGAATCCATACGACACGATTCCTATCGGCTTACCCTTGCCGAATTATTAGCTTGATAAAGATATATTATTTAAAAGAAAATGGAGCATCGGCATTCGGCTTCCCTTTTAAAATTTCTCACCCGTCGCCATTGGTGTGTACCCGGCATGAGACACGCGTCTGTGAACTTTTTTGTGCAAAAATGGAGCAACAAAAAAATTACTATGAATGTAAAATCGAACATGACTTTGTAGCCTTGTAATATATTTAATAGGTATTTATTGTAGTTTTTTGTTTCGCCCTGTCTTCAATAATCTAATTATAAACAGTCAAGATAAGAACTCAGCCATACCACCACCTCTGATAGCAGTATTATTATAATCTAACTTTTACTATTTCCCGTACAAAAAAACAAAGTAGGTAAGATTATAATAATACTGCTATAAGACGTGGTGGTAACTGAGCTGGCTGCCTGCGGAGCCGCCGCCGCGCCGCTTTGACAACCTAGCGTGAACGCGGAATGTAGACATGAAAATTGAACTTTGAAGTACCTACATGGGTACATGAGATTGACTTTTGTACCTATCTGTTTTCTGGTTAAGGCCTAATGGCAAGTAGAAAGAAATAAGAAATACTACCCGCGCACGCGCACGCATACGTTGTAGGACTGAAGGGAAAAGTATTTGGTTTGTCGATCAGATTCGAATCTGTGGATTTAGTTCAAATATTCTATAAGACTACCTCCGTGGCGTGGTGGTATTTCGGTACGACTACGGTTCTGAGGTCTCGGGTTCGATCCCCGGGTCGGGCAAAGTGATATTGGATTTTTCCATATCAGCCCGGAGTCTGGAATTTGTGCCCGATATGGCGATAGGCTCGCCCCCTATCACATCTGGGACGGAACTAAGCTCGGCGAAATGTGGGTGTACTAGTTGGCTAGTGCGCCTCTGCCTACCCCTTCGGGGATACAGGCGTGAGCTTATGTCTATTCTATAAGACATAATATTATTGTTACGGGCTATCGGGGTTCAGGACAACAATTAAACGCAGACTGTTCTCGAATATGATTCAGCACTTTATTTAACAATAAAACATTGTATGCGCACAATACGCGTCGAAATACTCGCTCCGATATTCGCTTATCGCTCGTTGTTCGCACTCGATCGCTTCCGAAGAAACACTTTGTACCGCCAACACTAACGCGCCTTTTATACTCGCCACGCACGGCAGGTGGGATGTGCGGGACGCGACGAGACCCGACTCGGCGCGGGTCGAACGCTGTAGAATATTCCACACATTTATAGATGCAACGCGGCGCGGCGGCGTTTGACGAGAGACGGCTCTAGTATGCCGGCGTTACATTATTTTAATGGTAACGAAAATCAAAACAGCGGCGGTTACTTTTTAATTTTAGTACTGAACCACGGGGCAACCAAGATATCGAAAGTCAATGGGATCAAAAGAAAATGGCAGGAATTAATTCAGTTTTAGCACCAGATACGTTCTTCGAAACCACGGGGCAACCCAAATATCTATTTTAGAGTAAATCACATCAAAAACAAAGAAAAACAAAATGGCGGCCACTTTTTTTAGTTATTACTCTGGATCCGTGCTCGGGAACCATAAAGCGATCTAGTTTTTGATCTCAAACAGGTCAAAAACAAAGGAAACAAAAAGGCAGACACTTTTTTCAGTTTTTACGCCGAATCCGTTCTTCGGAACGACCCAGATATCGATTTTGAAGTCAATCGGGTCAAAACATAGAAAAATAAAATGGCGCTGCGGCCATTCTTTAGTTTCTACTCCGGATCAGTTTTTCAGAACCATGGGGCGACTCGGATATCGATTTTGAGGTTAATCAGCCTTAAAACAGAAAACGACCACTTTTGTCAATTTTTGTACCAGATTCGTCATTCGGAACTATGGGTCTCTCCGTACCCGTACATCGATTTTCAAGTCAATGGGACATAAAACAAGAAATAATAAAATGGCAGCCCCTTTTCTGTTTTTGTATCGCATCAGTCATTCGGAACTATGGAACAGTTCTGCGTGGTAATCGAGTTAGTAGTAAGTCCGAAAACACGTTTTAGAGAAAACGGCGATTAAAATTCAGTATAGCAATTTTAATAATTCGTGTTTGTAGAAAAACAATAGGACGGACGGTCTTCATAATACCACGGTTGGTGATAGGAGCGGGAGGATCTTAGGTTTTCGTGACACAGTCAATATCAAAATTTATTTTATTAAATTTTAGCAAATTGGGTACTTGACTATTTTTTAAAAAGTATACAAGGCCATTTATTAGTTTATCCTCAACATGAAAAAAAAATATTTTTCATATATTTAGTTAAAAAAAGCACAAAATTAATATGCATAATTTAGTTTGCCACCAAAACGCTACCTGCAACTGTAGCTACGGGTGACGTCATTGTTCCTTACAATAGATACAAAATAGCTTTTAAAGTATAATACAGGTAAAAAAAACGGTTCAGATATTTCGTTGATCACATCCGCGTTGAGATTTAAATAAAAATACGAAACATAATTACCAAATCACCTGGCAGTATGACTTTGGATCTTAGGCCTTAGGTCCTTGTGGAACAGATAAACAAGAAAAATGAGTACTCTAACATCATACATCGTGATTCGTGTTTACAGTCACATGACTCACATATATTTTTTAATATATTTATTAACGGTGTAATTGACTGCTTTCATAACTCTAGGGCCTTTATGCTGATGACATCAAGATATACACACTTGTTAAATCCGTAAATGATAGCTTATTGTTTCAAAGCTACTTGTTATCGGTCTATGATTTTTGCATAAGGAATAACTTAAAGTTAAATATTGACAAATGTCACACTATATATATACGTTTTCTCGGAAAAAAGGCCATTGATTTTCGCTTATGAATTGAACAATATAAAAATTAACAGAGTAACGGAAATGAGAGATTTAGGGGTGTATCTGGATAATGAGCTATCTTTTTCATCCCATATCGCCAGGATAATTCCTAAAGCCTACAAAATGCTAGGCTTTATCTTTCGTCAAAGCAAAAATTTTAATAACATTGATACTCACATTATATTGTACAATTCATTAGTAATACGCATCTACTGTATGGAATCCAATCTATTCAACATATAAAGAACAACTAGAAAGAATTCAATATACATTTTTAAATAGATTAAAATATAAATTCAAATGTCCCTTACCACAGCTAATTCTTGGAACTACGTCGAGAACATAAAGATCAAACGTTTCTTTTTAAGATTATACACAACTACGTCGACTCACCTATGCTTTTAAGTTGCATTAATTTCAATTGTCCTAGATTAAGTGCCTTGTCTAATGCTGTTTTCTACGTTCCGTTATGCAAAACTAACTATTCTATGAATCGATTCCTTGTAAGAGCCTGCACCACACACAATAATCGTTATTGTCATATAGATATATTCAATAGTAAATTAAGTAAGATTTAAAGAAACCTGTAGAGCATACTTAATGTAAATTGCTAGCTGTTGTATCTTCTGGTATGATATAATAATAGCTTTATGATCTGATCCGACCGCTTTCGGTTAAGGCGACTGCTTCATCTCCTCAATTATGTTGTCGTCGTTTGTGGGCTCGCATGTGGCTTATGTAGCCAATCTTCTTTGTGAAGCTTCTGTCACATTGAGGGCATGTGAGCACGCCATACTATAATTATAATTGATTGCCGCAGGTGGCCAGGCTTTCAATTCGTCTCGCTTATATAATAGCATTATACAACTGTTATAAATAAACTTTGTTTAGCACTATTAACATTAATATAATCAAATTTTACTTGTAAAATCTTTTTGTAACTATCTTCACTTTTTTATGTAAATCATTGTGAAAACTGTTATTGGCTTTATTAAAATCACACTTTTGTAAAAAACTGTAATATAATAGCTGTATGTTTTCCTAAATAATAAAAATATGTATTTAAATTACTAAAATAAAACTATCCTTGGAGTATTTTTAATAAATCCCTATTGCATACGTTATTTAGATGATAACTCTATGTTCTTACAGAAATTCATTAATATTGGTTACTATAGTCAAGTACCCAATTGTCAAGGTAGACAATGACTCTTTGTCTATATGAAATGCACGCCACTGACGAGCTCGAGTCTCGACAATATTATAATATATTTGGTAATATGTGCAGTTGGGAACTAAGCAGTATGGTAGTTTCATCATTTTGCGTGTTGTACATTTTGCGTATTGGACATTATGCGTGTTTTACATTTTGCGCTGCAGCGCAATAATCTTCATGTGTGAGTACTATGAAAGGACCAATTAAAAGTGATTATAATAGTCTATAGCTTTATTTGAAATGAGACATATTGTATTACATATCTACGAAATATATCCAACTACACTACACGGAATATCGCAAATAAAATAGATGTAGAGACCCACTCTAAAGTAATAATTTAAGCAGATGCATTAATTTCGGTCGATTTCTTTTCACCTGTCGTATTTAATAACGCATCATCATTCTCCCTCTCGACGTTGTCTTCAACCTTGATTTTCTTTTCGCTCTTTCGAAACTTGTCATACCTGTAACATTATTGAAGTTTATATTTCACATTTATTTTTACTAGCTGTTTCCCGTGATTCCGTTCGCGTGGAAATTTATTTTCCGGGATGAAAGTCTATGTGTTAATCCAGGATGTATATCTATACCAAATTTCATCAAAATTGGTTCAGCCGTTTGAGCGTGAAGAAGTAAAGAACATAAACACTTGACAAACTTTTGCCTTTACAATATTAGACTGATTACGTAAACGTACATCATTACAGTTATAAAGAATACGACCACGCTTATTGCGAGGGGGATAAAAAGACTTCCCCGTTTGGGCCCACTTTTGCTCATAAAATTAATAAAATACTTTTTTCAGGCTCAATTTTGAACTAATATAGAAAAAACAAAGAAAGACTGTCGACACAATACGATTTCTCTGCTGTTATATTTTATCTTTCTACCTGCCCTTATCCCACCTTAATGTCGGGTCGGCGCAACACACTTTTTCAAGCATGTTGCAGAGAGGATTTGGCTTAGTTTTACAACGGGCCGCTTGCCTCAGGTCAACCCCCTACGAGGGATCCAGTCCCAGGCGAATTCAATTGGAAAATTTGCTTTGCCCGACCTGGGAATCGAACCCAAGACCTCCCAGTCTACAGCCCATACATGCTGCCATTAGACAAAGGAGGCGACAGATGCTGTTATATTTTATGATACCTATAAAATATTGTAAACATTCGATCAGATTTAATTACCTATCTAGATCATCTTCATCATCACTTCCCTCGTTGCCTTGAGTATCAACCTCTCGAAGTAGTTCACCTAAATCTTTATCCACATCAGCCCACAACTTGTCTTCACTTCCTGCAAGTTAAGAGACGATCATAATCATAATTGGAGCAAAATGCATGAAGCTGAATCTTGTACAGGTAAATTTCGAAATAGATACTTTTCCGGCACCTCTGATGTTTCAATGTTAAGAGTGTATGCCTTATGACTTTATCGATTGCTATAACGGTATAAAAAACATATTGAGGAAACCTGCATACCTTCGAATTTATCCATGAGGGTTTTGCAGATACGTACAGTCTGCCAACTGACATTAGGCCATCGTAGACTAAGACCTAACCCCTCTCCTTAGTAGAGGCTCGTGCCCGGCAATGAGGCGGTAATATTGCCGGGATAATATTATTACATAATTATACTATAACTAGAGACGCGCCCCCGCTTCGCACGGGTAGTAGAGCATATTATGCCTAGATGTTTTGTCTGTCGTAAGGTCGTCCAGTGATAATGCGCGCGGGAGTGATGGCCTCAGGCGAGTCCCGTCAGATGGAATTTATTTTCGCGTGCGTATATTTTATGCGATAACTCCTAAGATATTCATTTATGATTTACAGTGTATTTTTTCAACTTGGACAGTATGGGGAAGTTGGAAACTATAGGAGATACAGAAAAATGGTTTTAGTCTTAGTTTATCCAAAAATATGTCGTAATTTATTTTCATATATTTAGTCAAAAAAAAGCAAAAATTAATATGTATAATTCAGTTTGCCGCCAAAACGCTACCTGTCAACTGTAGCTACGGGTGACGTCATTGTTCATCACCATAGGTACAAAATGGTGTTTAAAAAGGATATAAAGGAAATAAAATTTATTATTTCAAACTTAAAAAAACGGGTCATATATTCCGTCGATCAGGGGGGTTACCAACACCTCTTATAGCAGTATTATTATAATCTTACTTGTACAGATTCCCATACAAAACAAACGAAGAACGATTATAATAATACTGTTATAAGAGGTGGTGGTAACCCTGCATATATTGATCATCGATCACATCCGCGTTGAAATTAAGTTGAGATTTAAATAAAAATATGAAAATAAATTACCAATTAACCTAGCAGTATGAGTTTGGATCTTAGATCTTAGACCCTTGTGAAGCAAATAAACAAGAAAAATGAGTAATCTGACATCATGGAATGTGATTGGTGTTTACAGTCTAAATGTATGTTCCTACAGAAATACATTGATATTGGTTACTAAAGTCAAGTACCCAATTGTTGCATACTTAAATTTATGGTCAAAGGCGAGTTGTCCCTAAAAATTAATAAAAATGATCAAAAATTTTAAATGTTCTGATCAACTCATGTCAGGATTATTACATTGTATCGGATGAAAAAAATCGGGACAGCGCAAGTTAGTAAATTTTAATAAATATTTTTCATAAAAATTGTTAGTAATCCGATAGGTATATTTATACTGTTGCTGCAATAAATGTTCAATATGATATCCATCATACTGAATGCAAGTACGGACATATTTAAGAACAGATTTCTAAGGGCACTCCCATAGATAACATTTTTTTTAGAATAGAGATTAGTAAACGATTATGTGGGTCACCTGATGGTAAGTGATCTCTACCGCCCAATACACCCCTAATACCAAAAGAATTGTGGTCAACCTTAAACGAATAGGAAAGGATAACAGGAATTGAGAGGGGAGGGGGGATTTGGACCACCGGAAATCTCACTCACTGAACGAAACGCAATAGCAATATGTAAAAAAACTTTCATACCCGAAACATTATTCGTTTCAGTGCCATGATCAGTTTTCTTTTTGTTTTCTTCAGGTGCCTCCAATTTTTCTGTGGCTTTATCAGTAGACTCAGCTGCAGCAGCATCCTTTTCTTCTTCTGGTAATACAATGTTTCCAAATTACAATTTTTTAAATTATTGAATTAACATTTAATCTAATATAATCTATATTGGGGGAAATTTAAAAAAAACGCTAAATAATTCATTAATAATATAAATCATCAGGTATTAAAATCTAGTAGAAGGGGTGACAGTCAAATAATGAACAGCGAAAGGTCTACGTCATCTACCAGAATAACCATTACAAGCGAGCGAGGGAGATACAAAGATATTCTTACTACGCGTTCATTTTAGCATAAAACAAAATGTAAGATACTACATATTTGCGGGCTCATTTTTTGGACTAATTTCGATTCTGTTTTCACAGTATGGTTTATTTTTTATTATTTTAAACTGTGTACCAAATATACAACTACAAATTCGGTCAAAGTTAAATACCAAAATCAGTCGTGATTTATTTTTAACTGTGATATTAGCTAACAAAACTTGTAATCGGAGTCACAAGTAAAACGATAAACATTGTTAGTTTCGTAAAAATACATATATGTATGTATGAATTTTATTGGTTGTCTGTAAAAGATGAGGAGAGCTTTGTGTCCATATAAAGTATAATGTTGTCGCCTCCTTGGTCTAGTGGCAGAGCATATTATATGGGCTGTGGACCGGGAGGTCGTGGGTTCGATTCCCAGATCGGGAAAAGCGAATGTCCTAATTTAATTGGGGACTGAATTCCACAGAGGGGGTTGACGTTAGACAGGCAGCCGGTCGTAAAAATTAAGTCGAATTCTTTCTGCAACATGCTTGAAAAGTGTGTTGCGCCAACCCCACATTAAGATGGGATCAGGAAAATGTATAATGATGTAATGTGAATGTGAAACGTGATGTGGTGGTGTGGTCGTGTGGTCGGTGTCGGTGTTACCTTTCTGTTGGTGCAGCTGCCGATGTATCCTCTCGGCGTGCTTGCGCAGCGTGCGCGTGTCGCGGTGCTGCACGTAGCGCGAGAGGTGTATGCGCAGGCGGCAGTGGCGGCGCAGCGCCTCCGCGTCGTCGGCGCCGCCGGGCTCGGCGCGCGGCAGGTACACGCGGCACAGCTCGCACCACCACACCTGTCCAGTGTCCACGTCAATATTACTACTTACTACTTGTGAGTTGTGACATTCTATTCTATATACATACATCACATTATACGGTTATTCTTAACTATTAACGTGACACTTGCCTCCATTTTTTTAATATGCTCACTTCCAATATTGATTTCCACTTTAGGTTTCTTAGGTGCCGATTCATCCTTCTTCTCGCCACCAGAGTCGTCATCTTCGACTTCTATTTATATAAAATAATTCAAAGTAAGAATAAAGAATAAAGACATTTACACATCATCAGCCATATTTATTTACATAATATAATCACCTCTAAAATGAGAAAACACAAACCATCGAAGTAAATGTTTTAACATGCACAGTAAACGGTTCCATAATAGGGATAGATTCAATTGCGTGTTTAATTTTTTCAATAAAAATTAAACACGCAATTGGATGGTGTATTACCGTCAAATTAATTTTATTTTATTGCACTAGTATTTAGTAGATACATACCATCAACATCTCCCACAGAATCAAGAGTCATAAAATTGTCCAAATCTACATCCATGCCTTCGTCGCCACTGCCAGGTTTTGGACTAGCACGACGTACGGTTTGACTCGCCTTTTTCTGTTAAGAAATATTTACCAAGTTATGAAATCAGGTGTTAGTTTGTAATCCAGGCCATGTTGTCAGTAATCTTGAGACAGTAGATATTTGTTGTTGAAGCATAATTTTATTCTAGAAATAATTGTAAATTAAAATTTAAAATAGTAATACAATATAACATTATATTATAACAACTTATAACACATGATAAACTATACTCTGATTTTTAAATAGACCAAGTAAACTAACAGATCGAAATGTGACTTTACAAAACAAAGATGCCAACTTCCAAAACATTTAGTGGTAGTATTTATTAATTTTTAATCATTCAAATCTCAATTCAATGTATTATCAGCACAAGTCTCCGAAATTCGGATTATATTTAGTTTTTTAGAAATTGTAGCTGAATACTTCGACTTTCGTGTAAATAATAATCACAACAGATACGCTAAATTAAAATAATAAAAATTACAGATATTGCTTTTAGGCTTCAAAGGTCAAAAATTGTTGTGTCTGTAATATCTATAAAGAAAAACTAAATATTTTTTTCTTTCTTTCAAAAAGAAATATTAATTTGAGAATAACTGCGTTTTGCACATTCATATCTTTTGTAAGTTTTGTTGATAATGTATTATAAACCTATGACTTTAATTGGATACTTGACATTTTTTAAATTAATTTTATATGAAACTATCAGACCCGGCGGACTTCGTACCGTCAAAAAGTCAACGAATGTCGTGTTAACTTTTAACTTAACTTGCCAGCCTTTTGCTCAATATGCTCTAACCAAACACCCCCTAATCCGATACGCTACTGTTACGCCTTCCTGGGAAATTAGGGGCCGTCAATCAAATATTCCGTAAGCAGATATTTTACAATTTTTATCCCCACCTTCCCCCTTCGTCAGCAAAAGTAACCAATGCTTACGTAAACATTGATACAGGCATTTTTAATGTATTATGTAATGTATAACGCTTTACATTAGTTTGACCTGTATCTACATACGACATCAGACGAACTTGAAAATTTGAGACGTATTAAAACTCCTACTATCCTGGCCAGGATAACCAGAATAACAGAAAAATAAATAAAAAGCGGCCAAGTGCATGCTGCATATCTTACTACGCACAGTCAGGGAACTCCGAAGTAGGGTTAAATGTTACAGTTACTTTTATTAGACATAACTTTTAGTAGACTGTCTCGGTAGCGTAGTGTTATTGCAGTACAACTTTGAGTGGTAGAGCCACGCTGTAGACAGTGGGTCTACAGCACGTATGGGCTGGGTCGACCGGTTTGAAACCACTGTCTCACAGAAAACCGACGTAAAGTGGCAGCTTGCTGTCGCGTTTCATCAAGCTCTTAAGAATAACGTCAGTTGATGTCCAAAGCGCCACTAATGTAGCTTTAAAATAATACTATTATTTAAACAGCTTTTGTTGTAACACCCATGACTAATACCATACCATATTACACTAATCAATAGAATTGATTTATTTTATTTCAATTTTCTATTTGGCATGATGCGAAAATTATTACAACATCCTTGCAATGAGAATAATTGAGAATAGTATAGTGAAGGTTTTTTAGATTGTTATATTTAGAGGCTCCGAGGAGAGTACGCTAAAGCGACAGTCACGCTAATGTGAACAGTACCCACCTTTAGGTGCTCCAGGGAGCAAATATGATGTTCGTATATCATCGGCGAGCGGAAGGTGAGTTGACATATCCGACAGAAAGGCATGAGGAAGCGCTTCATGGCGCGGTGCGTGTCGGTGAGGTTGTGCGCGTGCCGCGACGTGCGGTGGTTTAGGCGGCACACCAGGCAGAACGTCGTGCGCGCCGCCAGCTCCGCGCCCGCCGCCGTCTCCAGCTCGCGCTGCGCCGCTCGCTGAGCTATGCGCATGCGCAACAACTGCGCCTTGTGACGACGCGCCACCGCGCTCATCGCCGCGCGGTGCTTGCCCGATATCAGGTGCTTCGCATAACCCTGTTCGCGTAACACACGCACACGATCACGTTACATACACACCTAAATACATTACGAATATAATACTCACACTTGCATTCCAAAGTTCCCACCTAACAAAAAACAGGCACATCCCCCCTTAATTAACTTATATTAACGAGGAACTGTAAGCAACTGACACAAAAAATCCCATGAAAATGTTCAGTGTTTCTACAATTGAAAACATTCCTAACTTCCACTTTTCATAACAGAGATTCATTTGAAATAACGTGAATTGCCATTTGAGCGATATCATAATAATAGCGAAATCGGTCCAGCCATTGTAATATGATGCGATTACTAACAGCATTTCATTTTAACATTTACGAGATCAATAGTAAACGAACCCCGAAAGTGGCACATTTCTCTTTACAATGAACGCAGACTAGATTGACATAAGGGCGTGTCCGCGGCGGTGGTGCGTCTGAAGCGGCATCGGGTTCTTTGTCAGTTTCTTCGCCTTCTCCCGCATCGCCATCTGATGCATCATCTTCCACCTAAAATTAATCACAAGCATGTATACCAATAAAACAAACTTGTAAGAGATTTTCATAAACACAAAAAAAATCATATACTACTCAACGTCAAGTATGCACCGAGCGAAAGACTACATTATGCCAGCTGTGGCAAAAATAATAATTAGCATTGTAATATTACTCGTCACATTGCTGGGCATGGGACTCCCCTAATAATGAGGCCTTAGTTTACCACGCTGGCCTAATGCTGGTGGTACACTTCCTTGCGGTGTTTTCTTTCAGAATTGGGTACTTTACTATGTTTGATTTTACACATCTTTTTATAACTCTATATAATAGAAAATAAAACAAAAAATAATCCTTTCTGTAAAAAAATGCATCGATATTGGTGGAATAATGCTCTGCAATTAGCAAGAGTGGGCGCGTAGTAAGGATATCTTGGTATCCCTTTCCAATGCACGTACTGTTACGACCGTGACGTAAATATACTGATACTTCTCTTTCCTGCAGTTAGAAGGTCGACCAAACTTCAAAGACTATTTAGTAAGACAATTTTTTTTTTATTTTTGATAATATTTCAATATTTATTTCTGTGCTATATTTTAGATCACGTAAATATCATATAATAATAATAAAATTAAATCAAGTATGTACCCAATTATATAAAACATCCAGCGATAATTCGTAATGAATACTAGTGTCCGACCGAAACAAGATTTTCTGCCGAAACCGAAACTTTTTCAAACATGTTAAAAATGTACTGTTTTGTGAAAATTGGCTTATTTTATACACTTATACATGGAAAACGTGTTAAAAGAAATAAAAAACAATAATTGAAGTAGGTATCATCACCATCATCAGCCACAGGACGTCCACTGCTGGACATAGGCCTTACAAAGATTTCCAGACTGACCTGTTGGAGAACCAGCCTGCTTCCAGCGAATATAAAGGTCAAGTAGGTATGGTAAAACATAAATCATACTAATATTATAAATGCCAAAGTTTGTGAGTATGTGTATGTTACTCTTTCACGTAAAAACTACTGAATGGATATTATTTTTTATTTTTTATCCGGGTACGGGCTACGGAAAAGTGACTACACTGCACCTGATGGTAAGAGTAGAGTAGTCCAAAAAAATAGCGACCACTGACAATGTGTTTATCAGTGGTCGTCAGAATCATGCCGTCTTATCTATGCTTCTTCACACTCCGAATCCGAAGAGGGAAGAAGCAAATCGAGGGGCTTGCGAGACAGGCGGATGACCGATGCAGGTACAGGGATACCCCCATACCCGTCTCAACCAATCATCAAGTCATGCCGCAAGCCTCTCGAGAGAACCGGAAGTACACTGGCTGATTCTGGAACGCGAACCACCCACGAAGTGTGGGTCACAATGGCAGATTTTAGCACCATGTGTACGGTGGTCGCCATCCGGTCGGATACGAATATCCTACCACCAGCAAAATATATTTCTGAAACTACAGTTATACTAATCATACTTCATACTATAATAATATAAATGACGTGACACGTGATAGATCTTTTTGTGTTGGATAGCCCATTTATCGAGAATGGCTATAGGCCATAATATAAGATCACGCTATGACCAATAGGAGCAGAGCATCAATGAAACGGACCCCAACGGGGTGACCGACGGGGTGAATGCAGGGTGACCGACGGGTCGACCGACAGGGTGACTGACTGAGTGACTGGTTCAGTGTTATAGGTGCCTACGCCCAACTGTTTCTAACCCTCTCTCTCTTGTGTGACGCAGACGAAGTTACGCGGATCAGCTAGTAATAATATATTTTATTCAAAAAACTGCGAAAACGTTTTTTCTTTTCTTTTTGTCACATTTTTGCCTGGTACAATACAGTAAGGTATTTAATATTTATTTATATTTAGGGTAAAAATCGTAATTTTTATATTATACATTGTTTTTATTATAAAGCCCTCATTTTGATTTTTGACTTGATATATCCCGTTCAGATCGTTTCCAAGAATATAGGGACAAAAGCACATCATGCAATAAAAAACAATCAAGTATCTGAAAGTCACACACATAAATCATAGCTGGTAGTTGTTTAGGTAGTTATAATTATAACCTCATCCAAAAACAATTCCTTAAAACAAATGTGCTGTAAATAATAATTGTATGTGGAATCAAATGTCCTCTTTTTTTACATAATTCTCATCATTTATAAATCCGAGTGAATAACTGAACGGAAAGAACCTGAATGCTTTATAAAAGCCAATAAAATATTGTTACGACTACATACTAGAATAATCGCTAACCGAACGCGCCGCGCCGCCGATTCCATAAATATGTCGAGCGTTCTAGTGCGTTCGAGCCGCGTCGACGGCCGCGTGACGTCACGCGCCGATAAGGGATCGACGAATATAAAAGGCGTGTGTGTGTTGGCGGGACACAGTGTTTCTTCGGAAGCGATCGAGTGCGAACAACGAGCGACAAGCGAATATTCGGAGCGATTATTTCGACGCGTATTGTGTGCAGTACAGTGTTTAATTTTAAATAAAGTGCTGAGTCAGTTTCGAGAACAGTCGGCGTTTAATTGTTTGTCCTGAACCCCGTTAGCCCGTAACAATATGTTACACAAAAGTAATAATATCTGTGCGTGTACTTATGTACAAGCGTTGAAAGTGATGTTATCCTAATTTAACCTGAACTCGCCAAAAGAAGTATAACTTCAATGAACACTAACCTACCTTGCACTAAAAGTAGATTAGTGTTTATTGAAGTCATGGTACATTGTTTCACTTCAATAATATTGATCAAAAATACCCACCTTAGGTGATTTAGTTTTTGTTTCCTTTTTTTCTTCTGTCTGTTCATCTTTTTCATCGGCTTCCCATTCCTCCTCAGTAGAAGAGGCTTCTTCCTTTGATTTTATAGAGCTGTTTTGAAAATATGTACATTACTAAATAATTCAATTATTTGATACATTTGCGAATACATTTTATTAATTTTCTATTACGACCTCGTCATCGACCAAAGTATGAAACAATTGATGTATCTAGTAGGTACTATGATTTATACATTAGAATGGTAGACAATAAAGGTGTTGTAAATTTAAGATGCTATGTAAAATAATGATTTTCACAATTTCGACATTAGTCGTAATGCTCATTGTGATGCCTCCGAGTAAATCGTCTAAGAATTTTTCAATTCTTCACTGCACTCATCCTTTATCAATATTTATGCAGTAATCGATAATAAGATACCAAATCATTTAGTCTCAATTCTATACCATCCAGGAGAACTCGCCTTAAAATTTCACAAATATTGTTGACCATACCTGTAGTAATCGTTTGCTCGTATCATATTCATAGACTAAGTAAAAGCATCGGTACTCATCATGTCAAATTACCTTCGCCCCTTGACGCTTCTGAACGGTCGGGTGTAAGCCAGCGATCTTTCACCGAATCGCCTAGTGGTAAAAGAGGCGCGGGAGCGTGTTGCGCCGCGGTAGGGAGTGCGCGTGCGCAGCGAGCGGCCGCGGAAGGCGCGGCGGGGGCGCACGGCCGAGCGCGCCGCGTCCCGGGGCGGGCCCATTCCGCTCGGCTTGCGGTAGCTTTCTCTGGCGGGTGACCGTCTTCTGTCTTCCCCGCCGAAAGATCTCCGTTCGCCATAACTATCTTGTCTAGCGCCGTACGATCCGCCATAATGGCCGCCGCCGTCATGGCTACGTCTATCGCTTGAGGAGCCCTGTACATAATTCTCTATGGATGTAATCTCATGTTGTACAAACCGATGCCTTAAGAAAACTAACAAGGAATAGTGAATAATTCTCTCGTAGTGTTTATTAGTCGATACATTCACAACCTCCTTTTTGCCTGTCTTATATAAACCGGTGTACAAAATATACTCTCATTATCTGGGAAATCTGTCATAATCTCTGGATTTACTTCCATTTGATACAAAATCATACTGTGTGTTGGCAACGGTTTATATAGGCAAATTTTATCACAACACGATTACAACGATCATGGAAATCGTGTTCTGGTATTCTTATTTTATTTTACTTGAGATAGATGAAACAAATAACACAATCATGTGCTTTGTCGCTGTACTATATATTCTGATAAATTTTTAATCTATAAATTCTTAAGGAATACATCAACTATATTCAGAATTTGAGTATTTCCATTTTAAATATATTACAATTCTGTATCGCAATTATTTTATTAGTACCAGCCTCATAATACACTGTTGCAAGGCATACAAACTCAATTAACATGTTTATTCATTTCCTTATATTCGTAAATATTCAATGTAACAACTAAACACCCAAAAATTTTGTCACTCGTGTTAATTGTTAATACATAATTAAAATCTTGTAGTAGGTACCAGTAATTTCTCTTTAAGTTGTACTTAGTTTAATTCTTACAAGGCACATTCGATCACCTCATTTCTATGTTCAATTAATCAAACCAGTGTTTCAATAATTCACAATTCTTCTCAAACTCCTTGTTATTGCAGAATTAAATGTAACTTAGTGTTTTGTTCATTATCATTTTAGGCCATCCAGTTACTTAAATCTGCATTTGTATAGTTCATTATATTGGACATCTGTTATAGTGTATTTTAGGAGTGGCCATATTAGTTCTTCACGTAAACGAACGCATTAGCGGAATAATGTGGAAAGTAGCTTGCATCAGTAAACGTTACTTTCCCTCCTTTAAAACTGTTTGACTAGTAGCATGTAAAGTGCTATTACATATATATATATATATATATATATTTTACTGAAGACATGCACTAAAAGTAATACTGACCTCCATTCTCATCCGTTTCCGATCAGGAGACCCTGAGCGACCTCCATAGTCACGATTAGAATAGTTAACTGAATTGTCCTATAACAAATTTATTTTTAATACAAAATATCAATTTTCATAGCTTACAATACCTAACCACCAAGCAACATACTCACAGATCTGTAAGGCTTCTTATAAGAGTCATCCATTCTGTCACGGCTACTGTTGTATCTGCTCCCACTACTACTAGTGTAGCGCGAGTCGTTGTTGTAAGAGGAATAACCTCCCCCACGCCCTCCTCTGCTCTCATAGGAACCTCTGCTGCCACCCCCTCTGTATGAGCCTCTATAGCCGCTACCACGCCCACCATTGTAGCTGCCTCGCCCATAACCTCTACCTCTTGAAGACATCTAAACACAAGGGGCTATATTTATAAGAGTTCATGTTTTGTTATTCAGACCACAATAAACTTTATTAAACTATCACTACATAACCGACTTCAAAAAAAGGAGGAGGTTAACAATTCATCAGAATCTTTTTTTTTATATATGTTCCCCCATTACTCGAAGAGGCCTGGCCCGATTCGAGAAATTCTTTTTTATTTAAAAGGGTGTACTACCCAGATGGTCCCATTGGCACCAAGTCAGGATCTGATGATGGAATCCCAGAAAAATCGATGGCAACCCTCAAATTTTGTAGGGACCCATAGTGTGTTTTATATATTTTCTAAATCTATTCAGGTATTTGCGTCTGGTACTCATCATCTCATGTTGCTGAGCTGATGATGGAAAATATAACTTCTTAACTGTTAAGAGTTGGTGGATAATTCTTTTAATATTACAGGCTCGTATAGACCACTACTTATGTTCCTTTGGGCTATTCAGGTGAGCTGACGCTGGTAAAACTCCTAGTTAGCTAGGAGTTAAGGAATAATTCCTATGTATAATTATTTCGGTGATTGCGTCGGAACTCGGGAGTCTCCATTTTATGCTACTAACACTAAACTGATAGACAGACGGGATGACTGACGAGGTGACATACGGTGTCACCGACGCGGTGGATGGACGTCGTGACTGACGTGGTGACTGTCTGGGTGACTGACTGGGTGACTGACGGGATGACGGACGGGGTGACTGACGGGATGACGGACGGGGTGACTGACGAAACCGGACCGAAGTAGATCATCCCATTACCTCCTTTAGAATTTTTAAATCCTAGGTGCCTATGACTCACTCTTTCAACCCCTTTCTCTCATACGCAAACGAAATTGCGCGGGTCAGCTAGTAATAAAATAAAGCTGAAGAGTTTGTTTGAACCCACTAATCTCAGGAACTACAGGTTCCCATTCGTGCTGTAGACTTTACTGTCGACAGCATGGCTTTACCACTCAAACATATGAACATGGAACAAGCTCAAGTGTCAATCAATTCAAAAACTGACTTGACAACTACCCTTATTCAAAATAAAAACATGATGGAGGACCTCAGGATACAGGCATAACAGTTGTATAAACTGACTGCCTGCCTAATAAGTAATTAATAATAATAAATATCAATTATTTTATACTACAAAGTACAAATTTCATCATAGCACATTTCACAGTTTTTATTTTGGTGCAAGTTCCCTATTATCTAGTTACAATTATCTAATAATAATGAGTACAATTGCAAGATTAGTGATTATGAAAAATAAATTGATTATCCACATCTCTAAAAAATATTCCTCTTGTAACTACTAACTACAATTCTTAGTAGTCTAAGATACAGTAGTCATACAGAAATACAACTACACCACCAAGACTGTCAGGAATTATAATATTATGTTTTAAAAAAATCATAGATTATGAATAATAATCTATTATCCACATAATTACGAAATATGGACCAAATTTGATAATTTTATTAAATATGGGTTAAACCAAAGCTAGTCCTATGTGTAAATTTAATGAAAATTGATTCTGTTTTGTTATTCAAAGTACTGACTTTGAATAACAAAACACTGAGTCACACTGGCTACTATATTCTTCAAACTGGAACACGGCCCTACATGCACAAAGCCACATTTCCTGCACAAAAACATTAGTCCATTATTCCATGAACAAGAGACAGTGGAAACATTGTTTAGTGTAGGTGTTTTTGTTTTGAGAACAACACATGCACAAGCTACAGCTTAATACTGCTCAACATTGTTCAGAATTTGATAGTTTTACTTAAGTTGCTTGAGTAAAATCATTACAGGGATAATGTAACAGTTGATTATAAAATGATCTCCTACTACAGTACAGAAATTGTTAAAGAAAGATTGGCAGTTTCTTTAATATACATACTCGCACTAGCACACAACAATTTTATCCATAAATTGATTTTGATATACACTTTCTAGATGGACAATGGATATGTGCCAGTTTTCTGATGTGCTGATGGTTAATTATTTTATATGATAAGGGTAAGTTTCATGCACAATTTATTAAGATTTTATTGTTCACTGGAGAACAGGGAGAAATTGTGGCTTACTTGGTCTAGTGGCAGCATATAAGGGCTGTGGACCAGAAGTGTGCAATTTCCAGGTTGGGCAAAGCTAATTTTTTAATTTAATTTGCCTGGGATTGGATCCCTCAGAGGGGGTTAACGTCAGGCAGGCACCCGTTCGTAAAAACTAAGTCAAATCCTTTCTGCAACATGCTTAAGAGTGTGTTGCACCCACATTAAGGTGGGATAAGCAAGTAGAAAGAAAGTATGTATATATGGGTATCTACCAGAAGTCTCTTCTACAGCTTGAACAGAACAAATTGAACAGAGACCGTTGGATGAAAACGTTAAAATTAAGGGCATCACACTAAAGATATTTTGAATTTTTCCTTTCGGTTAACCACCTCTCATCACGTCCTTATAGATAGATCATGGAAATAATCTCGTCAAACGATGGGTGCAATAGACTCTACGATACAACTATACGACGAAGTGTTATCCGACCGTCATAAAGATCTTGATGAGGTTAGGTTTTCAGTGCTACATGGCAATTTTTAACAACACAACTTATACTAATGGATCAATTTATACAAAAACCATATTCACTTTAACGTTGTCCGTATTTCATTCACTTCAATTATTTAACTACTTCTAAGTTATAGTCTCGACTTTCGAGAGTAATAAAGTACTTGCTGCAGATAAACGCCGGAGAATTGAAGCACCAAACGAAACACCACAGTACAAAATAATAATGGCGTCCTCGATTCCGAGTACGTAATGACGCGACGCGGCGTCAGATTCACAGTAGATAATTCACACTTCATCGTTCAGTATATATCAGGATGTCTAATAAATAAAGAAATAAATGCAATATAAGATAGAGTAAATACTTACTACTTAATTCAATTGAATTTTTCTCCAATTAAAAGATTACAAGAGTTCATTTATTTTCGCTGCACTGACCAAAGAGCATGTAAACTAGGGATGATCGATATTCATCGATGTTTAATAAACATCGATATTTAGCTGGAAAATATCGATGTTTTGACATCGATGTTTTGATTTCGATAACATCGACACATCGATGTTATGAGAATAAAATATCGAAACGTCAATATATTCTTTAGAGCCGTGTAGCGTTGGATGGACTAGCTAGTAACTAGACTAAATATTTAGCACTAGATGACACTGATCAACATCATTGAAGTAAGTCATACGAATAGTTATTTTTTTGCATTTCCTAAGGGATTATAAAAAACCTGTCAACTTCAATTCACAGACTAAAGAGAAAACACCTGAAAAAGTTTTTTTTCACAGAGTGTGCCCAAAAACACTGGGAATGTTAAAAAACATCCTGTATTGTGTTTTCAATAACAATAAACACAAATTAAAAAATAAGAAATGAATAAAAAATAAATGGAATACACAGTTTTATTTGCTACAAAAAACATCGATATTTTGACATATCGATGTTTTCCTACCGATGTTTATCGTACATCGATACTTTTGAATCGATGTTAGCATCGATGTCAACATCGATGTTTTTCTAATATCGATCATCCCTAATGTAAACTGACACTAGGGATGATCGATATTCATCGATGTTTAATAAACATCGATATTTAGCTAGGAAATATCGATGTTTTGACATCTATGTTTTGATTTCGATAACATCGACACATCGATGTTATGAGAATAAAATATCGAACCGTCTATATATTCTTTATATCTAGCGTTGGATGGACTAGCTGGGGACTAGATAACTACATATGAGTTCAACTATTTAGCACTAGATGACACTGATCAACATCATCGAAGTAAGCCATACGAATAGTTATTTTTTTGCATTTCCTTAGGGATTAAAACAAAACTGTCAACTTCAATGCACAGACTAACGTCCGGTTCCAATAAACAATCTCAGTTCAAATGTGCAGATAGATTACAAAAATTAGCCAATAAAAACACAGTTTAAACATGACTCCGTCAAATAACTTGATTTGATTGGTTCATCATCGCAATTTATCTGCACTCTAAGCTGAGATCGTTTATTGAAACCCGCCATAAAGGGAAAACACCTGGAAAAGTTATTTTTTTACAGAGTGTGCCCAAAAAATCTGAGAATGTTAAAAAAAATCCTGTATTGTGTTTTCAATAACACTAAACACATAAATAAAAAAATAAGAAATGAATAAAAATAAATGGAATACAGTTTTATTTGATACAGAAAACGTCGATGTTTTGACATATCGATGTTTTGCTATCGATGTTTATCGTACATCGATACTTTTGAATCGATGTTAGCATCGATGTCAATATCAAATGGTTTTGTTAAATTTGGAAATTATAAAGTTATACAAGGCAATAACCAAAACCTCCCCGTGAAGTCTGCGATCGTCGTCATCAACGACGGTCTGGTAATCTCAGAACATAATGAGTTGTGCACCAATAATACAGCATGTGTAGTTGTCAATCTGGGGACATTGAGAGTGGGTATTGTTTCCGTATATTTTGAACCAAATGTAGACATTGGACCTTACCTGCTTCAAGTACAGCATATCACAGAGCGTCTAGGAGTTCATCATATTATAGTTGCGGGAGATGTTAACGCTAGAAGTTACTGGTGGGGAGAGACAACAGAGAATAGCAGGGGTACTGCGTACTCAGAGCTTTTAGCTCAGCTTGGCATGACTGTTTTAAATCAAGGAAATACTCCTACATTCAGTGTTTTTAGAGGCCACAGAGAATATCGAAGTATTGTAGATGTCACCGCGTGTACGCATGACTTGGCCTCTAGGATTGACAACTGGAAAGTTCACACCGAACTTGTTCCGACTTCGGATCACCGCGCCATCACGTTTAGTATCAGACTCCATGACCATAATATAGCGAAGCCCAGGCCTACCACCCGAAAATACAACACCTCAAAGGCTGACTGGCTATCCTTTGAAAACGAATTAAAAAGGCTAATGACTGCTCAAAGCTTGAACATGGATAGAGTGCAAGCAGCTGACATAGGAGAACTACAAACAATTGTCCACACTTTTACCACAATTGTCGACGAAGCATGCTCTAAATGCATGCCAAGTATGTCAGGACTTAGACATCTTCCATATACGTGGTGGAATAAGGACTTAGGAGCAAAAAAAGCCGATGTGATCCGACGTCGAAACAAAATTCGAAATGCTAACGAAAATCGGAGACCAATAATTGTGGACGAATACCTAAAAGCACTGGAAGAATACAAGGAACTAATTACTAAGACCAAACTCAACAGCTGGAAGGCCTACTGCACAAATCAAGAGAAAGGAACGATGTGGCAAAAAATATATAAAACCCTTATTATTAAGGATCGGAAGCCGGACCTTCTACTGGCGGACAGATATGGGAGACCTTTGGATCCACAGCAATCCGCAACACTACTGGCTGAAACGTTTTACCCGGTGGATGACCCGGTTTCCGATACTGATGAACAGACGCGAGTGAGAGAAAACGTAAGAGCCAAAGTAGCAACCATCAAAGAAGAGCAAGCCAATTCATTGCAAATTACTGTCTTTAACAGGGTTGAACTTATCAACGTCCTAAATAAAATGACCTCAAATAAGGCGCCGGGGGAGGATGGTTTTACAGCAGACATATGTACTAGATCTATAAGTGCGACTGGTGATTTCTTCCTTTCTATGTTGAACAAATGCCTAGAACTGGGCCATTTCCCATGTCTGTGGAAAAAGGCAGTGATAAGGATCTTTCCAAAGCCATTGAAAGAAGACTACAGAAACCCTAAGTCATACAGGCCGATTGGACTACTGCCTGTCTTCGGAAGGATCCTGGAAAAAATGATAGTTGCTCGCCTTACATGGCATTTGGGCTCTGAACATCTTTTGAACACTAGACAGTACGGGTTTATGCCCCAAACAAGCACAGAAGATGCACTCTATGATGCAGTGGGCCTCATCCGGGAAGAAATAAAAAATAAGAAAATAGTAGCCGTTGTTTCCCTAGATATTGAAGGAGCTTTCGACAACGCGTGGTGGCCTCTTATTCAGCTCCAATTGATCAATAAAAATTGCCCCAAAGATCTAATTGTACTCTTGAGCAGCTACCTCGAAGATCGTCAGGTAAAAGTGCAGTATGCGGGAGTAGAGGTCATCAGAAGCACTAGCAAGGGCTGCATTCAGGGATCATCATGTGGCCCCCTCATGTGGAATCTCCAGCTGGACCTATTACTGGAGCAAACTGTGAGCCTGAAAGCACATATACAAGCTTTTGCAGACGACATACTCGTTATAGCCTCTGCCACAACACCGAATGAATTATCCAGGATCACAAATGACGCCTTGGAATGTATAGCAAACTGGGGCAAATCATGCAAAATGAAATTTGCTACACACAAGACACAGGCCATTATAGTCACAAATCGCAGAAAATATGACGTTCCGCACTTGGAATTCTATGGAGTCAGCATTGAAATATCGAATGAGTTAAAGGTATTAGGCCTCACGCTAGATTCAAAGCTCCTTTTTAAGAACCACATCGAGGAAGTGTGCAATAAAGCCACCAAGCTATACCAGATGGTGGCCAACTCTACTCGAACCAATTGGGGGCTAAACAGAGAAATTTTAAAGACTATATATTCCGCAGTGGTTGAGCCGACTGTTCTTTATGCAGCCAGCGTATGGGTACCAAACATTGAAAAACAATATATTGCAAGGAGACTCAATCAACTCGCGAGAAAATTCGCCATCATGATTGCCCGTGCACACCGTACAACATCTCTGACCTCAGTACTATGCATAGCAGGAATATTGCCATTAGACCTGCGTGTGAGGGAAGCTGGAGAGCTGTATGAACTAAAACGTGGAAAACAATTCAATGAACTTCCTTCCTATCAAGTAGAAAGAAATATTCCATACCATAAACTTCCGCATCCAACTGATAGGAAACCTATAGCCTTCAGCTTTCTTTACACGCAGGAAGATATAGAAAATATCAAAAACCAAGGGCCAAAGATTTACACCGACGGCAGTAAAATCCAGGGGAAAGTTGGAGGAGCCGTCATATGCTGGAATAACGGGACAGAAGAGCGACAAGATACCTTCTCACTAGCGCCTCACTGCTCTGTCTACCAGTCTGAGTTAGTGGCTATATTAAGAGCTACAAAGATGGTGCAGACATTTCGACTTCAGGACGCTAACATCATAAGCGACTCAAGATCCGCCCTGGAGTCCATAGCGCGTCCAGAAGCTACGAACCCTCTTGTAGCCGAGATACAAGATCGTATCCACGAGTTAAGTACAATAAATATAGCCACTCACCTGTACTGGGTTAAGGCACATGAAGGCATCGAAGGAAACGAACGTGCAGACCAACTTGCAAAGGAAGCAGCCCTGGAAAACGTTGCAGAGCTGGCGTATGATAGAATCCCGGTTTCTTATCTCAAATACTCTCTCCGCCAGAAAACTATAAAGTCTTGGCAAAATAGATATGATGAGGCTAACACGGGGGCAATAACTAAAATATTCTTTCCTCAAGTTCGTGATGCACACCTTATACTGGACAAAATTAAATGTACAAACATTATAACGCAACTGCTGACGGGGCATGGAGGGTTCAAAGCCTACTTACATAAATTTAAACTTATTAACGATCCAAACTGTTCTTGTGGTTCTGAGGTACCGGAGACAGTGCCCCATCTGTTGGATCAGTGCCCAAGATTCGGTACATGGAGACACGACACAACACAAGAGTTAGGTTACCAGATCAGTTCAAATAATTACGCGAAAATATTGCTAAACGACGATGATCGCAGAATATTCTTACGATATGCAGAAAAGGTCGTGAGGGCGGCAGCCAGGGGGAATGGAAGTACTGGGGTATAGCCTAAATAAGATACGATGTATGTCATGTATAATAAAATAAAAGTATTACAATAACAATATTATATAATTGATAATAAATATTAAAATATATAAATATATATGATTAATGAGAGTGTAAAATAATTCATAATAATATTAATGTTAGTATAATATAATTAAAATAAGAAATAAATTGTAACTAATGAAAAGATATAATAAAAAAAAAACATGTATGTAACAGAACTCAAAATTGCCATAAAATAAATAATGGCAGGTGTAAAAGAAATCAATAAAAAAAAAAATAAAAAAAAAATATCGATGTTTTTCTAATATCGATCATCCCTAACTGACACCATAGAGTTAGAAGTACTGACTACTGTCAGTACTTATACTTATCTATGCTACGTTTTGGCGGGAATTCTGACGATTTAAGGAAATGAAGAAAAAAAAGCACTTAAGACGTGGCTGTATGGGCTAGATCCCTTTGCCTTCCCGAAAGGGAAAATTTACAAAAAAAAAAATATATCTATGCTATAGTGCGTTTCAACAAATAGTTCCTATGTTATAATGTTGGCACCCATGTCTGTCAAGATAGTAGACGTGTGAAGACAACTCCGCTGATTTATTAAAGTTTTTCTTAGTTTGTGATTAGAATCATGCCCAAAACACTAAAAAGTGGTGAAAGACAGATGGTGTTGAAAGTGAGGAATTTTTGTGAGCGTGAAAAACGTAACGAAGCCCCAATTATACCATTAAGATGTGTCCAGGCTCGTGTTGCCGCCTTTACAGGTTAGTGAAATAGGGTTACCAGGAGTAGTCTCAAGTCCCCAGCCCTCCACTATTTGTATTTATAATTATTTACCTTGTATGTATGTTACCTTATGTTAAAGATTTTTTTTCGTTCTACCTAGCCTTATCCACCATAATGTGGAGTCAGCGCAACATACATTTCTGATACATGCAGAAATTATTTAACTTAGTTTTTACGGCCGGCTGCTTGACTGACGTCAACCTGCTTCAGTGAGACCCAGTCCCGGGCAAATCAAATAAGATAAATAGATTTGCTCAATCTGGGAGTCGAACCCAAGACCGATAATAGATAATGTATATGTAGGTATTTTTAGAAAGGTATATACTGGTATCCGGTTGGATACATTAACGTTTCAGTCACCGGTAGCGGAGCCGCCTGTCACTATTATATGTAGTAAACGGTTTTTTTTTTGTTTTAGGTATATCTGAAAAAACAGTGTCAAAGATAACCAAAGAAGGTGAAGTGGCAGCAAGTACATCGACAAAAATTTCGACTCCGCGCAAAAGTGGCCCTAGACATAAATCTATCGAATTAGATGATTTCGAACGTTGTGTTATAAGGCATAAAATTCACGAATTTTATTCTGTTAGGAAAGAATTGCCTACTCTGACTAAGCTATTGCATGAAATGCGACGTGAGATAAATTTTAAAGGGAGTCGCACAACTTTGTGGCGAATCATCAAGGAGATGGGATTTTATTTTAAAAAGTGTAGATCTAAAAGAAAGGTATTGATGGAGAGATTTGACATTGCAGCCTGGCGTCATCGTTACCTTGAAGAACTGAGAAACAATCGTTTTGGAAAACAGCAACCGGTTGTGTATTTGGACGAGACTTATATACACGCAACGTATTGTGCAGGTAAATGTTGGCAAAGTCAATCAGAAGAAGGTGTATTAGCCACTGAGTCTAAAGGACCACGGTGGATTATAGTCCATGCCGGTGGCGAAATGGGCTTTATACCCAATGCTCAATTAATATTCAAATCTCAGTCGCAAGCAGCAGACTATCACAATGAAATGAACAGAGACAATTTTAAAAAATGGCTAGAAGAAAAGCTTTTGCCTAATCTGCCGCCCCAGTCGATTATTGTTATGGATAATGCCTCTTACCATACTGTTGCAATAAACAAGACACCAACTATGGCAAACACAAAGACAGAAATGCAAAATTGGATTTTAAGTAAAGGTCTTGCTTATTTACCATCTATGGTTAAAGGTCAGTTATTTGAAATTATCAAAGAATACAAAGAGCCACGTATATACGAGGCAGATGAAATATTAGAAAAGCAAGGTCATAAAGTGTTAAGACTTCCACCTTACCATTGCGACTTGAACCCCATTGAACTCATATGGAGTCTGTTAAAAAGAAGAATTGCTGAAAAGAACGTTGGACAAGAAGCCGGAAACATTGTAAATATTACAGAAGAAGCATTTTCTACCATCACTCGTGAAGAATGGAAAAAGGAATGTGAACATGTAAAGAAGATTGAAGATAAATATTACGCTGATGATAGTGAAACAGACAGATTTATAATTGAAGTCGGAGATGAAAGTGACACTTCTGACGTCAGTGATACGGATGCAGATGATGAGGATGATGGCAACATCTCAGGTGTAGATCCCTTAGATGAGCACGATTATTGTAAAAAAATCTACTTAGGCGACCATAATTATAGTAAAAAATAAAGAAGTTTAATTTATTAACTTTAATGTTTTATCTTTTATTTATTATTATCTTATCTTCACTAAAAAGGATTTTTAATTTCACTAAAAAGGTAGAACATCCTAATAGTATGTTTTCATTTCATCCCATTATATACCGTCGGTTTAAGAAACACGAAAAGATAAGATACTATATTGTTATACAACACCTTAAAATGAATTAAATGAAGAGTGGTCATCTTTCAATATACATAGATGTTATGAAAAATGTACTTGCTGAAATTCTGAATTCATTAATCACTTTAAAATTTCCCTAATTTGGAGGAAATACATTTTGTGTCATGTAGCAACACTGGTATACATTGCTACCAACATGACGGCAAAGGAACTATTTGTTGAAACGCACTATACTGTCAATGCTGTGAGCTCTCAGCTTAGATAAACAGAGAGAGGAGATTGGTTCCATCTTCATGACCTTGGCACCAGACTGGCAGCTAAAGATGGCGGAAAGTTTAGTGCGTTAAAGTAACATAGTCGATGATTTATCGATAAACATTTTTGTATTGTTTTTACAAAGCAGTACATAAATGTTCAAATGTAATTATAAAATAATTTTTGTATGTTTATTATTTATTACTTGTTTTTATTTGATTTATTTAAGATTATCAAACATTAAGTTTATTAATAAGTTGAAATATTAGACTGTTAATGGCACAATTAGTTTCAATGGTATAATCATCAGCAACAGAATGTGCACTTTAAACATTAACTCAATGACGACATAAATCGTAAGAGCAACTCAAAAAATCGTTTGTAAAAAAAATCGTTATCTAAATGCACTAGAGCTTTTCTAATCATATGAATTAGAAAATTATTGTATCTGCCTCCTCTTATGGTATACAGGTGTGAATATGTATGTAATGCAAAAGAATATACCGTGAAATAACTAAATAAAACATTTTATTGATATCGACACAATATGCAATGAATATGATGCAAAAAATTTGAATCACGCCCCTAGTCACTAGACCACCATTTCAGCTGCCGTATTAATTACTTTGTTCCGGGGTCGTGGCTTATTGACGTGTATGGTTCCATAGGAATAAACACTTGTATATTGATCCTTCTTTAATTGAGTTGTCATTCGTTAGTAAGAGAGAGATAGCTTTATTTTTTGCTAATTCTATCAAATTTTATACTCGATAGGTTGTAAAAGACAATAGCCCCCCCCCCCCCCCGTGGCTCTCAGTTCAGGAGCTGTCATCTCTATCATATGTAGTTGTACTTTGTTGAGCTGTCTGCTGTTCGTTGTTGACTTGAGCCATATTGAGTCGTGAATCGTAATCGCACTGTGATCGTTTTAAAGAGTTGTGCCAGTAAAATCTCATTACTTGCCAATTATTTGGTAAAATTTCGGTAAGAAATCATAAGAGCAGAAATAATTATGTATTGTACAGGACCCACGAGTGACAAAAATTGATCTGTTGTTACAAATCCAGCAGTGAAAGTGTTGTAATTGCATACTGAAATGCTCTGATTTCTCTTGCTTACGCGACACAAATTGTTTCAGGTACGGTTTCGGGACTTAAAACCATTAATGGACATTATATTATGCTCGATTGCATGTGTCGACATGTAACGCCATAGTTAATTAGTTTATGTATCCATTCTATTAACAGCACGCATTTTCACCGGCTATTACAGTTTGGTAAGCAGGTATTCTATAAAATTTACTTCAACAGACGAAGACCTTCGAATTTGTCGGTTATTTTGATGTGTTTGGATTGTTAAATTGTTCTCTAATCGTAAATAAAATATTAACTATGCTAATCCATGTTATTCTTTTGAAAGATTCAAAAGAATATTCCTAATGCAATCAAAAATTTAAAGGTTTCTTTTACCTGTTGTCTGATAATCTGTGATGATACTTTAAACTAAGCAAAAACCCAATTAGAGTATGTACAAAACAAAAATTAAATGAAATCCATATTATATGTATGTGTAGATACTACTTTTTAATTCACAAGACAATTTAAATTTTCCACATTGATACTCAGGGACCAAGATATATTCATATTATTTTACAGTGCACTGCACATAAGAGGCCAGGGGAAAAATAGAAACAGATTTTGTCTGGGTCTGGGTGTTGTGAGACCGAGAGTCTCTCATAGTCTGACAACCACAATACAGGTTATACCTAGTGTGGCGTCAGGACTAGGCGTGTGACTGTTTAGTGTATTTATTATTTTAATACCTACAACAATGTGTGTATCAAATAAAGATAACGGCATGGATGGCCTTAAAACCAACCCTCAAGCTACCTTGTTACAATATCTTGTAAGGACTCCATACACTAAAGTATATGGTGCTCTACTTAATAAATCAGTTGCCTAATAAAATTACATCAAAATATCAGTAATTTTTTTTTACTAGATTGATAACACTCAACATTCACAATTTTGAAGCAAATATGTGCAGATCACATAAAATTGTTTGAGTGTGAGGTCATACACCCACTTTGCCAGCCATGGAGGTTGACGAGTTGAAAAATATAAAATAAATTAAGTTACAAAAACAATAATTCTTTTGCAGTTTAGCAATTTAAATTTGTATGAACTTTCATCATCCATCTGAGAGCTCTAAGGGTAATTACCTATAAAAAAATAAACACAAACTTCGTTAAATTTTATTACCTGTACACAATCATAATCATCCTCATCAGCCACAGGACGTCCACTGCTGGACGTAGACCTCCCTGAATGATTTCCATATTGACAATGTACACAATCATATTTATCTAAATGAATATGGCAAAATCAATCTAATAAATGTTTTTTTTTATAAAATTGATCCTCATTATGGAGCTATCTGATGCACATAGGTACCTTAATGAAGCAAGAAATAGCATCTGGTTGACAACTCACTCTTTTTTTAAGCCAGTTAAAAATAAAGTACTTAATTTCAAGAGATACAAACCATGGGCATGACAAGTTCTGTCAAGTTATATAAAAATTTTTTTGTTGAATAATTTTAGATTATTTTGTGTACTGTAATCTATTTATTCACAGTGTGACAATGGCTGATAAAGAACAAGTAATACAAGCTCTGCGAGCTACATTGATCTCTGTTAAAGGAGCGTTAACCTTAAAGCAGTGTAATCGTAAGTTTATAGTTCACATATCATGTTCTAAAGATAAGTTTTCCTGCCTTCGCAATTAAAAAGTTTACAGTTTGTGGGGGCTCTTAGACTATGTCCTGATGGGTTTATTGTGTTGGCAATAACATAAAAATAATCATCTTACTTATTTCGTATTGTGCTGAAGTTAGTTAATTTTAGTGGAATGTTTCAACTTTCTAGCTTTTTTATTTCAGTAAAGTGGCACCCCCTTGATCGCGATGTCTGAGACAGACTGCTCTCCATCGCCTCCCTCTTTGACCACCACTGGTCTGTCTGTCCCTTAGACAAAAGAAGAATAAACATGAGGCATAACTACGAAAAAATGAAGCATGTGTAATGTACGGAGAGAATTCAAAATGGCGACAATGCGATAGAAAGATCTCATTAATATAGCAGTTAGGCATCTTGTTCACATTCCGAAATTAGTATTATTCTAAATAAAACACCGTATTTATAATAAAATCAATAAGTATTTATACATTATTTAAGTCTTATGACACAGTGACAACTAACATGTAAATATATCGCGAAACTAAAATGGCGGAACCGACTTTAAACTCAAAGAAAACATGCGTTTTTTGTAGTTATGCCAAGTCCTTATTTTTTTCTTTAGTCTATCTGCTATATGTATAATCTGCTATTAGTAGCTCCCTTGGGCTAGTGGCTGGATATATGGGCTGTGTTGCTCCACATATGAGGTCCTGGGTTCGATTCCCAGGTCGGGCAAAGCGAATTTTCTAATTTAATTTGCCCAGGATTGGATCCCTCAAAGGGGGTTCATGTCAGGCAGGCAGCTGGTCGTAAAAACAGCCAAATCCTTTCTGCAACATACTTGAAAAAGTGTGTTGAGCTGACCCCATAATAGTCACGGGCGGCTCGGCCTCCGGTGGCCCATACGCTTATGGAACATATATATGTGCCGCCTCCGACGGGTTAAGGTGAGATAAAGACAGTAGAAAAAATGGTCTAGCCATATGTTGTAGGTAATTCGACAATATAAAAAATATCACTACTTATTGCCCCATACTTATAAAAATATTTAGACGCTTTTTTTCTTCAACCATAGGTCGTCCCTTTCATTTTTAAATAATGCCACTCAAGGAAAAAAAGTGACAGGCTATTCTTAGCGAAGAGATAAGTGAAAATGTTTTTATAACTAAGGCCCATAGTGTCTGGAATAATAATTATAGAATGTTAAAGAATAATGCCTATGTTAAAATTCTACCGTAGTAACATTGAATAAAGGCTTATTCTCTTAGATCATTGTTTTAAAGATTTTGTTATATTTCCGAGAATGTTCATCACTACTCCAGATCCTTTCACTCTGTGTGTTCAGACAAGCACTTGGATGTTTTCTTGTTTTATTTTTCGCAGGTGACTATCGGGAGCTTCAAGGAGAATGGATTCCATTCAAAAAACTTGGCTATCCAACACTAGAAAAACTTTTTTTAGACGTCCCAGGTTTTAAAGTAAAACAAAACAATGGAGAGTGGTATGTTGATGCTATAGCTAGCCAAGAAACGCAACACATAGCATCTATGGTAGCACGACAGAAGTCAACAAAGAAAACCACTCCCAAGTTAAACTACCCGGTAATTATTTGGTCCTATTGCTTTACAAAACTTGTAATTTTAAATCATTAATATGAAAAGAAACATTTTTATTTCGTTTTAAATGTAGTATACAGCGTGTCCTTATTTTAACCTGACAGTGTGGGGAAATCGGAAACTATAAAGAGTTACAGAGAATTCTAAGGAATCATTTGCTTATTGCTTAATTTTTTGGTCAAGGGTGAGTCATCCATAAAAATTACAGAAACTGATGAAATATTTTTATTGTTTATATCAACGCAGTTTCGTGTCATGATAATTTCATTATTCTACACGCACTAGAGTTATCCTGGAATGTGCCCGTTCTTGCATTCAGTGAGATTGAGGTCATACCGAACATTTATTTTAGCAACAGTATTCAAGCCAAAATAATTTTCACATATACATAACATAAACTCACGCCTGTATCCCCGTAGAGGTACGCATAGGCGCCCTAGCGCATTAGAACCCTCACATTTCGCTGAGGTTCCGTCCCAGATGTGACAGGGGGCGAGCCTATAGTCATATCGGGCACAAATTCCAGATTCCGGGCTGTAGTGAAAAATTTAATATCACTGCCCGACCCGAGGAAACAAACCCGAACCTCAGGACGACAGTCGTACCGCGCACACAATACCACTACGCCACCGAGGTAGTCAAAAAGTTATTTTCCAAAATAAAAGCAAATGGATTATCTGTATCTCCAATAGTTTCAGTCCCATACTGTCCCAGTCCAAATAACACTCTATTATATACAAGTTCGCGCTTGTGTCCCCGAAATAGTAAAATGCGGTGCAACTGACGCACACACGTTATAACATTAGGTAGAATAGGTAAAAAAAAACCAAGACTGGCGCTGATTATTGGTCGCCCTATTCCAGGTCGATCTTGATTGTTTCTTGTTAAGACATAGGGAGATCTTGTTTTTTTTTATACGAGTAATTAGGTCACCTGATGAATAGTGAACTCATGAACACTAACCCCCTTATTCATAATAACTTAGTAGAGCGTAATAAGACCGCAATAATACGTTTCTTAAAAATTCTATTCATAATTCCAACGTTTGATAGTGAAAATATGGCCGATTCCCATCAGCTGTTTCAACTTTGATATTCTTTCTTAATGACATTAATTTTGTTAGTCCCTAAACTATCCTGGGGGGGTCCTAACCCCATCTAAGATTGATATATATTTTTTATTTATTGTTTCCATTCAAGATTTCCTATTTGTTTCAAAGCTTGCCAGAGATAAAAATAAAGTTTTGTCTGTAACCAGCAACATTGTATTCAATAAACATATTTTAGCTAAACTAGGCAGAAGTAGGGTTATGCGTTCGATAAAACCAGAATTTCATTATGAATAAGTGGGTAATAATATTAGAATATTGAAATAAAACTATTCTTACGGATTCTATCACGATTAGGTTTTAATTATTATTCCCGACGTTTCGAAGGCTTTGCAGTCTTCGTTGTCACGGGTCAGACTCAACAAACCCGTGACAACGAAGACTGCAAAGCCTTCGAAACGTCGGGAATAATAATTAAAACCTAATCGTGATAGAATCCGTAAGAATAGTTTTATTTCAATGTATAATATTCACGTAAACTTAAGAAATCAATATTAGAATAATCACGGATGCATTGCCGGCCTCAAAGAAAAGGAAAGGGTATTGGGAAGATGGAGATTAAAGGGTTTGGGCTTGCAAGTACCTAAGCTAGCAAGAGCAAAGAACAAGTTTGTTTCCTATTGTCGGTTTTCGTTGAAACCATTTTATTGTAATATAAGAACCCTATCGTGCCGCCCATTCATGCTGAAGGCAAAATTGTCTACCACTTATTTCGAGTGTATAATTTAATTTCAAACATATAAAGGCAACATAAGCTCACGCCAGTATCCCCGAAAGGGTAGGCAGAGGCGCACTAGCGAACTAGAACACCCACATTTCGCCGAGCTTAGTTCCGTCCCAGATGTGATAGGGGGCGAGCCTATCGCCATATCGGGTACAAATTCCAGACTCCGAGCTGATATGGAAAAATCCAATATCACTTTGCCCGACCCGGGGATCGAACCCGAGACCTCAGAACCGTAGTCGTACCGAAATACAACCACGTCACCGAAGCAACTCACATCTAATATTAAAGAAATTGATCCGAGGGGCGCTCTGGGCTTACGCCTCCTTATTAAACAACATGGCATACGAGTATTACATAACCGAAAATAATTATCACAATCGATTAAGTGGAGTGGTGGATTAACCTATTTTATAAACAATACTCAAACAATATTACTTGGGTCTAGTGAAATCCACAAAATACCTAATAAAATATTATATTATAAATGCAAAAACAATAATCAGCCGCACATTTCGAGTATTCATTGATGTAAAAAATGAACTAGAGTTCCTAATATTGTAAAAAATAGGAGTTAAAAAAACTCAAGTGACACTTATTGGGATAGATTTATTTTTGCTCTCCGTTATTTACAAGTATATTTTACTTAATCTAGTATGTTACAAGTGGTGTAAAACTTTTTGAGTAATGGATTATCAAAAGCTTTCTTGTGTTTTGTGAGCTTTCAAGTAGTATTACCCACTTTGAAATATGCAACACGGTGCTAAGCAAATTACGACAGGATTTTAGTGCCGTCCTCAAGCTAAATTGCCGTTAAGTGAAAAAACCTAATTTTGAGATGTCTCCAAAAAACGTGGAAAATATGGTCCCTAAAGATTTCATAGACTTATGGTTATTTTTAATCTTAAAGTAAACAAGTTATGAAGACTATTAATATAAAAGCCACAATCTAATAAATCCCTAATTTTAGGTTGAGGACGGCAGTTTATTGCTGTGGCATCTCTAGCTGTCTACCACAATGTTAGTCGGACTTAATTTAGTCATTATGTTTTTAAGTGTTAGTAATATTAGGAGTTGAATCGGCTGCGTGCGCACTGCCCATTCTGGCTTATTTTTAGTATTTAATTTTGAGTTATTATAATAAACTTACTCTTCTAAAGATTTTTGGAAAATGACAACAACTGTGTAATGTTAAAGTTATTTAGACAATATGCAAATACCTCTGCATTTATAACACACATAACATGTATATACATGCATATTAGATGAATCTTATGGAGATTGCCTTGCTTTAAATTTACGTTATTGACGTATACGTAGGTACGTTAAATTATAACGCTCAAACTGTCTCCTATCTATATTTACTTTTAATTGTACGATAAAGAGTGCTTGGCTTTTTAAAGATTTGCCGAGCTTCACTGGTCGGTGTAAAAATGCCACAGTTCATACTGGCTTTTAAATATTATTTTCACTTCCACTTCAGCCACTTACTTATGATGGTAAATAAGTACATAGTAACTATGAGGTAATTTGTGATGATAATGCCTGGTATTTCTAACACGCAATAATGATGATACTATGCATGTCTTTTTAGAACCGACTACCTAAAAAACAAGGGTCTTGGCGTAAGCCGGTTTTCAATAATTCATTCAACTACGACAACCAGTATTCCAACCAATATTACAGACCAAAAGGTGGCACGCCTTATTATAACAATAACAATAACTACAAGGTAAGAAATTGGTTTTTATAATATTATTTATAGAACTATGTATGTGTTTTATATCTACACTTCATATGACTGCCATATTCAATACATAAGTTATTTATTACGCGAAATTATGTCTGTCGCGCTGACCCCATTTATATGACAACAAATGTAAGATGTTTTATTTAGGTAATTTTAACTTAGAATTATAAATTCAATTATTTGTATTGATACCTAGTTTATAAACTTATTAAAATACTATCTTAACAAAAACACATGCACCTATTTTTTATTGTTCTATATTAAAGTTTTAATTAATCGTAACTTGTGTACATGTGGAGGTGTATATGAGCTATTTTGTTTCCATGTTAGCCTGTGAAGTTTAACAACAAAACGAACGAAACGAGAAATGTTACTTCGATTTTGAAACAAACAACGAAAACTGTGAATAATGATTACCCAGAAAAAGCTGCTCCTAAATTAGCCGCTGCAACACCACGAGATACGCTTTCTGAAGAGGTAAGGTCAGATGGTGGCTGTTTTTTCGAATAGTAGGAATACCTATTTAATACTATGGAAATGAATGTGTGCCACTAGCGTTCCAATATACGATTTCGATCATTGTGTGCAGATCGATCTAGAAATAAAAATGCTATGATCTTTGTATGAAAATACTGACGTTTAATCTCTAGAATATAATTACTTTCACAGGCTGTCAATTCTTAAGCACCAGCGTCCCCACCGTCATCTTTAATTATGGCTAAAGATAGAATCATTCATCATTAGCCCATCTCATTTACGTTTACAGTTCAAGCATCCCATGCGTACAAATGATACAGAAGTGAAACCCAGTGGTAAAGCATCGGCATCACAGAGGCTCTCAAATCTGAGAGATCGTTTAAGCACTGTTGATCTCATACCGTTACAACTACCGGCTGCAAATAACGAATGTGTGGTAAGTACATTATTTATCAATAATTATTATATTTCTTAAAATGTTTGTTATAATAGTTTTTACTTTTGTGCTCATGTAAATATTTTAATTATTACAATATTGAACATGTGACGCCACATTCTCACCATAATTATTGTGTTGATAACGATTATTATTCATATTATAATGTTTATTATACAGACCATAATGACCTACTATTTTTTTATTTCGGAATTGTAGCGAAATACTATTCCCACATCAAATGTGATACCAGCCCATAATTTGGAGCCTCCGCCGGATTCTTCCTCATCTGTTGTGAAACTTGAATGGACTTGTAGGAAATTAGGACTTCCGGAACCTACGTACAAAGTGCACAACATAGGACCTAGACGAGGTCCTGCATGCTATGACTGCACAGTCAAAGTTAGTATACACAATTTGTTATATTTTGCAAACATAACCAACTTGTGGATAATGGTTTTGTTGTATTAAATTGTATTAAATATAGAATATGTAGGTATGCTGCCTGTTGGGTAGAGATAATATAAAAAAAAACCCTTTTCAGGTCGGCACATACTCTTCATCATCATATCCAGATTCATCACCTTCAGAAGACTTAGCGAAAGAAGTGGCTGCGGTTAAGTTACTAACTGTTATTGAAAGTTCGGAAGCGGAGGGAATACCTACGTCGTCGAGTAGCAACGCCATAAAATGTCTTATACAACTGGTGTCGGAGCATGAAGCTGGATTGTGGGCGAGTACCGTGCCACATCTCTACAGGTAAATACAACTCGCCAAGTTACGGACAAAAACCTAAATTGTGTACCTGTCTACAGACGTCATTAACAATACTTTTCTATTATATCATCATTAATTTGTTTTAGAGAGAAATATGGCGAGAATTTACCTAATAACTGGCAAGACTTGGTGGAAAGTTGCCCTCGAATAATTAAAGATAGAGTTGTTAATGGTCTTTTGGTCCTTCTTCCTAATAACCAGGTACGTTTTTAGTACCTCAGATTATTCAAATCAAAATACTCATAAGTTATGAGTTTCCTAATTTTTCATTACCCCTATCACACGTATGATTCAGTGACATTTACATTTATTTTTTATGTTTTTTTCACATAAATGTTTGATACAAAGGTACACCTAAAGTATATTCACAGTTATTGTTATTCCAGAAATATAAATATATATTTATTATCAATATATTACACCGACTTCTCAATGATGTCTATTATAGTTTATATAATTCCATTATGTTTTGTAATATGGTATAACTCCATAGCAAATACTATATAGTATAATATCATACATAACTTGCAGCTGTCTTACTTATGAGGTCAGCATTAACAGTTTCTAAAAATAATGGTTATAACTTATAACCCTCCCTTTTGCTTCGCAGTAGTCGGGTAAAAATTGATAGACATTTGTTTATATTTCTGGAATAAAGATTACACTTTAGGGTGTTACAGATTGGTGATAGGTATAGTATTAAAGATACAGATTACTAAGTACATCACTACAACTAGTGTACAAATGAGGACAGTGTAGGTGGCGGGCTCAAGAAATCAGTTACTGTGGTGTGTTTGTAAAGTTTACTTAATACCACTCGATAATCGATGGCAAAAAAACAAAGAACGGCCCAAAAAGTATAGTCAAACGGTAAACCAGAGGTAGAGCAGCTGCTTTAGACCTATTAGAACACTTTCATGTATGATTTATCGATTTTAAATGAGTTTATTTAACATGCTGTGACTTACATCATCGGCTATAGTATTAAAAATGCTTCATCATACTGGGTGTAAGGGAAACGCTTCTGAAAACCAAAATAGTAATAATATACAACTATATTAACACATTCGGAAAACAATATTATTTTACTTGATACTGTGAATTTGAACAATGTGATATTTCGTAAACCCGCAATGTAAAGCAAACACAATGCGCCGCGCTGTAAGGCTCGAGTGGGCTCGGGCGTCAGCTGATATTTTATTCGTATTACATTGCGTAGTTTTAAAAAGATGATGTTAATAATCATTTCAATTGTTATTTTTTGTATTTATCCACACATACATGATGCTGCGAAAAAAAACGGAAAAAAAATCGAAGTCTGGTATCGCAATTATTTTTGTGGCATCGTGTTTGAAATAATCAGCACTATCCCTGTCTTCGTTTTCCGAAGCGTTTCCCTTACATCCTTTATAGCTGTATGGTTAGATGATGACTGAATAGAAACGAAGTGTAAAACGAAATATCGAAATCTAATAGACCCGGGATGCTGTAACTTGGCAGACGTGTAGTTTATAGTTAGGAGACCTCAGCATAGAACGGGTTTTACGACAGGGCTAAATCAAAGGGGTAGGGGCTATCGTAAGTTTATGTGAAAATGTTATATTATAAAAAAAAAATAGTATTTTGCTGATAGAAGTGATAGACTGGACTTTAGGTACTCGTCATAGAAAAAAAATCAGTCTTAACACTATTATACAAAACAATAATAAATAATTGACCATTTTAGGAATCGTTACCTCCACCTCTCGATGTGAGTGTATTTGAAGACACCATCGACAGTGATCTCCCAGCACTACAGTTCCCCAATGATGACTTTTGGAATGTGTTCGTTACGGTGGCGAATTCAACGCTTGAAATTTGGCTGAGGATTATTGGACCGCAATATAGTGTAAGTAAGTTTAATTATGTCTATTACATTATTTTTCAGACTACGCTCGTCATCTCATTTAGTTTGTTTTAATACATTAATTCTTTAATTTGAAAATAAGAACTGATAATACTTAATAAACAAGATATTATATGTATATTCGAACATTTTTATTTACATTATTATGTAATCAGATCAGCTTTCCCTCTTTGCTTCGCCCATGTGCATGTTAAGCTGCGTCTCCTGCACTAAAACACTACACAAAACACGGTATATCTATTTTTTTTTGTCTATGGTCCATTGTTATATGAGCAGGAAACAATGAAAACACTTGTTTTGTGTAGGTGTTTTGTTTCGAAAAAACTAGCGCTGGAGACGCGGCTTTACTAATTACTACTTCACTTCCGTGGGTCGGCGTAGTGTACTATTGTAATTGTAAGTAAGTAGTAAGAAAACTATCACAGCTAAGTAGGCTTTGAAAGTCAATGAGCAATAATTGACATAATTTGGATTGTGTAACATTTGGAAGATTTGACTAGTTGGGATTAAATATTGATTTGTTGTCACAACGATGGTTTAAGGGTTTTCGAACACCCCCAATAATTATAAACTATCTATCCGACGACACCCCATACGATAGGATAGATCAGAAAAAAAAATACGTTTTATTTTGCCGTACCGCATCCATATAACGGCTTTCTAGTACTAACAGTCTCCGAGCAAAACTGCGGTCAAATGGACGGAGACTGACGGACGGAATGGTGAAACTATAAGGGTCCCTTAAATTAAATTGAACCCTTAAATTGGTTACTGTTAGTAGTAGTAGTTATCATTTGGGCATATACTTGATATGAATTAAAAAAAAAACCTGTAGCTACTATGCATAAATTCCGTGCATCTATTGCTTATTATTGACACTATATGTAGGTACGCCGTGGAATCTCTCGAGTTTTTTTTTCTTACTTAGTTCACAAAATATATTACAACTTTAGCTTAATAAAATTTGACAAAGTATATATTTTTTATTTATTTTATTAATATTTAGGAATCATACAGAACAATAACAAATAAAAAGATGAGTAGGCAAAAAAAAAATATTACACATTCCAATAAATTTTCCACTATCAAGTAGTACATTTTGCGAAAAAACTGAACTAATGCTGTGTTAGTTTAAGAAAAAATAAATTTATATCTTGTATACTTTGTTATTTTGGAATAATGTACCTGATGATGAATGATAAAATAGTTTATAAATAAACGCAGTGATTCCGGAGATTACCCTCCTATGTATATAAAATATAGCCAAATCATTTTCTGCTACATGCTTGAAAAAGTGTGTTGCACCGACCACACATTGATGTACATATAAAATCCGTATAAATATATTATAATTATAGATTTGAATTTTCGCATGTGCGTGCGTGTGTGTTACATAATATTCTTTCAGGGGAAATATTTTTTTATGTGAATTGCTTATTTCATGTGGTATGACAATAATGAATTTAAAATCTATATTCGTATATTTGATTTACAGGACGCTTTTGAAACACTTCTAGCCGATATGGCAAAGTATTACGAGAGAGGTGGTTCCCTTGTGGACAAGTCTATGATAATTAAAAATGCTTGGTGAGTCACTACCTTATTTTTGTTAGTTTAGAGTTGGTACCTATTTTAAGTGGGGGATCTAGTGTTTTACAAACCAAGTGTGAATGTGTGACAGGTACACGGTGAACCTCGAGGACGGCGGCTGGCAACGCGCTAAGATCCTGGACATCAACGACGACTCCGCTGCTGTGTTCCTTGGTGATCACGGCGACGATGATGTCGTGCCTCTCAATATGATTAAAATTTTGGAGCCTCAGTTCAGAAAGTTACCAGCACAAGTGAGATTGTTATTCTTCATCATAATCATCCACAGCACGTCTTCTGCTGGACAAAGGTCTCCCTCCAGGGATTTCCAGAACGACCTGTTGGAAGTGGCCTGCATCCGGTAACTACCTGTTGTTATTCGTACTACGAACTATAATAACATGTATGCCCACGGCGCCTCCAGTAAACTTTATTGTTGTTACTTTTTGTTCGTTTCATTTTCGCGTTTCTTCATTAGTAAGTAGCAAACTGCCACATTTGGTAAGTGTTTACCGTTGTCTATAGATGTAATAAAGACTATCATCGACTACAGCGTGTGGATCAAAAAGTACATTGTTCATTTTGAAAATAATTGCGATAGCCAGCCCGACTTCAATTTCGGCAATAGAATATAGATCATTATAATCTCCGAACAGTAAACATCCTTTTGATTTTTTGTTCTTAAGAATAATGTTATATGGGTACGATAGTTAACGAACGTTGTAATTGGGTACTTGATTATGTTTGATTTTATACATATATTTTATTATATGTAATTTATAGTTATAATAATGTTGGGTGTATTTATTATTATTATGTAATTTAAGTTATTATATGTAATAGCAAATTAAACAAAAATTATACCCGTCTATAAAAACTGTATCGAAATTGATTGAAAAATGAGACAGTAATTCATATTTTAATTTTTGGAGTGGATATATAGTGGAGATATCTTACCATCCCTTTTCTAACGTATGTGCCGTTATGGCGGTGACGTGTTTATACTGATACTTCTCTTTTCCGCAGTTTAAAGATAACACCAAACTTAAAGGCTTATGACTTTTTGTTTTTATGAAAATATTTCAATATTTCGTTCTGTTCTATACTTTAGATGACGTAAATTTCATATTAAATTGACACGTATATATATATATATATATATATATATATATATATATATATATATATATATATATATATATATACAATCATTAGACTAGTTGCGGTTATTATAAAATCGTGTGATGTGAGTTTTGAGGGTGTGAGTGTGTGAGTGTGTCGCACGCAGGCGATCCTGTGCCGGCTCGAGGGCGCCGAGGAGCTGGCCGCGAGCGAGGCCGGCGCGGAGCTGGTGCGGCGGCGCCTGCCCGGCGAGGTGCTCGTGGCCGCGCCCGGCCCGCGCACCGACCCGCACGACCCCGCCATAGCGCTCGTGCTCTACGACACCTCCACGCAGCGCGACCTCAACCTCAACAAGGAGATCGTACACGACTTCTGCATCGCAGGCGCGTTCACCATCACGCAGGTGCGTGCGCAGGCCGACGCCGCCGGTCCGGTGGTGGGTGGTGTGTACTGTGTCGAGTGTCGAGAGTGTCGAGTGTCGAGTGTCGTTCGTGTTCGCAGAAGGCGTGCTCGGTGGAGGTCGGGTGCGTGACGGAGGAGGGTCGCGTGTGGGTGTCGCGCGCGGGCGGCGCGGAGGCGGTGCGCGCGGCGCTGGCGCTGCTGACGGCGGGCCCGTACCGCCGGCCGCTGCCCGCCGCGCCGCAGGCCCCCGCGCCCAACGCTGGCACGCTCTACATCGTGCGCACGCTCGCCGGAGACTGGTCAATACACGCTCACTAATTACAATTCCTCCCTGTCTTTCTGTTTGATTAATTTCGTTGCGGGATGAAGACGATTTTGCATTATCTGAGACTCGCCAAGCTTCATTGCTTGGTGCCGTAAAGTACGTGACATTGTTGATCCTGGCTTACAAGAGTTACAGTGGTGTGTGGGCGGGATAGAACCCTACACGAACTATACACTATACATTAAACCTTCCAAATTATCACATTTCTTCTACGCGGCGGTTTTACAACAAATATATTGTTTCTAAACTAATCCTCTGTGGTCGCGGAAAGGTCTGGAAATTTGGCGCGAAATGTGCATGTTTGGTGGTTATTACGTGGAAAGTGCGCAAGTGTTATGAAATAATCTACTCAATTATACAAATCTGGTTATCTGCAATCTACGGTGAACGTAGATGGAAACTTCAGTGAATTCTAGGTTTTACTGAGGAAAAAGGTAAAAAAACGTTATACAAGTTTAGTAAGAATTTGTGTCAGAGGCTGAAAGGACACTATAGTACTCGTACTACAAACAAATTTTATATTTGATTTTTTTTCAATATACCTAATACTTTCAGAGATTTTGTAAAAAAATCGCTCAGAACCATAAGATCAGATGATTCATATATAAGGTCACGTAACTCATGGCAAGCGATGTCAGATAAAGTGCCGCTGCCAATGTATGTAATAAACCCGGTAAAGCGCGCTGCGTTGGGCGGCGCCCTTTGACAAATGCCGACTTTAACTACTCGATCATACGATTGAGGTTATTGAACCGGTGTTCGTATATCTTCGTGAGAATCTTTTTTTTCATTGATTTGTTTTTCAGTTTAATGTGTAAACATTATTTTAGTGGCTATTCATTTTTGTTCTTCATTATTATTGTTATTTAGTCGGAGATTAACTTAGTCATAAAATTAGTCGTTACACTTGATGTTTGCAAAATTGTTGCAAGGGTCCGAGCCATAACCTCAAAAATAATAGTAATAAAATGACGCATAGTACATCCGAGTTAAAATACAAGCGCGGCGGAAAGTGGACATGGATGCGGCGTATGTTTTGCCGCTACGTAATCATGGGCCAGGGTTGTGCGGTTTTTTTTAATAAAAAGCTATTTTGCGTTTTTGTACGAAAACAAAAATGTACTATTATTGAGATGGTAAAGAGGTACCTATGGTAAAAATAATAGCGATACATTACGTTGGTCAGGGCTCTACATGTTTTCCGACTAACTTTGTATATAGTGCAGTCATAGCTTTGATCGTCCGTATGTAACGTGAATAATAAGTATGTTTTGGACAGGGTCCGGTGTACAATCATAAGCGGGTTGGACGGCGAGGGAACCGTGCGGACGCAGCTGGTGGACAGCGGGCTCATACTGCGCGCGCCGCTCTCCTCGTTGGTGCCGCTCCAGTCGTTCTCGCCCGCCTTGAATGATTATCCCTACCAGGTGATCACATATCATCGTAAGTTACTATTCATCGTGAGTGTTTACTCAACAATATTTGGGTGAAAAACAGACATTTCGCCAATGTTTATCCATAAATTAATCTTCTAAGTAAATCCGAAAATGAATAGCAATTTCTCTGATAACTAAAATTCATCAGAGCCGCGCATCCATGAATCTTATTGTCATATGACACTATCGACTACGTAAAATAATTCTTATGAGAAACGTCATTTCCCCACGTAACTGCTAGAAGCATTCGGGTGTTTATTAGACAAATATTTTACGTAGTCGCTAGCGTAAAACGCCGAAAAATCTCATGGCCGAGCCACAGGAATATTTTTGTCAATCGAATTCGAATCGGGCTCGATGCGCGTTTATGACATTTGTATAAAATAATAACCAGATGACATCAGTGCGCAGCGAGCTCCATACGAATTCTATTGTCAATTTTTTTCTGCTCGGGCACAGGTATTTCATAGGCATGCATATCATTCTTAAGTTTATATCTTAAATAAGTAATCATAAACCAGGTACAATTATGATTATTAACTGAAGCCTGCCCCCTGACTCTTGACACTCGATTCGAATTTGACTTTGATTCCACTTCATTCAGTAATTTAAAATCTACCGAAATAGAGTTAAAAAGTGCACTAATGTCACGGTAAAAATTACCAAATGACAAGTTCTTAAATCTAATGCAACATTAGTGCACTTATTTACCAGTATTATCATTTCCAAATAGTCTCTTTTGATACATTATCCTCTTTACATTATTAAAATATTCAACATAAGCTCAACGATAGTTTTCACATGAATAATTATGTTAACAATCGTGTACCGTGTATCTGCGCAGGCGATACAGGTGCGGCTGGGCCCCGCCGAGCGCGCCGCCGCCGGCATGGTGACGCGCCTGCGCGAGCTGCTGCTCGGCGCGCACGTGCTGTGTCGCGCGCTCGCGCCCGCCGCCGCGCCTCCCTCACACCCCGCACACCCCGCACACACCGCACACACCGCCGCCATACCCAACGTGGAACTGTTCGTGCGCACCGCACCGCAGAACATACTCGCCTCCGTCAACAACGCCATCCTCTTGGAGTACGACGACATGCAACTGTGAGACAATCTCTATTACTATTATTAATATACGATGTCACAAGTGCTGATTTCGTGGACGCTACGGTGAACAATCTTATACACCAAATATACATTTCCGACAGGGGTAAACTGAAAGAAGCTCAGAAGGAAACTACGAACCATGTGGAGGCGTTGAACCGTAAGAAGGAGCGCATCTTCCGCAGCTCGTCGAACGCGGAAGAGCGGTGCGGTGGAGGTGGGGGGGTTGCGGCGGGTGCGGGAGGCGCGGCGCTCCCCCCGCCCGCGCTGCCCGCGCCCGACCAGTGCTTTGACGTCTATATCGCCATGGCTGCCAACCCTTGGAATTTTGTTGTTAGTGTCCGGATTTTGGGATAGCTCCAAACACATTCTTTTCACCATAATATACTTTACATAATATTCGTCCCGTTACATTATCTGAGTATGTGTTATTAGGTATAAATAAAACATAAAGACCCCAATGTTATTTTAAAAACGAATTGGGCACATAAAAATCCCTTAATTTAAATTGTGGTCATCAGAGTTATATTGCCTATTGTTGTTTGAATTTCTATCCAATTTTGAAACAACATATTTCAATTTTTGCTACAGTTCAGTTCTCTGGAATATATATACTTTGTATTCTAATATAGCTTTAATACTCGCAGGTACAACCGAATAGCACAAGACCAACCCTGCAAACTATGATGTCAACATTACAGATTGAATGTCCAAAGTTGTCAGAACTTGATGCTCCTTCAAGCCCTGTAAATGGAGAGTTATATACTGTGTTTTATGAGAAAGATTCATCGTGGTATAGGTGAGTGTTCAGAAAAATAAACTTTTTTTTTAAAGTAAATTTAAAATCAAACGGAAAAATATGTTATATCATTTTACAGCCAATATTATAGATATAAAACTTGACTGTATAATTACTTTTTGCTAGATGTTCCTACTGAAACAAGTTATAATACTTTAAACACGACTACAGAATATAACATACTAGCTGACCCGCGCAACTTAGTCTGCGTATGAGAGGGAGGGTTGAAAGCATGAGTCGTAGGCACCTATAATCCAATAATTCTAAAGGAGGTAATGGGATGATCTACTTTGGTCCGGTTTCGTCAGTCACCCCGTCAGTCATGCCGTCAGTCACCCCGTCCATCACCCTGTCGGTTACCCCGTCCATCACCCCGTCTGTCACCCCATCTGTCACCCCCTCTGTCACCTGTCTGTCACCCGTCGGTCACTCCGTTTGTCACCCGTCTGTCACCCACTCTCGGTCAACACTAAAATATTTTTTCACATCGAACCAGTTGTTTCTGAGATATAAATTTCCCCGCCATTGCAGCATTTATCATGTTTGCTCCGCTCCTATTGGTCATAGCCTCCGTGGCGCAGCGGGCGAGTAGCCAGCTGTGAAGCGAGAGGCCGCGGGTTCGATCCCCGCACCGAGACAAATCTTTGTGTGGCCCACAGATATTTGTTTCGGGTCTGGATGTTGTGAGACCAAAAGTCTCTCGTAGTTCCTGATACCCACGACACAAGACTAGTATCTTAGTGTGGGGTCAGCACTATGTGTGTGACTGTGGGTGTTATAGCGTGATGTTATATAGCCTATAGCCACCCTCGATAATTGGGCTATCCAACACAAAAATATTTTTATTAAATCGAACCAGTAGTTCCTGAGATTAGCGCGTTCAATCAATCTAACAAACAAACAAACTCTTCAGCTTTATAATATTAGTATAGATTACTATACTCATACCATAATTACAAACATGTCTGTGACTATTAGTCAAAAAAATCACATTCACCTTCAGATATACTCTCATCAAAACTTTCGCATACAATACTATTAAGATTTGCTGAACCGGTCACGCATTACTGTATGTTTTAATATATTATATTACAGAACTATTTAATAAAGTCATTAAATTAATATTCACTTATTATTTATTTCTCAGGCTCCCTCAGATTTTTATCTTAAAATTGCTATAAAAATAAAAAAAATGCTCGCGTGTGCACTCTCACATATTGTAGAGTTGACTGTGACTGCACTTATACCGCTTGGAGAGTTACCTTCACAAACATTTGGTTTGGTTTGTTTTTCTAGGATTTTCTAATTATCAAGAAGGGCACATCCATTTTGTTTACATCTAGGCAATCCATTTTATTGAAGCATGTCCATTGTCCCATAACAGTTTTGCGTCAACATGCTTCGTGATCTGATGTGAAATGATGTTGTCGGTAGAGTGACGATAGCGGGGACAGTGTCATCGGAGATGGTGTCGGTGTACTTCTGCGACTACGGCGACCTGGCGCTGTTCGCGACCAAGGAGCTGCGACGCGTGCCGCCGGGGGCGCCGCTGGCGCGCTCGCTGCCGCCGCAGGCTATCAAGGCCCGGCTCTACGGTGAGCGCTGACCCGCTCACAAACTCACCCACTGACCTACGTCTTACTACATTCCAGACTTGCGCCGACCCCACGACAAACATATTTTCACACATGACCGACCGCACCGTCTGTCTGAGCATCCCTTTTTTATCAACATTTGAGACATCGTAATCCGTATTATCAAAATCCGATTCTAATATCCGTATCTCCGATCCGATCTCAACTGTTTAATACTTGCAGGCATTACAAATTATAAATTATTATCAGTTACCTTCAAACTAAATAATTCTTTGCCAATTCATTTGAATCGGTACCTATCTATCTTCTGTATTATAATTAATTATTTATGTACCACATTTGCCTATTTAAAAGTGTTTTGTACATGTATCTATTTCCAGGTGTGTGGCCTCTTCACCAAGACTGGACTGTAGAAGACTGTATTAGGTTTCAAGAGTTATGTGTTGAGCAGCAATTCGTAGGCATCTGCAAAGAAGTTGGCAAAGATCCGCTGAATCCGAGCGAACCATTGCTTGTACTAGATCTTATTGATACGTCAACTGATGAAGATATATATCTCAACAAGCAGCTAGTGTCTGAAGGTAGAGCACGCCTCGCTTCAACTTCCTAAAACGTTTAATATTATATGATATTCCTACTATATTTATGAAAATACAAAAGTAATCAACTGAATGTAACAAAACAATGATCATGCTATTTATTAATGATTTATGTAGATCTAGTTTAGTGTAACCAAATACCACATGATCATTTGTTTCCCAGTCTACTTGATTTTTAAAGTAACATTACCTGTGGACATGTCAAAATTATTTTTCGTCTTAAACATCTTGTATCAATGTATTGTTACATTCAGCAAAATAACCACTACCTATATGTTAATCTCTTGTTATGTTTTATTGATGTTATTACTCGCAACTCGCGAGAATCATTTTACACTATGTGATGATTGATGTCAGTAATTTCCGATAATACTCTGAATAATCTGATAAAGACATTATTATCGTTATTCCAAAATTGGCAACATTATGGACTGACCCCCATTAAGATCTCGCCCTACGATGACGTATTATATACAGACCAGGGATTCGCACCCAGGACCCTCCGGTCCGCAACCTAACTAACAGCCAGAATAAATGTATATAAATTTAACTCCAACATTTATATGATTCCTATTAAAATCAAAATGTGCTTATACATAATATATTAAAATAATTATATACATTTACTGGCTTTCTTTTTTCTCGTCTCATTGGTCTAGTTTTTAGCACAACACAGCGTTGGGCAAACTGCGTCTCGCAAAGTCCGCACGTAACTCTCTTGAAACAATGACCAATGTAGCACGACTGGCCTGCCGCTAGGTGCCTATTTTCCCACTGTGCAACGCGTGCTTGTAAAAGTTTGCCGACCACTGTAGATCTTGTGGCAGCGTACATAGGTTCCTGGGTTCAAGTCACAGGACAAGCGATGATATATAATTGAATATTCAAATAAAATTATAAATTCTATGAAAATTAAAATACTTTCGACAGAATTAAGATATCGATAAAAAGTTAAAAATTGGACTTTAGTGTTGAATACGTCGTCGTAGTATATTGGAGCAAGAGGCGACCCACGACTTACAATGTTTTTTTGTTGTTGTTATGCCAAAATGTACTCTAATAACAATCCAAAAGTATTTATTAATTCAAATAGCAAAGCTACTGTTTGTAACTGTTTATATGATTTTATTGAACTTGATGGGGTGTTTTCTAAAATTACCTAGATTTAAGACCATGATATTCCAAGTATATTCATAGTAGTAGTCTGATTGTAATAAGCATGTGATAAATCACGTAGAACTAAAATTTAAGAGAATCAGTGCACGAGATGGACGGGAACGCGTGGAAACGACGTTCCATATCGTGAAATTATCATTTCCTTTCGTAAAAAATATTCCACCACCATTCCTTCCGTTCCATAAAACCAGCGTTTCATGTATTTTGGAACGCAGGTGGAAAAGCTTTCCCTCTCGAGAAAACGTCCATTTCGAGCACTGAAGAGGATACATCCTAGCCAGAGTCTCCACATATTATACTTACATAATTATTAAAATGGTCATTGATTAATTTTAATATAAGTATATTTGGTTTATTATATTTGTGGCCATTGCAGCTAGATCGTAGATACTGAATTCTGGATGTTACCAAATTAGAAATACCAGTGAAGAACTGCATCCATTGGTATTTTTTTTGCAATCTGTGTTTTTATTGGGCATATTTAATTTGACACTGTATAGATACTTGCGGGCAATAAATAACAGTCCCTTAGCGATTTTGAACAGCGAAATAAAACGAGAGTATGAATTGATAACCAACCTTGGAATTTCCGTCGACTGCAAAAATATAAATCTTTGTATTGAAAATATAATGAAGCAAGTTGGTTTAGACAAATTTTGCCAGAAGTTAAAATATTGGCTCGCAAGTATTGCTTACATATTTCATTTATTAATAGCGATGCAGTGTTCACTAAACATTGATGAAAAAATATTTTACCCTCGGCTAGATAGCTTATAATCCATATAATATAATCTCAACATCGGCATGCACGTGAAAAATAAAACTCATCGTATTAAATGTTTGTTTTATTATATTGTTTAGATTTTGTATTGATCGTTATATTCTTTTTCATTTATTTATCATGCTCAAAAACAGTTCACAAGTATTTTCAGTCCAGCATCGGCAATGTATTTAAGTTCAAATTGTGCGTAACTTTCTATATTTTATGTATACTTGCGGAGTCTCGTTGTGCGAACGATATTAAACTAACGGCCATTTCCTACGTGTAACCTACCTACATGTAAAGCAGAGCCACTGCTTTAGATGTAGGTAGGTTACATGAAGGTTTTGGTCTAGCCAGACCAAAACTGAACGTCGCCCCGGCGATATTGGCTTTGCGAGGCCTTCTTAGGCGCGAGGCCGTCTGCGGTCACCGACGCGGCCACTGATCTAAAGTAAAAGACTGCCTCGGTGGCGTGGTTGTATTTCGGTACGACTACTGTCCTGAGGTCTCGGGTTCGATCCCCGAGTTAGGCAAAGTTATATTGGTATTTTTCCATATCAGCCCGGAGTCTGGTATTTGTACCCGATATGGCAATAAGCTCTTATCACATATGGACGGAACTAAGCTCGGCGAAATATGGGTGTTCTAGTTCGCTTTTGTCTACCCATTCGGGTATACAGGCGTGATTATGTTATTAGTCTTTTTAATCAGAAACTTGTATCCAAAAAACCCACTGCGCTTAAACTTATGATTCCTTATTCCTTCCCTGACTACAAATATGTGGTATATATTCAACTTCGACAGTGAATTCAATGTGCCACTGGCTTCTACCAATTCTATATTACATCTCATGTAACACCCCCGTAACGGAATCTTAAAAATCACAAAAATCTATCCACATTTCGTGGATATATCGTGTAACATAAGTATTACGTACATTGAAAGACAGACAAATTGAGTAGGTACTCATGTCCTTTTTTTAAGTCTGTTGTAAAGGGGGCTAAAACTTCGGTTACCCCGAGTGTTCAACGGTCTTAGTTGACTGACTTAACAGTTTAAAAAATGTAAGAAACAACTGATAATAGCTATATAGAGGTATAATATAATGAAATTAAAATCTGTGGCTAACATCAGAATTTTACCTATGAAGTGATAGTTCTGTTTTATGCATTTACTGGATTAAGACTACATTCAACACACATTCTCCAGTAATTTCATTGTGCCCGATATGGCAATAATCTCACCCCCTATCACATCTGGGACGGAAATGAGCTCGGCGAAATGTGTTGTTCTAGTTTGCTGCCCTTTGAGGATAACGGTGTGAGTCTATGTCTGAAATGTATGTATCTCTAGTAATGGAATAATATGGTGAGCAAGGGTTTAGGAATGTTTTTACTGGATTGAACCTGATTTTATATTAGTGTGCTTGGTTCCCAGATTGTGTTACTTGGTACCCATGTCAGGTATTCCTTTACACAATAATGTAACAATAAATTGCGAAATTGTATGTTTTAATAATTATATGCTGTTACAGTCTTAGCTTATAATAATAATATATTTGTTTAATTTATTTTCGAAGTTCCTCTGTTGAAATTCCATATTTCTTCTTTAAAGTATCTAATTCTTCTTGTTTCTTTTCTATATCCATGCCTTTGAATGCCTTGTTAGATCTATAATAGAGTACAACCAGATACCTATTGCATACATTAAAACCAGATAAATGGTCACAAGCATTTTTAGCATCAAATATATCTTCATATACAACAAATGCAGTTCCTCTGGTTTCAGGTGTATTTCCACTGGAAAAAATTGAGTTATTAAATACAAGTTATAGAAAGTAGTGTTATGAAAAAGCCAAGTAAACATAATTGCCAGCTATTGAACAACAAAACTAATTTGTCAATTATATTCTTACTTCTCTAGGTTCTAATCAAGGGCTACTATGCTATAACTCTTTTTTTACACACTTTATTATAGCAGGGGTTGGCAAAAGAGCAGGTAGGTCACCTGATGGTAAGTGATCTCCTTCGCACCCAATACACAAAATAATCGCAGGTGCATTGGCAAACTAAGAGGAGGGAAATAAGTATTGGGAAAGGGACGCGAAGTCTGGGCCATTGGAATCTCACTCAACAAACGAAACACAACAGCAAGCTGCCACTTTACATCAGTTTTCTGTGAGACAATGGTACCAAACTGGTCAAGCTGGCCCATTTGTGCTTTAGACGTAACTGTCTACAGCCTGGCTCTACCACTCAAATACATTTGTAAATGTGACAAAATTTGTTGTGTGCGTATGAGACATTATCTATTGTGATAATATACCTACGAACACAAGACAGAATTTCTGCTGAGTTTAACTAATAGCATAAATTAATCTCGCCTTGAAGAAGCCATCATAAACACACATCGTTTTTTTAGTAGGTATAGGTACTCACACTCGTATCTGTCTTATGGCACCATATTTTCCAAAGATATCATACATTTCTTCAGCTGATATTTTATATGGTAGATTCCTGATATAAAGAATCCTATTTACTTCAGGGGGTAACCTTACCTATAATACAAAAAAAGATTATTGCAAATATACTAGATGATTAGAGGGAACTTTCATTACTATAATAGGCAAGTGTCTAGCATGTTGTCCAAGGTAAATTTTACGAATTATTACTAAGTTGATACATATTATTTTAGATACTTACATTAGCTCGTCTTTGAAGCGCTAGTGCCATTATCGGTTTTAAATGTTACGACGTTAATAAATTATCAATAGAAATGTAATAATCATCAATAATAATAAAATAACCTTTACACCAACAACGACAGAACACTTGTCAATAGATTCCAATTTCCAAGGAGATATCAACGAAGAACGATTAATAATTGTATGAAAATAACAATGGATAAAAGAAAAACAAGTTTACCTAGCAAACATAGTGAATGCGTTCTTTCCTAGGGATGATCGATATTCATCAATGTTTAGTAAACATCGATATTTAGCCGGAAAATATCGATGTTTGGAAATCGATGTTTTGATTTCGATAACATCGACACATCGATGTTATGAGAATAAAATATCGAAACGTCAATATATTTTTTAGGGCCATCTAGCGTTGGATGGACTAGCTAGGGACTAGATAACTATGAGTTTAACTATTTAGCACTAGATGACACTGATCAACATCATCGAAGTAAGCCATACGAATAGTATTTGTTTTGCATTTCCTAAGGGATAAAAAAACCTGTCAACTTCAATGCACAGACTAAAGGGAAAACTCCTGAAAAAGTTATTTTTTTACAGAGTGTACCCAAAAAATACTGAGAATGTTAAAAAAATCCTGCATTGTGTTTTCAATAACAATAAACACATAAATAGAAAACACAGTTTTATTTGCTACAGCAAACATCGATGTTTTGACACATCGATGTTTATCGTACATCGATACCTTTGAATCGATGTTAGCATCGATGTCAACATCGATGTTTTCTAATATCGATTGTCCCTATTCTTTCCTTGATTAAAGAGAGGGAGAGAGAGATCGGTTCCATCTCCATAACCTTGACACCAGACTGGCAGCTAAAGATGGCGGAAACTTTAGTGCGTCTAAGTAATATAGTCGATGATTTATCGATAAACATTTTTGTAACGTTTTTACAAAGCAGTACATAAATGTTCAAACGTGAAATTTTTGTACGTTTATTATTTATTACTTTATTTTTATTTAAGATTATCAAACATTACGTTTATTATTTAGTTAAAATATTAGACTATTATTGTCAAAATTTGTTTCAATGATATAATCATCAGCAACAGAATGTGCACTTTAAACTTTAACTCAATGACGATATCAATCATAAGAACAACTCAAAAAATCGTTTGTTATAAAAATCGTCATCTAAACCCACTAAAGTTTTTCTAATCATACGAATTAAAAAAATATAGTCTCTGCCTCCTCTTATGGTATACAGGTGTGACAATATGTATGTAATGCAAAAGAATATACCGTGAAATAACTAAATAAAACATTTTATCGATATCGATACCATACGTAATGAATCACGGACTTGTCACTAGACCACCATTTCAGCTGCCGTATTATTACTTTGTCCCGGGGACGTGGCTTAATGACGGATGCGGACCTATAGGAACAAACACTTATTTAATGAGGAATTGAGGAGTTTTGGCGGGAATTCTGATGGTGCGGGTGGTCGCTTGTTTTAATGATTTCATATTCTAGTCTAAAGTTGTGCTTGTGGTTTAAATATGATGTGTATCTAAGCAATAAACATCAACGAAGATGGACAGTATGTGGAAGCTTTGAAATAAGTGATTTTTGACGCTTTTTGTCGGGTGGATGTGTCGACCATGTTCGACTCCTCCGCTGCGAGAAAATCGTCTCAAAAGCATCAAACTGGAAGGAATTGACGCCAAAACTCCAGCAGGGCCTTGAATTCGACCACATCCGATTTCATTGCACTTGTGAAAAATTAGATATAAGGAAATGAGGAAAAAAAATTCACTTAAGAGGAGGCTGTATGGGCTAGATCCCTTTGCCTTCTCGAAAGGGAAAAAAAACTTATATATTGATCCTTCTTTACCTGAGTTGACATCCATTAGTAAAAAAGAGATAGCTTTATTTTTTGCTTATTCTATCAAATTTTATACTCGATAGGCTGTAAAAGACAATAGGGGCCCCCCTGTGTTCTTTCGAATCGTTTTTTTTTTAGGTGTAACATTTTACATTTGTTCCACAGGGAACCGGCTAAGGTCGGAGACCATGCTGGCAAGTCATTAGTTAAATTTTTTAATTTTTCTCTATAACCTATAAACTAACTATAACTAAGTTTTCACATGAACAATTAAACACGGATGTGCCGATTTCAAGGTCTTGTTGGAGTTTTGGCGTCAGTTCCTTCCAGTTTGATGCTTTTTAGACGATTTCCTCGCAGCGGAGGAATCGAACATGGTCGACCCGTCCACCCGACAAAAAGCATGCAAAATCACTTATTTAAAAGCTTCCATACCCTGTCAATCTTCGTTGATGTTTGTCGCATAAATTCACATCACATTTAAACCACAAGCACAACTTTAGACTATAAGTAAGTAAAGTAAGCAACATTATTTTGGAAAGTGACATTTCGATCGGTCAGTTTATTCCGTTTAATTAGCAATCGGACTATAGAATATGAAATCACTAAAACAAGCGACCCGCACCGTTAGTATTCCCTCCAAAACTCCGTAAACTTGTTGTTTTCTCATACAATTGAAAGATTGAATGAAACGGCGTAAACCAGTGTTGCCAGACAGTTAGAGCAACATTACGGTAAACAGAGGGTCATTCCTGTGTGAGGTCAGAGGGTCATTCCTGTGCGAGGTCAGAGGATCATTCCTGTGTCAACTATTCCGACCCAAGGAATGGCTCGGGTAAGCGACCATAGACCATAGACAAAAAAAATAGATATACCATGGTCCCCAGTTCCTCATGTTTTGTGTAATGTTTTAGTGCAGGAGACGCGGCTTAATAACAACAATTTGTGTTGTAAATCTTTTTGAATTTTTTAAATTTTTATTTCTTTCTACCTGCCTTTATCCCACCTTAATGTGGGGTCGGCGCAACACACTTTTTCAAGCATGTTGCAGAAAGGATTTGGCTTAGTTTTTACGACCGGCTGCCTGCCTTGCTGGCTGACAACCCTTTCTGAGGGATTATTAACCAAAAATAAACTCGTTAGTTATTGCTGAACAGACGCCTTTAAATGTTTATTACCAAAGAAAAATGAAAAACAAATGTTTCTATGAACTACATAGACTACATAACATAGATACATAAATAAATGACGTGTCATGACTGATGACTCATGTCCCTTGTCCTTGCTCGAATTTCATCGGCGGGTGTTCATTGTTCTTCACTCTTATAATTTTATTGATTCCGTTTTACGTAACCGAATAAAAAGGCTAATTGAATATTATTTAAGATTTATATTATTAATGTAACGAATCATCAGGTACAGAATATCGACCGGATCGATGTCTTCTCAATAACAATGCACAAATGGCTAAAAGTACCAGCAGGATGGTCGAAACTCCACACATGGCGAAGACACCACCACGAAGCCGGCTTTCACCTAAAAATATTTTACTATTAATGTTTTAATAAGTTGTGAAAGATTTTGCGAAGCAGGATCTGTCTACGAGGAAAATGCTTCACCTAATACCGCCCGGGCGCACTCAAATAACGTGGTTATATTTTTTTTATAAACTGGCAATCGAGCAGACGGGACCGTTAATGTCGACCTCGTATAAGACACCCACGATACCAAAATAATAAAGGGTGCATTATCGAGTAGAAACCTTAAAGGAGGGGGAATAGGGATTGGGAAAAGTAGGCGGATTGAGACCACCCGAAATCTCATTCACCGAACAGACAACAGCGAGCTTCCACTTTACATCGGAATTCTTTTAGACAGTGGTATCAAACCGGTCGAGCCGTCCCATTCGTGCTGTATACATTACTGTCAGCCTGGCTTAAAAATAGTACGTTAAATCTTTGTGAGTAATCTCATTTTGACGAGATCCTCAGATTTGAATTTTGAAATTCCTGAAACATGTCAAACTAGGTAAATAGTTAAAAAAAAGTGATACTATAGGTACTATCCTAACTGAGTGAATATTTTATTGTTAACAGTATGCACATATGTACCTACCTATTTAGAAAATTTAAACGTCTATATTGCCCTACATATTTAGAAGAGTTAAGTGGCAGGATTTAATCCTCCTACAACGAAGTTGTCAGTTTGAAATTCTAATGATAAATGCACGGACGTATAAAAAGGACACCATCTCGCCTATAGTATAACAGACGCCACAGAAAAACTACGCACACAAACGCGCCTGTACAAAAGTGCCCTAATAAGTCATACTCATAACACGCTCCGTCGCCTCCATTACGTGTCGATAGATCGAATGGGCTGAAAACACAGCCTCACTTTCAATGTTCCTAGGGCTCCGTCCATCTTTTTTTACGTCCATGGATAAATTTACTAATCTACGAGCAGGAGCTGCTACTCAGAGCTTCAGAGGTGTAGTGAAATTAGAAATAATAATTTATAATACCCCATAGCATATTAAATAATTTGCATTACTATTCGTAATCGTAACATTCTCTTGGCTTAAATCAGTGGTTCCCAAGCTTCCTGTTGTCACACCTCTCACGATGTATGCAAAGCTCAAACCTGCTAGCTGAATGCCCGCAAACCTGCTACCTCCGAGATGAATTTTTCAGTTTTTAGAAACTCAGTGAACTATGTGTTCTTGGAATTCAGAAAGCCTTAGAGTGTGTTAGTGAACTCAGTTCATACACTCAACCATCTTCGGAAGATTTTGAATGTATTTAAAATACACTATAGTACTTCACTCAGTTTGGTATTTTATCCTCGTACAAAAAAGCTCTGGTATTATATTTTGAAAGTATATCTCATTTTACTGACAGCTTCGGCGTAGTTGTATTTCGGTACTATTGTTTTGAGGTCTCGGGTTCCATACCCGGGTCGTGCAAAGTGATATAGTTTTTTTTAATATCAGCCCGGAGTCTGGAATTTGTGCCGGATGTGGAGATAGGCTCGCCCTCTATCACATCTTGGATGAAACTAAGCTCGGCGAAATTGGGGTGTTCAAGTTCGCTAGAGCGCCTCTGCCTACCCCTATGGGGATACAGGCGTGAGCTTATGTAATGTAATCTAATTCGAGAGACACTTTTCGATCATCCGCGCGACCATCCGCTCGTACTGCGCCCGCGTGTGCTTTGACACGCTCGCGCCCCCCCAGGGAGGCGCACCTCAACATTTGGGAACCCATGCCTTAAATGAATCGATGCAGGTAAATACACAAATAAGTAGGAGTTTGAATAAGCGTACCTACCTCGTTGTAATGATAGCTGTTCAGTGCCTTCGAACGAAGAAATTAAAGTAACTAGTTCCGGTAAGTACTGTAGCCAAAATTTTATATCTCTACTAGTACTGAAGTAATCTGTATTAGACGATTTATCACGAATGTCACATATTTGGCCATCTTCAGTTCTATACTGTCGCCATTCGTCCGTGTTTCCGGGAGACCTGTGTTTATTCAACAAAGAATAAAAAAAAATGTTATATGAGCAGTGGGACAGTAATATTACAGGATTAATAATATATTACTGTTATTTGAATAAATAATTTAAATTATTAACATGGCACATACCCATATTTTGCAAAGTTAATAATGTATTGACGAAAACGTGAAGTTAGTCGCTTTTCATCATTGGTAGCTGGGCGGCGGGCCACTTGGAGCATTAGTGCATTACCGAGTAATGAAACTAAATCAGTTCCATGTACAGCTCCTAAAGCATATTCGGGTTTTAATTTTCTCACTTAAGATAGTTCATTCACTAAAATTTATCATATTTGAAATCATTATTCCAGAAATGTAATAAAATATAAAACCACTACAAAATAATTCTTTTAAACTATTAATTCTAACCTAATTAGTAAAATAACTGCAATGTATCTTCTTATTTTAAAAATAATGGACTCCACGCATATGCGATGATTTAGCCAATGTCAAGGTAAGTATAGCAATTACAAGTTTTCACAATGACCATGAGACCCAGATGGGGATGATCTCAAGGCGTTGCTGGAATGATGGCGGCAATTCCTTCCAGTGCGATGCCCCTCAGATGACCTTCATTCAGCGAATCGACCGGACAAAGCCAGCCAATGCACCAAACAAAACTCATCAAAGATCACCGATTAAAAAGTTTCTACATTTACTGTCCATCTTCGCTGAATTTTGGTGCATAAAACCGTATCACATTAAAACAACAAACACAACTCTACACAATAATATTATGAAATAATTTTAACAAGCGACGCCCACCCTGTCAGAATGCCCGTCAAAATCGTCTAACTGCAATTTATGGAACCTAATACTACACAAAGTCACATATACTAGAAAATTAAATACACCTCATGGTTCATTGCCTCCAAAAAGAATACATAAATCTCTTTCATGGAATCACATCAATGATCAAACACAACATACATTGGTCGCAAATTGTTATGTAGGAGTTATTTGTAAATTATATTTTTGGAATAACAATCGTGAATACACTACAAATAATTATGTTCCATACCAGTGAAGTTGAACTGTCTACCATGAAGATCCACGCCGCCTGGTTGTGAATACCGATACACGTATACTTGTGAATATCGTCGTGCCAATTTCCCCGCTAATAGTGCACTTCCCACACCCCACTTCACAGATGATTCTATACGGGCTAGGTTTTCCAAGCTGTCTATATTACCGCTATTTCTTTTTTCTTTATTTTCATTCCAATACTCCCAACGTATTGCACTTATGAGCTAAAAATATGTAAAAGCATTACAATATGTTATTTTTTTTGGCCACGCCGCACGCGTCATTGAGGTTGGTGGTCCGTGGCGCAGCAGGCGAGTCGTCGGCTGTGACACGAGAGGCCGCGGGTTTGATTGCAGCTCTGAGACAAATATTTGTATGATCCCCAGATGTTTGTTTCGGGTGTGGGTGTTTTGGGACCGTTAGTCCCTCGTAGTGCCTGATACCCATTATACAGTAAACCTAGCGTGGGGTGTGTGACTGTTGGATGAAATTAGGTTTGTTGTTTATTATACTACCCACTTTATAAATATTATTTTTATTATGACTTGTCCACATCAATATAATATACCCTAGATGCACAGTTCTTTGCAAATATGCTCCTAAAAAGTAGTCTCAGGAATAAAACAAAGAAAAAGATCACAAGTTCTAATTAAATCAACACAAATATAACCCTATGCACGTGTTGCATGTAAAGTAGCTTTTTAAACGAAATGAGCAAGCATTCTTATATTTGAAATTTGACATTTAGAATTCTATCGGCGTCCAACTATAGGCAAAAGGAGTGCTTAAGCACTCGTTTGCTGTCCCATTTTCCGAGCGTCAACTGTGCATCTAGGTATATAATATATCGATGCTTGTCCACAAACACCATTAGACATTAGAGACCCTTGATAGTGGATGATTATTTGTTTACATTTCGGGTATATAAGGCTAGATAGAGGCTATCTAGAGGTGAAGGTGCAATACGCCGCGCCGTATGTGTCAAAAATAATAACGGCATAAAGTTATATTTTATTACCATCGGTAATTCTCTGAATCCATGAAAAGAGAACATTCTTAATATTTCGGGTATTGCTTTGCGATTTGTGTAATCGGATATATTTGAAGAACTAAGTTTCATCAACTCCTCGTAGTCTCTATCTGAAATCATAGTTGAGTGTGAGTATCATTTACCTAAAGTTTTTTTGGGACAATCTAGCCACAAAACAGTTTAACTTTAAAGTTATGTAAACTGTTCTGTGGTCTAATGTGCCTTTATTAATGCCTAGCTGTTGCCCGCGATCCTGTTCGCGTTAAAATTATTTTTCCGGGATATAAAGTAGCCTATGTGTTACTTTGATGTATCATTAATATAATGTAAAATTTCATCACAATCCACCCAGTTTTACGTGAAAGAGTAACAAACATATTCACAAACTTTCTAGGATTGCATAGGATATCGAGATTCGAGATTATAAGTAGGTACTTACTACTTACGTATCTACAATGCATGCCCAAATTATTATTACCATCTCATTAATAATTGAAGGCTGTCATTATGCTAATTCAAAATGATTTTCACCAAATTCAATACTAACTATTGTTACTTAAAACTTCTAGATCGGCAGTGCCGAAAAGTACGTCGATATGCGCAGTCTGGGGTTTCATTGATGCCAATGACACCAACAACGTGGTCGGTAAATATTGTTCTGAATGAGGCAGGTACTGATCACACGCTGGTTGCATTCCTATACTCCAGTTTGTGTTCTAAAAAAAATATTTAAAAATTTCTTCATAGTCACGTCTACAGCACGAATGACCGGCTCGACCGGTTAGACACCACTGTCTCACAGAAAACTCACGTAAAGTGGCAGCTTACTGTCGCGTTTCGTTCGGTGAGTGAGATTTCCGGTGGCCCATTTCCCCCCCCCCTCCCTTTCCCAATCCCTCTTCCCTCCCCTTCCAGTCCCTCCTTTTAGGTTGGCAACGCACCCATGATTCTTTTTGTGTCTTGGGTGTTTATGGGCGGTGGAGATCACTTACCGTCAGGTGACCCATCAGCTCGTTTGCCAATCTCTGTAATAAAAAAAACAGGCTAAATAAGCAGTACAAGCTTAGTTTCTTGGGAGTAATAGGAGTTGTCATGAGATATATATTTCAAGTGTAGACGTCCTGTACATCTGAGAATATAAGTATTAATTTCGAAAATTAGGCTAGTGAGGTTGACTCACGAACTCCTCTCATAAGTAACTAGGAGAGGTCCATGTCTAGCCGGGGTACGGACTACGGAACAGTAATACCTAGTACCTTCTATAGGGTATTGACTAATACCCGGTTCAAATAAATAATTTCAGTTTGAATGTGCAGATAGATTACAAAAATTAGCCAATAAGAACACAGTTTGAAAATGACTCCGTCAAATGACTTTTTGTGATTGGTTTATAATCGCGATCTATTTGCACTCTAAACTGAAATCGTTTATTGAAACCGGCTGTAAGTAGAGTAGTGGTGCAGTCTGGTACAACAATAATACTATAGAACTATACGTAAGTATTTATTAATACGTGGGTATACCTACCGTGTACACAGAAAGTATATCCGCCAATGTTTGACTTCGCATGCAATTTAAAATTTCTTGATCACTCTCACTATGACATCCCAAAGCATAGGCTATCTCACGAGATATTCGCTCCACTTCAGAAGCATTCGGCGTCTTTTGTTCCTCATTTATTATTTTCCAAATATACTGTGGTGACATTAGGATCGCTCGTTGAAATAAACCTAAAAATATTTATAATATAATATTACCAATAACATAATAAATAGTCCAGTTTGATGTGTTTAATGGTATTTTTCGTCATTGATTTCATATTCCAATTCACTTCTTACAGACCTATGTATACATTCTTAAGCTCATGCGGTACGCCTGTATCCCCGAAGGAGTAGGTAAGTGTATTACGAAAGTCTAACCCTCTTATTTATAATGAAATCCTGGTCTTATCGAAAGCATAACCCTACTTTTGCCTACTTTAGCTAAAAGAGCACTAAAATATGTTTATCAAATACAATGTTGCTAGTTACAGAAAAAACTTTTTTTTTTATCTCTGGCAATCTTTGATACAAATAGGAAGTTTTGGCTGGAAACAATCATTAACAAATGTGTATTAATCTTAGATGGGGTCCTAGTATGTTCCTAGACTATAACAAAATTAATGTCATTAAGAAATAACATCAAACTTGAAATAGCTTATCGGAATCGGCATTGTTTTCACTGTCTCGAACTTTGGAACGATTAAACGCTATTGAACGATTATGAATACAATTTTTATAAAATGTACCATTGCGGTCTTATTACGCTCTGCTAAGTTATTATGAATAAGATAAATGAATTTTATCGATAGGTACATTCAAATAAGCGATTTCAATAATTATGTGTATTTCAAATAAAGTAAAGATTTACGTATATTTAACGTAGGGTGTGGGAGAGTTGTAAGAAACCTACATCTGGGATAACAGAAAATGCACATATAATGTAGGTTGGTAATTAAATACCTATAGAACGAGGTGATGCGAGGTGATAAAGAATACTATCAGCCCCTGCAGAATGTCCCAGAACAGTGATGGACGTAGGATCGCCACCGAAAGCTGCAATGTTGTCTCGGACCCACAGCATAGCTAGGTACTGATCCAGCAATGCCAAATTGCCTCGTGCAGTTAAGAGTCTTAATGTGAAAAATGCCAGCACATGTAGACGGTATGCTACTGTTACCACTACAACACCTTCACTGGCTAATTCTTGGCAAGGTAAAGCCATTCCTCCTCGTGTCCAAGATTCACTGTAGAATATCATAATAACCGGCAATGCAAATCCATCGGCGGGCTGAATGGAGAAACATACTTAATTACGACGTATTTAATAAATTATAATCTTTCTTTCTTTCTACCTGCCTTTATCCCACTTTAATGTGGGGTCGGCACAACACACTTTTTCAAGCATGATGCAGAAAAGATTTGGCTTAGTTTTTACAACCGGCTGACTGCCTGACGTCAACCACTTCTGAGGGATCCAGTTCCGGGAAAATTAAATTAGAAAATCCCGGTCCACATAGGTCCCATATATACTGCCATTAGACCAAAGAAGCGACTTTATAATAAGTAATAAATGTAATTTATGTTACTTCTCTCTAACCTGGTTCTACAGCCAGGTTGTAGACGGTAACGTCCATAGCACGAATGCTGGATCGGTATGATACCAGAGTCACAGAAAACGTACGCCAAGTAGGTTACGATGTAATTTTGAGATAAATGGGTACTAGTGACCAAAACACATAAAATATTGTACCTCAATAGATCCATCCAATAACTAAATTTTAAAGTAAGACTCACTGGCGGATTTTCTCTTAGGCTGCCTAGGCCTGGGCCTAGGGCGGCTAATATATTAGAGGTGGCCAAGAGATTGCAAATCGAACCCAAGATCTGTAGACGGTTCAGCGGCGATATGTGCTGCCACTAGACCAAGGAGGCGAACGGTGGATGAACGTACATAAGAATATAATGTAATGTGTATAAATATACCTACATAGACAAATTTTGTAACACCTTTTTAGAAGTCAATTAAAAATAAGAAAGGGCGGCAGCCAGTACTGGCCTTTTTTTGTAGTAGAGATTCGAAAACGATTTTTGAGTGGTAGAGCCATGCTGAAGATCAGTGGTCGGCACCTTTTGGCAGGCAAGGGCCGCAGGGTGGCAAAATACAGTAAAGGCGGGCCTCACCTCATATTTTCTATCTATAGAGGTATAATCTATAACATTTTAGATATTTATGGGCCTAACCCCTCTCATTAGTAGAGGAGGCCCGTGCCCAGCAGTGGGACAGTAATATTACAGGGGTAATATTATTATTATTATTATTATGACTAATTTACAAAACAATCACGGGCTGCAAATGGGACTTCACGGGCTGCAAATAGGATTTCGGGCCACGTGTTGCCGACCGCTGCTGGAGATAGTTATATCTACAGCACGAATGGGCCGGTTCGAGCGATTTGACAACACTGACTCACAGAAAACCGACGTAACGTGGCAGCTCGCTTTAGCGTTTCGTTCGGTGTGTGAGTGAGATTTCCGATAGCCCAATTCCCCTCCCTTTTTCCCAATTTCCCTCCAGTTAGGATAATGGGGCTTGGGAAAGGGAAGGGGGAATTGGGCCAACACTCTAAATCCGCTACATATAATGGTACCTATTTCGCTAAAAACAATCTTTCCGTTTCACGAAAAGGGGGTGACCACAATTTCTGTAATATTTTACTGTTTTCCATACAAAAAAGCAAAGTAAGATTATAATAATACTGTTATAAGACGTGGTGGTAACCATCCAGGGCTAAAACAGCGACGTGACGTCATGACAGTTTGTCGCTGTTTCACCATTAGTAATAGTGTGTCAGGTTTTTCGACGAAGCCAATGGACTTTGGATAATGATTTTTTTTAAAGGACTTTTAAAAAAGGAGGGTATTAGTAGTGGAATAGTAGGTCCTTAAAAATATTATCTTTAGTACCGAGGTACTATACTAGTAGGCACCCATCAGGGTTGGCAAAAAGTTATCATAAAATTTTAAAATTATATTTAAATAGAGAATTAAAGATTATGTGAATCTCTTTTTACAGGATAAATATTCAAGTTTTAAAAAATATATATATTATTATAAAAATGTTACCCTTGGAGTGCAAATGTTGAGATACAAGCAATCTTCGGCAGAATGTTCGCTCTCAGGGTCGCCTTCGTGTGGGCAGTGTGGTTGCATGCGATGTGCAAAAAAAGTACGTCTCCATCCAGGATGACGTTCAGGTGCCTAAGTATATATTATTAAGGATTATTTAGCAACATTATATTTGGACCGCACTCAACACTGAAGATATTACTTACTATTAGATGCAGTACTTAGGTAGATACTATGTAGGTCATTTTGTCAAAATTTAAATTTAAATTACAAAAAAAGAAATACTTTTTTTAATAATAATATTATCTAACTATAGACGCAGTCCGAATCCCGTAGGCAGAGTAGTTCCGTCCCAGATGTAATAGAGTTCGAGCCTATCGCCATATTGGGCAAAAATTCCAGACGCTTCCGCTGGCTTTCCGATTTCCGGTATTTAAAAAAATCCAATATCACTGCCCGATTCGGGGATCGAACCCGAGACCTAAGAACGGTAGTCATACCGAAATACAACTACGTCACCGAAGCAATCACGTTATTTCTACGTTGATTTATTAAAATTACTATTACTGTTTGTAATTAGTTTGAGCTTACTGCAAATCTATATCTCCCAACAGGCGCAACTGCATAGGGTACACCAAAATAAATTTCAACGGGAGTGCGGGATCCTTCAGAATATACCTTTATCTGGAAAGTAATATTAGATATTTTAATAGTTTGGTTATTGGTTCTGTTTGTTTATAATATTCATTCATGTAGTCTTGTACTTAATTTTAAATACTTACCCCAACAATACGACCCTGTGGTAAATTAGCAACGGGGTCTTGTGCCGCAATAAATACACATAATAGAAGGTTTGAGTACAAGATGTGTTTTTTAATTAAATGCGGCATTCCGATTAGGTATTTTCACAATATAAAGTCCGTATTCACACGAATGCTCTCGTCCATATAGGGTACGCTGCACGGTTAATGTGACCATTTCCATCGGTAAAACAAAATTAGATCATACAATGATTGCTCTCTTGGGCATGACGAGGGCCCCGTAACGATGACCAGCCATCATTGTTCTATTTTATCAACAATACATTTTGCGACAAATGTAACAGCTGTACAATGTACATATCTACCTAAAAAAACTATATTGTATAGGTACGGCTAGATTTGTAAATTAGTAGTGCAACCATATTATGTTACAAAACAAATAAGTTATACCTAGATTATGAAATATCATTGTATCTAGATGACTGAGCGACGTTGATGACAAGTGATGGGCAAATTCTTATTCATAGGTAGTAGGTACCCTTAGTAGGTATTAGGTACCCCTCGTCTTCGAATCCGTAGCTAAACAAAAAACGGAATCTTTATGATGTGTTGTAATCCATGAGTGATGTAGGTAGCGTAGCAACTTAATGGATTCACATACCCTAATATTCCGTTCTCGAAATCGACGATAGTTTTCATTTTCTCCATGCAGTTTTTAATTCGTTATGGTTTCTGCAAGTAGCGCCTGGACCTAGAGTTCTTGGTTTCGAATCCCAAGTCAGGCGAAGTGGTTTTTCTTACATGATTTGTATGGAAATGAATCCCCCAGCGGCCGCATAATACCACTGTTCTTAATAAATGAAACACGATAAAAAATTTAAAGATTCTATTAGGTACAAATTATCCAAACGAATATAAAGGAAAAGCTTCAAAATTACATATGTATTAATAATAAAAACGTGAAAATACTTAAGAGACGAGGAAAAACTATGCAATTTAATTTCATATAACTTTGTCTACAGATCACACTTTAATGTTTGTAAGTGCTCCATCCAGCTTGTTAAGCAATATCTTATAGTAGTAGTGTATAGGTTGGTTATTTGCGAAGCCAATCGTAGCCAACATCAATCCATAGCCAAGTAATATTGAGAAAAGTTTGTGTCTCGAAAACCAGTAACGCAGTCCACCTGCTGCAATTAGGGATAATATTTATTACATATTAACTTCAAAATTAATGAGACTATAAAAAATGTAGATCAAATGCATGTTCTCAATTCTGACTACCGCGTAAGATTTGCGCGCGGACTCCGAGTTTTAACGTTTTAGACTTTAGTACCTGAGTGGGAACGTAACAAAGTAGGTACCTATGTAAATACTAAATAGCAATGGGATTGGGGAGGAGCCTGCGCGGCGCGACGCCATGGTTCATGAGCATGGCTAGAGCGAGGATACAGCGATTTTCGTACGGGGTTCACGGGTGGTCAGTCGTCACTCGTAATGCTTCACATGCGGATTGAAAGAACTCGTCCTAATAGGCCTGTACTGAGGTACAAAGAATTATAATTTACCACGTCTGTTGGAGCTTGCTGTTGGAAATCTCATGGAAGCGGGTTGCTTAGCATAAACTAGCAAGTAACGGACTCTTACTAAATCACAGTTAGTCACAATGTATTGTGTTATTTGACTGTCACAGCTATTTTCTAGTAGCTTCTTTTTTCCGTCTTCGTATATACCATCACCTACGAGATAAATGTATGAATATCAGTGATAGAGCCACTGTAATAAATATAAGATAATTTTATCCCTACACAAATGGGCCGGCTACAGTCTCACAAAAATTTGACCTGAAGTGGCGACTTGTTATGTATCTTAGGTAAGTGACATTACAAGAGGCCCGAAAGCATTCTCTACTTCTCGATTGAGCGCACCTACGATTCTTCTGGTGGTATGGGTGTTCATGGCCGGCGGAGTTAGTTCATTTACCATTAGGTGATGCCACTACTTGCTCGTATACCGGCCTCTGTTATAAACAATTGATCTTTTCATTTCATTTTTTGTTATTTCGTGAGCACTTAGCATAGCCTTTTTCAATTTCCACATTAGTCTGGGAATCTTTGGGCCAAGCCAAGTTCAACAGTTAACATACTGAGGCTGAGGAATTTCTCGATAATATGAAACGTGTTTTTATAACTTTTTAGATACCTACCTAAGTAATCACTGAATACTATACTAATACTAATATATTCAGTGATTATTTATTGAGTAATAATTATTGTTTCATAGGAGTTAGGCAAACCTTCGTTAGAAACTGGTTTTTGATAATTAATGCCGTCTGGTGCATCTATTACTTCACAAATGGCTACGCAGGATAAGTGCCCTCCGATGCAACTAGCGCCCCATCCAAAGCCGCCGTGGCTGTATGGCAAGCTTACTGCCAGGTCAGGGGACAAATATACCCCACAGCTCAGCAACGTACTCTGGTACAACATTCAAAACATAACTACTAATCAATCCTTTCATCAAAAATAAAAACAGATTATTTGGCACGTTCTCTGCAGCTCAAAGAAGTAACTAATAAAGGTGTAGAGATCGAACCTGCGGCCTCTCGCTTCACAGTCTAGTACTCGCCCGCTTTTCGCCAAATCCCCGTCTCATAATGGTGCGATCGCATACACAATAATCTAATGGTGAAATCTACTTTTAGGAAAGTAATGTTTTTCCTCATTTTGATACTTAGAACGTCCTTGTTTTGATACATAACCTTTAGCTCGACAATGAGTTTGGACATCTCACGCTAGCGACTACGTAAAATAATTTATATGAAAAACGTCAGTTCCCCACGTAACCGCTAGAGGCGTTCGGGAGTTTGTCGTACAAATATTTTACGGAGTCGCTAGCGAGTAATGTCAAAAACACTCATGGTTGGCCTACTGATTGAATAATGTTTTTTTTTTATGTCAATTAGGTTTATTTATTTTAAGTTCTTAATTTTTTTTAAAACTGGGTGACCAACAAATTGGGTTTCAGATAATCACAAGTTTAATATGGGAATAGGCTCTGTCGGACCCAAAAATAATCTTGAAAATCGGTTCATATTTTGCGGATATCGCGTACGTAACATACATAAAAAAAGAAGAATTGAGGACCTTCTCTTTTTTTGAAGTCGGTCGATAATATCATGTGCGCGAATCGCAAGGTGTGGTGTAATCACGGACGTTACAAAAAGAAGGACACCATCTTGCCAAAAGTTAAACGGACGCCACAGAGAAGCCAGGCAAACATACGCGCCAGTACAAAAGTGTCCTACGCACATATCATAGCACGCTCAGTCGCCGCCATTATGTGTCGATAGATCGAATAAGCCGAAACCCTGCTTCATTTGCAATGTTCCCTAGCGCTCCGACAATTTTTTTTACGTCCATGGGTGCAATTGCAACTGACGGAAATAGTAAAAAATCAAATTACAAATTCCAACTACCTACTGCCTCGGTGGCGTAGTAATATTGCGTACGTGCTACAACTAACGTGCTGAGGTCTGGTTCGAATCCCTGGTCGAGTAACATAATCCTAAGTTTTTCTACTCAGTATAAGCCATTGTGTAGCAATTTGTGCCCAATATGGCGATAGAAATGATAATAGCAAACCTTATTTAAGTGTTGTTGCAAACCAAAATGTAAAATCGTATAAAAATTTTCCAAGCGATTTCCGTGATATGCGTAAAAAATATTGTGATTCTTCGCCAATTCTTTCCACTTCAATTCTGCAGGAGACTTACTAGTACTTATCACTTGAAATATGTATTTAGGACAAGGTGCCGATTTGGCGGAACTTGACAATTCTAATACACTCGCATGCTAAAAATCAAATGATATTTAATAGTCAATCATCAAAAAAACAAATAAATGTTAGGAATGGATAAACACAATAATTGCAAAATATAAAATTGCATTTGTAAGTGGAAGAAATGTTGACTTCTCGAATGTTAGTATAGTAGTAAAGTTTCGATACTCGTATCATCTATAGATCATCACGTCCTAATCGGTACAATCTTTTGAGTGGTAGAGCCACACTGTAGACAGTTACGTCTACAGCACGAATGGGTCGGCTCGACCGGTTTGATACCACTGTTTCACAGAAAACCGACGTAAAGTGGCAGCTGGCTGTCGCGTTTCATTCGGTGAGTGAGATTTCCGGTGAACCATTACCCCCCCCCCCTCCCTTTCCCAATCCCTTCCCCCTTCCCTTCCATTTCCTCCTGTTAGGTTGGCAAGGCACCCATGATTCTTATTGTCTCGGGTGTCTATGGGCGGTCGAGATCACTTACCATCAGGTGACCCATCTACATAGGTACATGAGTGACACTTTCATATTGGCAAGAACTGAATTGCTTGCAGGAGCCAGCTTATGGGCCGGCCCCGCGCATCAGTGCAGTTTTCTCGGAATGGGACGACTAGTACTATACCAGTAATTACGGTACGAGGAGGTCTTGTCTAATGCTGCTTTTAAATAAATTAATGGAAATCTATCATTTCTTAATTTCAAATAATAGCTTCCTGTTTCATACTTAGTGAATTAGATTTGCGGAGGCCCGAATACCCTTATCCCTTTCTAATCCTCATTCATTTTCATTATGGTCCACAGTACACAGTGTTTATGGGTGATGGAGATCACTTAACATGAGATAGATGAGTAGGTAATAAACATATTTATGTAAAAGGCATTTCATTCATCATTTGTGCTCACGAGATCAATTCAAAAAGATTGAAAAGCTTACCGCCTCCATTGGAACTGTCTTTAGATTGGGCTCTTTTAATCTCACAAGAACGTAGAACAAAAGATCGATAATATCACTTATATTTGGTAACAGCTCTAAATTATCTAATTGTTGTAAAACCAAGTCCAATGCTGGCACATCAGTTATGGCACTGAGCTGCAATAGTGAAGGCGAACGTTGGAATATTAACGAAATAATCTTAAATATTAAATATATTAGACTGTAATAAAATGATTATACTAATTCATCCATGTCCTTTACTCCACTTTTCATAAAAATTGGTGGAAAAGGGCGAAGACAGCTTTCGTAACGGAAACTAAACGCAGCAGCGACAAACAAGCTCCATTTTATATCTGCAGCCTTAAAATCCTTTTCTAAGACTAATCTGTAATTATTAGTGTACCAATTAGTTAATGTATGGTAGTACCTAAATACACATTAATTATGTACTGTTTTAATTACCCTGATCATCGAAATTAGTTCGTAATAAAAAGATATCCTAGACAAACCCGTAACATCACTATCAATCATCAATTTGAGGATCGAAATCGTACAAAGAGATTTAATAGAAACTAACTGTTGGATGTCTTTGAACTCATAGAATAAAATTAAAATATATAATATGTAATATAATTATATCGAAATAATCGTAGGTGCATTATTTATATTAGAGGATGGTAATAGGAATTGGGAAGGGGAAGGGGCGATTTGTTTCATTTTGATTTGAACAACCTTTACGCACGGCCGTAAAGAAAAAGAAGGACACCATATCGCCTATATTTAACCGGACGCCCCAGAGCAGCCATGCACTCAAACGCGCCTGTAGTACAAAAGTGTCCTACGTACAGCTCGCCATTACGTTTTGTTCAGGGTGTGAGATTTCCGGTGCCATCCGGTGGTCCTAATCCCCCTCACCTTCTAAATTCCCATTATCATCCCTTAAGGTTGACAACTCATCCATTATTCTTTTGGTATCGTGGGTGTCTTGGGCAGTCGAGATAACTTATCATCAGGTGACTCACATAATCGTTTGCTAAGCTGAGCTATAAAAATTTGTTACCTAAGGCTACTAGAACTGTTCTGAAATGTGCCCTGCATTCAGTTACATTAAAGTCATATTGAACATTTATTGCAGCAACAGTAGGTATTAAGATACATAGGTACCTGCCGGATTACTAACAATTTGTATGAATATTTTATTAAATGTGACCAACTTTCGCTGGCCCGATATTTTTCTTACGATTAGGTATCGTTATCGTCAATTAAAGAGATTTAATATATGCCTACAATGAAACGATCTTGAGATTCCTGACACGAAACTGAGTTAATCAGAACAATAACATTTTCGGTCATTTTCATTAATTTTCAGGGACAACTCACCCTTGACAACTGTGTAGGTAGGTAGTGGGTACATATTATTTTCACAAAAAAAAAGAGAAATGGTTCCTAAGAAGATTTCTCTGTATCTCCTATAGTTTCCGATCTCCCCATACTGTCCCAGTAAAAAAAAGACACTATATAGAAGGTATATAAAACTACAACCTTAGATGAACTGCTTTTTTCTCCAATGTATCTAATCTAGCTTGATAATTGTCGGATGGTGCTTCCGACGCGGATGCAAAATTACAATTTGTACCAGTTTCTGATAGTGCTTCTGGCTCTCCATCCATGATTTAAGTATTGTATACTGTTAGTTACTATGAATCTGTTTGATTATGTAACAATTTTGAATCCTTTCATTCACATCATGGTTTTACATTGATACGTCATGAATAAAAAACTCGTCAAACTAAAAAAAAGGAATTACTTGCGAGTATTTTCGGCCAGTGAATCGATTATTATATTTACTAGATTTAGCCCTTAGTTCCGTTTATTGTTCCGCTTGCATGTTTAGTTACAGACGGCTTGGCCATACGCTTATCTACTATATAAAAATAAGTCGGGTTTTCCTTCCTGACGCTATAACTCCAGAACGCACGAACCGATTTCCACGGTTTTGCATTCGTTGGAAAGGTCTCGGGCTCCGTGAGGTTAATAGCAAAGAAAATTCAGGAATTCAACAGAATAGCGTGAAAATCTTTTTTCACTACAGCGCCATCTCTGGTACATAGCATGTACTACAAACCAATATTTTAAGTAGATGGTGCCGGTGCGTCAAAAAAAGATTTTCCAGATATTAGACATTTCACAGACGGGGTGACAATCGAGCAGACAGATGGGGTGACCGACTGGGTGACAGACGGGTGACAGACAGGTGACAGACTGGGTGACAGATGGGTGACATACAGGGTGACAGATGGGTGACAGACGGGGTGACAGACTGGGTGACAGACGGGTGACAGACGGGGTGACAATCGAGCAGATAGATGGGGTGACCGACGGGTTGACCGACAGGGTGACTGTCGGGGTGACCGACGGGGTGATGGACGGGGTGACTGACGGGGTGACTGACGAAAACGGACCAAAGTAGATCATCTTATTACCTCCTTTAGAATTATTGGATTATAGGTGCCTACAACTCATTCTTTAAACCCTCTCTCTCCTACGCAGACGAAGTTGCGCGGGTCAGCTAGTGTAACATATATATGAAAGAAAGAAGAATTAAAATGTTTCAAAAAGATATAGAATACAAGTTGTACATTAGGCCGCGTCTCCTGTACTAAAATATTACACAAACACCTACACAAAAAATTAGGAGCTGGGGAACACATGGAATTTCTAATTTTTTTCAAAAAAATATGTGCAGGAGTGGCGCTTTAATATTAATCCTACGCATTAAGCCGCGTGTCCTGCACTAACATTACATAAAAACACATACACAAATCATGGTTTCGCTACCCATTTTTGTCTGTGATAAGGCGCGTCTCCTGCACCTGTTTTTCTCGAAACAAAACATAAAAACACATACTCAAAACAATTAATTTCGCTGTCTCTTGCTCAAAGAACAAAGGACCATGGCTCAAAATGTGTAACAAAACCGTGTTTTGCTTAGGTGTTTTGTGTAATCTATTAGTGCAAAAGACGCGACATAATGTAAACTTTCCGTTATTTGGGAAATGAAGTTTTTTTTTCCTGGTAACCCTACATTCTACTGATGATGTATGCATTTTTATTGTCTGACACCAACTCCGAGTTGGTGTCAGACCTGCCTTATCACAAACAAAAACTTGGAGCGAAACCATGTTTAGCGTAAGTATTTTTGTGTAATGTTAATGCAGGAGACGCGGCTTAAAAAAAAAAGGTCACCTCTAGGTTTGATCGAAATATGAACTAAGTTTGCTAAAAAAAAAGGCTTTGCATACATCGAGGGGGAACGTGGGCCTATACATTTAGGTCTTAGATTTAGGTAGAAGAGAGGCGTGAGATAACAATAAATTTGGGAACACCTGTTTTATAGGATCTTTTTACTCTCCAAGGGGCCCCCCAATTCTTATGTGCCCAGAAGACGGCCCTGCTCAGAGTAATAGGTGCGTGCCAGGTCCATTCTTAAAACGTCCTTGCTTTTGGCCAGGTACACAGCAACTGAACGAACATTCGCGAATCTGCGCCTGTTGCATTTATACAATAGCAAAAGTTTGTATTATATTGATATATAATACAAAATTTTTCTATGTAGTCTAGACTTGCGCATAAAATTTCGTTATAAGAAAAACTGCTGCGGAGCCGTGTACTAAAGTGACCGCACTTTAGTTCACGGCTCCGCAGCGAACTAGTTCGTTCTTTTAGTTATTTTAGTTCTCGTCTCGAACCAAAGAAAGACTAAGGAAAAGATTATTCGCACGCATTTTTTTAAATAATTTGCTTATATATTTTTACTTGTATCTCTACATATTTAGGGAGTAGTGACGTCGTCTAAAGGGTGTAAGTAGGCCACCAACACCTTTAGGTTCAAGCCAACCTCATCTGCAAGTGGTACACTCTTCTGAGTAACGGTCTAGGCGCTGGCGAAACCTGGGTTCCTGCCTCGCAGGTTGTGGGGGACAGACAATGTCATGGACCCAGTGTTCGCCATTAATCTTATGATCTCATTGCGCGAGGTATGCAGGGCGAAAAAGAAACCTGTGCATATCGCTTTCCTGAATCGGCAGAAGTCTTTTAACTTTATGTCCCGACGGGTGATATGGTGGACATTAAGGGATAAGGGGTGCCAGAAGCTTATGTTGACATTATCGAAGACACGTTCCTGCGTCGAAGTTTTTGATTCGGACTGCTTTTGGCGTCACCAAATCCTTCCCGATCACTATGGGGGTTCTGCACTGAGTTTTTTTCTATTTTGTGTTGTGCTTGATGTCACGACGGCGGAAGTGCAGGAGCAACCAGTAACCACCATGGGTGCTCATGTATGCTAATGACATAATATTGGTAAATGAGGACAAACAGCTCCTAGAGGACGCTTGAGAACGGCGGACTGAAGACTAAGTACATGGACTGCGGGAGTGTAGACCCTTAGGCCGCGGACACGAACTCAGCGGCCGCGGAGCGGCGCATTTCAATGCATAGGTTTGAATGAAACTTGCCTCAAAGGCAGCGGCGTGGAAAGTGTTGTACGACCGGTCTAACGGTATATTACCGCGAAGCTTTCCGCACCGCCGCCACCGCTCCGCACCCTCTGAGTTCGTCTCCTTAGCAAAATAATATCCAGATAGGGATTAGCTTTACGTGAAAACGGACAAGTTTGAGTACCTAGGGTCTGTATTGCACGAATATGGTGTTATTGACTTCGGCATCCGTAAGATGCCGGTGAGACTTTGAGATCTCATATACATACATATAATGATATGAGAACCAATGGTATTACCGTGGAGGATACTTAAGACCGGATTAAGTGGAAACGTTTAAGTAGGAAGGTGGATTAGGCATTAGGCTGGGATAACGCCAGGCAGAAAGAAAGATATCGGATAGCGACGCGCTCTCGCTCACATTCACTGTTACATACAATCATACAACTTAGAATTTAACCTATCAAACAAACTAAAGAGAGAGAATTTTGGGAACTAGGTCGTTCCTTTCGTCTGTAGGAGCGCTCTTCCGAACTAGTTCGTTCGCGAACTATACAAGACTAGTGTGTACCCGGCATTCGATCGCCTTCGTTCGGTGGGAGTGTACCCGGAATTTAAGTATTATATAGGAAAAACATGTTACTCATGGTAGCATGATCTCAGACCTTAGCCGGTTCCCTATGAAATAAAAAAAAATTGTGGTTTGTTGTAAATGAAAAATGGCGTTTGTATTGTGTTGAAGTGTAGTAAACATATTTATTTTATGTTAACCTTATGTGTATTTACGGGCCTGTAACCTTAGATATATTATAATATTAACTGGTGATAATATAACGTGGACTAATGAGTTTATTGACCGATGTCTGCCGTGGCTCCCACTATCCCCGGTTAGTGCTGCGTTTTCATTTAATATCATGAATATTTTACAGTTACATGAACCTAGCGTGGGATATATTTGGCTTCCATTAAAGTTATTTCAATTTAAGTAAATGCTTCCTACTATCAGCTTCGAAATATACGTCAAATGTTATCGACCTATTTTTCAATTTGACATCACTCCGCGTGACGCGTTGTTACTAATAATTCAAAAGATTCCAAACTGAGTTTTCGAAAGGATTAGCTTATTTATTTTCAACAGTATGGTTTGTAAAGATATTATTGTCATGTACATTTTATTTCTCGATCTTACTACCTACCTTTATAATTGTTAGATTCATACTACGAATACACTTAATACATGTATGCCTGATGTGCTGATTAAGGTTAAAAAATGTTAAGTCCATACAAGGTATCTTCTATGGTAGGTATTAATAATAAGGCTACTACCATTGGTACTAGAAATTATAATTTTCACACTTTGTTTTAATAGGTTACCTACTCAAATTACCCCTTTTGCTAGACAGGTCACACAATCTGTATATATAAATGGAGAAACTCACTGACTGACATATCAACATACAGCCGAAACAAATGAAACTAGAAATTTTACACACAGATTCCTTTTATGATGTAGGTGAGCACTAATGTAGGTGTAATGGGGATGAAAGTTTGTATAGAGTAAGCCTCTCATGCGGCCATATCAGCAGGCAAAAGCTAGTTTTACATATAAAATTATGTTTAATTGACATGACCTTCAGTTATTCAATTGTTTCACTTTTATTATAAAATATCTATACTGTATACAATGTTTTTGGTATTGTTTAGTGTATTTATATTTTGGATACCATGTGATGCTCAGCTCAATACCTAGCTAAAATGATTTAATAGTAAATGTTAATCAAAAATCACATAGTTTTATTGGTAGAAAAATTAACTAGATTGATTTTACATCCAGGGTACTAAGATTCTTCATGACTTTTTGTAAAATTAGTCAAGGTACCTGGAAACTTTGTTATATAGAGGTTAAATGTTTTGAAATTGTATATACCTTTGTTTGGACCTAGGTATGTACTCCATGGGTAAATAATGACATAACATGCTACACATAATATTAGCAATACTGTATTCAGCTTGAAATATTGTCAGTAGTGGACCATACATGCTGTGTTGTTAAAAAAATGATGTTAGCAATGGTGTGTATTACAGTAGCTCTAATATTACTGGGGACTGGCTGGTGGTATGCCTTTATGGCTTCTCCAGGCCAACACTCTGTAATCGCCTTCATCCATATTTTGCATAACCAAGTGCCCGCCCACCAAAGGCAGCCCAGCTCAACTGCATATGTCAAAAATGTATTTCTTCTCAGAACTGCCGTCTTCAAGCTAAAATGCCGTTAAGTGAATTGACCAAATTTTGGGATGTCTTCAAAAAACATGGAAAATATGGTCCCTACAGACTTCATAGACTTAGGGTTATTTTTAATTTTAAAGTTAACAAGCTATTAAGTCTATTAAATATAAAAGCCACAGTCTAATAAACCTCTAAGGTTAATATTTTCCATGTTTTTTGGAGACATTTCAAAATGTTGTTTTTTCATTTAACGGCATTTTAGCTTGAGTACAGCATGGTCAAAGGTTAGACAATGACCAAGGTACCTATAATGATGTATTTCTCAACCACACCTATGGTTGATTCTGCCATAAATATATGGGATACACAAGTTGTCAAGGATGCAGTCTGCAAATCATGAATTCATTAACCTCAAGTTGGTGCATCATTGCAAAATGATTGTACTATACAGCAAAAAATTGTTGCTCCAATTTTATAATAATGTAATACCTTGAAACAGACCTACATTTAACCTATATATTGGAGTTTGTTCAACAGCATTTCTGTCACACAGTACACATACTACCAGTATTATGATTTATGTGCAAATTCCAAATTGAACAACACCCAAACCTGAAACAAATATTTACATATCTCAAAAAAAATGTATGCTGGAATTAAACCTACTGCCTTCTGATGCCTACTTTGTGTCTTTTAACACTGAAACTTTAAATCAGCCTAAAAATATAGGATATATGCACTATAATAATTGAACATAACAATAAAATTCACAAATTGAACTATTTACAAAAATATCAAATGTTGTTATAGGGGCTGACCCAGCTAAGGATTTACAAAAACGCCGTGCAGGCAGTGTTGGGTGAGTTTTCTAGTAGTAAGCAGTTATTTGATTAAGGGCTGATTTTCCAACAAAAGGATAACTGAATTATAATTGATAATTTTGTTGTTGACAGATGTGTCATACATAAACTGTGTCTAAACATCAAAAATATCACAAATTAAAGTTACTATTATTTATAAAAAAGAAAGAAAGAAACTTTATTCAGACAACTTTATTAAAAAAAAATATTTACTATTAAAAAAAGGGCCCTTACTCCAATATGATGAGTTAGTATAAAATGTAATCAATAAAAATGAATGAACCATTAATACACAATAATTCATGCTCAGAACATCATTTTAAAATATCGCAAATTGTTCAAATATGTATGTTTACAGGCAGGCATGCTTCCCAAAATTCCCTCCTTGCACCTTACTTAAGATCTAGTCGTATTTGTAGATAAGTACAATTTCTTAATCATCTCAATAAATAAATAATATTTTACTGCAGATCCGATGAAGACGACGCAAGTGGTGGAAAATACACAAGGATGGAGGAGGATAATATTCAAGATAAGGAGAGATTTGCAAGGTACAAATATTGATAAAATAATAAATGCACCAAACTGTCAAACACATACATAGTCTTGACCCCCACACTAACTATAACCAATATCCTGGGTATCAGAAACTATGAGAGACTTTCAGTCTCACAACACCCAGCCCGAAACAAATATGTGGGGGTCACACAAACATTTGTCCCAGTGCGGGAATCGAATTCGCAGGCTCTTGCTTCATAGTCGGCTACTCGCCCGCGTCGCCACAGTTGGAACAAAGTTTATTTTTATTTTTCTAAGTGATTGATTTGTACTGTAGTACTACCGTATGAATGGATTGACCTGACCAGACTATTACCGCTTCATTTATTACCGATTACCTGTTGCCGGGGACTTCGCTCGTGTAGAAATTTATTATTAAATGTGTCCCACGAGAACCATACCTATTTCCGGCATAAAAAATAACTTATGTGCTTATTCCAGGCTATAAACTAACTGTACCAAATTTCTTATAGATCCGTTCGTCATCTGATCTAGCGTAATTGAGTAACATATACATATAATAGTGATAACATTACCTGTCCCAGAAAATCTACTTGCTGGCTGTTGCGGTTACGACAGTAAATTCTAACTCAAAGTCTACTTTAGTAGTCCCAGATGCCTTATTTCTTTCCCAATCCTATATTCACGTCATGGTTGGTAGGAGCATGGATATGTACCAGGCAACCTTGCTGTTACAGAATATGTCCATGGTAGCTGACTGATGTTAACAAATTGGTCAGTTATCACCAACAAGTAGCTTGCTGGGCTTCATAACTTGCTAAAATATTATTGTTTAATTTAGATTAGGTCGCAAACCGGGATCCCGAAGATACCGGGATTTCGGTCGAAATGAAGGGTTTAAAAATTCATTTCATGAAAACCGGAATTTTCGGTGTTTTATTTTTATAAAATTCTCATTCGTTAAATTAATCATTATGTGTATATATGTATAATGTTCTTTCTTTTTACCTGGCCTTATTCCAGCAATGATCCTTATATGAACGCTTTGACTTTGCCCGGTCTTGACCATCCCGGACATAAGAACATTGGCTCTCAAATCTTTCTCCAAAACACCAAGCCAACGCTTATAATTTCGCTTTGTCCGTCCGTCTGCCCGCGGTTTCTCTCAGAAAGTATTAGTCCTAGAAAACTGTAATTTGACCGACGCGACATCATAAAATAAAATCTTGGAAAATATTGCTTTTTAAGGTGCCTCTCCTACACGTGAAGTGGGGATGATTGTTTTCTCGACTATCCTACATTGTGCGATGTCGTTGGATTGGTCGTTCAAAAACATTTATGGTTTGCTAAAACAAATTTTCGATCCTATAATGCGTTTCCGAAATAAGCTAAAGTGCTAGTTTTTGTTAGACTCGAGTATTTCCTACTTTGCCAACTAAACGAATGGTTTTGGAAATGTGAAATATGTAAAACAGGTAGTAAATCAGTTTATGGACTTTAAATAATTTCTAAGAAAATTATATTTCAGTATCATTTTACTCCTACTTCGGAACCCTTTACTGTACGTGGTCAGATATGCAGAATGCATATTTTTCATTGTTTCAACTTGTTATCCCACTCCACTGTAGGCTTGTCGCAACACATTGCCTTTTTAAGCATGTTACACAAAATACTGCTTTTGTTTTTACGACGCCTGCCTGACGCCAACCCTCACTGGAGGATCCCAATAATAATAACCAGTCTTTACAAATTCTTTTGAACCTAATATTTTTCTTCAAACTTTGCAAGTTCCAGTATTATATTTTTATATTTTTAAGATAGGTACAACTTAAAAAAAATAATGCCCTAAAAAGGATGACACAAGACGATATTGTTATCTGAAATTGTTATAAGTATTCGTTATGTATGGTGGTGTTCAGAGGATAACCGTGGTCGTATGAATAATAACTTAGATCAAGTGAAAGTGGTAAAATTCAAAACCTTGGTTTGCCTAGCATAACGGCATACATGCCTGATGATAGTAGTCGTCATTAAAATAATGATCAAGTAAAAGAAGTCTTTAAAATCTTTGCGAATAACGTCAAACATTGCTGTCAAGGTAAAAGCCTATAATTTTCTCATAACCATACAATTCATTGTTAACGCTGCTGTTTGGTGATTGGAAACGTGTCTTATCAAAGACTGTGCGTGCCACTTTCTTATAGATGTTTATTATCATTATACATTTAGTTTTTTTTTTTAAGAAAATATATTACATAAATTGATTAGCAATAACAGGTTTACTATGACACTGTAATGGCTTATCGAAAGCTACACCATTTTAACCGACTTCATAAAAAGGAGGAGGTTAACAATTAGCCAGAATCTTTTTTTTATATATGTACATATGTTCACCGATTACTCGAAGACACCTGGGTCGATTCGAGAAATCTTTTTTTGAAGGGTATACTTTCCATGTGGTCCTATTGGCATCAAGTCACGATTTGATGATGAGATCTGAAAAGTTTATAGGGACTCATAATATGTTTTATATTAACTGTTCAAATATTTGCATCTGGTGCTCATCATATGTTGCTGAGCTGATGATGGAAAAGTCACTCTTTAACTATTACGAGTTGTTGGATAGTTCTTTAAATATTAGAGACCGTATGTTCCTTTAAGTTATTCAAGTGAGCTGATGATGGAAGGTGCAACGCCTTGTTAGTTAGGAATAAGGGGATAATTCTTAAAGTACCATAATGCATACCGCATTTTTTATTCTTTCAAATCATTTTGGTAATTGCTTCGAGAGTCTTAATTTTATGCTACTGAACACTAATGAACACTAAAAATTCGTAAATAATAATTAAAGTTTAACTAAAACTGAAAACCGACTTCAAAACTGAACACTTAAAAGTAAAAAATATCAATTTCTTTCTCTGTTTGGAGTCGGTACCTTTTCATGTGATCTGTTTCGGCCCCAGTATCGATGTTGTTATTTTCACTTTTAAGTGTTCAGTTTAAAAGTCGGTTTTCGACAGCCTCCGTGGCGCAGCGGGCGAGTAGCCGGCTGTGAAGCGAGAGGCCGCGGGTTCGATCCCCGCACCGAGACAAATGTTTGTGTGGCCCACAGATCTTTGTTTCGGGTCTGGGTGTTGTGAGACCGAAAGTCTCTCGTAGTTCCTGATACCCACGACACAAGACTAGTATCTTAGTGTGGGGTCAGGACTATGTGTGTGACTGTTGGGTGTTATTTAAAAAAAAAAATTCAGTTTTAGTTCAAATTTTTGAGATGACCATTGAAGATTTTGACCTTTATTATGTACCCATTTTTAGACTTCTATGAATTTTAAAAGGATGTTAATGAAATATTAAGTATCATTTAAATTATTCGGAATTGCAATTCTAGTAATTATTATCAGTAATGTTCAGAACGTTATATCCACGTCTCTACCTATATGCAATTCAGTTATCACTACTATAAAGTACACTATTATATGCATGATTGATAAAAATCTAGGAAACCTACAAAATGGCAGCATGTGTCATGCCCTTGCCTTGCTGGTGTAATATAGCGGGATGTCATGCAATATGCGCACATATATTTTTGAAATTGTTGATAAGACTTATATATAGATCATTAAAATGGTACAATATTTTAGCCGCGAAAATCATTGCGAGATCGAACGTCGCAGAAGGAACAAGATGACAGCATATATCACGGAACTGTCTGATATGGTTCCAACATGCTCCGCACTGGCACGAAAGCCCGACAAGCTCACCATACTGCGTATGGCTGTAGCACACATGAAAGCTTTGAGAGGTATGTTTAACATAATCATTTAAAATTAATGGGGGTGACCATTATAACAGATGATTGACGCGACTAACTTAACTGAACCATCGTCCACCCATGGGCCAGCTGATAGCTGCCAACGCGGATCTTCTTCCTTCTATTGGTATCCACTTTAGGTCTGGTCACGTCTAGCAACATTTCCCACCTAACTCCACTTGAGTTTCATCACCCAGTTCCCAAATCAGTTGCTTTAGTCTTTGTTGGAATTCGATATGATATTCGATTTCTAACGGAACGCTGCATAGTCCTTTGCCTTGCTCTAATTTAAGCATTTTTCTATTATCATTTAACTATTTTCAAGGATAAAATGCCTCACGATCGACGAAAGATGGGTATTGAAAAATCGGCCTTAAAAACAATAAAACTAATATTCGAAAACGTTGTAACTCCGTATCTCTATTTTAGGTACAGGAAATACATCTACTGATGGCACATACAAACCGTCATTTTTAACAGATCAAGAACTAAAACATCTGATTCTTGAGGCTGCTGACGGTTTCTTGTTTGTCGTGAGTTGCGATACGGGCCGGGTTATATACGTCAGCGACAGTATAGCACCAGTTCTGAATTACTCTCAGGTATTGTACATTTTTGTTATATTTTCTCCTCATTTGAATTGTTTTATAATCTGATGTGATATTTAAGGGTGAATGGTATTCGTCATGTTTATACGACCAAGTGCACCCGGATGACGTCGAGAAGGTTAGAGAACAACTAAGCACCCAAGAACCACAAAATACAGGCCGCATTCTGGATTTAAAGACTGGCACTGTTAAAAAGGAAGGTCATCAATGTAAGTGGGAATATTATTCATGTGTTTTAGTGGCTTTAATAAAATCATAAAACCTCTAACGTTTCATTACGCAAATCATGTTTTTCATGGTTGCCATAATATATAATTTTTGTTTCCTAAACTCGTAAGAAGTAACCGTCGGGTGTGACGAGGGTTTTAGGTTTGTGATGTTAATAACCGTGTGTTGTGAGTTGTGTGATGTGTGTCGCAGCATCGATGCGGCAGGTGATGGGGTCGCGGCGCGGGTTCATCTGCCGCATGCGCGTGGGCGGGTCGTCGGAGAGCGCGCACCTGGGCCGCCTGCGCGCGCGCAACTCGCTCGGCCCGTCGCACGACGGACACAACTATGCCGTCGTACATTGCACAGGATATATTAAAAACTGGCCGCCGACAGGTAAAGTATGGATAAATCGACGACGACACTTTATTTGCAGAAAGCTCTACCGTCAGATGATGTAATATATAAAATTAAAAGCGATTAATTTTATGTATTTCGGGATAATAGATCTTTTTCCAGGTATGCAGATAGATCGTCCGGTTGAAGAAGATATACATGCATCTCATTGTTGCCTTGTTGCGATTGGGAGATTGCAAGTAAGTATTGTATTTTTTCATAACAACACCTTTACGGAATTACATCTTCAATGTTACAATCTTATTCATAAAACGTTATGTAGTTGGTATGCCTATTTCATCGAATGTCACTAGATTATAAAATATCAACTTCGAAATCTAAATGTAACGAATGACATTCTAAAATTAAATATGTTTTTTTGGTAATTTTTCTATCTGTATCTGGTCCTTCAATAGATCAACCTGTTTTTGTTGTTAAATAGGTAACATCAACACCAAATACATCAGAAAACAGTTTATGCAATGGTGGAGTAGAATTTGTATCCCGTCACTCGGTGGATGGACGTTTTACTTTCGCCGACCAACGAGCCACGCAAGTAGTGGGCTATGCACCAGCGGATTTGTTAGGAAAGCTCTGTTATGAATTTTATCATCCTGAAGATCAACAGCATATGAGAGATAATTTTGATCAAGGTACACCATTGAGATCTCGTTAAGTTCTTTTCTACCTGCTTTTATCACACCCCATTGTAGGCAACACACTTTTTCAAGCATGTTGCAGAAAAAATTAGCTTTAATTTTTATAACCGGCTACCTGATTGACGTCAACCTCGTCCGGTTACAATCTCTGTGTTTCGCAGCTATGCTTCCATAGCCAGGTTTATTACATAATATGCCACTTTGCACTGATACCTCTTTTAAATATGAATTTACTAAAATTTTAAGCTCATTATATTATTTTTCTGGTTCAGAGCATAGTTTTTAAACAAAGAACTATTATTTATTTTATAAGAAAAAAGGTTATTAATTATTCTAAAGAATTGTACAATAAAAAAATCGACTGGAATCAATTCCCAGTAGTATTTGTGTGATTCTCGAACAACCTGCCGATCCATTTGCCCACATTGCAATCTCAAAGGGTTTCATTTTCGACAAATTGTAGATTACCTATTTGCTTTAAACATTAAGTAATTTTATGAAGTGTTACGCTTTTTTTTCTATACAAAATTTTACACCCCATTTTACCATGAAAATTCCAAGATTCGAGTCGTAATCACTATTTAATATGCACATATTTTCTTCATAAAAGCTTATTTATTATGAGATAAGCAAAACATTTTAATTAAATAGTTTCGTTTGGTTTCAGTGCTAAAGTTGAAGGGCCAAATAATCTCCTTGATGTATCGGTTTCGTACAAAAAATAGAGAATGGATTTGGTTAAGAACTTCCGCTTTCGCCTTCTTAAATCCTTACAATGATGATGTAGAATATATAGTGTGTACTAACACACTTGCAAAGTAAGTAAACATATTAGTATCTATTGTATTATTATGTTAAGTACACTGTGTTCATTTGCTTTTCCCATGTTCAATTTCCAGTCGGTCCTTAGGCAGCACGGCTGGTGAGCCGGTCGCGGAAGAGAACTACGACTACCATTTACGTCACCGCGACGTGTATCAAGCGCAACCCACGGCACTACATCATCAGCATCATGCTCCACAAGGTATCCACAATACATTTTTACAGCAAGAGCATTTATCGGTTTATAATTATGTGTAAGTCCCATGAGATGTAAATAAATCAATTTGCGATTAAATCATAGTGCGTAAGATGATACCATGAATTTGTGCAATGTTAAGCGGATATGGGCGTAGGCAGCGTGAGCGGCGTGGTGGGGGGCGTGGTGGGCGGCGCGGGCGCAGTCAGCGGCGCCAGCGCGCGCTCGCCCGCCGAGCCCGTCGCGGCGCCGCCGTACGCGCACTACACGCACGAGTACTCGCCGCACAGGCCCGCCAACACGCCGCCGCACACCACCTGGACCACGCTGCGACCGGTCGGTACTCACACTACCCACACTACCCACACTACTCACACTCCAACAAACATCTTTACATGTTTACTGGTTTTTATTTTGGTTGGTTTTTATTAAACTATGATGCCGGAGTATAATAATGTTTTAAGTTAAAATATTTTTATTGTAGCATTATTTCGACCAACTTAAAAGAAGGAGGTAATCAATTCGTCAGTATTTTTTATGTATGTATATTACGCGATATCTCCGTTCAAATGATTTTCAAGACTATTTTTGTGTTCGATAAAGCTTATTCGAAGGGCGGTCTCATATAATACGGTCACGATTGTATGATTTTTGAAGTTTGTCCGTTTAGGTGTTTAAGCTTGTGATTATTCGTGTTTTTTTTTTATAGCAGAGATTGGCAAACGACTAGATGGGTCACCTGATGGTAAGTGATCTCCATCACCCATAGACACCCAAGACACAAAAAGAATCATGGGTGCGTTGCCAACCTAATAGGAGGGAATGGAAGGGGAGGGAAGGGGGTTGGGAAAGGGAGAGGGGAAATGGGTCACCGGAAATCTCACTCACCGAACGAAATGCGACAGCAAGCTGCCACTTTACGTCGGTTTTCTGTGACACAGTGGTATCTAACCGGTCGAGCCGGCCCATTCGTGCTATAGACGTTACTGTCTACAGCGTGGCTCTACCACTTTAGAACTTGAACTTTGAACTTTACATGTTAATCCTTATATTTAGTGTGGAGTCCGAACGTTTTGTTTATTTTGTATGTGCGACTGGTGATTCAGAGCGGCGGCGGTGGAGGCGAGAGCTACGCGTACAGCGCGGAGGGCGGCGGGGGCGGCGGCGCTGGCGGCGGGGGCGGGGGCGGCGGCGGCGGCGGGGGGAGCGGCGCGCCCGACGGCAGCCCGGCGCGCTCGCCGCCCGCGCCCGCGTATCTGCCGCCCGCGCACTACCACCACAACCACCACCCGCATCCTACACACGGTCAGTCACTAGATACATTTTGATTTCTTAGGTTTACGTGAACGTTATTCATTGAAATTAAACTATTTTTACGGATTCTATCACAATTTGGTTTTAATTTTTATGCCCGACGTTTCGAAAGCTTTGCAGCCTTCGTGGTCACGGGTCAGACCGGCGACCAAATCGTGATAGAATCCGTAAAAATAGTTTAATTTCAATCGATACATTTTATTTGTCTTGTTCAACATGTATGTTTGTCGAACACCGGATACCCTTTACATTTTAGAGCGAAGAATATCTTTGCTAATAAGTGTCACTTGATCCACCGCTTTCCTTCCGTCGACACCTGAAGACGGTAGCTGGCTACGGGCCTCCTGCTTCTGTATCCGTTCGATCAGTAAGAAAACCGATTTTTTAAAGTTGACTCATGACGTTGACGAACTGATGGTCTTATCATGGATGAACGGATGAAATGAAAACATCTAAGTAGGAAGGTGGCCCCTCGTATTAGGACGGTATAACACCAGACAGAAAAAAATGAAATCCTTAAGAAATTAACTTGGAATCTCATGTCGCTGAGTTTGAATGAACCTTGTGTTAGTTGATTCGGTGGTAATGGTTGTGGTTTGTTGGTGTGTGCAGCAGGCATGTGGGCGTGGCAGGGGGGTGGTGCGGGCGCGGGCGGCGCGGCGGGCGTGCCGGGCGTGCCGGGGGGAGCGCCGCCCGCGCCCGACTCCACGCACGCGCCGCACGAGCTCTCCGACATGCTGCAGATTCTCGACCAGAGCGGGACCGCCGCCTTCGAAGACCTTAACATAAACATGTTCAACCCGAACTTTGAATAAACTTTGTAACTCGATTCTATCTCTTACATATTCAATTCAAACTATGTGGTGCTGAGCTTACGGAAGCACGCCGTGTGTTCATTATGGAACAATACCGTGTGTCACATCTTGTGGATCTTGTAAGTCCAAGTCGCGAAGAATGGTTCGCAAAATCGAGGATGAACACGTAAATACTATATTTTACCATTATTTTTAATTTGAAAATGTGTTGAAAGTACATTTCAAGAATAAAATGCTAAAACAGACCATACTTTAAATTTGGTAAAGATTTATTTGATTTATTTTATGTAGGTATTTTTTATTGCATGGTATAAATTCTATATAGACGTCGTAAGTATATTATTGTCATGAAAAACAATTAAATATAATTGAATAATTGCCAATTTTGAATATATACACTGGTGTTTTTGTAACTAAATCATAAATAATTTATGGAGATTGCGTCAGTGCCGCGGACAGTAGTAACGTTAGACTAAAGTACAGTTAGTTATATGTATGAGATATTAACCTAAAACGCAACACTGCACATTTTTTATAGGTATATCTAATCTAGTTATATTAGATATACTTATAAAAACCTATATAAAATAAGTAAATTAATTAGTTATTATTACACGCGAAAGTTTGTGAATATGTTTGTATATGTGTTTGTTACTCCTTCACCCAAAAACTACGAACTGGATTTAATGAAACTTTAGTGAACGTACCCATACTACGTGACCCATTTTTACAATTTTTAAACCCCCTCACCTCTCGGTGACCACCCGTAGTATATGGCAAGACCCTCCTTCTCCAGTTGTCACGTAGTCTACTATATAAAAATAAGTCGGGTTTTCCTTCCTGACGCTATAACTCCAGAACGCACGAACCGATTTCCACGGTTTTGCATTCGTTGGAAAGGTCTCGGGCTCCGTGAGGTTTATAGCAGAAAATTCAGGAAAAATTTCAACAGAAAAGCGTGAAAATCTTTTTTCACATACAGCGCCATCTCTAATACATAGCATGTACTACAAACCAATATTTTAAGTAGATGGCGCCGGTGCGTGAAAAAAGACGGGTGACAGACGGGGTGACAGACTGGGTGACAGACGGGGTGACAATCGAGCAGATAGATGGGGTGACCGACGGGTTGACCGACAAGGTGACTGTCAGGGTGACCGACGGGGTGATGGACGGGGTGACTGACGGGGTAACTGACGAGGGTACTGACTGGGTGACTGACGGGGTGACTGACGAAAACGGACCAAAGTAGATCATCTCATTACCTCCTTTAGAATTATTGGATTATAGGTGCCTACAACTCATTCTTTCAACCCTCTCTCTCCTACGCAGACGAAGTTGCGCGGGTCAGCTAGTAATTTATAAATATGGTTTGAAATCATTTAAAAAAGAAGAGAGATTAAAAAACAACGTATTATGATGTCTTGCCTCCTGTCTATTTAACCCGTCGGAGGCGGCACATATATACATATGTTACATAAGCTTATGGGCCACCGGAGGCCGAGCCGCCCGTGACTATACAAAGTGTTAAACGCTGCATGGCATATTTGAATATTGCCTAGAAGATATTAACTACGTGACGAAAACCTAATAACCCCCCTCCGGCCCTGAACGAGTCACTTAATCTGGGTACGTTCCCTTACATAGATTATACATCAGAATAACAAATAGGCTACTTTTTATCCCGGGAAAAAGTACGGTTACTTCCACTCGCACGGAACCACGCGAAACGTCTAGTACGCCATAAGCACATATCTCTTTCGTTGTAAAGTAAAAAAAAATTAAACTTGATATACTTACACTGTCTATGAGCAACGCCTTTCTCAAGATTTTGGCAGTTGGCAAGGTATGAAGTAGGATATACGGCGTCTGTTTAGAACTTGTTCCGTGAACACTGTCATAGGGACGATAAATATTACATATTTATTAGTTATACTTTTAAATAATGACGTACAGAATAAGTATAGTAGTCATTATAAATAACAGAAAATATTTTTCTGTTTGTAGGGTATATTTTAGTATTATTTTTGGATATTATTTTTTACACTTTAACCAACAATATTTATTGGTAACAATATTTGTTGGTGCAGTATTACCTTGTAATCTAGACACATTGCAAATTACGTTAATAGTGATATTTATAATTGGATAAATAAGCTATTTTGTTTATAAGCATTAATTGGGATTTCTAATTTTGACATTTCCGTTATGGAAGCTTACTTGGAATAAAGTTATTTTGTTGGATACATCAGGAATGTACCTTTTTAATATTATTAACAAATAAGATTATGTTCTTATAATATATTCGTAAAACAAACAATTTACCGCCGAATGTTCATACCCTTAAGGTCGCCTTACAACGTTTAAGGCCGCCTTATCTGTCAAAATTGTATGGCGAAAATCAATGTAAGAAGTCGTTAAAGTTGATCAGCATTTGACCATTCGGGTGTGAGCAGAGCAAAAGTTTTTAATTTCTGGATGGATGGATAAGATCTGGTAATTTCGGAGGCCATATAAAATTAGGGCCACGAGAATCAAAATGACTATATTGGATAGACCAGTATAGTATAGTATATTTATTTAGGAATATTCACGACGATAAAATATTCTTTCTTTACTTTGGCATCTATCTATGTTAGGCATCAGACGAGTATCTAACCCGGTCTTGTATATATTATAAAAAAATGTGTAAATTGTATGTACTTACAAAGTTTATTTTATTACAGGACCTATTTAAAGCTTTCGCTACGGCTCAGGGTGCTTTATCGGAGATTTTAGTCACAAAGGCCATTCATTCTATTCGGCCCAAGGGGTTAGAGTTAGGATTTTCTAAAAATATAATCTTATGCCGTACGAGAGTTTCCATGGAATTCTGTTTACAAAATAAATTAAAAAAAGTTTTTTTATAAAATAAAACAAGTCATTCAGCGTGGACTACTAGTTAATCATTCTGGCTATAAGATAGATTAAATCATTCAATAATGCTGAATTCTAAGAAAAATCAGAAAAATAACAGATTATGTATCTGTATTAATTTTATGTATATTTAAGCCTGCGCTACAGAACGACACCCGGACACGAAGCTAGGTTTAAAACTTACGTGTACTGATTTCTTAAGTTTACGCGAATGCTATTCATTGAAATAAAACTATTTTTACGGATTCTATCACGATTTGGTTTTAATTTTTATTCCTGACGTTTCGAAGGCTTTGCAGTCTTCGTGGTCACGGGTTGGACTCGGTTACTACTTACGTGTTTCAAAACCAGATTAATGCCAGAGAACCATTCTGTAATATACCATACCTTCATGACCGAACTTTCTGTAGAGCAGAATTTGTATATGAGCGTGTAACAGTGAAATTGAACAAATTATCGGTTCATATGAATATATATATATATATATATATATCATATATCAAATATAAATATATTATTGGGTACTTGACTATTTTTTCTATTTATTAGTTTATCCTAAACATGTAAAAAAATATTATTAAAAATTATTTTTGACATTACTCGATAGCGACTCCGTAAAATGTTTGTATGGCAAACACCCGAACGCCTCTAGCGGTTACGCGAGGAACTGACGTTTTCCATACAAATATTTTACGTCCTCGCTCGCTTAAATACGTGTATCGATCGTCGACCACATCCGCGTTGAAATTAGGTTGAGCTTTATATAAAAATACTAAAAAAAAAAACAACCGGACAGTATGACTTCGGATCTTAGGTCTTAGGCCCTTGTGAAACAAATATACAAGAAAAATAAGTAATGTGACATCATGCATCGTAATTGGTTTTTACAGTTACGTGACTCACAGATAAAAAATTAAGTATTTAAATTACTAAAATAAAATTATCCTTGGAGTATTTTTAATAAATTCTTATTGCCCGCGTTACAACGTTATTTTGATGATAAATCTATGTTCCTACAGAATTTTATTGATATTGGTTACTATAGTCAAGTACCCAATTACCTATACTTGTATAACATTCTGAAAGAAGAGAACTGAAAATGCCCATTCAAAATACTATCGTCGCGTCATGTTGTAATATGTATCTCGGCTACTGTACGTCACCGCGACGTGGCGACGCGACGGATAGATTTGTTTCAAACCGTCAAGATTCTTGGCAAAGGTTACAATCTTAAGTAGTAAACATATCCAAATTAAAATTCAAAAGGTCTGTTACACTTATTTTTATTATTTGCCTTGGTTTTTTGTAGCTACATAATTTTGTAAATATATATAGTTACTACAATTGTTAATATTTACTCTGAATGGCAATGTTTTACGAGACTGCTCGGAGTACAGAAACTTGTCATTCGGTATGTACAGAAAAAAGTGTGGTCTGCTAATATTTTAGACTGATTAAGCAATAGTTTCCAGTTGTTTTTTCTTACCTGGCATAAAATGTAATCAATCATTCGAATCCATTGTTTTATTTGTTACATCCAAATTAATATTTGTTTAAAATTAGTGTACAGAATATATAATTTTGTACCTAATATTTTCAAAGATTGATTTATAAAGGGTTTTTAATTCATTAAGGATTGAAATTGTCCAATGACCTGTATTTTTTTTATCAGAAAAGATTACCAGAAATTGGAATAAATCCAAATCATTGTTATTTTTTAATTGATAGTTTTTAGATTACATAGTGAGTAATATAATTTTGTATTCCATTGATTAAATTTCAATAGTTATAATTATTAAGAAATAATTGAATCATATTTTTCTGTAAGTGATGCATTTACGAGTTCATATTTTTCGTAAATTTATTTTTAATTCACTTTTAATTGGTTCATTAGGTATATGTATTTCAATTTTGTAAAACGAATTTTTCATTAAACATAAATGATACGAACCTTTATATTTTATAGTTTTATTATTCCAAAACAAGGGTTCAGCTGTAAAAACATTCAAATTATATATTTAACCAGCCGGCGAAGTCGTTGTTACAGCTCTATCGATAGTTTGCCCAAAGGAACTCACCACTCCTTTAAATACTATACTATTCACGAATAACAACAGATAAAACAATTTGCAGTGTTAAGGCGAAAGTTTAGCACTACCCGCGAAATTATTTTTATGCGTTTTTAGGGTTCCGAACCCAAATGGCAAAAAAGGCACCCTTACCTATAGTTTCGCCATGTTCGTCTGTCTGTCTGTCTGTCTGACCACTGTTTATCTCAGAAACCATACGTGCTAGAGTGTTGTAATTTGGCACGAGTACACATATTGGTCAAACTCAAAAAAGCGTGAAATAAAATCCTGAATTTTTTTTGTAGGGTACCTCCCCTACATGTAAAGTGGGGGTGAATTTTTTCTCGACTATCCTACGGTGTGGGGTATCGTTGGATAGGTCTCTCAAAAACAAAACTAACACTATTTTTCGATTGGAGGCTCTGATTTCGAAATATTAAGCTTTAAAGTGAAACATTTTGGTAGGTAGAGTAGGGCGTCCCCCCCCCCCTCTATTTCCGAAACAGTTGGTTTTGGATACGTGAAAAAATTCATAGTAGTAGCATATATCATGAATTTCAAAAGAAAACTATAGCGGCTAACCAGGCTTTACAAGTTAATGAATAATGAGTAATAGACGACCAAAGTAAAACTAAAAAAATCGTACAAGTTATTTTTACGTTAGTATCACAACGTCGTAGTGTCACATGAGACAGCGAGATTCATCGCTTGTGTGGTCAGGTTGAAAAAAAAATCCAAATTTAAAGATTTTCTGGGAATTATTTCGTAGTTATTTATAAGAGTTTTAGCACCTACTAATATCATATTCGGTTGTGTATACAAAATAAATAAAAAAAAAACTTAATTTTTCATAAATATTTCATTCCAAATAAAAGGCAGCAAATACAATTTAGCCTATTTGTTAGGATTTCAATAGATACAACTCGTCGTCACAATACGTAGTCGTCACTTGGATACTTCAAATAAAGAATCTTTGTCATCTGCAAAAATAAAAAAAGGATATAAAAATAAATAAAAAACACCCAACAGTCACATACATAGTCCTGACCCCACACTAAGATCGAATCTTGTGTCGTGGGTATCAGGAACCACGAGAGACTTTCGGTCTCACAACACCCAGACTCGAAACAAATATCTGTAGGCCATACAAACATTTGTCTCGGTGCGGGGATCGAACCCGCGGCCTCTCGCTTCACAGCCGGCTACTCGCCCGCTGTGCTACGAAGGCTATCATGGATATATACAGATCTTCTTCATATTCGTTTATGACTCAGAGTCTTGGATCATAAAATCCGCTGTCTGAACATGAAGTGCCAACAATTTCGAAATGTTGGTGTTAATGACATGCATTGAGACATGCAAAAAGCAACTTCTCATTACTAGAGCAACTTCATGTAGCTAGAGCACGCCAAACGTCTGCCATCTATTTGCGTATATCGAGTAATATATAGTCTTGCGACGATGAAAGAGGAAACACAAAATTATTGAAAACATTACGAAAGAAGCATGAAGCCCTAAAACTAATTTGAGTAAGTGTTGAAATAACTGGAAACACCAGCCAACGTAGCCGTTCAGCTTTTCAAAAAATATAGGGGCTTACTTATAAAAACAGTTTAGCTGAGCAATTTGACACAAGGAAAAAAGTAACAGCCTATTCGTAGCCATCTGCTAAACTAAACTGTGGGGTTACCACAAGGTCTTATAGCAATTTTGATGTTTTGACGTTTTTATGGCATGCTATCCTTTGGTTATACTACTGGCGTGAGTGAGAAAAGATCATTACAGATCTAAAAATAGTTGATAGTTTCGAGCTGTAATTATCATTTCTGGAAAGCCTCGAAACAAGTAAGGAAACAAGTAGAAACCAAGGAGTATGTTATCACTATGTTTATAGGAAACCTTGGCTGGAAACAATTAATAAAAAAATATGTCTCGTTAATGTCATGTGTAATGTATGTCAAAAACATAATTATTGACGTAGAATTAATAGTATGAGATCCGATCTAAGATGGATCTTCCCTCATTAAGTTGACCAACAATAGGGAACTTGCATGTGATTTTCTTTTTAGTTAATTGTTAAGAACTTGGTCTCGAATAAACACACCAGAAAGAAAAACATTAAAATGTGCACAAATCATTTAATTATCGCAAGTCGAAATATGACTTTCAAAACCCCGCGCCAAAAAAGGACATGACGTCACCGCATAAAAATTTATTTTTGTTGAATCTCAGTTGACACTGACGGCTACAATGACGTTTGAACATTGCCTACAATGACGTTTGAACCGCTATAATTGCCTATCGTTTAAAATTTCCCCATACCGAACAAAAATTTCCCCAAAAGCTATTTCATTAAATAACGAAGTAAAAATAAGTTGCACTCATGAATCTTGAGCGGAGCGATGGGAAAGTTACACGAAGAAAATAATTTGGTAAGAGGAGGACCTTCGAAATCTCATTCATCAATCACCATACTAAACATAACAACTGTTTTCCGCAAAATTGAGAAAAATACCTCAACCTGGAACTGAACTGCCTAATGCAACGACGTCACTTGGGTTTTGCAAAAACGTTCCATTATACGTAATTTATAATTAAGATATTTTGTAAAATATCAAGTATTTTATCCTACAAATTTCATCGTAGCACATTTCAAGGTTTTGTTTATTGATTTATCAACACAATTGCTCGTTATAATTTTCATGCAAGTTCCCCATTGGCCACACTGATGATGATACTTGTACAAAATCACTTGCACAAAAAACAGCCTTTATACATAATTAATCAAATTATTAGTAAAAAAATTACACGTCTTTTACTAAAACAAATACTTATTAATTAATTTTGCAATAATTGTTCAATCTTAATAAAAAATGTATCACACCCAAACATATTGCAAATTCTTGAAATGTATATACTTTTTTTTCAATGTATTCACATTATTGATAAAATATAATAACTTAAGAATAACTAATTATTATACGTAGTTTGTATACAATTTTTCACATCATAGAACGCCTTCTCAATGACCCAAAACTTTAATTTTGTCACAAATAATGATTCGCTGGACATTTCCCGAATATAATTTGTAAGACGGTTATAATACTATATGGTAGGTATGGCAGGAAACAGATCTTGGACTATTTGTTTTCCCATTGTACTTTTGATTTCAAAATTTTTGCTTTTGGGGGTAAGTTGTAGATTGTAATTAGTTATTATTAAAATACATGATTTATCTCTAAAAACAAAGAAAATTAAATGTATTTCACCAAAAAATATTTTCAATTATTTGTTAACATAAGTACATTTGACGTTATGCGTCAAAAAAACCTTTCCTGCAATAGGACTGCTCGAAAAAAGTTTGTGGTAACTCCCCTGTTTTTATAAATAAGGCCCATGGTATGTATAGAGAACTTAGAGCATATATGACTGGAGACGCCAAAGAGCTTATAGTCTGAGGAAAAAAGTCTGTCAATTTTTGAGGGGGCAGGGGGAGCAATAACGATTAGGGACAGACTACAGTCGATATTTACAGTCGATAGTTGTATCGATAGTCTGAATATAAATTAGAACTTTTATAAAAATGAAGAATTGTTATGTAAGAAATTTAATCTATAAACGAAAATACTTAATAGCACCTAATATATAAATCTTTAAAAAATCATTATACCCAATAAAAAGGTATTATGGAGCTTCCTATCATTTAAAAAAAAAATGTTAAACCGGATAAGCGTTTGACCATCCTTATACTTAATATCGTAGCTAAACATGATGTTCAACAGGTAAATTTAAAACAACATATTTCATCGATGTCGATTTTCTAAACACCATACTACATCACTATAAAATTGTGAGGCGATGTGGTTATTCGATTGCTCCGTATACAATTGATAATCGGTTATGTATTTCGATTTTACGTAATATTTATTACAAAAATGGAAATGTGAAATGGAAATAGATTACTTCTAAAATAGTCACATATGAAATATAACTCCATATTTTTGTCACCTGGATGTATTGGACTTTTTTTTGTACGTGATAACTGCGCAAACTGGCATTTTTAACGGAGAACGACACAGGACGATCCGCAGTGAAAACGAACTTGACAATGACTGAATCGATTCCACAAGCAGTTTTTATAAACGTGTTAGATTTTTGAATCTTGTACCTCGGCAGAGGGGAAATGCTATGAGTGGCGTCTCCAGTCCTAAATGCTCTAAGATAGAGAACGATTATTTATACAATTCTTGCGCGGAGCCACGATAATAGAACGACAAAGGGGAAAGAAATCTACCAAAGTATCAAACTTGAAAAAACATTTTTTTCATTGAAATAACACGCGCAGGAAATTATTTTTAAACGCCGCGTCGTTTAGGTACAGTATTAATCGTAATCACGAACCACAGAAGCTATACATACAAGCATTTTTGTCCCCACATTTGAGAAAGACCGTCAGTTTTGGGGATTCAGCAATAATGGCATTGGCAATGCTAGTCGCGTGTCAGTTGTCACTTTAGTTTGTTGTCATTTGTCAGTGTCAGCTGTTCAGTATTGTTCAGTGTATTTACTTTTTGCTTTTTATCGATTCTAATAAAATTTAAAGAAATTGGTTTATTTTCTTGACTGTTGAGAATTATTCGTAAAGATTATTCGTATCTGATGCTTAGCATTTTAATACATTATTGTCTTTGTTTTTGAATGTTACGAAATGGCAAGATCTGGAAAAACGGCACAAGAATTTATACAAAAGTCATTTTCACCCATTATTGGCGTCTTGTGTAGTCAAAAAGTTGATAACGTAGTATCTAAGAATAATTTGTCATTACCTGAGTTATTTCAACCATTTGCTACTTTAGATTGGGAAGGTATGAAATTAAGGAATACTGGCCTGTATTGTGCAGAAATGATCCAACTCACAAAAAACAAACAAAAAAGAACTGTTAACACCAATATGGTCTATTAATGGTATAGTAGATCATGTTGGCATCAATACATTTTTACCTTTTTTTGTGGGTTGGTTCATTCCTGCACAACACGGTCCAATTATACAAAATTATTTTATTTTCAACTTCAATGCTTTTTAAACAATAATGCACAAAGGGCTTTACATTCTTTGGAGGAAAGAAAAGTGGCGAGGGGTGTATAACCACTCCAAAAAAAAAAGAAAACTGCATACTCCCCTTTTTGAGATGATGATGATTTTTTTTTTTAAGCATAGATGAAATTAGCTTGGCTCACTTGGCATTATTCTGACAGTAGGTACTGTATTGTTTTATGTAGTTTTACATAAAACAAAATGCTTCTGTGAGAAAATTTTTGAACTTTTAACTCAGTCTAAAATAATGTACAGCTTTACTATGCACTGACACAAGATTTTCTAAAATAACTGAAATCCGAAATAATTGAAATAATTATAAGTGCTTAATTGATATCTAAAAATATATTGTGACTATTTATTATATATTGTTTATGTGCATCACAGATTATATTGAGAAGTTCAATAGTATTTAGGAAGCAGTACAGTATAGTACAGTAAACATTTTTCAACTTCATTTTGTTGCAGGACAATTTCGAGATACCAGTGGTGGCACATACATAGTTAAAAACTGGAAACTGATCATAAGAGATGTGAACTGGAAACCATTACAGCCAACTGAAGCTAGGAGACAGTTAAACAATGCTGTTCTACATAATTACAATGATAAAACTGTGACCATTCATATAGGTAGTATTATTAAATTTATAAAATATTTACATTGTGATTTATATTTATTTTTTCTAAAAATGACTTTATTTTCTCAGAGGGAAGGAAATTTAACATTCCTCAAACAACAAATTGGTTTGATGCATGGAGGGAAACTTATCTTGAAGTGCAGTTCCCATCAGACCATGAGTTTACTAAACATTTCATTTCATGTATAATAGTGGGCACAGCTCACGAAGACAACATTATTGATACATTTAATGTGTTGAATCAACAATATGCACAACTACAGAATGTAGCACCACCAAAATTACCTAAATGGTTTAATACGGCAGTTTTGAAAACTTATTTGTTGTTGCATGATGTTTCAATGATGTCAAAAGACAGGTATGTTTGTATTTTGTATATTTTACTTGTTCACACGTTCCCTTTTCTATTTACATATTAAACTGCACTAAAACATTACACAAAACAACAACGCAAAACATAGTTTCACTACTCATTTTTATCCATGGTCCATTGTCCCATGAGCAGGAGACAGCAAAGAACATTGTTTTGTTTAGGTGATTTTGTTCTGAGAAAAATACTGAGAAAAACAGGAGACACGGATATTCAATTCCAGGATATGCCATGAAGTTACAGACAAATAAAAAAATCATTTTAAAATAAAAGATTTTCACACAAAATTCTACTCAGTCCAGAATTATTCAGATTTACTGAAACACCCAGCTTAAAAGGAAATATTCTTGAAAATATTCAGATTTTTAAACACAATAATTGGTTTTTTAATACCAAAGGGGTCAAATTCTTTAAATTGTTGATAATACTTTTAATATCAGTAAATTTTATAAACTATTGTTGTGGTGGATGATCTTAGTTTGTCTAATATTATTGGTCATATATCACCAAAAGCTTATTGGTAAAATTAATACAACTTTCAGGGCAGACGCGGCATTTGAAACTTTGAAACAAACATTTGGTTCCAATAATTGTTTTATGCTGTCAATAAATTCAAAAAATACTTCAGATGCCAATATATCAACTGATTTGTGGAGCCAGTTTATAAAACGATCTCCAGAATCTAATGTAAGTTACAGTTACACATAAAGTTGGATTTATTTTTATTCTCCTACTGCTCAAGAAAAGACTTTTATTGGCTAACATTATATTATAAGAATATTGAATGAAGCCTAGCAAATCTCAACATTATAATATTTCTTATGTATGTAATTATTTTACTTAGGGCGACTTGCAGCACTTGGATAAATCCCGATTTATATTAAACCTTGATTTAAATATACGAATGAGATTAAATCGACCCTTAGACCATAATATGATCTAAGTTGTTTTATCATAAAACTGCAGTACAAAAGTCTGGATTCAATATTCACAAGTTTAAAAACTTAACAGACCAACTTCAAATCCGATCGTGACCAAATTTATATGGGACCATCCTTGAAATAAGCTCTATCGAACACAAAAATAATTTTGAAAATCGGTCCATATTTGGCAGAGATTTCAAGGGTAGTCCCATATAAATATGATCATGATCGGATATAAAGTCGGTTTGTTAAGTTTTTAAACTTTTAATTTTTTTTAGAGTGATATTTCATCATCTGTAACAAACCTAGCAACCACGCCTTCTGAACCGCAAGCAGTATTTCAACCACCTGGTGTGAATGTTCTGGGTGAGTATTTAATATAACTTTTTATTATTACTTACTATTTCTTTGCTGGACATGGGCCATTTTCTACTAGAGGTTAGTCCATATGAATTTACAACTGACATCTAAAGTTTGGTTCATAATTGGTCACTATGTGTTTTGTGTATGTTATTCGGGTAATATCATAGAAGTTGGAATAGACTACTTTAGTCGATTTCTACATCCTGCCACACGTCTACTGTCTCTGGGGAATCCAGTGTTGAGCAAACCATACCAGAGAAAACGGTTTTTCCGACCAGGGACTTAAGGGTTTAAGTCCCTGGTCGGAAAAACCGTTTTCTAAAAAACATTTATATGGGCTGTGGAGAGGGTTCTCCACAGCCCATATAAATACATTGCCACTAGGCGACAAAAGCGTTATGCACATACTATATTTTTTATATCTAATTATTTATAAGTTACTATAAAACCATAGTGTAGAAACCACTTTTAGATTCTGTACACTATTATTTTATATTTGGTTATGAGAGTGTAAGTAATGGGTTATAATTTGTGCTTGGTCTGTTTGTCACATATAGGGATGGAAATAACTCTGTGTGTATTATTTTATTTTTATATCTATATAATTTTTTTATCAGGTGAAGATGGTGTCACACTAACAGCGTCTATGCAAGAAGGCGTACATCCATTGACAAGTCCCGATAATGATATTTATGATAATGCAAATAGTCTACAGGTAATAAAATTGTACATTATTATATACCTCATTTATTTCCATTAATTTTTTTTACATTTTTAAATATAAATTATATAAAAACAAATACATTTAAAAATATAAAAATAAATAAATATCACCCTCCCGATGACGAGGCTTGAGTCCCAAGCCACCGGTGGTTAGGGGCTCAGTGTGAGGAACCGCCTCACAATGCGTGCCGTGTCCAATAACACTGCCTTCTGTATCTGGCTCTTGACCCAACGCCCGATTGAGAGCCTCTTAAGGTGTTGATCGAGGCTCTTTGCTATCAACCCATTAGCGGTAACGACTATCGGGACAATGATTGTTGATTCCACATCCCACATGTCGGAAATCTCGTGTGCCAGATCTAAGTATTTGGACAACTTGTCTTTTTCAGCCTTAACGAGATTTTCATCATGCGGAATGGTGACATCAACAAGTATTGCCCGACGCGCTAATCGATCTACTACCACAATATCAGGCTTATTGGCAACAATAGTCCTGTCTGTGATAATAGATCGATCCCAATACAGTGTTGCATGTCCATTTTCAAGAACTGGCTGGGGCACATATTAGTAGTATGGCACTTCAGAAGTCACAAGGTAGTATCGAAGAGCAAGTTGCTGGTGTATGATCTTGGCTACTAGGTTATGTCTATGTAAGTACTCGCCGTTAGCAAGATACGAACAACCGGAAATAACATGCCTAATGGACTCTCCGGGTCGGTGACATGCTCGACAGATGTCCACCGTACCGTCCTTCATGATGTATTTCCTATAGTTGTTCGTCTTGATAACTTCGTCCATAATTGCAAAGACAAAACCCTCGGTTTCCCCAAAGAGGTTACCGAAACGTAGCCAAGACACGGAAGCAAGTTGGTCGACATCGGGCCCATTGAGAGCTCGATAGAATCGTCCGTGAAGCTCTTTGCTCTTCCATACCTCCCTGCGATCCCTGGTACTCAGTGCCACAGGTGCCCGCCAATTCTCATTTGCCAGTGAGAGCGGAGTGAATCCTTTGTCTACCAAGCCCATATCCTTATGCATCACCACTTCGCTATGGAGGAAATAATTCCTGAGATTGCATATCTCGCGGTTATGCAGGTCCTTGGCATTAAGTAAACCTCGGCCCCCGCATCTCCGCGGGATATACAATCTCATAACAGACGATCGTGGATGATGCATTCGGTGTGCAGTTAGTAGAGTCCGGACCTTTCGGTCCAGGGTATCTAACTCGGTCTGAGTCCATTTGAGTATGCCAAAAGTGTACATCAGTACAGGCATAACCCAACCATTAAAGGCACGAATCTTGTTGCCACCCGACAAAAGACTGTTAAGTACTTTTGTCAAGCGACCAAAGAAACGTTCCTTTACTGATTGTTTTACATCTGCACTCGATATACCTAACGCTTCAGACATACCCAAATATTTGTAGGTTTCCGTTTCGGAGAGAGATCTAAGCTGTATAGTCTCTGAGAGACGGATGTCATCAGAGACTATATTCCCACCACGCTCCACATGGATAACCGCGCACTTATCTACACCAAACTCCATATTGATAGAGTTGCTGAAACTTTTAGTAATTTTCAACAACTCCACCAAATCAGTTTTCTTGGGTGCAAACAGCTTGAGGTCATCCATGTAAAGTAAGTGGGATATTGGCTCTCCCCCTCTACGAAGACGGTAGCCCAGTCCGGAATCCAGCAGCAAAGTGCTAAGAGGATTCAGGGCTAGACAGAACCATAAGGGACTCAGACTGTCACCCTGGAATATACCCCGCTCAATCTTAATTGGTTCATCACAACCAGGAGTACTCGCACCACCTGGATAATTTAAAACCGTTGTCCATTGCCTCATACAAGCCCCCAGAAAGGCGCATAGATTTGTATCTATTTTATACAAATCCAGCACCCTCATGAGCCATGTATGAGGCACCGAATCGTAGGCTTTTTTGTAGTCGATCCAGGCAGCCGATAAATTCCTTCTGTTGCGACGAACTTGCTGACATATGGACATGTCTACGAGAAGGAGTTCTTTTGTACCACGTGACCCAACTTTACAGCCCGTTTGACCTGAAAAGATGATGTTACTATTGTTAATGTGGTTGGATATTTTCAGTCTTATAATCGAGGTCAGTAATTTGTAGATGGTAGGCAAGCAAGTTATAGGTCTATAATTTTTTGGGTCAGTGGTATTACCAGATTTATATAAGAGGTATGTGGCACCAGTCGTCATAAACGATGGGAGAGATCTACTCTCAAGTGCGTCCTGGAACTGCATCGCTAAACGAGCATGCGTGCTAGGAAGCCATTTCAACCAGAAATTGTGCAGGCCGTCCGGCCCGGGACTTTTCCAGTTGTGGGACGGACGGATTGCACACAAAACGTCTTCTGGGCTGATTGAAATGGCCTCCATAGTTCGTATTGATTCGCAGGCTCGTTCCACGACACTGAGCCAGGCGCCTTCAGTGTGAGAGACCGGCGACGACCAAATGCTTGCCCAATATGTATGCATGTCAAGCACATCCGGCGGCCGCCGATCTCCCAGAACATGAGAGCGCTCCCAGCATCCATACACTCTTTTCTGGTCTCTTTGGAAAGTGCGATTTTGTTGGAATCTATCCCAACGCGTCCTAAACCGTCGGATGCGGTTCGCCCAAGCACAGACTTTTTGCTTCAGGAAATCTATGCGTTCTGCGACACAAACCCTATAATCTCTGGGCCTGATGTTGGTCCCAGAAAAGGCCTGTGTCACAAAACGCATGACTCTGGGTCTATTATTGCCTTCCCTGAAGCAAATTAATTTGGCAATTAGAGTTCGCGCTTTGCCGATACGCTCTTCGATCCTGCGCTGCCAGGCAGGAACAATCACGGCATCCCGCGTGACTCTGTTTTCACTGGGAAACTTTACGTTAGCCACACGACATACCGCGACAGCTGCGCAGTACAGGATCGAATGAGTGTCAACAAGGTTGCAACTAGACTCCATGTATGTGGAAAGTATGGAGTCTAGTGCCCCAACTAGTGCCAAACTACGTCTGTGCGTTGGCAAACGCGGTATCCGAGGTCTACTGAACGCAGAAATAGAATTAAATTCCAAAATCGCATCTTCCAAAGCCCTTCTCAAACACTGTATATCTTGGGAACTTACTGTACTGTCCAAATTGTCCATCAACTCGGGATCTGTGTCAGAAGTACATACAGGTGCGTAATCTGTTTGTTGTTCAACAGGAGTCGTGGTGATAGGAACCTGGACAATATTTTGTAAGTTTGCGCGCAATCGCTCAAGTACGGCATCATCCAACAACTTCCGCCGCTGGATGAACCTCACTTGATCCGATAAACGTTGAGTCGATACATCAAGCGTTGGTTCCAGGGTCTGAAACAGAGCAAGCATTTTGGCACGGTACGCTGTCAGTTTGGTTCCTCCCTCTGTCGCCCCAAAGTAGGCCCGCATGACATTTTCATTAATGCTAGATGTCCATCTCATGCGGCGCACTACTCCACCGGTAGCGGGGGCCGTAGGCGGGACACATGGCCCCGCTGGTCCCAAGCCCGCCGGAGGAGGGGGTCGCCGTCCTCTTCGCCGCGCAGGTGTTAGTGGCGGCGGGGACGACTGCAGCTCGTCTTGTAGGCTCGACGCGTCGTTACCCGGCGACGGTTCGAACACCTCCGAAGCCGACGCCCACGACGCGGAGCTAGACGAGCTGGTGGGGGATCTTCTGCGTGCATTATTATTATTATTATTATATTAGATACTGTAACAAACCATTTTATTAATATTATGTAAAAACCTTAGAAGTAGCAACTAAGGATGAAATATTCCATGTTTATTAAGTTGACGCTAGATGGCGCTGTATTGCCATATAGGATTTAGTATGAAACTGTTTATACTAAATCCTACATGGCAATGTAATGACCTCAAAGGCGTTATTACAGTTTAGTGAAGGAAAGCAACTAACCACAGTTCTGGCGCATCTGTGCTTCTCGTCCTATTTGGAAAGATCTCATGGAACACCAGTTGACTTGTGCCCTTTTTAGTGTCTCCGGATTGCGGTCGCCTTCGTCATTACGGGACTTGGTGCCGTAGCTCCGATTGTTGTAATCCTGTGTTGTAACCCTTGTTCCTATTCATACGAATATAAATACTGCAAATCTAACATCTTTGGTCTACCGAACACCCCTCGCCCCACCAGCGCGTGACGTCAAGTTCACAATACTCGTTTTACTAGTCCATTTTGCTAATTTCAATTGCCAGGAAAGTCATAACATAAGCTCACGCCTGGTTCCCCGAAGGGGTAGACAGAGGTGCACTAGCGAACTAGAACACACATTTCGCCGAGCTTAGTTCCGTCCCAGATGTGATAGGGGGCGAGCCTATCGTCATATCGGGCACAAAAACCAGATTCCGGGCTGATATGGAAAAATCCAATAACACTTTACCCCACCTGGGGATCGAACCCGAGCCCTCAGGACGAACGACGTAGTCGTACCGAAATACAACCACGCCACCGAGGCAGTCATAACCTAAAATTGTTAATAAAAAGTTGTTTCTGGTTTTTTTTTAACACTATACATATGTAGGTATGCTATGTACAGGCGGACTATACTTTAAGTGCTACTATAACTATTTACCTACACCAAAAGAAAATGTGTGTGTTCCCACATCTAACTCGTCATACAAAGATCAGCGACAAAGTGCCACTTCCCCATCGAGCCCATACTTGCTATAGACAAAACATTATACAGCTTGACTCTATCTTTTATTCAAAAAAATAATCTAATAGCTTGCCTGACCATGCTCAGTAAAGGCTACCGACAGGGGACGAATAAATAAATAAATAAATACACCCAACAACACATCGTTTTATCTGTATCGTGGGTATCAGAAACTAAGAGAGACCTGAAATAAAACAAACTCTAGATGACACAAACATTGGTCACAGTCGGCTATTCACCCGCTGCGTCACGGAGGCTGTCAAGACCAATCAAGATACAATGAAAAGGCACCGACTCCAAACAGAATTTATTTTAAATTTTTCAAGTTTTTAAGTTATATTAAATTTTATTTTGAAATATATTGTTGCAGACTCATTCATTCTCTGGAAGTGTTGAAAGTGTCAGTGTAAGTGCTAAAGGCATAGATTTATCATGTGAGGATCATGGAGCCGCTTTGAATACGAATGATATTGATGCTATAAAACAATTTTTACAAGACTATGCTTCCAAAGCTCTGTTACCGTATATGGAGAAACAAATATCTCAGTTATCTGAAGTGGTGAGTTCTGTGTAAAGAAAAATAATTTCTTCATAGGCAATACGACTTCAGCTACCGACCACAGATAATGTCTACTATTCTCAAGTTCTATCGCAAAACGTGTGAGAAGAGCGGTGCATATTGCGCGCTCACTTAGGTACACTTATGTATAATATTTATGTATATTATGGCAAATCGTCGTAATGTAAAGTTTATTCAACTTAGAAAATTTAATACGAATGCATTCTCTTGTAAAGTTACAGACATGGATAGACAAAAATTATAGTCGGTATGCGCATTGTGGGGACGTCAATCTCTGTAATAATATTTTATTATCCGTGGTAATATAATCTTGTTGTTTCCTTAATGTTTTCAGGTTGCGAATAGAAAAGGCGTTAGTAGATCTTTATTATCAGCAACAAAGAGATGGTTTGGTACAGGAAAACCAGGGAACACAACTGGAAACAGCACTGTCGTGTAAGTTTCACATAATCATAGACAGACTGTATAGATAGGTACTATATAATATTAAAGGCCTAATGTTTGTACTATTTGAATAAAAACCACCACTGTAGGCTTAATAGTTTAGTTGGTATTATAAAGTTTAGTTCAGGAGTCGATTTACAAAACAAAAATAGCCGTCGCGGGGCATATAGCAGATGTGAAATATCGAACATTATTCTTTACTTTTTTTTACCCCTACTTAAAATGGTGATAAAACCAAAGACCTAAGAGGAAAGTGTTTGATCAAAATATTGTACAAGTCATATTTGAATGGTTACGCGTCGCCTCGCCAACAACCGGGCTGGCTACGGAACGCTAAAATCTGCTAAATACAGAGAATGATTTCAGGTATACTAGTGACTGCCCAGAACTTCAGTTACGTCGTCTGGGTGATTTATGGTTTCTATGTGGACAATGGCAACGTGCATTTGATGCGTATCATTCGGCTAAGCGGGAATTCTACGCAGACAGCGCGTGGTTGTGCTACGCTGGCGCACTTGAAATGGCGGCTATTAGCGCTTTCATGGCAGGGGAAGCTAACCGTAAAACACACGGATATATGGAAGAAAGTATCGTGACGTACCTAAATACTTGCAGGTGCAGTTTATTTTAAATTTACCTTAAGTAGATATTGACTCCGATAGAATTTAATATATTGGTCGATCGTGGTACATCGGCCATCACTCATCTGATAACCAGATGGGAAATATTGTTTATCAATATCATTTATTTACAGACACGTCTATAATAGGTAGGATAGACAACTGTCGAAATGTGTTCATAGCTATTTTTAATAAAATATATATTTTTAATTACGTTTACTCTTTTGATAATCGAAAAAAAATGGAATGGTAGTTTTTAACATAGAGAATATGCCTTGCCTACTTATTTTTCATGGCTACTTGGCAAGCAGGTATAAATAGGTATGTCAATATAAGTAACTACATCGATCTTATAACCAATAAAAATTGGTATCATTAAAAAGATAACTCAATTACAAAATCAATCGTATAGACTTGCCTGCAAAAAACCGTTATGAAAAAAAAATAACCATGAACACTTTTCGATAGGCAAGCTATTATATGGGTGTTTGTAAATAATTGATAAAAAATCTGGTTGTCAGATGTGTGAAGGTCGATGTAACACGGTCTCTTAGACCATTGGTATATTAAAATAAAATTAGAAATTATGAAATTTATTGACATTTCATAATTTCTATTCTTATTTTAATATAAACAATCATCAGTTCTAGGCGTGTAAAAACAGTAATAAATAAACAGTAAAAAAAATATATATATACACTTCATATACAATGTATATAGGCGGACTTAATGCTGAAGGCATTCTCTTACCCCCTTATTCATATGTAATAACTTATAGAGCGTAATAAGACCGCAATAGTACGTTTCATAAAAATTGTATTCATAATCGTTCAATAGCGTTAAAACTTTTGTGAAAATATGGCCGATTCTAAATAGCTGTTTCAACTTTAATATTCTTTCTTAATGATGACATTAATTTTGTTTTAGTCCCTAAACTATCCTATCTAAGATTATCCCCATCTAAGATTGATATATATATTTTATTTATTGTTTCCAGCCAAGACTTCCCATTTGTTTAAAAGCTTACCAGAGATCATTCAAGTGGTAGAGCCACGCTGTAGACAGTAACGTCTATAGCACGAATGGGTCGGCTCGACCGGTTAGATACCACTGTCTCACAGAAAACCGACGTAAAGTGGCAGCTTGCTGTCGTGTTTCGTTCGGTGAGTGAGATTTCCGGTGGCCCATTTCCCCACTCCCTTTCCCAATCCCCTTCCCTCCCATTCCATTCCCTCCTTTTAGGTTGGCAACTCACCCATGATTCTTTTTGTGTCTTGGGTGTCTATGGGCGGTGGAGATCACTTACCATCAGGTGACCCATCTGCTCGTTTGCCAATCTCTGCTATAAAAAAGAAAAAAAAATGTTTTTTCTGTAAACCAGCAACATTGAATTTGAATTATAATGTATTTAGTCTACAATAAAGTCTATAACCAACCACCGGCCTATCGCCACGTCTCCTAAACCTCCTCCACCATTACACAACTTTGACTTGAACTTTAATTTGGAATGCTTCTAATTTAAAAATAAAATTAATTTTAATTCAAGATGTTTATTGACTTTTTATTTATATTATAAATACAAATTGTCTACAGGATGGTGCAGTACGCTGTTAGAGCTACATTGCTTTCTGTCATATCTTTGAGTAGTTCTGGATTTTACGGAGAAGCAGCTAAACAGTTAATCCGAATGACATCGGAAGATAGCGATTTACGCAGTGCAATGCTCCTGGAACAAGCCGCTCTTTGTTTCCTGTCTGGTCCTGGGCCTAAAGCTATGTGTAGGAAATATGCATTTCACATGGTTTTGGCGGGACATAGATTTTCCAAAGCGGGGCAGAAAAAACACGCTTACAGATGTTACCAACAAGCTTATCAAGTAAGACTATTTCAACCATTTAAAATTCCTTTTCACCTGCCCTTATTGCACTAATATAAGGGCTGTCCGAGTACATATATGTGGGTTCGTGCAGAACACTTTTCGAGAATGTTGCATAAAATGATCGGTTAAGTTTTTACGACTGGATTTCTGCCTGGCATCAAATCTTTTTGGCAGATCCAGTCACAATTTTAAAATCAAAATTTCTTTTGTTGTGTAGGGTCTTGTAATTTGGCAAAAGAATTTTTACTTTTAAAGGTCTATTAAATAAAATATTTACTTTAAATTATCCTAAGTCATGACCTAAGCTAAACTGCCTGCAGTTGCAGTGTTTTTTCATCAATACTAGTTAAGCTAGGCTACCGAGCAAAGTGATATGTTCACGTCTTTTTTCCCTTTTTAGAAAACACGAAGTTCTCAATAATAAATTCTAATTTGTATTGTAGTCTTGGTAGACGTGTACCTATTGATATAGCGTGTGATGCGGTGGTCGTTAGGTGTACGCGGAGAGCGGGTGGCGGCTGTCGAGCGACCACGTGCAGTTCGCGTTGGGCCGGCTGGCGGGCGCGCTGCGGGCGGGTCGCGAGTGTGGCGGCAGCGGGAGCGGGGAGGCGGCGCGCTGGCTCGCCGCGCCGCTCGCGCCCGCCTCGCCGCAGCCGCCGCACCAGCAGGACGCGTTCCTGCGCGAGTACATGTCGGCGCAGCACCAGTGCGCGGAGGCGGGCGCGCTGCCGCCGCTGCCGCTGCCGCTGGTGCGGCACCGCGCCACGTGCGTGCTGTGCTGCGGGCCGGCGCCGCTGGCCGCGCCGCGCCGCCGCGCCGCCTCCGCCACGCCGCTGGCGGTGCGCGACGCCGACGAGGACGCGGCCGCGTGGCGCGCGCTCGAGGAGATGCTGCTGCAGGTGGCGCGCGGCGCGGTGCCGATGATATTCAAGCCGGCCGTCGACCTCTACACCGACCTCACCGATTGCCACCCGATCGTGCCGCAAGGAGGTGAGCGACCGTAGTTACGATATACCTATTTTAGAGCCGACCGTGAATGTTGATTTATCGATGTGATTTACGTGTGCGATGTTTCCTGTGATTTTTAGAGCCGGTCCAGATTTCGATAACTTTGTGGAATCCGTTGAAGATATCTCTCGTGTTGAAAGACGTGGAACTGTTGTGGCGTTTCGTTCCGCACGTGGAAGACGGCGGGGAGCCCGAGCAGCCCGTCGGCAACGAGTCGGCGGTGGGCGCCGGCGTGGCCGTGGATACTAAAATTATTGTCGGCCAGAAACATAAATCAGTTTTATTAGAAGGGGACTGCAAAAAAGCCCTAACTTTCGTCTTGACTCCGTTACGCGTAGGGCAACTGAACATCGAGGGATTGGCTTATAAGTAACAATAAACTAATAAATTCTATAACAGTTTTGATTATTGCTATATTTTGCTTCAATTATGATGTAATTTCAGATTAATAAATGCGGGAGAAAATGGGAATGAAAACAGTGCTAATGGAATAGTTATCCAGGGAAAAGTAAGCCTAATTTCAGGCGAAAAAAGTGTTGACAAACGATTACAAATTACGGTTATGCCTGAAGCACCGTGTTTACAGGTAATATTTGTGTGGTCTACGACATAAGGGTGTCATTACACTCAGTGAGAGTGCCAAATTATTTGATGGGCCACCATTTTAGGTTAAGACTCTTATTAATACCCACCCTACCTTCCTTCCGGTTGAAGGGGGGGCCTCCTATGGCGCTCATAGCGTTTTTCTCGGCATGCCACCTAGTAGTTACGCCACTGAAATTCAGGTCAGTGTAGGATTGTCTCTGTTCTATTATCATCTCCATTAATTTCAATCATAATCGACGTATCGATTTAAAAGTTAACCCGAGCGCGGAAATGTAAAAAATTTTGTTTGCAGTATTTTTTTTATTAAGAAATTTGCAAATAGTGTAGACGGAGTCTTTTTGTATGTATGTTGCGCCCCACTGATTAAACTTGGTCGCTCTCCCGAATTCGCTTACCTACCTATTGTATTCGGGTAAATTGGCAAATTTAAACTAACTGGTCCTAGTACATACGTCTTCGGACAACGTTGTTCCGTAAAAACTCGCCGAAGTCGAAAAAGGTTGCAGACACTGGATTTCATTTAAACTACTTGTAGTCATTAGCTCGTATTCCATTACCATTGACCAGTGTAATAAATTCATCGGGTGCAAGAATTCGAGTAAAGTTATCCGAACAACGGAACAGGCTATCAACTAATGTCACTAGTTTGGTCACTAGTTTAAATTCTTCTTTATTCATTTCAGTACTACGAAATTGTATTTTTTACAGATGACGTTTTCCGAAACAAATTCGGACATCATAAGTGGGGAAATGCGTACACTTGATGTAGAATTCACAAACGTAGGTCCAGTTGACATGAAGGATCTTTATATAGCCGTATCACATCCTGATTGTATCAGTATTATCACCCCAGAAGGAGAGACTGACGCCTTCAAAATTTTATACGACGAGAAGTATCGTGATCTAACTACATACACAGGTAATTATAAGTAATTTATTATTTACTACGTACGATGTACCCAATATGAGTTATGTAATAATACCTAATATTAAAATTATATTATCGATCTGAGAGTCGTGATTGGTGTCTTTATGGTTATGGATGCGCAGTTATAGTATGTAACATAATACTATGTGTCGTATGGTGTTTATTGGTCGGTCAGACGAGCGAGCGGCGCGTGCGGAGGCGTGGCGCGCGGCGGCGGCGCGGCACGTGCGTGACGTCACACGCGCGCTGCCCCGCGCCGGCTCGCTGCGCGCACGGCTGCTGCTGCGGGCGCGCGCGCGCCTGCCGCCGCTGCGTCTGCTCGCCTACTACCACACGGGACGAGCGCAGCGACCGCACCGCCTGCTGCGGCACGTGTTCCGCTTCACCGTCTCCGTGAGTGTCACCACTGCACTGCTCCGGTACATGTCACGTGTGTGCGTCACGTCTGGGCGCTCGTGTTGCAGGAGATGGTGGAGGTGTCGGTGGGCCCGCGCCGCAGCCTGGCCGCGGTCGACGGAGACGCGTTCGAGACGGCCGCGCTCGCGGTCGAGGTGAAGAACGTGTCCGGCGAGAGGAGCGAGGGCGTGGCGGTGGAGGTGCTGCAGGCGGCGCTGCTCGGCCGCCAGTGGGCGCTCACCGGGCTGGTGGCGGCGCCGCAGAGGGACGACCTGCTCGGGGCGCGCGAGCGACTCCACCTCGTGCTCAGGGCGCGGAGGATCCTCGACGAGCTGCCCGATGGGACGATACACGATTCCGCTCTGGACATGACGGAGGGTCATCCCGACTGTGCGGAAGGTGTCACCGCACCGCCGTACTCCAAGTTCATAATGGAGAGTCGTCGGTCGTGGCTCGACACGCAAGACGTGGATTTTATCCAAGATCTCGCACAGAAAAGGACGGGACTGCTACGGTCGATGTTTATACTTAGATGGAAAGTTCACGATAAATTGAAAGGGACTACTGCTATTGGCCAACATTGTTTATGGCTGGAATGTTTTACTAAAGTACAACTTCGAGACGGCGAATTCTCGTCAATTGACAATAACCCTATACTGAAACTCGACGAATACGAAAGTAAACCGGATCTAAGTGAAGACATTAAAAAAAATAAGAAAGATAATATAGTTATCTTTAAAATGGATCTCTCTAATCACGTAATACACGATTTCAATTTGAGGAAGTTGTGCATAGTTCCAGTGACATTGAACATTGTGAATTGCTACAGCGTGCCGGTTGACGTGTTTATAAATATGTCGAATCAAATGAATAGGTTAGTATATTATATCATCTATATTATACGTTACCATGGAAATAAGTACGTTATCAATGCATACCATCTGACGACACTGCCATAAGTGTTCAAACTAATAACTGTAAATATAGATGACACACAAAACTAGTAGTTTACGACCGGGTCGGGTAGTGACATTGGGTTATATATTGATCCAGTATTAGCCTGGAGTCTGGAGTTTGTGCCTGATATTACAGTAGAGACCCTTCCTCCCATCACATCTGGGACGGAAATAAACTCGAGTGTAATTGTAGGGAAGCGTCAGCCGAGCTGGGTTGGGCGGGCACGCTGTCCTACAACGGCAGCGGCGAGTCGTCGGAGTTGGGAGTGAGCGTGCGCCTGGGCCGCTTCTCGTCGCGGCGCGTGCGCCTGCGCGGCGTGTGCGCGGCGCCCGGCACCTACCTCGTGGGCGGCGCCTGCAGCCTCGCCGCCGCGCCCCCGAACTCTAACCTCAATATTACTAACTTATCACGAAACGCGTCGCTGCTCGTCGTGCACCAAACTAATTAATTACACCTTCCAGCTTTCACTATGCTCGAAAACTTTATGGAATAAATGTAAATGTTACCCATATTATAAAACATGCTTTTTATTTATTTAACCACTAGCTGACCTGGCCACGCGTAGCTGGGTCATTTAATAAATCAAATAATAAAAATGTCGGCCTTTTTTAGTTTTAACGTCGGATCTATCGTTTTGAACTACGGGGCGACCCAGATATTGTTTTGATGTCAATCGGCCTCTTATTTTCATCCCCATTTTACTCCTGGGAGGATAATTAGTTTTCATATCCATTATAATAAAATAATAATATTAGCCCCGTAATATTACTGTTCCACTGCTGGGCATGGGTCTCCTCTATTAATGGTCTTAGGCTGAATTCTATAGAGCGAACTCCGACTAAGTCAAAGAAACAAACGCAGTGAGTATTTTGATGAGGATTTGGAATTTATAAATCAAACTTTGACTTAGTCCGAGTCATTTTTTACAACAAAATCTTTGCTTAGTTTGTCTGTCACTCTGTTTTTCTTGTGAAAAATGGCTCGAATATTTTGCAAGCAGAGCCTCCAATCGAAAAATCGTTTTTTTAAACCCGGATTGTTTTTGAAAGACCTACCCAACGATACCCCACATCATAGGATTAGCGAAAAATAATTATAAACTTTGAGATAAACAGCGGTCAGACAGACAGACAGACGGACGGAGATGGCGAAACTATAAGGGTTCCTTTTTTGTCATTTGTCTTCGGAACCTTAAAAAGCGCGTACAATAGTGCGAGTGCCCGGTGCGCTCGAATTACAAACGTTTTTCCTTTAGATTCTTACGTAATAAATATTAAACAGGGGGGAAGGGGTCGGCCTTGTCGCCTCCTTGGTCTAGTGGCAGCATATGTATGGACTGTGGACCGGCAGGTCCTGGGTTCGATGCCCAGGTCGGGCAAGGCGAATTTTGTAATTTAATTTGCCCGGAACTGGATCCCTCATAGACGTTGACGTTGACTATGTTGACCCTCGTTGACTTCAGGCAAGCAGCCGGTGGTAGAAACTATGCCAAATCCTTTCTGCAACATGTTTGAAAAAGTGTATTGTGCCGACCCCACATTAAGGTGGGATAAGGGCAGGTAGAAAGAAGAAAGAAAGGGGAGGGGCCGGCCTATTCTTATTTGATCTTATATATAAGGGGGTGGGGGTTAAAACAAGCAAAAATATTCTTACGTAATAAATTAATGCGGCCTTTTAATTAAAAAAAGAAACCGAAATCGAAAACAAAATCGATTTTATGCACTACAATGAGTAGTCATACTTACAACCCTTTTTATGTCGGGATTTATAACCCTTTTTAAAAATAAGAATGAATAAAGTTTGAACACTTAGAAGAAATTTTGCTCTGGAACTTCACACCATGAATAGCTTGTGGCCTGTGTTACTGTAAGGTGTATGTCTAAAACAAATTTTATTTATATTGTTTATAATGCTATAAAATTAACTTATGTAATATAATTTACGAGCTTCGTGAAGAATAATATTTTTTTCTATTGTAAACTTTTTTCCATAATTGTAACAATATGTGCGTGACAAATGTATTTTGAATTTAGTACGTAGACAGGTATACAGGAGTATTCAGTAGATTAGAGTACCGCGTAACGGGCTATATGGTAGGTAGGTAGTAGGTACAGACATTGACTTAAAAACAGAAATCTATATTTTTTTACATTGTTCTTTTAGGGAACGTAATTGTTTCGACACCACAACCCTTATTTTAGCAGGGTGTCTAATAGTTACAAGTGTTACAACTTACAACGTTAAATGATTAACGTTAATGTGTTTCCTATAGTTTTGTTATTGTATTTTAATAAGTAAAGCAGAAAGCAAAAGGGATGAAAACGTGATTTATCCTATTACTTACTCTGTATACGATTTCGTACTTCACATTTTCACATTATTGTAGTTCATTGATGTGTAGGTATGTATGTTTAGGTCTTGTCAAAACGACTAATATAAAAAGCAGTATCGGTATCGGTATAGGTAGTAAATAAAGTGCTGATTTGATGAACGAGTACGTAATGCTTCATCTAAAAATTGTTCTATGGAGTAAGTATTGTGTGTTTACGTACAACGGGTAAAAATAAACCGTGATTCATATCTATCCACTTCAGTTCATCATCGTTCACATCATCCACCAATGGCAAAGTGTTCAATGTTCATACTTCGATTTAGAACGTCTTACCTTTTCAAACATAACAAAGGTCTGGTGTCAATGACTCATAAACCTATAGGTATTATGAGATATATTCAGGCCCCCACTTCCCCCAGGGACCCCAATAGTTTAAAGACGACCCTGGATACTTTACAGTAACAATTAATGTAGGAAAAACTGGCACCGGTTTTCCTTTTTCTCCCTTCACAACCCACACACCATTTATCTACTTTCTTTCTACCTGCCCTTATCCTATCCTGTGGGGTCGGCGCAACACACTATTCCAAGCATGTTGCAGAAAGGATTTGGTTTCGTTTTTACGACCAGCTGGCTGCCTGACGTCAACCCTCATCTGGGGATCCAGTCTCGGAAAACAGTGACAAACAATACTCCCGATCTGGGAATCGAACTTAGGACCTACTGGCTTACAGCCCGTAGGTATACACTGCCATCAGACAAGTAGGCGACCTACCTCTCGGTAACGATGATAGATAGATAACGTTGTAGCGGCCTATAGTGCTACTTATAGAAGGTGTGAGTCTTAGGTGTTTGGTGAAATGACTACGCTCGAGTGAAGATAACTTTATATATTTATTTAATTAAAATATTAAATTAAAACAATTGAGTACGCGTGTACACTCGTGTCGCGTCAAACCTAAGACTGTCGTGGCGCGACGCAGCGCCCACGACGTCCCGACACATTGCGCGTTGTCAGCATTAAGCACCTACAACGTTAAATCTTCATCCATTCATTTTAGATGTAGTTTCCGCAGGAGGTGCTACTAGTATAAAGTAAGGATATTTAACTATAACTTTTATCGTTAATGAAAAGTGTTAACTCGTACTAGGGATACTGGGTTCGAATTCCAGGTCGGACAAAGTGTTTTTTCTGACACGATCTTGCCGTGACTGGACCCCCCGAGGGTGGTTCGTAATGAGAATATAACCGCTATCGATATCATTGTGGTTCGGTGCGGCAACTACGCCACACGCACAGACTTGGAACATGCACAGGAGGAACATGCTGCATCAACTGCATCTATCATGTCTTAGATTTATGCATCATCTACTATAATCATAACGTGTTTGACTATAATCTAGTAGTCTGTGGTTACATTAAAGGTAGGTGTAATCTTAGATTATTCTCCGTGTAATCTACGCGTGTTCTAACTTCTAGCTAATACATTATCGATTTTAAGCGCTTTGCTTTTTTCTTTGTGTTTTTGACTCATAATTTTTTGTTAATAAAAAATCACATGTTATACCTACATAATTTACCTATATTTTAAATAATTCTGAATAAAATAATAGATATTTATCCATAATCTATTATACTGTAGCTTGTAGGCTCTAAGGATGGTAGATGGCATAGACGGTAATTGGCAACACCGGTGCATGGATGGATGGATAGGGATAGGAATAGGTGGGCGTCCATCTTGAAATTTTACTGGGTTTGAGCCGGTTTAGTTTTAATAAAAGTGAATTTTGTAGTTTAGATATCAGTTAAATATTAGTTTTGTAAAGTTCCATGTATGCTGTAATTATTTTATAGCTTAAAATAGGATTAACCACAGTAATGTTTTAGGTATGGATGTCTGCTGAACATTTGATAATTTGACAAGTAATGGCGTGCGTTTTTCTCTTGGAAGGCACTTTCATATTATAATCCATGTCGTCAGATCCTATGAATACACATCACATGTGATCTGTGGCAGTATGAATATATTTATAATTCTGTGATTATTCATTATTCTGTGATTTTACAAGTATGTTAAAGTGCAGAAATCGTTGTGAGCTGGATGTCGTTTTTAGGTTATCCATCACAATACTCTAATTGAATAGTGACTTGTAATCTTAACCGCTCGTGAAACGATTCCGTGCATCAAATGATAACGCAAGCTATTACCAGTGTGATATTAGTGATCGTGACAAAGTGACACAAAATCTTTTTCTTCGCAGCATCATTACTCAAGACATACGCGATTTCCGGAAAGACTATCGCTGGTAAAACCTTAGGTTGGCATAGGCACAGTACGATGGCAGTACCTAGTAGAGCGAGGGTATATGCCGATGTGAATTCACAGCGTCCCAGAGAATACTGGGATTACGAAAGCTATGTAGTCGATTGGGGCAACCAGGAAGACTATCAGCTGGTTCGCAAGCTGGGCCGTGGAAAATACAGTGAAGTATTCGAGGCAATAAATATCACAAATAATGAGAAATGTGTAGTTAAAATATTAAAAGTAAGTGAATTGTTATATTACTGTTGATTAAACATAACATTTTTTATGAAAGTGTGGTTGATTAAAATACTATGAACTGTTTTTAGCCTGTTAAAAAGAAGAAAATAAAAAGAGAAATAAAAATACTAGAAAACTTAAGAGGGGGCACAAACATAATTACCTTACAAGCTGTAGTCAAAGATCCTGTGTCTCGTACTCCAGCACTTATTTTTGAACATGTGAACAATACTGATTTTAAACAACTGTATCAAACTCTTTCAGATTATGACATAAGGTGAGGTAGTCAGTACATTATTACTATTATTCACTTGAGGCTCCGCCCACATATCTTATTTTTTTAAGAGATTTGACTATAGAAATTTCACTTTACTTTCAATAACTAGCTTGTACCACTCTGCGATAATATAGCATCATGATTATTGGTGTAAGAAATTCCAATATTGGGTCAGAATTCCTTTACATTGTAACAATATTACTAGGAAGGGTCTCAATATATATTGTTGCAATGTTAATAGTCTACCCATTCCAGTTGGATATTTACATAATTATGTAGGCATTGAAATAGTTGAAATGAAGTTTCTTATTTTTACATAGTGTGTGAAATATCTCTTCAGGTATTACTTGTATGAACTTTTGAAGGCATTAGACTACTGCCACAGTATGGGTATAATGCACAGGGATGTGAAACCTCATAATGTCATGATTGATCATGACCACAGAAAGTTACGCCTGATTGACTGGGGGCTAGCAGAGTTCTATCACCCAGGACAAGATTATAATGTGCGGGTAGCCTCAAGATACTTTAAGGTGAGTAATTATCATAACTTAATGTAAATTAGTTTATATTTCCACTATAGTTCTGTATAACCATAATAATTTGAATGCCTCTGTACTCCCAACTAATCTGCCACCAGCTATGACCATGAGGTCATTGTGTGTTAGGTGATATATGTGTTTCTTGTTTAATGCTATGCTACATCATTATTATGCCCTTTGCTCATTACGTCAGTACTATACATTCCTTATTGTTACGTTAACTTTTGTTCTTTGCACTTTTTTATGCCCTTCTGCATAATCTGCTTTTTTTGTACTAACAAGGACAATCCAAACAGGGTCAATATTTTTGCATTTAAGATTATCCTGACACTAAATATTCAACAATTTCAGGGTCCTGAACTCTTGGTGGATTATCAAATGTATGATTATTCTTTGGATATGTGGTCATTAGGATGTATGTTGGCTTCAATGATTTTCCGTAAAGAACCATTCTTCCATGGTCATGATAACTATGACCAACTTGTACGAATTGCAAAAGTGCTGGGCACTGAAGAGCTATTTGAATATTTGGACAAATATCATATAGAATTGGATCCTCGATTTAACGATATACTTGGAAGGTAATTATATAATGGTAATACTTATTTTAAAAACAAATATTCAAATTGATCAGTATTCTACTTTTATGTTAATTATAATATTCAGCATTATTGATTGTGTGATGATGGTAATGAATAATATTACAACATTGACAGGCATTCTCGCAAACGGTGGGAGAGATTTATACATTCTGAAAATCAGCACTTAGTGTCTCCTGAAGCTTTGGATTTCCTTGATCGTCTTTTGCGCTATGACCATTATGAGCGTTACACTGCACGTGAAGCAATGGATCACCCATATTTCTGTAAGTAAATATTAAATACAATTGTCGAAATTCCAGCTAATTTCTTCATAGCTTGCTATGTATACAGAAGGTTTTCAATGGCATTGTATTGGTCCACCAAAAGTCACTTATCACTACAAATAACACTGGCTTGACGGAATTTGCGTGTATAAGGTGTCATTATCATCTTATCCTTTGCATGTAACAACCAAGAGAGTGAGCACCAACAATCCCAGTTATATTGTTATGGTGTTGAGTGGAAGAAAAGTGTTCATATTTTCTAACAATTTCTATCTGTAGCTATAGCAGTAATGTATTAGGGTAAGGGCTCATGTGGTCCTATTTCAAAATTCAATCCTATATACTCTCCTATATAGGATTGAATTTTGAAATAGGATAATAATCTAATCCTATAGGCTGACTCGGTGGCGTGGTTGTATTTTGGTACGACTATAATCCCTAGGTCTCGGGTTCGATTCCCGGATCAGGCAAAGTGATATTAGATTTTTCCATGTCAGCTCAGTCTGGAATTTGTGCCGATATGGCGATAGGCTCGCTCCCTATCACATCTGGGACGGAACTAAGCTTGACGAAATGTGGATGTTGTAGTTCGGTAGTGCATCTCTGCCTGTCCTTTCGAGGATACAGGGGTGATCATATGTATATATGTATCCTATATACAAATAGATGGTTTGTGACTGAAAATAAAGAATGATTTCAATATTCTACAAATACCTTGGTAGGTGGTAGAAATCCATTCTTATTAATGTGAATAAAATATTAATGCATATATATGTTTATTTATTAACTATGTCGTCATGGTTAAACCCGAATTCTTTTTGGTGAAGAAAATGTGCAAACTTGGAAAGGACATAGGCCACATATTGTCTAAAACAAAATTAACAGCAGTAATGAGATATATTCAGAGCTCAGTAGACTTCTTTGGTGGCGTAATCGTATTGCAGTACAGCTGAAGTCGCGGTTTCGATCCCTGGGTCAGGCAATGTGGTATTTGGATTTCCTATTCAGTATCAGCCTGGAGTCTGGAATTTGTACCCAATTTGGCGATAGGCTCGTCCCCCTTCACATTTGGGATGGAAATGAATGCACAGTGAAATGTGGGTGTTCTAGTTCGCTAATTCGCTTCTGCCTACCCCTTTGGGTATAGAGGCGTGAGTCTATGTATTTATGCATATTCAGAACTCGTATTTGAGTATAGTCCCATATCCCATAATATAATATAGCTTCCTTGAACCTCCCTCACAACCTGATGGAGGTACATATATCTGTTTTTTTTACAAATTCATGCCCTGTATTTGTCCATGTGTTGATTGTTGTTTAATGAGTTTAAGGAAATGTTGCTGAATTAAATTGCTGTTTATTTTATTTATTTACAGATCCAATAGTAAAGGAACAAGGCCGAATGGCATCTTCAAACTCTCCAACTCCTAATGCATTGCAAGGACCAGTAAATACAGCAGAGTAATAATTAGTCAGTACCACTCTTTGTAATGCTATGTATTGATATATACTTGTACAAGATTCCAGAAGAGATACTGTCAGGACACCACATGAGGCCACTGTTGGTGTAAATACATGGGACACACAGTGAAAACATACCTGCTCTAATCAATCGACATATATTGGTGTTATTCCAATGAAAATATAATTTGGAAAGACTATAATTTAGTGTTAAATTAGTAAATCTGGTTTATTAATTGTTTTAAAGTGTTTTATCTCGATATAAACTGCTGAAACAATTCCGAGGAAAAGTGTTCAGGTACTCATGATGTTGAGTATGTTGTGGCGGGAGGGTGAAATTGTCCAAGTGAAAAATGAATCATCTGATTTTTTATATGAAATTCTATATTAATTTTAATCTGGTAAAGATCAACATGAAGTTACATTGCACTTGATCTTTTGCATTTATTAACCTATGGTATTGATATTGTAATTACTTGTATAATATTGATAACACCTGCATACCATTTTCAAATACTGGTTAGCAGCTTTTCGTTGGTACTTTCCCTATTTAAAATTTTGTATTTATGTAATAGAAGTAAAATGTAGATATATGTGATATAAATACAAAATTTTAATATGATTAATTAATCGTTTTCTTTTATTATTACATATTCTATAAAGGAGACCAGTAACTTATTATTAGATGAAGGTGGTTTAAAATATTGTTTCTAATTATGTATTAGTATATTTTTAATAAGTTACATTAGTTGTCTTTATACCTAGCTAAATCGTCTCATATTTTGAACTTTAAAGTGAGCCTCATTGAGTATAATTTATTTTAGTGTGATAACTTCAAGTTGTTGCATAAAAGTTTTCTTAAATAAACAATACTAACTTTGCCTGGAAATGTTTTCGATTATTTATAATTATATGGTACTACTGTAACAAATACCTTTTACATTATTAACATTAATTTAATTATTACTTAATACACAATACACACAATTCGGTTAAACACATTCATAAAAATGACAAATACAAAACACAGCTCACAAGAGCGACAAGACGCGTTTTCAAATGAACTAGTAATTAGTCTGGTCCAGTGATTCGTAATTAGAAAATTACATTTACCCATGTCATTCTGGCGCAGCAAAATATACTCAATAAACGACAGGTACATATTTATAACAATGGGTTTTTGCCCCATTGAGTCATGTCGAGGTATAAAATCTAATATATAAAATTCTCGTGTCACAGTTTCCGTTGCCATACTCCTCCGAAACGGCTTGACCGATTTTGATGAAATTTTTTGTGCTTATCCGGTATCTATGAGAATCGGCCAACATCTATTTTTCATCCCCCTAAATGTTAGGGGTAGTCCACCCCTAAATTTTTTTTTTATTTTTTAGACAAAATTTTTAATTTCTATTTTTTTATGATACAACATACAAAAATACATACAAACCTCAATTTTCACCCTTCTACGATCAACCCTTATTTTTTAATAGCCATTTTAGTAATTTAATCATTTTTCCTCTCCGGTCGAAAACTGATCAATCGTCATTTAATTAGTTATCCCCGCCAGATGTCTACAGGTGACGGACTGGGTGACAGATGGGTTACATACAGGGTGACTGACGGGTGACACACGGGTGACAGACGGGGTGACAGACTGGGTGACAGACGGGGTGACAATCGAGCAGATAGATGGGGTGACCGACGGGTTGACCGACAGGGTGACTGTCGGGGTGACCGACGGGGTGATGGACGGGGTGACTGACGGGGTAACTGATGGGGTGATGGACGGGGTAACTGACGAGGGTACTGACTGGGTGACTGACGGGGTGACTGACGAAAACGGACCAAAGTAGATCTTCTCATTACCTCCTTTAGAATTATTGGATTATAGGTGCCTACAACTCATTCTTTCAACCCTCTCTCTCCTACGCAGACGAAGTTGCGCGGGTCAGCTAGTTATGTTATAAAATTGTCACACACAGTCGAGCTGTAACATTTTATACAAAGTAAGATTTTCGATGAGCCCTTAAACATCCTCGCAATCGAATCGTCTAAATGAACCTCTCGAATTCTACCTCATTTTTTTTGTGTAACCATACGAAAATTGGCAGCGCTATCGTTTTACGATATCGTTCTTGCATATTAATATTACGATTTGAGGAACAAGTAAAGGTACATAAATAATTTTTTTATATATAGAGCGTGGCCAAGTACCATACATCGACACATCTTGTGTTTAGGAATCAGGAGTCAGGACCCTTCATTTGAGTTGTGACAAAATACAGAAAAGATTATGTAGTTTTCAGTGTACTTTTGATAAGGAGCGCCAACCGCAGAAATTATAACGATGTTATATACATAAATGTATGGAGAAAATGAAAACTGCCATTATTTTCGCAATTAAGAACTGTCGGAACAGCTTGTACTTAGTGTAGGTACAGGTTATATAGAGTTTAGACTAACAGCCGAATAAACGATCTCGTATAAATTAACTCGTGAAATAATGATCAAGGTTTACAATTTTAAGGAATAAATTTTGATGACACGTGACTGCCGCTTAACCACCGGCTCGGCGTTTACCAAAAGGCAATATATAGCCAGCCATTCAAATTTTCTATCTTTGTCATCAGAAATAGCTAGGTAATTTAGATTATTTTATAAACAATACATCTTGGCGGACTATTCCCTGCGTACAGTGAAATAAGATATTCACATAATTTGATTATGACTAGATGATCTGTAATACCCGCTGTACACTCGCCGAGACACGAGACACAGGCCGAGTGCGACATGTCACGAGTGTAGAATATTGCAGCGCTCGCCTTCCCTTGGTGTCTCGTTGTTCCTCGCACCCTCTGCTCTTATCGGGTTTTGTGGTCCTACCGTGCAAGAGAAAGAAAATGGGATGCGAAGGGTGTATTTGGACTTCCTACAATTTCACATTGATACTAAATGACCATTTAATTTAATTTTCATAACAGGAAATAATAGATTTCACGATACGTAGCCGATATTATGGGCGTCACTAAGGGGGGTGAGACGGCATGGGGGACGGGGTCAAACGATGGAAAATGAAAAGCTAGTCATGATTCATGATGCCATAGTTCATGTCCCTGATTACAAAGCTATTATGGAGATGTTATGAGGAAGATAGCATTATGTTCTCACCACGCGGACATTATTTTTTCCTCGTGGAATAAATAAAATCTTATTTACGGCCCGTACAATTAAATAAGACTACGGCCTTTGTTTTTAAAGCAGTTTTTGAGTGGTAGAACCATGCTATAAACAGTAACGTCTACAACACGAATGGGCCAGCTCAACCGGTTAGTTACCGCTGTCTCACAGAAAACTGATGTAAAGTAGCAGCTCGCTGTTGCGTTTCGTTTGAAGGTAAGATTTTTGGTGGCCTAATCCCCCCCGCTTTCCGAATTTCTACCTTTTGGTGTCTGGGTGTCTGTGGGCGGTAAAGCTGACTTACCATTGCGTATCCCACCTGGTGTGCAGCCCCTCTACCTCTATAATTAGTAATATTAAATCTATTTGATCAGTATATCTGAATAACGCGCCCAAGGAACTTTTAAAAGTTATTAGTTCACTTAGGCTCTGTGGCGTAGCGTGGGTTTCGGCCGCGGGAAGATCGCCGACCTTATATACTAGCGAGACGATACAAGTAAGCCCCTCTTGATGGTAAGTAAAACGGATTATCTGTCTCTTGCTCCAAGAGGCAAGGAGTCACGCTGTGTTTCCCTGTGATGGAGATCATCTGACCACAGCCTTTGACAGCCTCCGGGCGAGTAGGGAAGTGAAGCGAGAGGCCGTGGGTTTGATCCCCGCACCGAGACATCTTTGTATATGACACACAAATATTTATTTCCGGTCTGAGACCAAGTCTCTCTTAACAAGATACCCACGAAACAATACTCGATCTTAATAGGGCCTGAACGTCCGACCAGCGATGTTATGCGTATCGTTCTTGATTTTGAGGTATTAATCTACTGTATAAAAATAAGTCGGGTTTTCCTTCCTGACGCTATAACTCCAGAACGCACGAACCGATTTCCACGGTTTTGCATTCGTTGGAAAGGTCTCGGGCTCCGTGAGGTTTATAGCAAAGAAAATTCAGGAAAATTTTCAACAGAAAAGCAGGAAAATCTTTTCACGCACCGGCGCCATCTACTTAAAATATTGGTTTGTAGTACATGTTATGTATGTGTCAGAGATGGCGCTGTAAAATCTTTTTTCACGCACCGGCGCCATCTACTTAAAATATTGGTTTGTAGTACATGCTATGTATCAGAGATGGCGTATGTGAAAAAAGATTTTCTAGATATTAGAGATTTCACAGACGGGGTGACAATCGAGCAGACAGATGGGGTGACCGACTGGGTGACAGACTGGGTGACAGTCGGGTGACAGACGGGGTGACAATCGAGCAGATAGATGGGGTGACCGACGGGTTGACCGACAGGGTGACTTACGGGGTAACTGACGGGGTGATGGACGGGGTAACTGACGAGGATACTGACTGGGTGACTGACGAAAACGGACCAAAGTAGATCATGTCATTACCTCCTTTAGAATTATTGGATTATAGGTGCCTACAACTCATTCTTTCAACCCTCTCTCTCCTACGCAGACGAAGTTGCGCGGGTCAGCTAGTTTGATTATAACATTTGGGCTATTGTCAAATAGTATGAACATAACATAAGATCACGCCTGTGCACTGTAGTGTGTAGGCAGAGGCGCACTAGCGAACTAAAACACCCACATTTCGCTGAGCTTAATTCCGTCCCAGATGTGATAGGGGGCGAGCCTATCGCCATATCGGGCAGTAATTCCAGTCTGCGGGCTGATATGGAAAAATTCAATATCACTGCCCGATCCGGGGATCGAACCCGAGACCTCAGGATTCAGGACGGTAGTTGTACCGAAATACAACCATGCCACTGAGGCAGTCAAATAGTATGGTCTCAAAATAAAACATCTCAAAGGAATTTCCTCACTAAAAGTTCAAAAATCCTATACATAAATCAATTTCAAACCAGCACAGTGTAGCTCCAACGTGGCAACTGGTCACTGTTAACATTACTTGAACAAAATCTTTCTTTTTACCTGCGCTTATTCGACCTTAATGTGAGGTCCGGTCGGCGCAATACACGTTCAAGCATGTTGCAGAAAGGATTTGGCTTAGTCTACTGATGGACATAGGCCTCTCCCAAAGATTTCCAGATCGACCTGTTGCAAGCAACCTGCATCCAGCGACATAACATCTGTCTAACTAACACATATGTAGGCCAGCCACTGGCCAGTATGCAAACAATAGAAAATAATAAAATATGTAGAAATTAATAAATTCTATAATAAATGGAAAATATATTTATTATTGTATTAATTCTCTTATATTGAGAGGTAAGTGGCACTCATTCATTTGTGCATAATTTCTGCTACAAGTATAACAAAAGGTTTTATGAATATAGGGAAACATTGTCATATCATGCATACAGTTATCCACGGCAGGTTCTTCATTAATATCACTATTTATCAATATTGACCAGGGTTTTTTATGTGATATCACTCTGGAAAATTCTGTTGCTTCTAGTGCAGATAATGTCAATGGTTTTCTATTTAAATCACTCTGAAAAAAGAATTAAAGAATTAACAAAATAAATGTTTTTTATTTTTTTTATTTAGTCCTGTAATATTACTGTCCCACTGCTGGGCACGGGCCTCCTCTACTAATGAGAGGGGTTAGGCCTTAGTCTACCATGCTGGCCTAATGCGGGTTAGTAGACTTCACATACCTTCGAAATTCCTGTGAAGAAATTCTAGGGTATGCAGGTTTCCTCACGATAATAAAACTTACTTTACTGTAAAATATATTTTGTTTTATTATTATTCGTTAGCACACTATTAGCTATAAAGCTGATGCGTGTGTATCATAAAGTTTAATGTTCTTGTCCAGTGCGTTCATCTAGCATCCAGTGAATTCAGTGTAGGTGCCATTACAGTAGATCTTGATAGAGTTCCAGCCTTACAACACTATTGGACAGAAACTTCATTGGATTTCCTTTATAAGTCAATCCAGGTAGTTTTTTTGCTTGAAAGTCTTTAAAACATCTTTGATAGCAGTAGTATCTGACCAATGGTTAATTTCTGTTTAAAGCCATTGCTGATCAATGGGCCAATGTCCTAGTTTTGCATTTTTAGTACACAGGATTTCACATTAATTTGCAAAGCAAAGGCAAAATAATGTTTTCTATTTCAACAGACTATAAAATCTAGTTAAATAAGGTGCCTACCTCACACATTATACAGTGGTTATTATTTTCATTTCTATCGTCATTATGAACACCAATTTTGTCTGCAGTTTTGCACATAGTTGATACAGTTGACTGAAAATTCTCTTGAAGATCTGTTACAAATTTACTAATAACAGATTGTATACTGTTTTCCTGGGGTACATTTAGATGAATAGGAGTTAACTGTTTGATTCTTATATAGTTGTCAAGTTCTTCCTGGCTGATGTCTTTCATTGGCCTTATTATTTTTATTTTTTCATCTCTATTGTCTATAAAACCCTGAAATGTATAATACAATAAAAATATCTGGCATTAAAAATACAGTAGCTACAATGCAGTTTTTGTCCATATTCTAGAAATGTATACAAATATTTACCCCATTTGCAACTAACTATTTAGAATCTGCTTATTGTAACCACATATGTAAAACAACTGCAACTGATGTATGTTATACTATTATACAAAGTTAAATTATGCCACAAAAAACTTCATGAACTATATAAATAAACATAATTGGTGTGGGCTGATATTTATACATTTCTGGCATAACGTCTCTGTAGACACTACTTTTTTGCATACTCACAATATCATTTTGAATTTGTGATCCACGTCCAATAGATATATTTGATAACAAGTTTGTCGCCAAGCTTGTTGTAGTTTCTGCAGTGAATATTAAATCACAGTGAAAGAGGTTTGCATACTTGATAAACAAATTCCTTTTAATTTTCAATATAATATCATTACACACACTTATAGGTACTCCCATTAACATATCATTAAATTTTTCTGTATTTCCATCATTGACACTTGGCACACTGTTTGCATCAGGTTTTTTTAAATTAGGTTCAACATAATCAGTAATATTACCAATATATACATCAAAACCAAATGCTTTACATTGCTGTATGATATGGTTTACAGGCTCTAAGTCTCCATTGCCTGAAATTTCAAGATATAGGCATTATAGTGATTGTAAGAGTATTACAACAGGTACACCAGTGCTCAATGCTGCTAATGGGACTTTTTCATTTGAGAGATCACTTTTCCCCTGTGTAACTGAATTTGTGAAACACTGCTTTTATGAACTGGTTATTTTGGATCATTGTAAGATTATTTTTTACGAAAGGCAATGGTAATTTTCCAAACTGGAACACTGTTCCGACGGTCAAGCACTGAGCTACACCAAATACTAGTCTGCAGAAATTGGGGATAAGAAATTATTACGAGTTCATGAGTCATAAGACTGTACTTGCTATGTATAATAGCATTAATTTTCTATAGTACTATCAGAAGAGTATCTATACTTCCTGAATCTTATTTGCTATTATGATGCAAATGTATTCAGTCCTTTTGAGTTACTTATTAGTTATTAATCTCTAAAATTAAAAGTATGTACACAGTACAGTTATGAAAACCTAAACTTGCTAAATGATGATAGTTTTAGATACATTTTTATTGACCTCTGGAGGCAGATGGCCCACCAATGTCCATGGGTGATGGTAAATGGTTACCATCATCCATGGACATTGGCAATCTCAGGGACAGACAAGCCACTGCCTACTGTGTACATAAATGCTTTTTGCAAGCCTTGTTTGAAGAAGGAAAAGGGCTGCGGGAATATCGATGAGGGAAGTTCATTCCAGAATTTGCAAGTTCGTAGGGAAAACGAGCTCTGGAAACGCACTGTACTAGAAGTAGGTGGTTCCAAGTAGAATGGATAAACATTCCTCTGATGACGGGTGATGCGAATAATAATAGTATCACGACTATACGCCTATACTTACTCAAATGTAAGAAGACAGGGTTAATTCGTAGTTTCTTATGGTTATCTAAAACTATACCGTTGTGAATCAATTCCAATAATACCGTGGAACTTTTCCCACCAGACAAACAAATTAACACATTTTCGTTTTTTGCTAGTATTTTGTTTTTTCCTATAGAAGCGCGAAACTTATGTACAGTGTTTAATTGAAAGCAATGATCACAATATAGATCTCTTTTTCTTAGAGTTACAGAACCTACTGAACCGCACTTTTTGCAATCCATTGAAACGTCAATTGTGTTTTGTACAACTATTGATTTAAGTTTAATAAAAATCACAGTTCAGTATAAATAATTAATCTAAGCCTTTGTACGAACTACGAACGATACCACGCACAGGCGGCGACAAACTACATAGATGATAGAGATAAGAGATACTACGTCAGGCGGCTCCTTATTGTCTATTATACAACCTTAGTTACAACCAATAACCATAGAAATTTTATTATCTCTCTCTAAGTATACCAGAACACATTTTCATCTAAATTAGTAGAAATTGGTATTCATGATAATATTCTTTTTTAAATTGAAATAGACTTTTAATAAAATATACTCTACATACATCGTTAAAAAATTTAGTAGTAATGAAAATTGTGAATTCTGTTACATTTTTTGGAATTGTTTTCAATAAATTATAGTCAATGGTATAATTATTTCTATTAACAATAAAGTAGAATGATTTATATTTTCTTATCAGCAATACCATTGACATAAGGCTGTCACTGAAGTTTTGGCGGGAATTCTGACGGTGCGGGTGGTCCTATTTTAATGATTTCATATTCTAGTCTAAAGTTGTGCTTGTGGTTTAAATGTGATGTGAATCTAAGCCATAAACATCAACGAAGATGGACAGTATGAGGAAGCATTGAAATAAGTGATTTTGGACGCTTTTTGTCGGGTGGATGGGTGGACCATGTTCGACTCCTCCGCTGCGAGAAAATCGTCTAAAAATCATCAAACTGGAAAGAATTGACACCAAAACTCCAGCAGGGCCTTGAAATCAATCACATCCGACTTCAATGTACTTGCGAAAACTTAGCTATAGGTAACAAAGTATAATAAATAATAAAAAGTATACGGCTGAAGGACATTGTATCCATGGCTATGAACAATATAAAAAAAGGCTGTCACTGGCTGACATGCTGTCATAGAGAAAACGGTATTTTGCTATGTCGGATTGCTAATTAAACGGAGTAAACTGACAGATCGAAATGTCACTTTCCAAAATAATGTTGCTTACTTTCAAAACATAGGGATTGATCCAGTTCAATTTTTATCACTCAAAGAAACAATAACTCAGCACTAGCTTGCAAATTTAGAATTTTATTGCGTATTTTTAGAAATTTCAGCTTAACCCTTCGACTAAATGTTTGTGTAAATAATTTTACGTAAATAATCACAACAGATGCGCGAAATTATAACAATGAAAATTACAAATATTATTTTTGTTCTTTGAGAAAAATTACGTTCGGCACATTCATAGTTTTTGTAAGTTTTGTTTATAATGAACCATGACTATAATTCCAGTAGATATGCCATAACTTAGCATGCAGTAATTTACTATTACTATAATTCAGTAGACATGCAGTTCTAATTACATATTATGCAGGAATTACGATTTTTAGTTGGAATTTAGAAAATGAAAGAATGAAATGATTCACTGAATTGAAATGTTTGAATAATCTTGATCTTTTTACCGCAGCACTATTTAAATTTCATGAAAAAGTGGCAACATTCGAAATGTCAGTTTACTCCGTTTAATTAGCAATCCTACTATAATAAATTATTTTTATATTTGTATTTAAATGAAATGAATAAAGTAACTATGTATATTGTGTAATATGGTTAAATAAAATATTTCACCTCGGTGAAGGAATTACTTTACATAATTACGTAGTAATAAATTTTTATATTACTGCTTATTACGGTGTGCACAATTTTGTCTATAAAAGTAGAAACAAATTGAGTTACATCTAATACTAAAAAATAAATGTGAAAGTAACTCTGGCTGTCAGTCTGTCTGTCTATGGCGTTTTTACGGCTAAACCGCTGAACCGATTTTGATGAAATTTGGTAACAATGTACCTTTAACCCCAAAGACGGACATAGGGCACCTTATTGTTTTTAAATCTATCAATGAAATAGGGGATGAAGGTTTGTAGAGAAATTTTAGAACCGTTTAAGGAATTTTGATGAAATTCGGTATGAGGATACTTTTGATCCTAAAAACACAAATGAAGTACTTTATTTACGACCGACTTCCCAAAAAGGAGGAGGTCCTCAATTCGTCGGGTTTTTTTATGTATGTTACGTGATATCTCCGCCAAATATGGGCCGATTTTCAAAATTATTTTTGTGTTCAAAGGAGCTTATTCCAAGGGTGGTCCCATATAAATTTGGTCACGATCGGATTTGAAGTCGGTCCGTTAAGTTTTTAAACTTGTGATTATTTTACCTACCGTTAAAGGGATGAAGTAGGGATGAAAGTTTCTATGGACATTTTAGAAATTTAGTATAAGGATGTAGGATACTTTTGAGCTCAAGGACACAAATGGGGCACTTTATTAAAATCAACCCCTAAAAGGATGAAAGTTTATATGGGAATTCAGAAACCATTGCACAGATTTAAAAAAAAATAGTAGGTATGTGGAGGTCGCCTCCTTTGTCTAGCGGCAGTGAATATAGGCTGTGAACCGGGAGGTCCTGGGTTCGAATCTCAGGTTGGGTGTGGTGTTTTTTTCCTGAAACTATTTTCCCGGGACTGGATCCCCCAGATGGGGGTTGATCTCAGGCAGGCAGCCGGTCGTTTAAAATATGCCAAATCCTTTCTTGCAACAAGTTTGTAAAAGTGTGATGCGCCGACCCCACATTAAGGTGGGCTAAGGGCAGGTAGAAAGAAAGAAAAAAGTTGGTATGTGGATACTTTTAGTCCCAAAGACATACATGGGGTACGATGTTTTTTTAACCTAAATAAAACGTATAAGCATGAAATATACCGTGTATATGTCGATACTGAATGCGATTGATGAGTCATGCTCTTTTGTTGAGCGAGCATAGCAGTGACGTGTTGACTATATCTCTCTCGCTCCCTTAGTCCACTGGAGACGATTTTAAACCAACCATGGTCACACAGCTGAACAAACGGCGCAGTTTTCAATATGCATAATACAAAGTGGTAAGCGCGCCTTAAGAAGGTTATTTAAACTTCAAAAATCATCGTGACCCTACTAGACAAAGACAAATCTGCTTGAGACTTAGACTAAATAGCTTGAGATAAGTCTCTCACTGCGACTTAGCACTGCGAGCATTTTTGGCCATCAGAGAGCAGTCTTCTTTAATGGTGGGTACACACCGGCCGAACGAAGGCGAAAGAATATAAATGCCTGTTGCGTTCACATAAATAAAGTTTCGCTGTTGTATGAATGAAACAGGCATAGATTCTTTCGCCTTCGTTCGGCCGGTGTGTACGCGCGATAAGCGGAGCGATTCCAAGGTCTTTGCTTCCCCTCCAAAACTGACAAAAAAAAATTCCTCAGAGTAATAGGTGCGTGGCGGGTCCCTATTTATAACGTCCTTGTCTATGTAGTACTATAAAAATATTTTAATCTGGTTACCCTGATGTTGCTGTCTCTTTTGCAATTTGTATCTTTCATTGATATTTTATTTTCTTTCTTTCTTTTACGTTCACATAACTTGGGAAGCGGTTATTCGAGGTTACGAGTTATAAATTTTATTTTTCTCACGTTATTTAATAGTTTGTTAATTGTTTTGTGTTTTATTTGAATCACTATTTTTCAAAAGTGATTCATGTAAACTTAATTGTCCATTAAAAGTTTGCTTTCGTAAATAACCTCCAATTTCTTGACGAGTTTGAAAGTTTCGCCTGCCGCCTTCTTTGAATATTCTTTTTCCCAAAAAAGTTTAGTTTTATTACTTTGTTTGTAAAAAAAAGGTATCGCAATTGTGTGATTATAATGATGTACTTGTGCAGTGGCTGTTACTGGGGAAGCTGAATCATGTATCAACTTTTATAATTTCATTTTTACTTGATGTTTTCAGATGTCTGCTTTAGCCCAAGAGAAAGTTTGGTTTGACAAGAACGTCTATAATGATGCTGAAAAAGCCTATTATGAGAACCTGTCCAAAGTGAGTATAGAGCATGAAATGGTAAAAACATAACATGGTTGTCATCTACCTGATGGAGAGTTCAGTCCAGTTGTAAAATTTGTTAATTGCTTTTGGGACTACCTACTGTGAAAAAGGTGTTACAAGTTTAAGGCCATTCTTGGGATGATAAAATGACAGCACTAAAATCATAACCTGACAATTTTTCCATTCATACCCAATTTATTATGTAACATAAGCTCACGCCTGTATCCCCGAAGGGCGCAGTGCAGAGGCGCACTAGCGAACTAGAACACCCACATTTCGCCGAGCTTAGTTCCGTCCCAGATGTGATAGGGGGCGAGCCTATCGCCATATCGGGCACAAATTCCAAACTCCGGGCTGATATGGAAAAATCCAATATCACTTTGCCCGACCCGGGGATCGAACCCGAGACCTCAGAACCGTAGTCGTACCGAAATACCACCACGCCACCGAGGCAGTTATTATGTATAACGCACAAATCCTTTCATGAGAAACATAAAGTTATAGATTAATAGCAAATTATGCATTTGAACAATGGAAATTAAATCCAAAAGCAAAGAAGAAATCAATTGGACCGTGTTGTGTAGAAATGGTCCAACCCACAAAAAAATCACACCAATATGGTCTATTAATAGTTTAGATCATGTTGGCATCAATAACTAATTTATTGTAAAACTGATGAGTACCTTAACCTAAATATTTGAAATAATAGTACAATGTATGATTTACTTCTATTTATTATAACCATTCAGTAGATATTATAATTATATTTTACTCGTTAATTTTTTTTTTTAATAATCCCGTTTTACACTAATCACACCACTTTTATATTGTTGTCCCCTCTCCACTGCATATTCACCTCGCCCCTCCGCCACACATCTCCCTGCCACTGCACCTCTCCGCCATCTAGCTTGTCATTAGTCAATACTACTCTACTTCCATTACATTATGAATGTTGTGGGTATATTAAATACGTAGGTATATTACAATTTATGTGATAAATTTGTAAAAGCAACATAAATGTGGTTTTATAGGTACAAGCAAGCCCTCAACTTTCATTAACTCGTTCATCATTGGCCAGTGAAGTTGCTAAAGCTAGGCAGCATATTAAAAATTCTCTTGAATGTGTGAGTAATTTACTGTTTATTACACTGCACACATTTTTTTTAATATTTAGTTATATTGATTTTTAGCGAGTATATTTTTGCGAATATATTTGTAAAATTCGCAAAGTTTTATTTTTAGATCTGGCATTTATAATCCCATTTAGTTTGTAATGAAACATGTATAATATAAATATATATATTTTTGCAGATGGACAGTGTGGCAACATTGGCTGGTGTCTCTAACACAGAGCTGACCAACAAATTGACTAGTCTTGAGAAGGAAAATAAGGACCTTAAGAAAGCTATTGATGATTTACGCAACTTGGTCATCAGCCTGCAGGCAAGAGTGGATATAATTGAATCGTCGGGTGGAGCTAAAGTGACACCTAAAGTAAGTTAAGGTCTTTATTTCTGCTTCCACTTCTCCAATTTCAAACATAAGTTAGCACAACAATATTTCAAGAGACAGGAGACAACCCTCTAGGGATCCAGTTCTGAGTAAATCATGTTAGGAAAATCAGGTACCCAAGATTGGGTTTGAACCCAGGACTATATGGTCTGCAGATCATATTATGTAGACAATATTTACACTGTTTATTTAAAATAATGATATGTTAAAATCAAAATATTTTTTGAATACATAAAATGCTTATATATTTATTTTCCTTCAAGTTTTTACTCTACCATTTAGAAGGATGTTTGGCGAGAGAAGGTAAGAAATTCTGGCATGTAAAATAGGATGTAAATGGTTATTTAATTTTAATTTGTTTTTCTAACACTATATTCCCAGGAATAGATTCCTCACATGAGGGTTGACGTCAGGCAGGCAACCGGGCGTAAAAACTAAGCCAAATCCTTTCTGCAACATGCTTGAAAAATTGTTGTGACGACCCCACATTAAAGTGGAATAAAGGCTGGTAAAAGGAAAGAAAGTATATTAGAAGACTGGTTAATCTTTAATCACTATGCATTATGATTATTTTAAGGAGAGTGCTGCAGTGACTGTCCCATCTGGTGCTAAGGGTGATGGCGATGGTGACGATGATGATGATGATGTAGACCTCTTTGGTTCTGAGGATGAAGAAGAGAGTGCAGAAGCTGCAAAAGTACGAGAGGAACGTCTAGCTGCATATAATGCAAAGAAGGCTAAAAGTACGAGCTAATTAGTCAAATAGCATAAAATAGTCAAATAGCATAAAAGTCTATTAATCTTCAAGAATCAAAAGATTTCCCATTGGTGTGCCAGCTTTCCGAGTCTGATTTAAGTAATAAATTAAGTTTAATCCTTCCTTCCCATTCCTGGGGGTTTGATTCCCAGGTCGGCAAAGGCGATTTTTCTAATTTAATTTGCCCGGGACTGGATCTCCCACCACTCATAGACACCCAAGACACAAAAAGTATAATGGGTATGTTGCAAACCAAAAAGTAGGGAATGGAAGGGGAGGGAAAGGGGATTGGGAAAGGCAGGGGGAAAATGGGCCACCGGAAATCTCACTCACCGAAAGAAACGCGACAGCAAGCTGCCACTTTACGCCTGTTTTCTATGAGACTGGTATTAAAACCGGTCGAGTCGGCCAATTCATGCTGTAGACGTAACTGTCTACAGCGTAATAGGAATGTAACAAGTAAAATACAGTTGGTGGTCTATATTTTATTAGCTATTAACTGTTCAAGTATCTTTGTTTACAGAACCCGTATTGATTGCAAAGTCCAATATCATACTAGATGTTAAACCCTGGGATGACGAGACTGACATGGCAGCCATGGAACAAGCTGTAAGAACTATTAGTACAGATGGACTCCTATGGGGTGCTGCTAAACTTGTACCTTTAGCATATGGCATCAAAAAACTGCAGATATCATGTGTTGTTGAAGATGACAAGGTGTCTGTGGACTGGCTAACTGAAGAAATTGAAAAGTTCGAGGACTTTGTAAGTGTATTTGCTACAAATAAATAAATAAATAACACCCAACTGTCACATACATAGTCCTGACACCACACTAAGATCGAGTCTTGTGTCGTGGGTATCAGGAACTACGAGAGACTTTCGATCTCGCAACACCCAGACCCGAAACAAATATCTGTGGGCCGCACAAATATTTGTCTCGGTGCGGGGATCGAACGCGCGGCCTCTCGCTTCACACCCGGATGCTCGCCCGCTGTGCAACGGAGACTGTCAAATAAGTGTCATATTCTTTTATGCTGGCACGGTAATGCGATTACCTGATGGTAGTAATCACAGTCCAAATAATATGTCGTTTGCACACTCATAGTTCGTCGTTAATACGAGCTAGTACATTTGTAAAACTGCATACACATTGACACCACTGACGATTTAATATTATTCATTGGACACGTCATATGTAACACAAACACTTCACACCGGAATTTATAGAATGAAATTCAAAATAACAAATACTTTCATTCTCTGACTTGGACGTCAATGATAACGAATTCGATTCTATCGTTTGTATTGACATCCATGCTGCATCCTACTACTATAGTCTGATTGCTAATAAACTAAGTAAACTGACATTTCGAATATTGCCACTTTTTTATGAAATTTAAATAGTGCGCTGCAGTAAAAAAACAAGATTATTTAAACATTTCAATTCAATGAACCATTTCATTTTTTCATTTTCTAAAGTCCAACTCAAAGTCGTAATTCCTGCCTGATGTGTGATTACTACTGCATGTCTAGTGAATTCTAATCATAGTAAATTACTGCATGCTAAGTTATAGTATGTATACTGGAATTATAGTCATGGTTCATTATAAACAAAACATACAAAAGCTATGAATGTGCCGAACATAATTTTTCTCGAATAATAAAAGTAATGTATTTAATTTTCATTGTTATCATTTCGCGTATATGTTGTGATTATTTACGCAAAATTATTTACACAAACATTTAGTCCAAGGGATTTCTTAAAATACGCAATAAAATTCTAATTTTGCAAGCTAGTACTGAGTTATTGTTTCTTTGAATAATAAAAATTTAACTTGATCAATCACTACTTTTTGGAAGTAAGCAACATTATTTTGGAAAGTGACATTTCGATATGTCAGTTTACTCCGTTTAATTAACAATCTTACTAAATTATAAACGAATAAAAAAATACTGAAGAAAAGTAAGAGAAAGAGGAATAACTGCGAAAAAATGAATCCGAAATTATAGTAGGATTGCTAATTAAACGGAGTAATCTGACATTTCAGATGTTGCCACTTTTTTATGAAATTTAAATAGTGCTGTGGTAAAAAGATCAAGATTATTTAAACATTTCAATTCAGTGAAACATTTCATTCTTTCATTTTCTAAAGTCCAACTTAAAGTCGTAATTTCTGCGTAATGTGTTATTAGTACTGCAAGTTCTATTGAATTATAGTCATAGTAAATTATTTCATGCTAAGTTATGGCATGTCTACTGGAATTATAGTCATGGTTCATTATAAATAAAACTTATCAAAAGCTATGAATGTCCTGAACGTAATTTTTCTCAAATAATAATGTAATATTTGTAATTTTCATAGTTATCATTCCGCGTATCTGTTGTGATTATTTACGTAAACTTATTGACACGGTCTTTTAATCGATGGGTTAAGCTGAAATTTCTAAAAATACGCAACAAAATTCTAATTTTGCAAACTCGTGCCGAGTTATTGTGTCTTTGAATGACAAAAATTGAACTAGATCAATCACTATGTTTTGAAAGTAAGCAACATTATTTTGGAAAGTGACATTTCGATCTGTCAGTTTACTCCGTTTAATTAGCAATCGGACTATAGTATTATTGGAAATAAAACACCGTATATAGAATAAAATCAACAAGTATATTTATACGTTATTTATTTCTTATGACACGGTGACAACTTACTTGTAAATAGATCGTGTAACAAAAATGGCGGAACCCGCTTCAAAGTAAACACATATTTTTCGAAGTTATGCCAGGTACTCTTATTTTTTATTTAGTTATTATAAATGCGAAAGTTTGGATGGATATTTGTTACTTATTCACGCCTGTATGTTGGAATGGATCTGGGTGAAAATTGGCAGAGATAGTTTATAGTCTGGTATAGCGAATGGGCTACTTTTCATCCCGGAAAAATTTACAGTTGTCGTGAGAAAGATTATTTTATAAGTACATCCTACATCATTCGTACGTGACGTAAAAACCTTCGCCCTGAATTACCAGTCCAGTTGTACCTAAATCGCCCATTTATGACACTCATCAGCCGTGACCATCCCGCTTGTACGAATAAACATATTTTATTTGCAGGTTCAAAGCGTCGATATTGCTGCATTCAATAAAGTTTAAACAAATTATGGCCATTATTAACTTGTTAAAAGTAAAATTGATTCTATGAGGTGGTTTTTTATTTTATTTATTATAACCCTATGTATTTAAATGGTGTATTTTATGAAAGGGTAGGCAAAAGTGCAAATCGTTTTTTCCCTTTTTGCGATGTGCGAGCATTTTTTCGCGAGGCACAAATAACGGCTACGAGTATAATGTGATTTGAATTAAGAATATAAAGTAGTTTAGAATTTGTGCCCGATATGGCGATAGGCTCGCCCCCTATCACATCTGGGACGGAACAAAGCTCGGCGAAATGTGGGTGTTCTAGTTCGCTAGGGCGCCTCTGCCTACCCCTTCAGGAATACAGGCGTGAGCGTGAAGTTAATGAAATTACCTCCACACCGCACTGCCTTCTTCTATTACTATGTTACCTACATGGCTACATCCACACATACGTAAATCGTCAAAGACAAAATTACGTGCACAATGTAGGTACATATTGTGTGTGATAACATCCGAGGTATTTCCTTGTATAAAAGGGAATAAATATTAGAAGGACGGTTGTTTGGGTCATTAACCATTTTGCCGACCGGTAACTGATCTGTCAACTCCCATATCTCTCAGAACACCACGACTTTGTATGAAGCATTGGGACAGGACAAGACTTGGATCAGGCTGCCTGTAGAAGTAAGTGCTGCATCCAGGGTAGGGGAGAGGGTGCACGTGCCCCTGGGGGAAGGCAAAATCTGGCGGGCGCCCTAATTTGGGGCAGGGGCGCCTTAAGGCATGCGTGGGCCCTCGGGCACATAACAAATTGAGGGCCCCTTAGATCATGTGTTCCTGAGTGGTGAGGTGCCCTTCCTTGGGGGCCCGAGTGTCTGGATGAGATATATGTATGAACTGAATTAGCTAATATTATATAAGTTAATATATTTTTATTACATTTATTATATGTATCTACCTAGAGGCAAGATGGAAGAATCGTAAGGTACCCGTCGATTATTTGCTGTAAAAGTTGAAATAAAATTATTTTTATGGATTTTATCACGATTTGGTTTTAATTTTTATTTTTTTATTCCCGACGTTTCGAAGGCTGTCCAACCCGTGACCAAGAAGACTGCAAAGCCTTCGAAATTCGTGATAAAATCCGTAAAAATAATTTTATTTCAATGAATAGCATTCGCGTAAACTTAAGAAATCAGTTCTGTAAAAGTTATACTTTTAGAAATGCAACAATTGGGTACTTGAATAATTTTTTAAAATTAATTTTATATGAAATTTACGTCGTCTAAAATATAGAACAGAAAGTAATATTTAAATATATTCTAAAGAATAACAAAGTTATAAGCTTTTGAAATTTGGTGTAACCTTCAAACTGCGGGAAAGAGAAGTATCAGTATAACCACGTCACCGCCATAACGGTACTTGCGTTGGAAAAGGAAATTTAAAATATGAATTGCTGCCTCATTTTTCAACCAATTTCGAAGCAGTTTTTACAGTTGTAGGGTTTCTTTTTTGTTTTGTTTGGTACTACATATAAATATGTGTATAAATTCAAACATAATCAAGTACCCAATTGGAAAATATACAGTATCGATAGATCCATGTTGTAGGTAGGTATCTCGAAGATGTAGGTAAGTAGAAGTAACGTTATTCCAGGAGTATGCCTGTGTAAAATACGCCGACAGCTACCCTTTAATGTGTTACGCACCTGTTTTGTGTGGCTTTCACCATTCATTTTCACAATTCTTGGAAGTAACACACACAAGCTCACGCCTGTATCCTCGAAGGGGTTGGCAGAGGTGCACTAGCGAACTGGAACACCCACATTTCGCCGAGCTTAGTTCTGTCCCAGATGTGATAGGGGGTGAGCCTATCGCCATATCAGGCACAAATTCCAGACTCCGGGCCGATATGGAAAAATCAAATATCACTGCCCGACCCGGGGATCGAACACGAGACCTGAGAACGGTAGTTGTACCGAAATACAATCACGCCGTCGAGGAAGTAATTTATAAATATGTGGGTAGAGTGTATACGTAGACACACAACTCTGTTAGGTGATGGGTAAAATGTGTTGCAATGTTTTAAAGTTCTAAGTTATATTGCCCATCTTTAGGTCCATTTTTGATAGGGATTATGTTGTGACGGGCGCAAGAAGTTAGGACGAATGATACAGGGCCTTACTTATAAAAACATTTTAAAGCAAATGGTAAAGATTAGTCTGTCCCTTTTATTTTCAAACAATGTGAGGCAAGGAAAAAAGTGATACGACGATTCTTACCCTTCCAACATGAGATAAGTCCTAGGTATGTAAGTTTTTGGATCACTATTCTATTTTTTCCACCTGCCCTTGTCATACTTGAATACGGAGTCGGCGCAACACATTTTCAAGCATGTTGTATAGAGGATCCGGCTTAGTTTTTTTACGATTGGCCGCATGACCTCAACGGCAGCCCTTCCCCCCAAGGAGTATCTAGTCTCAGGCAAATTGTATTAGAAAATACCACTAGACCAAAGAGGTGACATTGATCATATAAATGGAAATTAATAATGTAGAAAAATACCTAAAGTGGTGAAAATATAAATAACACTCAAAAGACATATATGTATTAAACCGGCCAAGGGCATGCTTCATACATATCTGTCCACGCACAGTACAGGGTTCCGAAGTAAGGGTAACTGTTACTTAAATGTAATTTTATTACACATAATTTTAAGTATACGGTCCATAAACTACTACCTGTTTTATATAACTAACAACTTCATTTAAGTGCTATTTAAGATTTTTTTCTAAATTTTTTTTTTTACTTTGGTCGTCTATTACTTGTTAACTTGTAAAGCCTCCTTAGCCGTGATAGTTCGTCTTTTAAATCCATTATAATTTGCTATTACTGTGAATTTTTTCACGAATCCAAAACTAACCGTTTAGGAAATAGAGGGGGGGGGGGGACGCATTTCTGGCGCGAAAAATATCTCTTAAACAAGCTGGTTTTGTTAAGGGTCGGGAAACAAGGGATCAAATACTTATACTTCGACAGATAATTGAAAAAGTAAGAGAGTTCAATATCCCACTTTATATCTGCTTTGTCGACTTTCGCAAAGCCTTTGACACGGCTAAATGGCAAAAGTTTAGGGATATTTTAGTTTAATGGGTATCTCGTCGACTCTACATGGACGGTACAACAACAGTTCGAGTAGATGGTGTCGATTCAAACATTTTTTACACAATGGTAGGAGTCGGACAGGGAGGCATTCTCTCACCGCTACTATTTAACACCTATACAGAACACATCATGAGACTGGTATTGGACCAATGGGATAACTTACGGTACGCTGATGACATAACTCAGTCTCAGTCTTCCAACTCAAAATCAGGAAGACATGGAAGAACTACTGAAACGCCTAGAGAAAATAAGCCTCTCCTAGGACCTTACAATAAACAAGAACAAGACCAAAATAATGATAGTGGACAGAGCTGATCTGAATAAACCTGAATTTTTTACACTCGGTAATTGTGAAGTTTTTCAGAGTTTTGTATACCTCCGTTCCACTATAACACACGTGGTAGTGACGATGAGATCAGAAGATGTGCAATTACAAGATCTATAGGTAAGCTTTACAAAGTCTGGAAGAATCGCAATATCACCAAAACTACAAACGTCCGCCTCATGAAAAGTTTTGTTTCCCCAAATCTGCTTTACGAAGCATAGACGTGGACTCTCAGATTACAGAACCGCCTTAAACTAGATGTGGTGTTGGAGGCGACTATTAAGAATACCTTGGACTGCGCATCGTACAAACGTCTTTATACTCCAAGAGCTTAAAATCAAGTAAAGATTATATCGTTGACTGGGCAAATACGAATCCTCAAATATTTTGGTTACGTCGTACGTAACCAGGACTCTATGGAGCGTTTGATTGTTCAGGACACGCTCAATGCAGAGTTTTTTGGCAGTGACCTTGCCAATGTGAAGTAGTCGATATCATGTTTCTTTTCAATAGAGCAATTATAAAGTTTTCGTAATGACCATGAGACTCACATGTGAACGATCTCAAGGTCTTGCTAGGATTACTGTGGCAATTCCAGTGCGATGCCCCTCTGATGACCTTCCCTTAGCGAATCGATCGAACTAAGTCAGCCAACTCATCAAGAAAAACTCATCAAAGATCACCGGGTACAAAGTTCCCACATCATACTGTCCGTCTTCGCTGAAGTTTGGTACATATATAAAACCACATCACTTTAAAACAACAAACACAACTTTAGACAATAATAAAGTACCGTCTTTACAAAGGCTGATAAGTAATAACATTCTCTTACACCAGGTCACCAGGCAAGCTAGTAGGTTTGAGCTTTGCATTCATCGAGGGGGGACGTGGGGCTATTTTGGTAGAAGGGAGTCGTGATTACACGTTATTTTTACTCTCCAAGGGGCCCCGAATTCTTGAGTGCCCAGAGGCCCATGCATGCCTTAAGATGGGCCTGCAATAATATGAAATAATTTTTAACAAGGGATGCCCACCCTGTCAGACTTCCCATCAAAATCCGTCCTATTATATAGTGACACCCAACAGTCACACATACATGATCACCCAACAGCCTTATGTTGAGGGTATGGCAAATTACGAGAAACTCTCGGTCATCCAGATGCGATACGAATGTTTGTTAGTCATGAATTTTTGCTAGCTACGCCACCAACACCGTCAATACGTGGCAAGTTATACCGCAGAAACCACTTCAACGACATCTGTTGGGATTCTTCTATCGACAAAGCCTCATTTATTTTTTGGGTTTCGGAGACAAATGGCCAAAATGATTTGTTATAATTTCGTCTTTTCTAATCAATCCCAATGGAGCCCTCGTTGAAATCTTTTCTAGGATAAAAAAAATGACTAAAGAAATTAATTAAATCTGTGATGGTTTATTAAAAGCAAATGGCAAAGTTGAAAAGTACTTTAAAAAATGATAATATAAATATAGTGTAGGCTGTTTGAACTTTCCAGACTTGAAAGTTATTTAATCTTCGGTCGGTAGTATATTCGTAACAAAATCTGATTATAAGAATGGGGCAGAAAAGTTCTGGAATTGAGACTACATACCGGCAAGCGCAGCGTTGGATGTCCACCTGCGAGGTGAACAGACGACCTAATAAAGTTCTCAGGAAATCGCTGGATGCAGGCCGCTTCGAACAGGTCGATCTGGAAATCTTTGGGAAGGCCATGTTCAGCAGTGGTTAGAACAATTATGAACCCTAAAATGTAATAGTAAATAATTTCCTACCCATACTAGTAGAGATCTTTTTGGAAGCGGGTATGTAAAGTCGCGTCTCCTGCACATGTTGCAACAAAATACAAACACAAAACAATATTTTTCGTTCTTAAACTCTTGATTATTGTAAAAACTACGAGTGATAGGTAAGTACCTAAATATGTATTAATAGTATAAATAATATTTACGGCTTCTTTTGTTTTTAGTGATCCGTATCCAAATAGCAAAAATACAAAAATATACATTACAAATACAATATAATAAGTATGTAGGTGCCGCCTACTTATTGTTATCTAAATACTACGCTGTTGGTCTAATATGCCGTATGGTAAAATAATAAAACTGATATTTTGTCGCATGAAAGTCCAATAAGTGGAAGTTGCGTAATGTTGGGCAATTTCATGTACGCAGGTCTCGAATTTTGTAACGGCTACAAGCGTCGCGTCACGCGTCGTGTCGTACCGCCGCGCGTTGTCGGCGCGATCGTGGTGCGGGTGCGGCGCGACGCGGTCCGGTGACCGGCGAGACGTGGCGGCAATCTTTGCCTCGGGCAACTCTGCTGGCGTACCCCGACGCGATTCGACAGGCCGCGTCGTAACGCAAGTCGCAAGATGGTCTTTGTACCGTCTGCAACCGACACTGCCTTGCGTCAGTTATAGTTTGCCAAATATGGTCTTGATTTTCTGAACTTTAATTTTTAAATATAACACATTAACGATAACTTCTATTCGTCTTTCTTTCAAACCATGAAACTCAACTTTAAAAACAATGACATGCTGATGATATTGATATTGTCTAATATAAGTAGTAAGTATAGTATTAAGTAGTAGATAATGTTCCCTTATAGATTGAACGAGACACCCTGGGCAACGTCCTCGGGTAGGAGGGCCCCGACCAGCGCGGCGGCCAGCATGCACGGAAGATAAATTCGTCGTTTTGGTGCGTGCGAGAGCGAGGCTCGGACGGGTGCGCGGGGAGGTGCGGAGGGCGGCGGCGCCGGCGCGCGGAGGCTGCTGCGCTCAGAGCACCTGCGCCCGCGCTCCGTAGCGCCGCTCGCCGCGTGCTCGAGTACCCGCGCCCGCGCACCGGCCCGCGCCGCGCGCAGCGTCGAGACGCCGCCCACGGTATGTGAAATGCCGGTGGCGCGTCGGGGTCGGTCGGCAGCGCGTCCGCCACTGCGCTATCGGCCGCGCTGCTTGTTGGCGCGGTTGGTTGCGCCGCCCGGCCGGTTTTGTAATTTCGCCGGGCGGACCGTGACGTCACAAGACTAGTTTAACGCGCGAGCGTGACGGTCTGCGCCAGGACGCCCGCGCCGTCGCCGCCCCCGACCTTAGTACCAGTGCGATGACGTGCTCGCTCGTCTTCTCACCTACGACTAGAAGTGATCATGACAGTGCGACGGTTATTTGGCATTCAGTTCTTGTTCGCTGTATGTTTGGGAAAATCTCTGCTGATCTAAAGTTTTTTTGTTATTGTTTGGAATGTATGAGATAAAGGTATTTAGCTCTCCATAGTGATTATATTTTTGGCTAAAACAATGGATGTTTCCATTATTTGTATAAATGTAAACATGTGCGATGTTCGATCACAACGTCGCACTGTCGCACATAAGGATTTTTTTGTTTGTGTGAGTGACTTAAGTATGTGCGCTTATGTATGTTTAAACGATGTGGCCGGCGAGCTTCAGCTGTCTGTGTGTGAGTGCACACTCGGACGGCTCGACCCCGCGACACAGCCTTTTATTTTTCCTCCTTCAGCACTCGGTGTGCTCCGCGGCCTCTGGCACCGAGTCGGGCGGTAAAATGCTCGAATTGACTAAAATACCACTTTTATTTAATTAAAGTATGAGTTATTTTTTGCGATATTTTTCTTAATTAACTGACTATCTACTTTGGTACAATAATATTACGACCTATCCAAAGAATAAAGTTACATATGATAATTAATCGAAATTGCTTTTATATTTTTCTGAGCTTAAATTAACCTATATATTTAACTAATACTAGTATTTTTTTAAATTTATGACATAATAACAAGTTAAATTATGACATAGCTTAAAAAAATATTGACTAGTTAAATATACAGGTCAATAAATAAGCTCAGAAAAATAAGAAAGCAATTTCGATTAATTATCATATGTAACTTTATTCTTTGGATAGGTCGAATTTATGATTGCTGAAGGTAGTTTATATTTGAGAAAAATATTATTAAAATCAGTTGACAGATTAATATTTATGATTTTAGGGTAGGTTATTTTATTAACTGTCTAGTCTAAGTAATAACTTAATGGCAATTCTAAATGCAATGCACTTTTAAGAGGTGCAAGGCTATATTTACCGACACATCTTTATCCATCCATCTCACTCTTGTTGGAAACTTATATTGACATCTCTTTTACTCGTCTGTGCCACAGCCTCCGCAACAAAGCAACGGGTAGCTTTATCTGTGAATGTGCTTTTGCCAATTACTAGTAATTTTATTTTATTTATTCACATTAAACTCGAATGTAAGTAATAGGGATGTTTAAATATGTATCGATTAAACATTTCTCTAAAAGAATATAGGTACCTATTTTGTATGCATTTATTTTTTTGTGACCTTTAGCAAAGATCTCCACTACAAATAGTATTTAAGAATGCCTGAGCTTGCAGAGAACTATGCGTTTTGTTCGAAAAGCGAAGGCGCGGGAGATAAGTTAGGTAAACAATTACTGTAATGGTTGTTATTTGCCAAAAAGTTGTTGTTCACTGACAAGTTTGACAGGCACGTGGATACAATAGTGTTATTACCTGTTTATACCGTACAGTCGCGGTGGTGAGCTTCGGCTCGGCCGCGCCGCCGGTCGCGGTCCGGAGCCGGCCGGCAGGCTCGGCAGGGCTACTCGGCTGCTGAACAAGTTCGGGCGCTTCTCGCCGGTCAGGTGCCACTTGATACTTGTTCTTTTCTAACTGGACTCGAATCAGCTGTTACTGCGTCGTCCTCGGCATCTTCATATTGTATGTGTTTCATTGTAAACGTTTGTTCCGGCTCGTGTTGTTTAATTGTACGCGCGGAAGTTTGTTTTATTATCGACCTTCTCTTTTTGCAAATAAAAACATTTATTGTATGCTCTTGGTTTTACACTGTTTATAGCAAATCAATTAACACAATTTACATGCATATATTATACTACATACATACAGCTGAGTAGTATAAACTCGGAGGAATAAGCTGAGGTGCGGGAAATACATACGTTCATGTTTTGCCGAGCTTATTTCTGTCCCATGATGTAGTGTGCAAGCTTAACGCAGCATCAAGTGCATTCCAATCCTGGGCGAATCTGTATTGTTGAATATATTTTCAAATCGTAAGTCAGTAGGGTAACTTTTGACACTCGATTCGATTTCAACTACAATTCAATTCCATGTCGCCCTGAGTGACTTAAAATTCCATCGAAATTGAGTTCAAAAGTGTACTAACGTCGCGTTAAAAATGACCAAATGACAAGTTCTCAAATCTAACGCGATATGAGAGCACTTTTTATCTCGATTTCGGTGGAATTTTTAGACTCTAAATGAAATCGAATCGAGTGTCAAAAGTCAGGCCCCAGAACAGACAAGTTTTCATTCGACCTAGGGATTGAAGTTAAAACTTCAACGGTTTCACGGTATAAATTTCATTACATTAATGAGGTGCTAATAATTAATATCTTGGTGATTGTTATTTTTTTTAAATCAATAATATGACTGCCTCGGTGGCGTGGTGGTATTTCGGTACGACTTCGGTTCTGAGGTCTCGGGTTCGATCCCCGGGTCGGGCAATGTGATATTGGATTTTTCCATATCAGGCCGTAGTCTGGAATTTGTGCCCGATATGGCGATAGGCTCGCCCCCTATCGCATCTGGGACGGAACTGAGCTCGGCGAAATGTGGGTGTACTAGTTGGCTAGTGCGCCTCCGTCTACCCCTTTGGGGATACAGGCGAGAGGTTATGTTATGTTGGAGGTCGCTAGCAGATCAAATATCAAACTGACTCGTTATTAGGGTAGTGTTAACTATTGGATGGTTTATTATTTCAAAATTCTAATTGGTCCAAACAGGATATGTTGTATTTTACGAAAACCAGTGATTTTTCCTGGAAAAGTAAAGTAAAATGAAAAGTAAAGTGAAGTTTTCTTGATTCAACATTGCAAGAGTATAATAATGAACTGGGATGTTTTTAGTAACACTTTCTTCCAGTTTCATCCGCGTTGAAATCTTTTCTAGGATAAGAGTAGTTTTAAAAATTTGATAACCCCTTAATTAACATTTTGAAAAACATAACAATGATTTGTTTATTAGGATTAATATAAGATTTTACTTGATTATTTTTTTTCAAAGTTATTATGTTGTAATCCTATAGGAAAATATAAAATAAATAAATCAATAATAAAAAAAATAATAAAGAATTATATAATAAATAATAATATAAATCCTTTTATTTCTATAGAAAAATCCTGTCTTGGCGAACTTAGTGTTGTGAGAGTATTTTTTAAAGTGTAGCATTAATCTGGGGGCACATTAGTGCCCCCGCCAAGTCGAGTAAAAAAGCGGAACCGCCGTACCATCCTTTTCTCGAAGCAGTTCAGGCCATTTTCGACCCCCTATAACTTCGTTGTGGATAAAACTAGATAGGTCTTTTGCATCGTCCTTTGGTTTGTTTTTATTTATAATCTATTTTATGTGTATGGATATAATACTAGATAAGACTTGATAACTTTTAATAATTTTTGTTTTGAATTACTAACCAGAGTGGAATGGTCATGACTATTCGTCCTTATGGGCCATTATAAAATACATATGTTTTGACCTTTGTTTGGAAGTAAATGGGTGTGATATTTTTTTCTTTTGAATAGAGATTGTGGAATATAACAATTGACGTAAGAAAAGCACGATGGATAAGTTTTAACAGACAAATGAGGAATGCAAGTGGAAATCTGAATGTCTGCCTCTCTCATTCTAAACAAAGGGAAAAGGCGTGAGTGGTATTTGTATGTATAGATTATAAATATAAAGGATTTGGGTGTTTTAAATGCAGGTCTAATCAATATCTTTTATTCGACTTGAAGACGAGCGAGCACTTTCGTCACTGGTTTTCGCGAGAACTGTATTTACTTCATAAAAACGACCAGTCGGTTTATATTTCAGAATTTGAAGTGGAGTGTTGAGCGGGGTGCTCCTGAGTGGAGCCTCCGCCCGCACCAAGACGTCTCCCTTTGTGCCGAGGTACGGCGGAATGTCTGTGTCGCCCCCGTCGGTGGGTGCGTGCGAGGAGCGCTCGCGCACGCCCAGGTCGGGCGCGTCGCCCGCGTCCGCGCCGCGCTCGCCTGCGCCCGCGCACGCCGTGCTCGCCACCATGACGCCCGTGCAGCCCGCGCACGACTACTACCCGCACAAGGTCGAGATGGACTCCGACGACGGATACCCTCCCGACGCGCACTCTTACCGACACTCGCCACACGAGCTCGCCGCATACGCCACTGACGGCAAGGTGCCCGTGCAGGCCGATGTCTACGAACAGGGAATGGACTCCATCGATGAGAAAACTCCTATAGACCTCATATATGAAGATGAAAAGCAAACGGTCATCTACACCACGACGCCGGATCAGAAGCGAGTGGAGATGATAAGCGGGCAATTAGAAGACGGACAACTGGTGAGTGGAGGAGGACAGCTGGTGGACGGCGGCGTATCTGTGGTGGTGGGCGCGCCTGGACAGCCGCCTACGGTCCTCGTGCTGGCAGACCACGTCGTCGATGAGCTTGGACAAGTTATTACTATACCCAGGTAAGTAATTTATGTTTAAACTCACCTGATAATCTTCGGTATAACCATTATTTAATTTGTTCTAACATGACCACAGTGAATCGGTCGTTTTAACTAATTTCCTATAATCTTTTTATCCATAAAAATACAAATGTTTCGCATCGTGTTTTATTACCTCGGGTTTATGAGATTACACGGAAATATATCGTTGTCACTGTTGCCAGGTGAGGCAACTATTGGTCGGTGGGAAATTCCATCAACGTCGCATATAGAATTCCACAGTGTTTGAAGAATATAGTATATTGCCATAATTTTTTCTACCGACATTACTGACCGTTTATAATTGAATACTCTTCTTAAAATCCGGATAATAAATGATGTCGTAATTGAAATATAATAGCAGTTTTAATTAAGCGTTACAACGACATAGACGATTTAGTAAATATCTCAGATAAAGTTAACAATACGTTACGTGATACGTCACGAACATGACGCCGACTGCGTGTACTAATTAATTCGTTAATGATCGGCAATGTCGACAGAGTCAGCGACGTTGACGGTTCATTTAAACTGCATAGTCTGTATAGGTACTTAGTGAGTACGAGTGCAGTGTAGTTTTAAGAATGAGGTGTTTGTGTCGGAGCCCGGAGCCCCGAGGTCCAGTGTGGTCCGTGTGGTGTGTAACGGTTGTGCGCGTTAGGAGCGGCGCGTGTGGGCGGACCGCGGAGAGACGCGCTCACCTTGAACTTGCCGCGAGAGCCGCGACCGAGCCGCGACCGAGCCGCGATCCGCGCCCGGCTAGAGCGCAGCCGCCGCACCACACCGCGCTCTGTCTCATGGCGGGTACACACCGGCCGAACGAAGGCGAGATAATCTATACCTGTTGCGCTCACACAAACAAACTTTCGCTGTTGTGTGAATGAAACAGGAATAGATTCTTTCGCCTTCGTTCAGCCGGTGTGTACCCATTACATGGTGTGTCGCGGTTGTGTAGCGAACCGCAATTATATTCCACTATGGCGTCTGACTATCAACATGAGTATTAAATACTTTAGTGAATATTGTTAATTTGATATATCTCCAGTAGGGATTGCGTTGGTATGGATTCCGTATTTCCGCGGGATTCGAATTACATTTTTGGACCCATGGGATACCGTATAAGGCAAATTTTAATGTGTTGATTTGAAAATTACACCCAATTTTTTGCAGTATTTAGTTAACATAGACACTGTAGAGCAAGAGTCCGAGAACGCCAGACTCAAGTTCATATATAAAGGTTGAAAGATACGGTGAAGTTTCTGCATAACTATTTTTTACATCAGGTACTTGGTTCCTATGAGCCTCAAGCCGTAGTGACAATAGGTGGTAACAACCTTAACTTTTTACTAACTTAATTATATTTTTAAAATTTCAACTTAACATCTTTGTATTACTGTGGACTACATACTATAAATTATTAAGGTTGTCATTCTATAACTTCTACTTATGTTTTATACTAACTATTTTTAAATACATAAATTATTACTGATTTAAGCAACCTAATACTCAAATGTTACAAAACTTTCTTTCTACCTGCCCTTATCCCACCTTAATGTGGGGTCGGCGCAACACACTTTTTCAAGCATGTTGCAAAGAGGATTTGGCTTAGTTTTTACGACCGGCCGCCTGCCTGACGTCAACCCCCTATGAGGGATCCAGTCCCGGGCAAATTAAATTAGAAAATTTACTTTGCCCGACCTGGGAATCGAACCCAGGACCTCCCGGTCTACAGCCCATACATGCTGTCACTAGACCAAGGAGGCGAATCAAATGTTACAAAACAAGCGCTAAATATTTTGTTATGTTCTTGTATTAATCTCGTGGGACTGAAGAAACTGCGGGATGGCAATCCCTAACTCCCAATAACAGAGGAAAGTGCGTTTTTTTTTATTGAAGCTACATTCAGAGGTAGTATTGATTTGAAATATGTGTTATCAGTTTGATGTTTTGCGGTTACCTACTCGCAATGTAATGCTAATGAACGTATTTTGTACTCGGCACACCTTCACGACTCGCGTTGTCGTCGCAACGCGCAGACTTCTTTCTCGTACGTTCCATAAGTTTACGTTACTAAATACGAGTTACCGGCGAGAACGTAACCGGCGCAAAAAGCAACCATGTGCTTGTGCATGTCATTCATATCGCATGACGTTGATGCCTACCATCTACACATACACATAGTAATGTAGTAAAATTAGTTACGTCTGCTTACCGCTCAGACGGGTTTTATAAGCGGCTCCTATTTGAACGTGCATTTGTATTTGTTAGGAACGAGATACGGTCAAGGCAGCGATATAAAATCGTAACGGGATTAATGACTGTCATTTACATTTTATATACGATTTTAAATAATGTGTATTAAAAAAGTAATACGATTTATTTTAATTACATTTATTTATTCAATTAAATTTATCTTAATGTTGGAGGTTCTAATATAAATAATTAATTTTGAACAATTGTGTAGTGAATGAAAAATATGTATATAAATAAAAACTATAATAATATAATAGTTCGAAAAGATTGTTATAATGTTTTTCGTATTAGTGATTTTAATAATGAATGAAATATAAATTTCGTTTTATAGTGATAGGACAGGTTTTACGATGAATAATTAATGTATACTAAATCTGTGGCAGGTGTTTCTATCCTCCGTTTGTATTGACCTATGATTTAAGCTAGAATTTATTATTGTCTGTGATTAGACTAATAAAGAAATTCAATTAATGGGCAGTAACTATGGATCCCTCAACATTTCAATTTCTGAATCATTAATTTAAGAAATTGAAATGTATATACCTAAGCACTTTAGAAAACTAAATAATAAAGTAATTATTGCCAATTATTCTATGGTATTTTTGATGGCCTCTAATGTACATTTAAAGTTCATGATGAAGCTGATGGGTAGATACTGTGGTATTACTTTTAAGCGAAGTTATAAGTGTTCGTAACTCAATTAAATTTACTTAACACAAACCCGCTAATCGCCCTATAAATAATTGATATGCTATCTTTCCTACGACAAGTTTCCAAGTAGGTATATTATGAAAATAGATGTTGTACATAAAGTAGATAACATTATACGTGCGTAAGCGTTACAAAAAAATATATTTTATAGTTCGATTTTTAAAGCACATATTTAATCTTTTGTTCATTGAGCGTTGTCTTATTTTAATGAAATGTGTTTTTAAATCAACATGTAAGTTAAGAGTTTGTATGATAAGGTATAACGCTTATTTATAATAATCATTAAATTTCATTTGTGTCTCATATAAGTTATATTTGTTAATAACTATTATAGGTTTTTTATTGTTACACTGTTGTAATGTAGGTATATTCAACGTCAGTTATATTTACGACTTATTTTTTATTCTTGATCGAAGATATCGATCGTATTTTATGGTTTTATAGCCAATCACAAAAGTTAATTTCATTTGCATTGACAAACGGCATGCCTAAAAAAGGATACAATGTTTTCAAGCAACAGTTAACAACAGCTATGTACATAGCAATAAGTGTTGTAATACTATATTATACACAGGTGATTACGATAGAAATATGTGTATTTATTGTTTGTTCGAAAGTAGGAACATAAATAGTTGTTAGCTACAGATTTTATATTGGAATAATTTGTATGTAATACCCTGGTATGGGCGATAATAGACTTTAAAGCGAGAAGGCTCTTAGTAAAAATGTATAAATAAGCTCGATATGGATTGGTAAGTGATAAAAACTCGGCTGAATCGTTTAGGACTCGGCGGAGAGGCTGCGCAGCCTCACCCGCCGCGCCTCCGACACTTTAATGATGACTTTTTGTTGCGATGTGGTGCGCGCCAAGAGCGACGCGCGGATCAAATGCGCATACCGCATACGTAACGCGTAACGCCACGTACAAATTAACATACGTCATGCGGATTTTAGTATTCTGTGATCGATCTGCCGTGATTGGGGGCGTTGAATACAAATAATCTTAGTGTGAACTTTTAAATTAGTTCTCTGGATTATATTAATACTGTTACTTTTAATTTTTCTCATATGTGTGATATTTTTCCTTGTTTACGATTGAAGTGTCTTGACCCTTGCGAGATTTGTTTATTTTCTTACATATGTATGTTTAAACCCCTAAATAAACTTTCTTTCCACATGCCCTTATCCTACTCTAATGTCGGTTCGGCACAATGCACTTTCCAACAAGCATGCTTAGAAAGGATTTGAATCACTTTTGCGATCGGTTGCCAACCCTTTGGGGAAAAATCTCTAAATAATAATAGATAATATTGTGTGTAGGTATAGGCTGCCGTATGTATTGGCAAACGAGCAGATGGGTCGCCTGATGGTAAGTGACCTCCACCGCCCATAGACACCCAAGACACAAAAATAATCATGGGTGCGTTGACAACCTAAAAGGAGGAAATGGAAGGGGAGGGAAAAAGGGAGTGGGAAAGGAATGGGGGAATGGGCCACCGGAAATCTCACTCACTGAACGAAACGCGACAGCAAGCTGCCACTTTATGTCGGTTTTCTGTGAGACAGTGGTATCAAACCGGTCGAGCCGGCCCATCCGTGCCGTAGACGTTACTGTCTACAGCGTGGCTCTACCATTCAAGCCATTTTCCAGTATTGTAGGTAGGTACCTACCACGGTAATAATTATTGCAGTTTGTAATTGATAGATAATTAGACAGTCACCCGTATCGCGTAAACCGAAAATAGGTTTTATTTTTAGTTATCATATAGACATTCAGTCTTCATTCACATTAATTTGTATTTTTTTTTTACTAGCGGATTACCTACTCGTTTTCTTTCTATATTATGTCTTTCTTTCTACATGCACTTATCCCACCTTAATGTGGGGTCGGCACAACATACGTATGTCAGGCATGTTGCAGAAAGAATTTGGCTTAGTTTTGATGAACGGCTACCTGCTTTACGTCAACCCTCTCTGAGGGATCCAGTCTTCCTTGCTAAATTAAATTAGAAAATTCGCTTTGCCCGACCTAGAAATCGAACCCAGGACCTCCTGGTCCACAACCCATATATGCTGCCACTAGACCAAGGAGGCGACCTTATATATTATGTATGTGGCGATTCTTTCTATATTATGTATTCTATATTAATTTATGTGCGTGGATTGTTAAATTTTATTGTTAAAAAGCGTAATATGATATGAAGTAACACCATTGTTTTCATCTTAAACCGACTTGATACAAAATCGCTGCCGCGCGTGGCTCATGCCTCGCCAGAAGGCGACAGACTCCGTGCTCCCCGCACCGCAGCCTCCCCCGCTCCCCGATTGCTCTCCCGCGCCTGCGACCCTCCCCCCGCGCCTGTACCCCCGCAGCCTCCCGCTGCAGCCTTATTTTATTGCCTCACTGGCGCTCGTTCCGGCGAGGGAGCCCTCTAGATGAGCTTACCATCGCTCGAACTCTCTCCTCCATCATTATTTAATGTAATTATTTGGTCGGTAAACAGCTTTTTTGGAAGTCAAAACAGTTATGTGCATTTTTTATCGGTTGATTTCAGTTTTACTTATATCGGGTCAGATGACATATTTCATGTCCCTTTGCAATTTTGCAACAATTTTACCCATACGAATATTTTCAACTTCAAATTATATTATTATTTTGATGGATACTCTAAATGTATTATTTAATTTGCATGCAGTCAGCTCGTATCTGAATTCTAATATGTACGCATTAAAATAAATTCAAAAATGCTTATGAATTGCGAAACGGCTAATACTGAAATATGTAGATTATCTTATATTTAAATATGCACATTTGTGATTCATATTACGTATGTAATGTAAAATGTATTTTATTATTATTTATATTATTTGGTTTTACAATTGTTTAGTTTATTTTTGTAATACATTAAATCATTAATTAAAAATGCCAAAATATAATTCATAACGTCGAATTTCGGACAAGGGTTTACTTTAATCATAAAAATAATCTTTAATAATATTATTGGGAGATTAACATTATGTAATATATGCAGTTTTGCCAAGAGAGAAGTCAATAAACTCGTGAAAGCGTGTGGCGTTAAAGTTCTTAGCAAAAGACATCAACGGGCTCTCGTCCGCTCCCTTCGCGAGTCATGGATGTCGATTCATTGGTGACATCAGCTTTTGCCTTGTTTATCTTATGTGTATTTTACACTAATTAAAAAAACCGGTTGATTATGAAAATGCTGTTAAAGCGTTGTGTAGTATAGCATGAGCCACTCCGCGCCGCAGCGACAGAAATTCAATTCCAATGTTATTTACGATGTGCTACAAATGTTATACATACTATGTGTGTTTAAAATAAACATAATATATATATACTACTCGAGGCGATCAGATTTGACAATATGATTATTATGTAAGTTGCATTTTATGAACATATCTACATATAACTGGCTGGGGGTGTGTTAACACATATATGACTAGTAAAAAGGTTCGAAACCTTCCTACAAATAATGAAGTAGTATTTAAACACAAAAGTTCAGTATGTCCTTTAAAAATTAACGATCATCCTTTCTACCTGATGCCGCTGTCCGAGTGCAAATAAAAAACGGTTTCTCTGCGTAAAGGGTTCACTTCCCATCTCGTGGAGGTTGAAGGTACCCGCGCACACACACGCACACATGTACACGCCACCCACACAAGTAACCGTCGCCCTGTAACTTTAGGCATCGATGTGCCAGCGTCCAACAGAAATCTCTACGGGGGATAACATTTCTTTGGTACGAAAGGATATTGTGGAGCGGCTTACCCTTAAATAAGTGAATTAAATAAATATAGCTGTATCTGTATATGTATGAATAACTTAAAAGAGTATGATAATCAATGTAATGTATAAATCAAATATTAACTAATATAATTTTGTTTCTATCTACGACGGAACCACGTTTGATTCATGTGATCGCAGTAGGTACTTTCGCAGCATCGAGCTACAAACAAAATCTGGTTTATGTTGTATCATTTTTATTTTCTTTATATGTATATTATGTTAAAGTAATTAACATATATGTATCGTAAAAAAGAATCCGGGCGCGTCATCAATTTCGTCGAAGTCGTTTTGCTTTTATTAACTCGCGGCGGATCGCGATTGCTTCTCACATTACTGCGTTTGCTCTTACAAAAATTTCACGATTTACGATCAGACGACATGCATAAACCATTTATTAAACCCTTAAACAAATTTTGTATGTTTTTTAATACTTTTACACACATCGAAATTTGGAATTACTTGTCTATTTTTCAATGTGTCTGGTGTAGTTTCCTAATAAAGGTCAAAAATTATTATCGTTTACCACAGACATGGATATAGTACCTTAACAACTCTAGGTACATACCTGTTATAAGAAAGGCTTATTACTTAAATATAAGCCAATTGAGTTTGTAGTTTTATTTTCTTACCTGCTCCTGTCGCCCTCTAAAGTGGGGTCGACGCTAAACACATTTTCAAATGTGCTGCCGAAAGAACGTAATCTGTACAAAAGAACAAATTAAATTTTAGTACTTTGATCTAGGTTACTTTCAATTTCTTTTTGTTCTTAATTTAAAATGGCTCACAAATGTTTGTCTGGGGTCTGAGTGTTGTAAGGTGGGAACGAAAGTCTCTCGTAATTGATACCCACGAGTCACGTCATAACACTCGTATCTAAGGGTGGGGCTAGGACTCTCAGGACTGTGTGTGACCGTTGAGTGTCATTTATGTATTTACTTTATAATTCATAGAATGTTCACAATAAAGTAGATATTCCTACGCAGTTTAATTTAAAGAGCAGCGGCCAAAGCTTCTAGAATACCAGCGGGTTTAGCCAAGTGGCTTATGCGCTAGTCGAATAAAATAAATGTATGGGAATGACATAAGAGGACGCCATATATAGCGTACTCTTATATCATTCCCATACATTTACTATTCTATTCGAAAAGCGCAAAAGCCACTTGGCTAAGCCCGCTGGGGGATTATCTTTCTTGTACCGATTTCCGTAGAAAAAAAACGAAGTAAGATTATAATAATACTGCTATAACAGGTGGTGGTAACCCCCCCAGAAGGAGTGTACAAACACATTTGCTCCTTCATGACAAGGGTATTCATAAGCAATGGCGTTAAATAATATCTTAAGTAAGTTTAAGTTTTGTTTTGTGAAACAGTCGCATCCATACATAGGATACAGTAAACATTTAGACGTTTTTTGTTCGACTCAACCACAACCGTACAACATCAAATCCATTATAGGGCTTTATTATCTCACATCAAAGTTCGGATTCGTAAGACGTCAGGTTGAACGCTGGCGACGTTTGCGATCTAAAATAAACTCTACAGATCCTGTGAATAAGATTGAAAGTTAATGGAACCATTGCCAAGGAAGTTAAATGTCCATAGAGATATGCAACTTTTTTTGGAAGTCGAGGGGATTCCTTGTGGTTACTATCTAAATGGTCAAGATCGGAGATTTTTGTTGGATTGTTTGTCTTTCGTGACATTAATAAAGTTAGCTTGCGTCTAAAAGCTTTTAGCTATTTAGCTTTAAATAATAGGGAATTAACATAATTGTAAGCAAAGGTTTTAATAATCGTATGTCGATAATATTAAATATTCATTATTCATTGAGAGTGATAAGGCTCCTCTTTGGATTTGCTATTATTTAATTAAGCTCTTTTCAACATACATGAATATAGATAATATCGTACAAAAAATATTTTATACTGTAATTTTATTTTATCTTGTATATAATGTAATATTTTAATAATAATTTATTTAAATTTGGGAGTGTATTGAGAGTCATTGTGTATGGTTATCGAGGGTCGCACAGTGCGCACATTATGATCAATCACAGTGAACTGATAAATGGGACAATAATTATCATAAGCTTAATACACTGAATGGCATAACTGAATAGTCTCTTTGAATAGCAATAATTAAATGTAATAGATTCCTTATCCTGCATGGAATGGTGTAGACCAAAGTCTAACCTTCTGATAATTAAATATATTCATAGTAAAATGAGTCCATAAGGTTACGCTTACTTACAGTTCTATTTTATGTTGTCGCTATCGCCGTAGATTAGACGTTACTATCTACTAGAGCTACTACGTCTACAGCACGAATGGGCCGGCTCGACGGGTTTGATACCACTGTCTCACAGAAAACCGGCGTAAAGTGTCAGCTCGCTGTTGCGTTTTGTTCGGTGAGTGAGATTTCCGGTGGTCCATTTCCCTTCTTACCTTTCCCATCCCTATTTATCTCCTTTTAGGTTGGCAACGGACCCATGATTTTCTTGTCTTGGGTGTCTCTGGGCGATTTTCATCAGGTGACCGATCTGCTCGAACACTTACCATCATGTGACCCATCTGCTCGTTTGCCAGTCTCTGCTATATAAAAAGAAAAACGTAAGACGGCAGCTCGCTGTTGCGTTTCGTTCGTTCAATAAGTGAGATTTCCGGTCGCCCGATTCCCCCCTTTGTCTATGGGCGGTCATTACTTACCATCAGATGACGCACATGCTCGTTTGCCAGTCGCTGCTACACTCATGATACCAAAAGAATCATGGGGCGTTGCCAACTTTAAAGGAGGGGAAATGGATTAGGAAGGGGATTCATATTTCTTAAAGAAGATTTCCATTTTCTTTGTAATCGATTTAAATAGCTCTAAAGAACAGTTGTCCAGATTTTATATTAAACAATCGTTGAATGCAGGGAACCACCGTTACCGTTTGAATGTGGAAGTCGTTTATTAGGCAATATCTAAGAATCATACGACTGAAGTCTGTTGTAGTCTATTACTAGTGAGTGATTGCATAGTAAAGTGGAGCTAAGAGGTTCTCTGAATAATTCAGCTGGATCATGACTCGAACACCGCGACCTCCTGAGGTGCAAACAAAATGCATATTTCATTTGGAATTTGATCGATCACTGTCGTCATGATATTATTCGATCTTTATATTTATATTCGGCTGCGCATGTGTGAATTGCAACTAAATGCCAATAAGACTGTTTCTGCAAATTAGCGGCCGTTGTGTTAGGTGGCGGAGTTTTTTTGCAGATGATTTTTACTGCTTTAACATCGTAATTTAAATGTCGTCTCCTTTATCTTCTATTATTATAATGGCAAGTTTTTATATATTGTTTTAATATGTTCGTACTTCCATATCATGTTTTCCATGTTTTGGATCAAGATGTTGTCCTTGAGTGCTAGGTATTTTCCATGGGTATAATTGAAAAAACATAGAGGGGTGAAGCTTATGGGATTTCCAATGAGATATAAGGGGATCGAGTAGGTACTTTATATAGATATTTACATACGTATATACATAGAAACATACCTTAATTTTTTTCATCTCATTTATCTTCTATTGTTACACATAAATCTATCGTGCTAATTAATGCAACAGGACGTCCCACACTACGTTTGCCTAAACGCGGTCTCCATTCTAGCACGTGTTTGCTCCACCGACTGTCTGTCCGCAAAGAGCATGTAAGTCAGTCCGTCTGCAGACATGACCGACCTCAGAAAGGTGGAGGTAGCGGATGGATGTGGGCTGCGCAAGACCGAGATGCTTGGCGTTCACATGGGGAGGCCTACCTTCAGCAGTGGACGAAGATAGGCCGAGATAGAACACATAAATAGTTTTTAAATACGGAATGATGGACCCAGATGGAAGCAATGACTTAAAAAAATAAGGACTTGGCATAACTACGAAAATAAAACGTGAATATCTCATGTATGGAGAGAAAAAATAATTGAATTAGTTGTTAATAATTGTTATGTCTTACTATTACTATGTATAATTTTCTGTTTTGGTTATGGAATAAAAGGGCTTTTTATATTTGTTTATTTATTAATATTATATATATATATATATATATATATATATATATTCCTAACATTTAGATCTTAGTATTATTATAAATAAAACACCGTATTTATATTAAAACCAGTAAAGTGCTTAAAAGTCATTAAGTACTATACTGCAAGAACTTACACGTAAACAAATTGCGATAAAAAATGGCGGAACCGGCCGCAAAGTAAATAGGTTTTTATTTCATAATTATGCCAAGTCCTCATTTTTTTTCTATCATTGGCTGGAAGCATTTTGAAAAAAAATCAAATTCTAATTATTAAAAACTATGATCTTGAGGGATTTGGAACTCTTTATCTGTAAATTGAGAGTCATCTTTCTGTTAAGTGTAGTTGTTGCGATACCATCTTTCTGTTACACCCTGTATAAATATTATACTTTATGAGCCACCTGCCAAGATATACTTTTATGTTCCTATTTTACTTTTATGTTTATATCATTATGATTTCGGTTTACTTTAATATCATACTACAGATTAATCTCAAGTATATTTTTATAATGATTTCTTAGGCTTACGTGAATGTTATTCATTGAAATTAAACTATTTTTACGGATTATATCACGATTTGGTTTTAATTTTTATGCCCGACGTTTCGAAAGCTTTGCAGCCTTCGTGGTCACGGGTCAGACTAAGGTGTCATTTGTCCAAAATGTTAATATTACAATATCTACCTTCATTTTAAAATTATACAATTTTAAATTTAAAAAGTTAGTTATTTGCGATCCGATTTACGCAGTATGAGCTCACGGTGTCTTGAGGTCTGGCAGTTGGTCTTTTGGATTCTGATTTAATTAAATGTATGATTGGGTCCCAGGTTTGTGCAAGCTTCCAACCATCTTCTCTATTGAAATTAGGGTGTTTTTTAATTTCAATAGCCTCGCGTATCATCCTAGGTAGGAATCGGTGTTCTTTGGCAAGGATTTGTGGTTTATCGAATCTGAGGTAATGTTTTGAGCCTTCCTCTGAATGTTCAGCAACTGCAGACTTCGTGGAGCGTCGGTGTTTCACGTCAGCTATATGTTCTTTTACGCGGGTCCCTATGTTTCGTTTGGTTTGACCTATATAAGAGAGACCACAATCGCAATCTATTTTATACACGCCTGGTTCTTGTAGAGGTATATGGCACTTTACTGATGGTAAAAATTGACTAACCTTCTTGGGCGGCTTGAAATAAGTTTTGATGGAAGCACGCTTTAGTACATAGCCAATTTTGTCGGTGACTCCTCTAACATATGGTAATACAACCGGGACGCGTTCAACTGTGGCTGGTTTCACTCGGTTTCTGTGACGGTGCCGTGGGATTTGGAGCTTGTTGTCTCGCAGTACTTGCTTGACATGATGCAGCTCAGCGGCTAGGTGTTCCTCATCACAGATTCCTTGTGCTCTCTGAAACAAAATAACACCTTAGTCTGACCCGTGACCACGAAGGCTGCAAAGCTTTCGAAACGTCGGGCATAAAAATTAAAACCAAATCGTGATATAATCCGTAAAAATAGTTTAATTTCAAAGTATATTTTTGTTATTAAATTGTAGAAACGTTTTGATTACTAAAACATTACGTTACGGATCATAATAGTTGACGAAATTTGTATCAAATAAAATGGTACCTTTGACCCGACTTGTAATTTGTAACGCATGTGGAGTCGCAGGCAAAATACAGTTATGTATAAAATACGTATGATTAGTTACTTAGCGTGAATTTAGTGATATTGATTTTTAATCCTTAGGGAAATATAATCTGACGACCATGGCAACATTTGAAAAAATATTTGATTACTGCGTCAACATCGCCTATTTTTATTCGAAGTGTTACAAAATTCTATTTAAGCATTTCAAAATCATTAACCAACTTTGCATAGATACGTATCTATAATCATTGAATCGTAAAATCGGAGAAACTGTTTATTCATCACATTGACATCGTGGTACAGGCGCGCACACAAACACGCACGCACACAATGTTACGTCGCGTCATGTCATGTGCGTCAAGGTGTGCGTGCTGCTTGTGTGTGTAGCTTATTAGTGAGATAAGGACGGGGAATGTGGTATCGATCTGAGAGACTGAGAGGAACGGACGTCAACAAGGCTAGCATTGCCATATAAGTATATGAATGTACGTTTTTATTAAGTTGATTCGTTACACGGCTTGCCATTATAATAATATATGGGTGCATATAATCACCAGTCAGTCCAATTTTAAGATTTAGTTTTATACGGCCGGACAGAAAAAATAGCAGAAAAATGTCGGAATACAGATACACGACTGCTAACAGCACTCGTACTTTAATAAGATGCTGGCAACACTGAGATCTGCAATAACATTTTGTCAAGCCGTAAGCTTATTATTGTCTCTATAGACATTTTTTAAATTTTTTATTCAAATACACGGTCTCGCCTGCGGTTTCGTCTTGTGACTATTTTAAGATATTCTCGCACAATATTATAATTATGTAGAGCGTTTTCCTCTTTAGCGGCTGAATAAAAAAATACATAAATGTTGTTGAAATAGGTACATAGAAAAGCATTTATTATATACAATTATTAATAGCATTATAGTTTAATTCATTATAATAAGAACATAATTTGTACAAAATATGCAACCTGTTTTCAAAACTTTGAATGAATTTAACCAAATCCTGTCTCAATGGTTTTCGTTATAATTCTGTAGAAATTCGCTGTTTACGTTAATCGTAGAGTTAAGACAATGGACTGATCATGTGGCTAGCAATGGTCTTAAATATCTGCTTAGTGCTCGGCAGCTTAAGCCGCGTCTCCTGTACTAAAATATAACACAAAACACAACAAAACGTAGTTTCGCTACACATCTTTTGGCTATGGTCCATTGTTTTATGAAAAGGAGACAGTGAAAATCATTGTTTTGTTTAGGTGTTTTATGTTTCGTTTCCAGGATAGTCTTACCAGGGTCAAAGCAAAGTCGCTGTCTACAGTGTTAAGGAAAGGGATGGACATTGGGAAGAGGAGAAAAATCATAAGCCTCCATTACAGAGGTCAATGGAGCCGGCCCACTCATATTATAGGCAAATTTGTTTACAGCGGTGCTCCATAATTCATACACAAACTTTCTACCACCTAGTTATGAGAAGGCGTCCGCTATTCCCATACTTGTTTTGTACCTAAATTCTTAGTTCTATTAATTTATAGGTAATGATATATAATAATAATAGAGGTATAATTGAACATATTTTATATTCAATTATATAGTTTTATATTTAATTATTCACTTACATATCTCCAACCTCTTTGTCGGTAAACATAATACATGTGACCATACAAAAAGAATGGTGAAGAATAGAAGTGTAAATTATAACTTTTGTATGTTTACTTACTCTCGAATAACGTGATAATGAAAGACGGGATTTAACATCCAATGTTATGTTTTGCTGTTATTGTTAATTTGTGTCAAAAATGTAGTAATTGTGTTATTTTCATAGTATTATTAATTATTATTTTACGTTTTCAAAGAAAGTTTTCTAAAGTGAATAAATAAGCTTGAATGATAATATCAGTGAGCATTTGTCTATATTATTCAATTTTGATAAATTATTGCTATATAGAGGTAGTATCTATACATACCTCTACATTTGATGTTTAAAACAATGTTAAGGTTGTAACAATTTATTGGAATAACGTCGCGAGCCCCTTCTGTGAGTTGTTCGACAAACACTGACAGGCCTGTTTCTTGTTGCACGTGTTATGTTAAGTTAAAGTCGTAAATTCACGATAATCTGATACTGATTCATAATTATTGAATTTATTTATACTTTATTATTCAGTTAGGCGAGCGTCGAGTATAGGTACTTTATCTGTGGAATTACAAGGAGATAAAACGGGAAAATTATTGCGCAAATTATGTTATCAAGAGAGTTTTACTTAATGTTTATGACGGCAAAAGTATTCCTAGGATGTATTTCAACAGACTAAGGATTACTTTATTTGTATCACACTATGGCGTAGAAAGCTCAGACTTGTTTTAAAGTGTTTCATAATCATGATAATGCTTACAATCGAAACATAATTTGATACCACGAACACAAAAGGCAGTATTGCCACAGAATCTTGCGCTTATACATTAGTAATAGACATACAAAGGCCTACCAGCATGTTATTGTTAACAAAGTTACTTGCATTTGTAAAGAGAACTGCTTGTCATTTAATTTATTGCCCGTGTTGATTTGTATAATCACTGCACGGAATGTAGATGTTATTATGTCAAAAACGTATAGTTAGGTATAGTTATGCTGACAGATTCTGTCGAATGCATATAAGTAGGTTCGTTTAACTCGGACGTCAACAATTCACTTTAAAATGCTGCTATAGTGAATTTATTGAAACACCGGACTATTTTAAAGCTGGTGTAAATAAGGACTTTAAGGTTATACATTCTCTCTGAGGTTGTGTCGAGCTGCGAGTTGGCCAGGGTGTTGTGTGCGGTGGCCGGTGTGCGGTCGGACGTTGTCCGAACTTCGTCGACATTGTGGCAAGGACCGGTGCAAGGGCGCGCCTCTCACTGTGCGACCGCATGAATATTTTCGGATGCCGATGTAATATTTATCGAACTTTATCGATATATCTACTGCCGCCATTGTAAAAATGGAATAATAATATTTAGCTACTATGATAAACAGTGCAATCCAATTTCCACAAAGCAAAGTTTCTTTTAGTGACTGAGTGACGTAATAACTTATTCACTGCATTCGAGCGCGTGTTCAAGTTTTTGATATTTAACGATCATTATATTTTATGTTGGAGAACGGAAAGTAATATCTTTAAAATAAACATTTCACTTTGTATTTTATCGATCTTGACAATGGTATTTATTTTACTAAATCGTTTTTACGCATGCACAGTGCACACTTCTTTATTGCATTGGTACCTACATGATGATGCAACTGTTCTACCGAAATAGACACGGATTATTTATAAATATTATTGTTTTCATTATTAATACAAGCATGTTGCAGAAAAAATTCTGACTGTCTCGGTGGCATTTCGGTACGACTACAGTCCTGAGGTCTCGGGTTCGATCCCCGGGTGGGGCAAAGTGATATTGGATTTTCCATATCAGCCCGGAGTCTGGAATCTGTGCCCGATATGACAATAGGCTCGCCCCCTATCACATCTGGGTCGGAACTAAGCTCGGCGAAATGTGGGTGTTCTAGTTCGCTAGTGCGCCTCTACCTACCCCTTCGGAGATACAGGCGTGAGCTTATGTTTATGTTATGTTATGTTGCAGAAAGAATTCGGGCTAGTTCTTACGACTGGCTGCCTGCCTGACGTCAACTCACTCTAGCGGTTCCAGTCCCAGGCAAATTAAATAACGAGAAATACTAACTTTTTCTTTCTATCTGCCCTTATCCCACCTTAATGTGGGGTCGGCACAACACACTTTTTCAAGCATGTTGCAGAATAGATTTGGCTTAGTTTTTACGACCAGCTACCTGCCAGACGTGAACCCCTTCTGAGGGATCCAATCCCGGGCAAATTAAATGAGAAACATTGCTTTGGTCGACCTGGGAATCAAACCCAGGACATCTCGGACGTCTCCGGGACAACCCATATATGCTGCCATTAGACCAAGGAGGCGACTAAGAGAAATACTAACGATTCTGATTATGTTAATTAGTGTCTTGTTCGATTTGACAACAGTAAGGAACAATTAATAAGTCATACCGAACAAGATGTAGAGCTAGTTCGTTTTCAGGTATTTTCAACTCGAAGAATATAGATTAAACAGGAAAGAAATGTCCTACCCTACACAAAGAAAATTATATAGAACGATCATAAAAGGCAGAGTGACTCGTTGGGTCTAAATCCAAGTTAAGGAAATCACTTATACGCAACGCATGCGTATTTTTAATATTATGAGTTATGGACCTGCCAGATGGTGTCATCGTTTGAACCATGTCACACAAATATGCGTATTTTTTCTCGGTTCGTTTCGCTATTCCTTTGCGTTGATATCTTTTTGATGAAAACGTTTATTTGATGTGGTTGTGTCATATAATTTCGACATTCTGTGATATTAAACTGTACATGCGCGCCGCCAGGATTACTTTCAGAGAGGTGCATCTGCATGTACACATATATTAACTAATAAAAAAGATGTCTTTTTCTGTTTTTTTTCGGACTGCCAAATGAGCTCATGGTCTTCACCGCCCTTATACACCCAAGACACAAAAAGAATCATGGGTGCGTTGCCAACACAAAATGAGGGAAATGGGGGTTAGGAAACTGAGGGGGTGACTGGGGGGGGGGGGTAATTGGCCCACCGGAAATCTCACTCACCAAACGAAACGCGACAGCGAGTCGCCATTTTACGTCAGTTTTCTATGAGACAGTGGTAACAAACCGGTCGACCCGACCCATTCGAGCTGTAGACGTAACTGTCTATAGCGTGGCTTTACCACTCAATGTATTTTCTTTCCTGACAGAGGGGTGCAAGTGCACTCCCTTGCACCCTGCTACCGGCGCGCATGAAACTGTAGCATCTCATCATAGTAATTTGTGAGTTTTAAAAGAGTTGAGAGAGTTACGCACTGGATCCGTAGTACATACGAGTAACTCCTTAAATTTAGAATTTTATTATTTATTATATTTATTTTAACAATATAATAAACCCAGAATAACACATATTTTAAAACAGTGTATGTCAATAAAAACTGATGACGTTTTTGTAAGCTTTCTTATCTTTTCAATTGAATGCGGTCTACGGGCGATGTCTTCGATCATTAAGCGAATACTTCGAGGGCATTAAAAAAAGAAAGGCCCGAGGAGCAGTATGGATGGTTTTTTGTGAGAGGCAGTAGGTTCCGTGCGCGCCACGACGCACATACAAGGAGTTGCAATCCGCCACGTTCGCCGCGTCGCGATGTAAATGATCCCCTTGAATAATGTATCCCATTCTCGGCTCCCTCCACCACCGTCCACCAGCGTATATGGCACACAACGCTGAACCGTTACTCCTAACTGCTTCCCAACTGTGCTCACTGCGCACTCGTGAATGTGATGAACCAGGCCTCAACAAAATAATGTTTACAACGTTTTATTTAATTACGTTTTTTCTCGAAGCTGTAGTTACATTACTTTTATCGCTTCTTTAATTCTACCTGCTTTTATCACACCTAATCTTACCCTTGTGGGGTCATCGCAACACACTTTTTCGAGCATGTTGCATAAAGGATTTGGCTTAGTTTTTACGTCTGACGTCAACCCTCTGGGGGATTCATTAGTTGTATTACTGCAGTATTTAAAATAACGATTATACAATAAAACAGTTGACATGAGTTGATATTAAGCCGTGACTCTTGCACTAGTTTTTCTCGAAACATTACAAAACATACGCAAAACAACGATTTTAGCTCTCACCTACTCATAGAACGATGGGCCATAGATAAAAAAATACTTGTTTTGTGTAGATGTTTTGTGTAATGTTTTGTGTAATGCAGGAGACGCGGCTTTACATAGATTGCGATCACTTCGCTTTGTAACATCTCAACGTCATGACCGAGTTCACGGTCTCGGATACTTCAAATATAACAGCCGAGTTATTTACAAATATACTGGTTACTATGAATGTGTAAATTTACTATTACGTTCAACTCGCGGCGTTACTTTTTTTATAAGTAAAGCGATGTATAAGGAAATGTCAAACTTTCGTTTATTAAGTACATTTATCCGGTTCAATAAATAAACTGTTTTCATTTAAACATAATATTCCATACATTTTATCTGTTATTTATGTGTGCAGAGATTTTAGTGCTTTTACGTAAGAGAAAAATGGAATCAAGAAATAAAGGAAATAAATTATATGTCTGTCACTTTGCGTGTTCAGCTGCATTTCTCAAAGGAACAATATATCGATTATGAACTAATATAATAAATTTCAATCTAAATTCATAGTTAGAATTTATTCCTTGTGAAATAGTTTTAATGGATCAAATCAGAATTCGCGTTACATCACTGTATCGTTCTGGGAGGTATAGGCAAGATTTTTTTGTTACATTAGTACTACTACCAGGAGGTAGTAGTACCTTCTTAGACCCGGAATAGGAAGGATCCTATTCCGGGTTAAAGGATCCTTCGGATATCCGGTAACTTTACTCAGGAGAATATGGGAGAGGGCTATGAAAAGTTTGGAATATGTTATTAGCTAAGCCTTATATGGCGACATAACGAAAATTCTGGATATCAGACAATATTGTACAGACCCTTTTCCATCTGCCCTTATCCTACTTTACTAAGGAGTCGCCGCAACACACTTTTACAAGCATGTTGCAGGAGTAATTTAGTTTTTGTTTGCTATAGGCTGCCTGCCTAACCACCTCTGTAGGAAGGAACCTTTTAGGGGTATCATGTTAGCAAAACCGATTAACCCATCGGGAATTGAACCCAGGACCTCCCTGTTCACAGCCGATATGCTGCCACTAGACCAAGAAGGCAATAATATTGTATAGATAATTTTTTTTTATTAAAACAAATAATAAATTAGTTGTTATGGGCTTTAGTAACCTAACAAATCCTAATGGTTTCTTAGGTTTACGCGAATTTTATACATTGAAATAAAACTTGTTTTTACGGATTTTATCGCAATTTGGTTTTATTTTTAGGACCTAAAAGTAAAACCAAATTGCGATAAAATCCTAAAAACAAGTTTTATTTTAATCTAATAAATCCTATTTCTATTCGCGAGAAGTACGGATAGGCTTTACAATCCATTGTAAATAAAGCTATGATCTCAGCGTGTCGCGATTTAGTGTAGGTTTATACTTAGTCATTTTGGTACAGAAAAGAGGTAAATGTTCATGTCGTGTAGACCTAACATCCGCGCACGTGACGACAATGGGAATCATGTTAATTGCATAACAAATGTTTGACAAACGTTGAATCAAACTAATTCCAGTGGCATATCTGTTTTATCACTTAACTTCTGTGCAATGTCTACAGGCCTCATAATTTGTTTTCTCTATACTTAAATAGATAATTATGCCCTTCTATTGGACTAGAATACTAGTGGTGATACAATAAATACAGCACAATAGCTAAAATAAGAGACGCAAGTAAATTTCAACTTTGGGTAATGGTGTTAGGTTTTAGTTTGGCGAATGTGTGCAGAGGTAAAGGCGCGCGAGCGGGTCACGACTGAGGCGCACGCGCGTTCGTGACCTTGCCGCTCGCGCCTCGCAGAGGTCACACTATGTATTGATGCGCCCGCGCCTGCGCCGTGCCCGCGGCCGCGCACCGAAGAGCACACCACTCTTTCTGTATCCATATTCCATAGTTCAAGCGGAAACGTACATCTAGCCGACTGCAACTCATCAAAGAGATTTAAAAGAAACGACTGCCTATTAAATGTCTTTGTTCCTCATAGTGATCGATGGTTAATATTCATATTAGCAATTATTTGACCTGACATAAATTTATAAAATGATAGCTTGACAAATGTATATTCGTTTAAAGCAAGTAAGGGTTTGCTCAGTAAAAAATATAGGTAGGTACTTTACTTGACCTTTAGAAATTATAATCTGTCTTTGTCTTTCTTTGTACTATTTTACAAATAGAATAAACCTATAATATTGGCACATCTAGGTATTTCCATATTTAATACCGAAACAAAGTGGTAGAAAATCGGAAAGTAGTAAGTATTGTGTGAAATTATAAATCTTTAAACAGTGCTAAAGACGAACTTTAACACAGATTTATAGGAGAAAAGGTATTGAGGTGGCTAAGGAATGAGAAATGCCGCCATAACAGGGCGTTCCGCACTTTCTCCAATGTACAGCAATGGTGGTGGAGTTGTCTGTGCGTCGCTGGCTGCTGCACCCTTTAAATATGCAGTTACTCTGAGCATTTTCACGACTTGTGATTACAATTTATAATTAAATGTCTTGACAAATTGGAAGTCTAATCTAAATAATTTATTTAATAAAAAGGGCTATAGTTGACGCAGACAATTCAATAATTATTTTAGGTACGTGCTAATTGAGTCTTATGAGTTTACAATGGTTAGTTATAGTAATAAATCAATAAGCTTCATTATTAGTTAATTAATACCAGGGTTTATAAGATCTTATACAGCTTTTAATGATTTCATATTTTAAAACATGTTATGGAAGCCCATCAAATGTACCGTACATACAATGAATTATTATATGTTATCAATATCCAAAGAGGTTCATGTATATTATTGAAGTGTATAACTTTGTCCAAATCCAAATACATCATTATAAAAGCTACTTAACAAAACATGTGATGAGAATCTTTTTACTTCTATTGAGGTGGCCCAAATTCGTCCCTTACAGGGGGTAAGGTTGGCAACGCACCCACGATTCGTTTGGTATCATGAGTGTCTATTGGCGATGATCACTTACCATCACGTGACCCATGCGTTGGTTTACTAGTTTCCTCCATTAAAAAATAAAATATAATGTATACAGTTTTACTACGGTTCATTTCAATTTTTGGCGTAACTACCCTTCCAATTATCAAGTGCTCAAGGACACGCCAATCATGAAGAGTTACGATTATAATCAACGATTAAGTATAATCAATTCTTTCATAAAAAGCATTTGTTAATTATACAAGTTTACAAAAAAGCGCACTGCTCTGCTTCGTTAACAATTCTAAAATTGGTTTAGGTATATTTGGCGTTTTATTCGAGTAACGAGCTTTTGTTATTTAAGTGTTTATTTGTGTTTTAATGAGAATAAATATACCTCGAGGATTCCGCTCGTATGCTTGTTTCGTTTCTCCGTGGACTCGTGGTGTGATGTTATATTACAACTTTAAACATACATAACATAACATAACATAAGCTCACGCCTATATCCCCGAAGGGGTAGGCAGAGGCGTAATAGTGAACTAGAGCACCCACATTTCGCCGAGCTTAGTTCCGTCCCAGATATGATAGGGGGCGAGCCTATCGCCATATCGGGCACAAATTCCAGACTCCGGGCTGATATGGAGAAATCCAATATCACTTTGCCCGACCCGGGGATCGAACCCGAGACCTCAGAACCGTAGTTGTACCGAAATACCACCACGCCACCGAGGCAGTCAGCAGCTTTAAAGTTAAACCATTTTCTAGACAAAACAAATGTACGGGTGTTGCATAAAGATAGTATTAATGATAATAACTACACATAAAGGAAGAATGACTAGCAATTTAGGGGTTTTAGTTAAGGTAGTTAGTAGTTTAAGGTTTCGTAAGGCTGATAGATTTTGAAGAATGGACACTTTAATTTCTGACGAAAAATTTGCTGAACATTTGCAAACCACCTATGAGGTAATTAATTATTTTTAGCGTAAATACAGCCGTTCTTATACTAATTACTATGATTTACAGGTCCCCTACCTATTTTAAAATCTTCGTGCTTAATATAATATAGGATCAAGAAATTGAGTAAAAATTTTATCTTTTAACTTTGTCATTAACCTTACATTGGTCTCCCTGTATGTGTAATTGTTATTGATACCAGCTTTCTGCAACATGCAATCTATTATGAATTTGACTTGAACCGGGTAACTCGATGAATGCTACACGATCAAAAACCGACTGACTAACTGACTAAGGATCATCATCATCAGTCACAGGACGTCCACTGCTGGACATAGACCTCCCTCAAAGATTTCCAGATCGACCTGTTTGAAGTGGCAGTGGGCAGGGCACATAGCTCGTAGAACCGATAGCCGATGGGGCAGAAAAGTTCTCGAGTGGAGACCACGAACCGGGAAGCGCAGCGTTGAACGTCCATCTGCTAGTTGGACAGACGACCTGATAAAGGTCGCAGGAAGTAGCTGGATGCAGGACTAAGGATTGTAGAATAAAAATTAAATTGTCGAACTATTGCTAAATGAAATTACGATCGTGGCTACAGTCAGGAATGTGTATTGTATATTGCCAAATCAATATAATACATCGTTAATTACACTGTTGTAATTTTATAATTATCGCTGGGCGTTTAATGATTGATTAAATTATCTCGGGCGAAAATTTATGAACAGTAATTTTAATTCACTGTTTCATCTTTTAAAGTACGATTTTATCTTATATAATTCGTTTCAGCGTATCAGTTGCGTTCAACATTTTTATTGGACTGTAAAAATTATTCTTTTGTTCGAAATGTACCTACTCTGGACACAGACGTGCGACGATGAGTGGATTGCAATTTACGTATAATTATTTAATTAAATATAATATATTAAATGTTATATATATAACTGTGTATTAAATATCCAACAGGTCGATTTGTAAATGTTTAGAGGAGTACTATGAGAAGCTACAGGATATGGATGATGATGTTGAAACTGTATCTGTATGCTATAGCGTATTTAGGATTTAATAATACGCGTAATTCATATAATACATGCGGTGGCGAAATACTGTGGTTTAAAAACTGGAAGTTTATTGTGCTAGTTGTATGAAGCACGAATAAATCGCGTAAAACCATGGTTTTGTGATGGTATACAAACTTTATTCAACTTTACTGGTGAGACTTAAGTGGTTTAAGATCCCGGTGCAGTGTTACATTTCTCAGCCAATAATATCAGAAAATTGAAAAGAACAATGTAATGATAAGTATATAATATATTATTATTATTGTTGTGATAAAGTTGCCACAGCGGGAGGTGTTTTTATGTTTCCACTTCGTCAGAATTTTATTAATGTCTAAAATTTTAGTATCTACTCAAACGTGTTTGAGAAATATAAACAGTTTGTGGCATACGTATTATTTTTTTATTCATTTTTGTTACCATCCTCGACGATATATTCAAATATGCATAATTTTGCAAATGTATGCCTTTAGTCGGATCATTATGTTTGTGATGACCATTTCCATGACGCGAATAAAATAATATTTTTTTATTTTATTGCAACTTGTAAGTGCAAAACATTGTAAATATTGCATAGAACAATTAAGTTCCCATGATTCGAATATAATTAAAGTTTAAACTCATGAGCAAGAAAATAATTTTCATTAAATGCTCTTAAGATGATTATTTTTTATCTCCGTAGGCCTTTGATCAGCGCTTTTATAAAAAGGCGGACCGGCAGGATGTCGCCATTGCACATCACTATAAAAGTGATTTATAAACATCATTCGCCGTAATAAACTGTAGTCAAGTTGATTTACATCCGAATAAGATAAAGTAAATACATAATAAGTAAATGTGATTGCCGATCAGTAACTATGATTTTGGGATGTAATTTGGCTAAAAGGGGCTTATGTGATAAACCGGTAAATAATTCCGTTCCGTTCAGTAGGTACCTATTAAATTGTATCGTGATTCGTGGCTTCGTGGAAGTTTTTACAAAAACAACCTTTAGCAATGTCCGTTTATTGGTGTGTTTGCAATAAACACATAAAAATATTTGTTTCCAATACTCGCGGGGAACTTTAGCCACTTCAGAGAAGACGAAGTATAAAGCGAGATACACACTTGCTCGTGTAGATACGGTAGCCGCTTAAATGATACTTGGAGGTATTTGCCTGCTCGTGCAAAGCAGAACTTATTTGCAGTTAGGAGACGTATTTATTTTTAAGTTTCGTGTTGGAGAATACGGGAGCTAACTGGTTTTATACCAATCAATATGTACGAGCAATACACTTCTTATTAGACGGGACTCTCAGCTCGGTATTTAAATAGCTAGTTCAAGTTTACGTGAAGTCCTGTTCAGAAATAGGATTCTAATCATTGTAGGAAATCTAATAGAGCCGACAGCAGTTAAAACCATGTTGCATTAGCGCCAGAGCTGAGCCACAGCCCAGAAGCTTATTGACCGGAAGGTTGTTGCTCAATAAATGCGAATATGTTTTGTTTGACATTTGATCGATTGATCTTCGTTTATGATAATGCGTGGCTTGAGCTTTGCTGACCTTCCTGGTTATTAAAGTATGGTTGAAAAAATCTGTTATTAAAATTCTACTCTTACCGCTTGGTAAATTTTTAACTATTATAGTTAAACTCTATAAAATATGGGTGTTTTAATTTGCAGGTCCGCCTTTGCCTACCACATTAGGGATCAGGCGTGACGTTATGTATTTATTTCATTATCTTGTCCGATGTCCCTAAAGTACATAGGTAATGAATAGTATTTTTTCATTTTCGGTCACCTCCTTGATCCGTTGGCAGGATTTATGGACCCTAAGACCTCGCGGTTCACAGCTCATATTACGCTGCTACTACTTAGACCAAGGAGGCGACTATTATTGATCCAAATGTGTAATAAACTTTTACCAGAGACAAGAATTCTTTATATCTTGTCGCTGCTTTTACTAACTAAGGCATTTAGAATTACTCTCGATCCGACAGAACTACTTTGATTTGGTCGGAAACCATTCTAGTTACGATTCATTACAAGTATAAAGTACGATATACAAACACCGAACTGTCTACGTGTGTTGCCTTACAATCAGCATTATTATCATAAATGCGGAAATAAATTTACTATACAGTTTGATTGTACTAAGAGTTTTTACTTCTTTTAAACGAACAAGATATATAGAAACAATAATAATTTTGGATGAATGAAACATTTACACAAGTACTTAAATCTAAATCTAATTATCTAAACAATCTATTAATATGAAGCTACTGGCACTACTGACAGTAAATAATAATTAATAAATAACACCCAACAGTCATATACGTACTCCTCACCCCACACTAAGATCAAGTCATGTGTCGTGGGTATCAGGAACTACGAGAGATTTCCGGAACAACACCCAGACCCGAAACAAATATATGTAGGCCATACCAACATTGGTCTCGGTGTGGGAATCGAAACAGCGGCCTCTCGCTTCGCAGCCGGCTACTCGCTCGCTGCGCCACGGCGGCTGTCTGATTCAATAAATGGCAATACATTGATGTATTTACACAATGGCAGTACTGGATAATATTTTGTAATAGCTTGTTATTTTGTCACAACAATTACCTTTTTATAAGTGATGCATAGTAGTGGCGTATAAGAGACCACTGAGAGTAAATCTACTCTCAGTGGTCTCTTATACGCCACTACTCGATCTCGGAAGTTGTGGGGCCATTCCCAATCGGGAATGGCCCCACAACTTCCGAGATCTACTTCTAAAAATATTTATATTAAAAAAATTAAATTTATTTATGAAACTTATTCATAAAATACAGTCTGCTTTGAGCTTTCTTAAACTGTGGTTTTAACTCACATTTATTTAGATGCATTGAAATACGCAATCTATGTATCCTTCTTGCTTAATAAACATAACTACCTATTAGTAGATAAGCATAATATACTTCCTTAAACCTGATATTTTGGACTTTCCTTTATTTTCCTCATTACGGTGGTAACATTAGATTTTTTTTATTAATTTTCCTCGTTAAATGGCTTTTCCAATTCCAATATAAAGTTGCGTGACAGTTGTAGTGATGTAGTAGCAACGGATGTGACCCGCAAAAAGTGCAGCACCGTTAACGTGTGCGTCCTCTCATAAAATCAAGTTGACAGAACTGTCGTATTTTGCGGCTGTCATATAAACTTTAGTCATATTATATCACATGTGACGGGTTATTACATCCTAAATAATACAGTCCAGTATAGCAGCATTGGCCGCAGCGGGTTTCCTCTCGCGCATGGAGATGTCATTACTTGTTAGGTGAGTTCCTCGTTGAGGAGGAAGTTCTCACGAAATTAGTAAGATGTCGCTACAAGCACGTTCATTCACTATTGTAAAAGTTACATTATGAACACTATACAAAATTGAAATTTTAATTACTACTGTTCTGTGTGTTGGTTGTTTATCGCTGCCATATAATTAAATATTAATTTTTAATTTATTTTGGTAACGTAATTAATAACTATTATACTTTTGCAATTACTTACTTTTTAATATTGGCGAATATTTAATTATAATATCGAATACATTTCAATTATTCCTGATTTTTTTACTTTTGTTTAATAAATTAAAAATGATTATTTTACGGTTGCATTTTTCGTACGGTTAAGAAAACGTATTAGAGGACGCCCGTGCCCAGCAGTGGGACAGTAATATTACAGGACTAATATTATTATACTATTATTATAAAAAGATGTGCAAAACTATTAAAACTATTTTTTAAATTACTTTTAGCATTGATTATGATCAATATACCGAATACGAAGGATGCTTCGGAATGTGTATGCATATCGGGTGTAATTATTTGTGCATTATACATATTTTGGATTTTATGTTGATTTTACATTTTTTATTTTGATCTTTTCCGGGCGATGTGGAAGCATTTAAGTAGGAAGGCGGATCCTGGCAGAAAGCCGGGACAACGCCAGGCAGAAAGAAAGTGTCATCCAAGTTGGAATTTATCGTCCGGTGTAGCGATAGGCCCAACCCCTATCATACGAAGTGACGAAAGCTATATTGCTATTGTGGGTTAACTTTAGTGATGCGTGTTCGCATGTAGGAAATTTCAAATAAGGATAATGGATTGTAGCAAATCTTGTCATTTCCTTAGCATAATGAACAATATTAAGAGGTCCGCTAAGCGTAATTGGGGCTTGAGCAGCAAAGTGCTCGGTTTATGCGGCCGTATAATTACGTGTAATGGGCGGCTTTTGCAACGCACGCGCACTTCGCATGCCCAACTCCCCGGAGACAGAAGTTTTGAAATTGTGTTTAATTATATCACATAAATTGTATGGTAAAAAATAAGATTTAACAAATAAAAAGAAACATTACCCTACTTCCGAGGTGGATCGGATAAAAAGTACCTACCTTTTAAAAAAAGGTTACACGTTCAGTTTTCCTGTTGACGTAGAGTTTATTCCGTGTGTATTTGGTATAATAGACCTTATTAGTATATTTTGAACTCGTACTTTGCTAGCTTATTTGTTGCTTGATTTAAAAGCAGTTTATATTAGTCTTTAATGTGTGCCTGACTTATTTTTAGGAATCGTCAATATTTTGTTGAAAAGTAGGAACTTAAATCTTTTTTATTCAGACATGCACTTAACACTTACTTGACTGCCTCCGTGGCGTGGTGGTATTTCAGTACGACTACGGTTCTGAGGTCTCGGGTTCGATCCCCGGGTCGGGCAAAGTGATATTGGATAATTCCTTATCAGCCCGGAGTCTGGAATTTGTGCCCGATATGGCGATAGGCTCGACCCCTATCACATCTGGGACGGAACTAAGCTCGGCGAAATGTAGGTGTTCTAGTTCGCTAGTACGCCTCTGCCTACCCCTTCGAGGATACAGGTGTGAGCTTATGTAGTGTAGCTTAACAGTTTGCTATACTTACAGATATAGAAATTGTATGTACGCAACTCACTATTAGTAAAACACATATTAAATCTAACTATTCTATTGACCTGTCAAGTCCGGGACTAAGTGGAACAATGCTAAAGTTAGCGATTATAATAGGAACTTACGTCTACTCATGTCGTAGTTATTTAGAGACTAATATTTTACCTAGAACATTTTACTTAAAAATCTGCTTCTTCGCTGCCTCCTTGGTCTTGTGGCAGTATATATGGACTGTGACCCAGGAGGTCCTGGGTTGGATTCCTAGGTCGGGCGCGGGATTTTTTAACCCAATTTTCCCTAGACTGGATCCTCAAGATGGGATACCTATATTAAAATATGGGTTATTTTATTATAAAACTCAGTAATTTAATATTACTTTAAACAATCTTATCAATAGATATTTTATCTGCACCATAAACATAGTTATTACTTATACAATTTAGTTTTAGTTTTATTTTGCTCATTCTGTCTTTGATGTTAAACGTCATTCAGTATATCAAAACAAAATATTTAACGATTATCATATTATACTTATGGATAACATTTGTAACTAAGATGGTTATACAGTTTATTCGTAAAACAATTATTATTTGATATCGAAAAGAATATTTAAAGCTGAAATTTAAAGTCAGAATTATTATTACCCAGGCGGCAGCGTTTCAGAACACTAATTGGTTCCACGAATTTCCATTAAAATAAAACGTAACGAGATACGCGCTTTATATATTGGATTCATTGTTTGTGTGTTCTCGCAGAGTGTTTTATTTAAACAATAGTGAACGTGAGCAGAATACTCCCCACAGTCGTCGGTACTTTCCGCCCAATATTCAGGCTGAGATCTATAGAGCGAACTTCGACTAAGTCTGAGTCAAAGAAACGAACTTAGTGAGGATTCAGAATGTTTAAATCGGACTTCGATTTGGTTTGAGCCATTTTTTATAAGAAAATCTTTGCTTAGTGTGTGCTAGTCTGTTTTTCTTGTAAAAAATGGCTCGAACTAAATCGAAGTTCGATTTAAACATTTGGAATCCTCACCGAGTTCGTTTCTTTGACTCAGACTTAGTCGAAGTTCGCTCTATAGATCTCAGCCTAGTCTGTAGGAAGCTTTCAATTGCGTTTGACTGTCTTGGTAGCTTAGTTGTATTACGTTAGCGACATGACTACCGTTCTAAGTGTCAGGTTCGGTCCCGGGTCACGCAAATGTTATTGCATTTTCTAGTCAGTATCAGCCTGGAGTCTTGAATTTGTGTCTAATAGGGCGATAGTGTCGCCGCCTATCACATCTGAAATGAGTTCAGCGAAATGTGGTGTTCTATTTCTCTAGTTCGCTTCTGCCTACTCTTTCAGGGATACAGACGTGTTATATGTGTAAGTATATATATGTCAACTGCGCCTGTCTTTTATTTATCTCTACTGTTGAAATGTCTTTGTTTATCTGTAAATCGATATATATGCCCTAGTAAATAACTACTAGACTTGTAGACAGTGTTTTATTGGAACAAGAGCTTAGAGCAGTATTATCGTTTTATCACAGAAAATACGGAGCTTTACACAAAACTATTCTTCGTTTATAGTTTATAAAGCGAAACTGTTTATTCTGTTTTCCTAAGGTGTTTTGTTTTCGCAATCGATATTTCTGTTATTATTTCCTACCTTGATTCGTATATAGATCGTTATTATCACTATTTATCAAAGGCCTGTTTTTGGTAAACTGTACCATATGCATCGCATAAAATGTATTATATGTCTTCACTTAACATTTTTTGTTGGTTATAGTAGGTTTATTATAAACTATGTTTGAATTAGGTATATACACTATTTTTAAATAGTTAATAATTCAGCGAAACATAAAGAAATTCTGCACAAATAATAAATATTAAATAAAAAATAAATTCAACAATCTGACTAATAACACAAGTGTTTCAGATTTTTTCACTGTTCATATAGCTACAGATGATTCTGCTCCTGTTTTAAGGCATGAACTCCTTTATAAGATACTTCAGTCTAATACTCTAGCCTATAGATGTCACCATAAAGTACGTTAATATTAGCCGGCTTGAAGTTACATGCCGTCGAAATTATTTTCGGAGAACTCTCATGTCACACATATTTAGGTTTCCTCACCATGTTTTCCTCCACAGAGCCGTAATAAGCTTATTTTTGTACCAGCTCTTATCCCATTAAAGTTTTGATTGCGACGCAATATAGTTTTCCAAGCACAGTTGCAGAAAAAAGTTAAATCAAAATGTAAAATTTCTGTAAAAATGCTTGAAGAAGTTTGTTGCGCCGACCTCACATTCAGATGGGATAAGGGTAGGTAAGAAAAAAATTGCAGAATAGATTGAGCTTCTTCTTTTTTTTTTTTATCCGAGCACGGCAAAGTGACTACACTACACCTGATGGTAAGCGTAGTGCAGTCCAAAAAAAACCAACGACCATCGATAAACATAGTTTATGAATGGTCGCCAGAGTCATGCCGGCCTGCAGACTCTTCTTTTACGACCGGCAGCCTGTCTGAGTGAACCCCTCGGGAGGAAAGCGGTCAATTTATAACAAGTGATAATTAAAGATAAAGTCACACTTAAGTCCAAAAATCATATATTTGCGTTGGAGGTTGGTTTCGAAAAAAGTTGTCGTCCGTCTCCGTTCCACTTATGTCTAGAGTCTAGACTCGAGATACGAGTACTTGCCGCTTTTTTAGCAAGGTGCAGCGAAGTCTTAAGTGAAAATAATTCTTTCCGTATGTAATAGATGTCTCTGCATATGCGAATACGGTGTAATGTTATTCATGTTTGATAGATGGCGCTATAGGATGCATTTTAAAGCTGCATAAGAAAACCAGCGATGAGCGCAGCATAGGGACAGCTCTGACCATGTGGTCGTACAATCCATTTTTTTTTTATAACACCGACCGGCAAACGAGCAGATGGGTCACTTAAGTGATCTCGATCGCCCATAGACACCCAAGACAAGAAAATCAGGGGTGCGTTACCAACATAAATCGGATTATCACAATTTCCACGCTCGCATTTACTTTAAATCGATAAGAGGATCGACCATTGTAATAATGGTAATGGTCGTGGTTATGCAAGAACTAAGAAATAAATTTTGCAACGTTTTTGTCTACCCTAAACTGAATGGCTGTGCACGTCACTGCTAGTGCAACATAGTTTTCAAAATTGAAAACTGATGTACTAGTATTGGTCGTAAATTGTAAGTAGTCTTCGCTGTTATGGTTATGAAGGTTTTTTTTTATAGCAGAGACTGGCAAATGAGCAGATGGGTCACCTGATGGTAAGTGATCTCCACCGCCCATAGACACTCGAGACTCAAAAAGAATCATGGGTGCGATACCAACCTAAAAGTATGGAATTGAAGGGGAAGAAAAAGGGATTGGGAAGGGGAGGAGGAATTGCGCAATCGGAAATCTCACTCACCGAACGAAATGCTACAGCGAGCTGCCAATTTACGTCGGGTTTCTGTGAGACAGTGATATCAAACCGGTCGTGCTGGCCCATTCGTGCTGTAGACGTAATTGTCTACAACGTGGCTCTATCACTCAAAAGATACACACTTCGCGCAGAATAATAAATTCGTTGCCCAAACAACCTGGGGGAGGGACGAGTGGTGGGAGCTGCTGTAATGTTACTGTAAAACCGCGTCTCCTGCACTAGTTTTCTCGAAACATTACACAAAAATACATATGCAAAACAACGATTTTAGCTGTCGCCTGCTCGTAGAACAATAACTATAGATAAAAAAATACATGTTTTGTGTAGATGTTTTGACGGGAAGTCTGACAGGGTGGGCGTCGCTTGTTAAAATTATTTCATATTATTCTCTAGAGTTGTGTTTGTTGGTTTTAAGTGTTGCGGTTTAATGCATCAAACTTCAGTGAAGATGGACAGTATAATGTGGAAAAATTTTAACCGGTCATCTTCGATGAGATTTGCTTGGTGCGTTGGCTGGCTTTGTTCGGTCGATTCACCGAGTGAAGATCATTTGAGGGGCATTGGACTGGAAGGAATTACCGCCATTATCCCAGCAGGGCCTTGAGATCATCCACATCTGGGTCCCATGGTCATTGTGAAAACATAATTGCTATATTTACCTTGACATTGGCTAAATGACCACATATGCGTGGAAGCTATTATTTTTAAAAGAAGAAGAAGAAACATCATTCTAATCAAGACTTTGGACGCTCTCTTCCCTTTGGCAGATCCATTCAGACATATCTGATTGTCTACCACGTGGCTTTGTTGACTTAAACCATGGAGAAGTTTAACTAGATGTAAATGAATTATTAAGCATTTAAATTGCTGAAAATATATTGTATTCTGTGTTCCGTATTTGGTTTATTGTTGGTTTTAAACTATGAGTCGCTTCTTTGGTCTAGTGGCAGCGTAAATGGGCTGTGGACTGGGAGGTCTTGGATTCGATTCCCAGGTCGGGCAAAGCAATTTTTCTAAACTGATTTGCTCGGAACTAGATCCGGCGTATGGAGGTTGACGTCAGGAAGGCAACCGGTCGTAAAAGCAAAGCCAAATCATTTTTTGCAACATGCTGGAAAAAGTGTGTTGCGCCGACCCCACATTATAAGCGAGATAAGGGCAGGTAGAAAGAAAGTTTGTTTTAAACTATGTGTCTGTCTGCTATCTGACTGCCTCAGTGGCGTAGTTGTGTTGCATGCGTGGTACGACTACCGTCTTAAGGTCTCGGGTTCGATCCCTGGATCGGACAAAGTAATATTGGATTTTTGGATTCAGTATCATCCTGGAGTCTGGAATTTGTGCCCGACATGGCGATGGGCTCAGCCCTATCACATATGGGACGTAAATGGGTTCGGCGGAATGTGTATGTTCTATTTCGCCTCTGCCTACCCCTTTGGGGATACGGGCGTGAGACTATGTATGTATGTTTAAAAAAGTTAGACCTTAGAAGTGACAAACATGTCTGCAAGTCAAAAGCAATTCCTGCTTGAAGTATCTTCGCAGTTATCGTATCCAACGTGTAATTGACCTTAATTTTTACAATTTATGGTCATTCAGTACACACAACCATAAACGTTTTATTGATAATCGTTACTTGAACCTGGCGACATAAAGTCTTTATAGCAATCTACTGTTAGTATTTTATTCGCCGCGCCAGTCGAAATATTCTTTTTTCCTTACTTATAATGTGGTGTACGTGCGCAGGCATTCAGAATAGGATAGGCATGTATAAAATTCATTTTTTTTAATTATTGCATCACCATCATTATCATAATTATAGGGGCTGTGTCGATTTAACAGTCGAGAGCGACAATTTAACAAAGATTTTTTTATCAAATTGTTAGATCTCTTTGTCTATATGATGTGCACGTCCCTGGGTGTATGTATCGCATAGCATTATATTAGGTATATATTAGGAAGATATTTTTGTATATATGAGCCTCAATTGCAGTTATAATTATGATTATACACATCAAGTTAGTATAATGCAATGTAAATTGTCAGAAAAAAACATAATCAAACCTGACCCCACACTAAGAAACGATACAAAAACGTATGAGCCACACAAACATTTGTCTCGGTGCAGGAATCAAACCCGCGGCCTCTTGCTACACAGCCAGCTATTAGCCTGCTACGTCACGCAGGCTGGCTTTGTTATACAAGAATAATAGACAACAGAATGATAATAATTATTAATTATAATGTTACGATGCTACGTTTATTTTGCAATTAAAACTTCTTTTAATATGAATTTCAAGCATACATTTTTATTATAACCGTTTCTGTATTGGACGTACATAATGAGGAATTTTTCGTAAGGTTTTTTGCGCATTTATATGTCATGAAATGAATGGCAATGCTCCTGTTACTATGTATTTAATGTAGCAGTTATTAATGAAAAAGTAAAAACACAAAAACTTGTTTTTATAGGTATATCGACATGCTACTGGTAATTACTATCGCGCCTAATGTGGCGGTTGTTTTATGGCCGTTGCTAACATTTCCAATATAAAAAAAGAAGTGTTAAACTGTTCCTCACTTTGACCCTTTGACGTAATTACTTCTACAAGCTAATTATATAGCCCCTTATAAAAAAATTACGCGCTTCGTATCTTTAAGAATAGTTTGTCCCTTTCATTTCCGAACAATCTGACGCAAGGAAAATATTGACAAACTATTTTAATAATAAGAAGAGCGTAAATGTTTTTAAGGCGTATTGTTATTAGCTTTCATATCCACAAACATAAAAGAAATTATGAAGAATGAACTCTTGTAAACAAAGGATATTCTTCGGTACTTCGGACTATTTTTTGGTATATGTGAGTTATGAAAGTAGTGCACGATGCAGACGATACGAGAGTAATACCTAAAGATTGGTCCTATCGAGATTACAGTCACGTCTCCATTGTTCGTGGGCGGTAGACAAAAAGTTCACAGACTACATTAATTAGCTTCACAATCAATACAGTAGGTTCACCAAACAAGAAACTTAAATAGCAATTATATAGCAACTCCCAATTGTAAATAAACTTATCTGTACCTACAGTCTTCACCCATATTGTACTCAGTTATTTTAATTGTTTAAAAAACTTGGTATCTTGTATAAGAATTTATCAGTAGGGCTTTTAGACTGTGTACAATAGTACTAAGCCTACCAATTCATTCTGTAGACGTAACTGTCTACAGCTTGGCTCTACTCAAAAAATAAAACCCGAGAAGGGAAGTTATCGAGCAACTCCATATCTGAATTCCATATTTTTGTTCTCAAAAGACGAAAATATGAACAATCGCTGTAGGTACAATTAGATATTGAATAAGCTCTATCAGAACTTTATATACTCTATGACGTTTAGGACGTAACCAAATTCTGTATAAGCGTTACAATGGTAGTTGGCGGCTGCGATACCGTTTATATGACATTGTGGGAGGTGGCATTTGTAATGTGAGGCAAAGTGCATGTGCGAGCGCAAGTTGCTTATCTCACAGATCGTTGTAGTGATAGGTCAAAGCGAACACGCGAGTTGTTCATCTGCGATGTTTTGCTTTATTCTCGTCCCGCCCTTCGCGCTAATTTAGTTTGAGCATAAATCTCTGAAGATTGAGTACTGCGGCCTGTCGTCATTCGTCGCCGTGGTACGGTCGCCAAATCAAAAACGAACGCTATTCGGATATTACAAAGCTCCGAGCGTATCACTTAAATGGCTCATTAAATAAACTTATTCCATTCGATAGTGATTCGATACGTTTGCAACTTACTCATTGAGTACGTTTGATTTATAAGAATCGTGTCGACGAGAGTTTTTCGTGTCCAAGTAATGTGGGAAAGTGAGTATATCTAAGCAAGTACGACGCAATGAAGCCGATTGTAGGCGTCGATTGATTATTCATGCTAATTATTTCGAGCGTAATGGAGTCTATAAGATTGGATGATCGCGTAGCGGTTCCGGCCGGCCGAGATAATTGCGTGACTAAATTTCCAAGTCATAAGTCCTGTATCAGACTTGCAGTTCATACGTGTCAGGGCGATTGTGCGATTTATGAGTCGATATATTAGAAACGAATTAGTTTTAGGTCAGCAAGCAATGTTCTCACAATGCCCATGGCTCATGCATGATGTATTTCGTTTCCTAGTGTATTCTGTAGACTATACGTACTAGATATTTTGTTTTTAGTGATCGTTAGATAGTGAAATCAATTTATTGTGCTGTTAGTTACGCTATGATGTAAGATAAATGCCTGAGGAAACGTAAGCTTACGATTTAATTGATAACATTGTGACATCGCAGAATATTTACTACGCAAACTGTAGGTAGTTTTAATCATGCACATTTTAGGTCTTTGATTTTTCGCCTGTTTATACATTACGGTTCTGTATGTATTGTTGCACTGACAGGCAGGCTTGTGTTGTTACTACTAGTTGCCGAGCTTTCATCTATGTCCTAAATTCTAGGCACTGAATAATAAAGTTAATTGAAAGTTTTGGGTATAAACCATCTGGTTGCGATTATAGCAATAATGTTATAATTCGGTTGAGTACCAGCGTTCATTGGATTAGAGGTAATGTAACGAGTAAGAGGCTTCATCAACATTACTGTGCAGATTCTAGATTTTTTGATAATAAATATAATTAATATCCAAATATAGGCACATACTCCAAATCTTGTATAGTGTACGGTTCGTCTTTTCTCTTCTTTTTACCTGCCCCTATCCCACCCGAATGTGGGATCAGTATAACTCGCTTAAGATGTTGCAGAAAGGATTGGGTTTAGTTTTTACTACCGACTGCCTGACGTTAATCCTCTGGTGCTTTCAGTCCAAATCGCATTAAAAAATCATTTTGCTCAATTTGGATGCGAATTAGAACATACTGGTCCACAGCCCAGTACCACTACCAAGGAGATGACATTAGTGGCTAGGGAAGGAAGTGAAAAAGAAGTACATAGTTCAGTTTGTCTCAACGCAGACATTAGGGGCCTTACTTAAAACAGCATTTTTAGCTGAGCAAATGGTTAAGAATAACCTGTCACTTTTTTCCTTGCGTTACACTGTTTAAAAATGAAAGGGACAACCTATGGTATAAAGATAAGCAGCGCTTAAATATTTTTATAAGTAAGGGGCTAGATATATAAAATATGCATTCGCAAAATTATTGTTCTAAGTTTGAATATAAGATAAGTGGTCCACAGTCACAGTCCACACCCGTTATTCACGTATAATGTACCACGTAACAGAGTGCAGCAATGATTGTAATTTACAGTCAGCACTAACTACTAAGAGTGTCCGTGCCGTGGCCATGATAAGCGGCTTGACCGTGCCGGGTCACTATAAATATTGGCCCGTTGAGTCCCGTTAAAATTCAGTATTGGCTGGACATGAGGCTCATTAGTGGAAGAATGTGCGCGCCAACGTTATCTCATAACAGCTGAATAATAGCTCGCTCAAAATCGATTCTCGAGATAAAAATTATATTCATTTAAGTGTTGGTTAAAATTAACATTGATTTTTTACGTCGTGTCGGTTGGAGGTTGACGTAACGGTGGATTTGACTGCAGTGTCGTGATGCATTTGAATATCTATCGAAGTCCATAATATATTTTGTATGAAAGCGTGCACATACGTTAGTCCTCCGTCACGTGAGAAGAATGTGCACGCCTTTATAAAAAATGCGGTATCGATTATCGACAGACGTTTAGCATGACGTTACAACACGACATTGTAGTATAAATCTACTTTATATTTAAGTTTTTATTTGACAGTTTGACCTTTTTTCACGTAGTAACAGAGCACTGGATAGATAATTTTGAATCATAGGTTAACCATGAACTTCACGGTAAAGATTTGATAACAGAAAAAGCCACGAGCAAAAACCTACATAAATATCATCATCATCATCACCAGCTATAGGACGTCAACTGCTGAACATAGGCCTCCCCCAAAGATTTCCAGATTTACTTGTTGGAATAAATATATTGTGTATTATTTGTATTAACGTGTAGATTAATCCTAAACATTTTTTATTTATTTCAGTATTAGTAACTTTCAAATATGTCAAATGTTTTGAACTTATTTTGCACGATATCAAAAATAAATGTTACGAAAATAACCGGAATAGAAACTGACACGTTGAGTGATTGGACTAATTTATTTGTTAAATGTTAGAGCATCGGCTATTATAATTATCCTTACATTCACTGATATTATATGTATGGTGTGTTTATCAGTTTGTTTGTTGACGTGATATTCTGCTTAATGCATGAGCTTAAGAGCTTTCCTTCCATCTGCTTTCGTACAACTCCAATATGGGGTAAATTTCTGCAACATACTTGAAAAGTGAAAGGATTCGCTTGGGTTTTTATTACCCGCTCTGGGTATCTAAATGACGTGTATGAGGAGAAGAGCGCTATCCATTATTTTTTCAATGGAAATAAGACGGTTAAAACAATCCACATAGCGAAGCCGCGACAAAATCTGAGTATGAGTATACAAATAAACAAATACTTAGACAACGTAAAATAGTCTTATTAAAATATTGTCGTGGATACGTGTTTTTCTACGAACTAGTTAATTGGACAATTTAATTCATCTTTGAAATCAAATCAGTTGTTTATGTATAATAACCAAATGACTTCACCACACGTTTTATCACTCTCTCACGATCGAAGTTCTATAAAGGCCATTACATTTTTTTTAATTAGCCTCCAAAATAGAGCCCTCATAAATTTTATAGCAACATGAGGTGTAATATAGAATCGGTAGAAGCCATTGACACGTTAAATTCACTGTCGACGTTGAATACACGGATGTAAAAAAAAGATGGACGAAGCGCTAGGAACAATGAAAGTGAAGCAGGGTTTTCGGCCCATACGATCTATCGACATGTAATGGCGTGTGTGTGCGTAGGGTACTTTTGTACAGGCGCGTTTGTGAGAATGGCTTCTCCGTGGCGTCCGTTTTACTATAGGCGAGATGGTGTCCTTCTTTTTCTTTACGTCCGTGTTTGAATATACCTCTATACCGCACATTTGTAGTCATGGAAGGAATTATAAATTTAAGCGCAGTGGGTATTTTGGATATTAGTATATGATTTAAGAGAATCCTTTCAATGTATAATTGAAGCTCACGCTTGTATTTCCAACAATGTAAGCAAGATATACGTAATTAGTAAATCAATGATTTGACAAGGATATTGTACTTTTATGATTTATACCGTCTGAAATTTTAAATGTAAAAGTAAATCACTAAACTACTCAGATTTATTGAAATAAAACTATTTTTACGGATTCTATCACGATTAGGTTTTTAATTTTTATTCCCGAATCCGTAAAAATAGTTTTATTTCAATGTATAACATTCGCATAGACTAAATAAATCAGTATTCAGATTTATTTAGTATTTCTCAATAACCAGAGACCATCGTTAGAACAAGCTCCATCAAACACAAAAAGAAAATTGGTGTACATTTTCCGGATACATCCAGTAATAAAGACTTACAAAAATTTGGACGATGAGAACCTCCTCCTTTTGAAAGTTGGAAACAAGATAATTTATATTTCTACGTCATAAAAAAATAAAAGAAAAATTGGGCCTCCGTGGTCCCCAAAAGAATATTCTAGTTACGTACCTGGATAACAGTTTTACAGCTTTGTTTATGATTGATTAATCAGTGAGTCCAAAGTTGATCGCTTCCGTACTTATTCTTCTAATTGCAAATCATTTATTTCGGTTGTGTATTCTATTGACTGCAGTAATTTGTCTATTTATGAGCATTATATTAAAACTGTTGCCGGAGGCTATTAACAGGTCAGTTACATCACGGAGAATGTTGCATGTTCGGCTTTATTTATCAGCATTTATGGGCCATTAGAATAAACCTAACTTAAATTAGTATTTTTAGTTTGTAAGACTCAATCGTGATTGATTTTTGATTGACCTCATTAAGCAAAAGTCCATGTTCCAATTAGATATAAAAAAATAGTATTGCTTTTTTATAGGCTCGTCTCCTATCACATCTGGGACGGAACTAAGCTCGGTGAAATGTAGATGTTCTGGTTCACTTACTATGCCTCTGCCTCCCTTCGTGGATATAGGCGTGAGCTTATCTTATTTTATTTTTTGTCACTTAATTTGATTCTACTCTCAATGGTTATTCTCATTTGCTCATTACGGAGCCCAATTAATGGGATATGCTCACACGGTGCGCTCGTGGGTTTCGTAACCTGACAGTCATGTGGGCACCCAAGTCATAAATAATTTAGTTCAAACATAGCTTCCGAGATAAAAATCTGGTCTGTAGAATATAAGCACGAGTAACAGTCGCACATACAATAGCAGCTTTCGAATGAGTGACGGCTGCCGGGGAGTGTTCAGTGAGCGCTGTGCGAACCACTCGGGGGAGCCATATTCACTGAGCTGACGTGCTTCTTATATAAACTCGGATGAGCGCCGCTGTCAGAGATCAGGCCCCGCCGGCCCCGAGCCCCGGCCCCGAGCTCCGGCCCCGATGTCTGATAGATCACTCCAACAGTTGGCATAAAAATGAAACTTTTATCACTCTCACGAAAGTCCGGGATGCTAACGGCACCAATCGCTATCGCGAGTTTTTACTGCCTGTGACAAGCACTAAATGTTAACTTGTAAAAATGGCGGGTACAAAATAATGTACTCGTTTTCTAAGAAACTTAGATGTCTGATACACCGCAAATGTTAGGCATCAAGTGATGTAGCCTCGACAATTTTCTTTGACCCTGGACGCGGTATCTTTCGTGGACAAAAATTACACAGTAGAGTATATGGTGATATCGCACGGGCATCTGACCGTATAATATTGCAATAGCCATTACGGCCACACTGTAGCATCTTCAAAGTGGCTCGTAAACGCGCTTACATAGCTACTAGAAATGTAATTTAGCGGTACCAAGAAAGAAACGATGGCTATCTTCAGATGAATGAAGCAGTGTTAGTGCACTGTCACACTTTTTTCTGGTTGAGGTGTTCTGGAAACTTATCTCTCAATCAAAGCCGGTAACTGTATGTTATGAACATATTTTTCAGATCTGCCGTCGACGTATTCTCGGTCCATAAAACTTTCGCAACACATTACGTTACACGCGACGCGTACGCAATCCTTCTGTCGCAGTCGCACTCAAATACTAAGTAGGTGTACATACCTACTAGTACTAGGATATGTACATAATATTATGTGTATCGCCTAATAACACAATGATGGTTACCCAAAATTTAAAAAATATTGTTTAAATTTTGTTAACCATACCATAAACAGTCTACGTTTATCCTAAAAATCAAGGTATGCAACGTAATCTTCAACCGTGTTTGACTGTATCTACATCGGCAGGGGGCGCTAGTAATTATCATGTCATATTCAGCATCAGTTTTTCTAAGAAATCTTTCAGTTCTTATTTTTTATACACATTATTAACGCACGGATACGATCGCAAAAAAAATGCGTGCTTAGAATATAAACAACAAAACACGTAGACATGTAGTGTGACAACCATGCGACGAACGAAACAAAAACGATTGATACCTTAATTTTAATTTAATTGGTTCGGGCGAGAGTGACATTCGAGGCTGTCAGATTTAAGTCGTGTTCAAGGTGATAGTCTCTTTCTCGTTGTACTAAAATGGCGACCGAGCTGGCATTTAAATGCCATGCATTTTTACATTCGTTCGACGTACGCAATTAACAATTCGACTTCGATTACTTTGTCATAAATGAGCGTGTGTTTATCGTCGTCGCCCGTTAGGAAGCTATTTAAGTATTCATGACACTATTAGTGTGGAAATTAACTTTATGATTTCTGTGAATATTGAGAACATTAGCAACAGAGTTTACGAGAAAGATTATTATTAGACCTTTGCATTCTTTGAGTGCAGCTTACGAGTATTACAGATATAACATAAGGATAAGGAGGTTTATGTTAAAACCGTACAGTCATAACGCTGGAAAAGGATACATACTTGTGCACTGCGTCGTAAAAACATGTGATGATGACTCACTAGGATTTGTTATGATTAGTTTTGCAATACGAATCTGTCATTATAACTATATACCTACTGTTCCCACAACTGGGCACGTAGATACGATTCTAAGTGCTAATTTAACAAGAGACGGATAACTTTTGTGTAAACCATAATTGAACCGTGTTATGCAGGAATGAACCATCCCACAATTTTTTATTGATGCCAACATGACCTAAACTATTAATAGACCGTGTAATTTTTTTTGTTTTATTTGTGGGATCATTTCTGCACAACACGGTCCAATTTTAAATCTTAGACAAATGTTTAATACATTACCTACTAAAACGACGGAATTACACTTCTAATAAAAATATTAGGCTGGCCCTTATGCATGTTGATTTAAACTCTATTTATTCTCAGATTTATAGAGCTCACTTAGGGCGACTTGTATCGCTATTACTAATCTAGAGTTAAACCTGAACTCAATTTTCCTATAGCTCACGAGCTAGTAATAGAGCAATGTAAAACATTTCTGCACAAAATACCTAATTAGTAACACTAATATTATAAAAGCGAAAGTTTGTGACTGTGTGTTTGTATGTTTGTTACTTCTTCACGGTCAAACGGCTGGACTGATTATGATGAAATTCGGTACGGAGATAGCTGACACCCTGACACCTCAGCCTATGTGTTACTGGTTACTTAAGCTACTTTTTGTCTCCGAATAAATTTCCACTCAAACGGAATTGCGGGCAACAACTACCTCTAGTTATAAAAATATTATATTTTTTGTTTTATTAACCAAAACGTCACATTTAGTATACGGTCACTTGAAGAGATTCCTTTTAGCTTTTAGCCATAAAACGTTTTCAATAATAAATAAATAAAATTGGTAGAAATAATCTTGCAATGAAAGACTTTATAACTGCTGTTTAAATTCATGATATCAAAATATATATTACTAACCATAGATTAATTGTCATGTCATTAATCATCCTAATACAGTGTAGAGGTACATATGAAGTCTTTAAAATATATCGTCCATTCTTATTAATGGAACATTTTACGAATAAAAACTTATGTATTATGCATCATCACTAACTGCTTCATATCATTAAAAAGAAAAACAGATTCATTCATAAAATTAAGGTTGGTAAACTAGTTATTTCCTGAGTAATTGAGCCACGCTTTTTTTCGCACTTTTGTTTTTCGTATCGTAAATGATTGTGATATTTCCAGTGGCCCAAAAAAAGTTGGGTTTGAACCACTGGTCCTAAATTTAAACCTTAATCATTTCCCTAAGGTTGGCAATGCACTCGTGATGGGCATCGTGTCTAAAGGCGGTAAAGATCACTTACCATCAAGTGACCCTCTTGCTCGTATGCCACTTGGACACTCGTAAAAAGTTTGAGGAAAAGAAATAATTAGTTTATTGGCATTTTCCTTATACATGTGTAATAGCAACTGTGGCCTTAATAATTCTGTTATTTAGGCTCTACATTTTTTGTTTCTGATACGCCTAAGTCGAATTTATTATGTGTTTAAAGGCAGCATCCATAATTATTGTCAACTAGTGAATTATAAAATCACAATCATTAGTGCTGGTAGCTCATATAACCGTAAATATGAAATACCATAATTATTTGATCCATACATTGATAGTGTGTGCATAGGTCAAAAACATAATGTTCGTGTATGTGTGGCCGATTAAGAAAAACTGCTCTTCAATTAGAAGGCTCTAGTATATTCTATTGCTAATTCACTACACGTTGATATTCGAATACCTTATTAAATTTAGGGCGCGTATCCGTGGCGCAGCGGGCATATAGTCAGTAGTAACCTAGCGGCCGCGGGTTCCACGGATTCACGGATATTTGTTTCGGGTGTTGTGGGATCACAAGTTCCTCTTTCTTTCTTTCTATCTTCCCTTATCCCATCATTGGGCTTGATGCAACACACTTTTGAAGCATGTTGCAGAAACGATTCAGCTTAGTTTCTACAACCGCCGGCTTGCCTGACGTCAATCCCCTCTGGAAGATCCATACCCGGGCAAATCCCTCGTAGTTCGTTAAATAATTGGTGATGTTTTATTTAAGATATATTTATTAGTCCGTTTATTTATAATTGTTTTGGGATAATATTTAAAAAAAAAATACAAATGTAGCTTTTTGTATCTGTCATAGAAATCAAACGAGACTCAAAACTTGAAATATGTAGTTTGACCTTAATACAGAGACATCTAGTGGAATAATCTTGAACTTGTTGTGTTGACACTTGAGGTTCATAACTTAAAATCGAAAGAATGTTCGCTTTTTAAGTCAATGGCTTATTAATTAATATCTCTATTTACACAAATTGAATTATAAAGACTGCACCATACAATGGGTATTCGCTTGCTTTTTATAGCAGAGCCTGGCAAAATGAGCAGGTGGGTCACCTAGTGCTAAATGATTGCTAGGGGTTTGTTAGACCTGCGATACTAAAAAAAACACGGGTGAATTGCAAATTTTTTAGAGATGAAGCATTTGGGATTCGTATTCGTCGATTCGTCACGATTCGTCGTTCGAGTATGAATAGCTAGCTGCTACTTATAGTCGGTTTTCTGTGGGACAGTGGTATCGGATCGGTTTAGCCGGGCCATCGTTTAGTCTAAATCCACCTTCTGATGAATTTACGAGTATATTCTTTTGTTATTTTTTTTTAAAAAACCTTTTGTTTATAGCAGAGATTGGCAAACGAGCAGATGGGTCACCTGATGATAAGTGATCTCCACCGCCCATAGAAACCCAAGACACAAAAAGAATCATGGGTGCGTTGCCAATCTAAAAGTAGGGAATGGAAGGGGAGGGAATAGGGATTGGGAAAGGGAGTGGGAAAATGGGCCACCGGAAATCTCACTCACCGAACGAAACGCGACAGCAAGCTGCCACTTTACGTCGGTTTTCTGTGAGACAGTGGTATCTAACCGGTCGAGCTGGCCCATTCGTGCTACATCTATAACGTCTAGAGCGTGGTTTTACTACTTTTACTTTACTTTCTTATATGTAATATACAGGACGTTCAGGAGTGGGTTGAATTGTCCAGTCCAGAGACGTCCACTTATTCATTTTATACCTAATTACCTAATTTATGTATAGGTTTGTAATAGTATCTGATTATAAAAGCATATTTGAAACAAAGTTTATTTTAATACCTCGTGGTCGTGAATTATTTTGTTCTTTATATTTTACGAGAAATCTGGAAATCGTTGGGGGATGCCTATGTCCAGCAGTGGACGTCCTGTGGCTGATGATGATGATGATTTTACGAGATCTACCCCGACCTAAATTTTTAATGCTAATCATTTAAGTATTCATAGGGAACTGCTGTTGCATTCATAGTGATTAATCAGTGTTAAGAGCATTTTCACTTACGGAAGTCGAACGTGTGATACTCGTTCGACGAATCAGTACAATTTATCAGCGCTGTCAGTGATATGATTTAGTGTTGTCTTCTTATTACGATACGTTACGTGTAAATGTGCGCTGTTCTTTATTCCTACTGATAACAATAAAATATTGTCAAAGTGAAACTATATCCGCTGTCTTAAAACAATAAGCTTGAGGCATTATATTCTTGTTATTCATATTTGAAAGTTTAATAGTGCTAAACTTTCATGTTTATTGCAAATCGCCGTGTTAGAACATACATCGTAACATAATTTACGGCAATTTTATTTTTTATATTAAGCATGGGTTATTTATTATGTTATCGTTAATTTTTATAGATATGGTAATGAAGCTAATCTCGGAAATCACAAATTTCGTTTTTTTAAATATTAATATGACAGGTCGTCTTAAACAGTACACACATTAAAAATTATATGATATTCATCTTTATTTATAGTAAATTTGAATATTATTTTAAATTTGTGCTTGTGTTTCATCTATAATTTAATTTTATAGAACAGTTTCAATAAAAAATTTGCTTCTAAATGCTTGAATTAATCTGTTGTTACATTATGTCCAGTATCTCGACCATAAGATTTTTTGACATTTCTTTATGGCGGTTTTGTGGGGAATTTATGTTGTTCATACAAATTATTTTACGTAGTCGCTAGCGAGAAATGTAAAAAACTTATGTTGAGCTACAGAAGTCAATAAAATAAGAAATGGCGCCAATATTTAAATCTTGTCGCCATTCCAATGGAGTAACTTTTATTACACGTAATACGTCACACGAACTCACGCATTCTAATAAGTAATTTACTATTTGAGTCCGACTAAACCATAATAAATAATAATATTCGTTGTTAAAATTACATCACAATATTCGAATTAAGTTTGTCGTATTCAACCATGTTTTAGGCTAAAGTTGCTAATATAACTAGAGGTATATTAAAACTGTATGAAAATAAATTGTAACATGATGTATTTTAATTGTTAAAATATTGAAATTGCTTACCTACTTTGTAGACTGTAGCGGCTACCAACATAACTCATTTAAATAGACCTTAAGTTACAACTCGGTGGCTAGAAGTGGTGTAAGATATTGTCTCATTTCTGTCTTTAATATTTTATATATAAAGAAACAGCATTGTAATAAACCGCAAGAAACCTAATTTCATTTCATGAACATTACTCACTCAATTGCGCTTTGTTTATCTCTTTTGCTCGTATTAAGATAATGTCAGTGTTACACTCCGTGAGAGATTATGATTATTTAGAATTACTGCGTGTTATAATGCGGCAAGTTCTTACTGAATAACATTTTTGGTAAATACCGATTTAGTGATAACAGTTACTTACATTTGCCTGTTATTAATTTAGCAAATATGTTTAAGCTTCTGTTTATATTTGATTTGAGGCTATGGTTGTTAAATGGAGATTGGGCAATAATATAGTATTTGATTCGGAATTGCCCTATTATGAACCTAAGACAGTACTACGTGAGTACTATGCTGATGCTAATTAAAAATATACCGGGTGTTTCATAAAGTTGGTACCTATAACAATTCCACATACAGGGAGAACGATTTAAAGTGCAATGGTAAAGTCAAAAAATAAAAAAGTAATTTAATTTTTTTAATCTATATTAACCAAGGAAGTTTTTAAATTTGGAATGCGACCTGTAAATCGTCGCAAATAGCAAAATAATGGCTTTGTGTATGCTAAAAATAATTAATTACCCCATAGGTAGTTTGTAAATGTACTGCAGCTGACCCAGTGAGTCAGCAAAAAGTTTTTCATCAAAAATTCAAGTTTCCTTTATTCCAAAACTATGAGCCTTACGAAATTTTAAACTTTACCGCTAGATTGGTAGCCATCGTCCCTTTAAGTGAAGTTATTACGGATACCAACTTTATGAAATACTCTGTATATTATTATGTTATATTAACTCTGTTCCATTTTCATTGTTCGTCGGGTTGTAATTGATCCAATAGCATCTAAGTTTCAATTGAATCAAACATTTTTGACCAAGATAAATTATATCAAAGTAATGTTCCTCCTGCTGCTGTTTAGTACAAATATTGGATGACATTATATTACTCACGTTACATTATTCACATAGCCCCTTACTTATAAAAATATTTAAGCGCTGCTTATCTTTGACCATAGGGTGTCCCTTTCATTTTTAAACAATGTAACGAAAAGAAAATAAAGAAAAAAAGATAAGCGAATTTTTTTGAAGTAAGGCCTATAGTAATTAAGGGCCTTACTTATAAAAACAATTTAGCTGAGCAAATGGCTAAGAAGAGTCTGTATTTTTTTTCCTTGTATCACATTGTTTGAAAATAAAAGGGACAGACTAAAGATTAACATTTTCTCAGTTAAACGGTATTAGTAAGGCGTTAAATTGTTAGCAATAATTCAATTAAAAATTACTAAGGTATATCAATGATAAGAATCGTTTATCGTTAGCCAATACGTGCAAATGACCGCTTAATTTAAATTAGTGTCCATGTACATTGTATGTACCTATATTATCTAAAAGTTGTTGATGAACACGTGGCTTATAAGGGTACTATACTGGACTTTGTTGTAGGTAACTATGCATTCTAACTTACCGAATGCTTATAGGTAAATTGCCCGATAAAGCATTAGGGTGGACTAGAGTCGAAGTCTCGCAGATGGTTAAGAATTAAATTCTATAATATCGTTTGAATGTGCTTCAAAATTATTTGTTGTAATATTGAACTTATTTGACAAGTTCGTTCAAATTTTCTCATAAAAATAATTATATTACTGTCCTACTGCTGGGAACGGGCCAAATCTTCCACGCTGATTTAACGTGGGTTGGTATACCTCTATATCACATACATTGGATATTCTTGCGGATAAATTATTATGGCGCGTACACACCGCGCCAAACGATGGCGATCGAATTATGCCTGTTTCATTCCCACAATAGCGAGAGTTTGTTTGTGTGGACGGAACAGGTATAGATTCGTTCGGCCGGTGTGTACCCGTCATTAGAGACGGGACAACAGCGCGAAAATTGTTATCCAAAAGTTGTGACCTCGTGGTCATAAGTCAAGCAGTTGTATTTAAAAAATACGCGCGCAAGGTCGTGCCAGGGTGTAAATTGTAATAAGCGCTTTCGCATTATAATAAGTGGTAGATGACTTTCCCAGCCTTAGAGATCAATTTTTTGTATGGACACTGGCTTAATAGCCCCTCTATAGTTAGTAATATTTATCTTTGATAGATATATGCGCTGTTTTCCTTATCCTTATCCTTATATTCCTATCGTCTTCTCATACCGCCGAATGTTCATACACTTAAGGTCGCCTTATGTCGTTTAATGCCGCCTTATCTGTCAAAATTGTATAGCTAAAATCAATATAAGAAGCCGTTAAAGTTGAGCAGCGTTTGACCATTCGGGCGTTAGTTTTCAAAGTTTAACCCCAGAGGTTGTCTAGGGCCAATTTGATTAACTAAACTAATTTGTTATTTTCGAATAGTTGCATAATAATATACCATTAAAAAAATAGCTGTCGTATGATAATTTACTACACTCTTGCGCAAAATCCCATTTGTTTGTGTCTAGAATGATTGGTACACACAATACTTTAACAATATTAATTTATATTTGTATAGTATATAACATGATGTGGCCGCCAAAAAACGTGTGTCTACTATTATCCACCTATAATTCTGTGGTTGTTATAAAAAAAATGCATATACTTTTCAAAAACCGTACGGTAGCTGGATAACATGCATTTAACAAGGTTTTTTTTTTCAATTAGAATTAGCAACTGATGACGGGTTTGAAAACTCGAGACTCCTGTGGAACTGTGTGAGATGATTTTCCTAGGTTTAAGCGAATGTTATTCATTGAAATGAAACTCGTTTTTATAGATTTTACCACGATTTGTTTGATAACGTCGGGGCTAAAAATGAAAATACATACCATACAAATCGCGATAAAATCCGTAAAAACTAGTTTAATTTCAATGTGTGAGATATATTTCTCAAATACTTTTTTTATAGCACAGACTGGTACACTAGCAGATGGGTCACCTGATAGTAAGTGATCTTCGCCGGCCATAGACACCCGACACAAAAAGAATCATGGGTACGTTGTCAACCTAAAAGGAGGGAATGGAAGGAAAGGGAAAAGGGATGGGGGGAAGTGGGCCACCGGAAACCTCACTAGCCGAACGAAACGCGACAGCAAGCTGCCACTTTACGTCGGATTTCTGTGAGACAGTGGTATCAAACCGTTGGATCCGGCCCATTTATACTGTAGATGTCTACAGCGCGGCTCTACCACTGAAAAATATCTACGTCATGTACGTGCGCCTATCTACCTCACCTATGTGACAGACTCATCAAAAGATGGATTGTATCACGGGGGCTGTGCAGACTAGTAAGGCCACCCATCTAAAAGCTACTATAGCTACGCCCATGGACGAATACAAATAAGTAGAGATCTTTTTAGAGTCGGTGCATCGGCTACGACCCACGGAAGTACCGCAAGTCGCAACTACGTATTTTTTTCATATTAGAATATGCTCGCCTTACTAGGTACCTGTTTGAATATGTTAAAGTATTTAAATTATACTGTTACTTACTGATTATTTCCATAAGTTGTACAAAAGTATACGAGCCACGATAATCTCAGATGTGAATGCACCTATTGCAATTTTGCGAAGGCCATCAGGAACAACCGCGAGTAATTTCCATACAGTGCAGTGCCGTGATTGTATTTTATTATTGTTCCATTATTGTTTACTATATATATTATGGTATGTTTCGGACCATTTTTGTCAACTTGAAGGCAGAAAACGAACAAGGAATTCAAGTAGGATTTCGTGTTCCTTATCCTTCGGAATTTATCACAATTTACTTTTCTTAGAAATAAATACGACTGGTGGATATTGTCACAATAATGAAGATTTATCTCAGTTCTTTGTTGAAATAAAGATATCAGGGGCATTAACTCAAAGAACTTCTTTATTTACCAATGTAAATCAACATTTATCCACAGCGTCTAGTATCCATAATTGATTAACTTTTATAAGTCGGTTTGAAGGAACTTTTGAGTATGTATCGAAGTGTGCACTGTGCAAGGATAAACATTGCAATTTATAATAATACCAGATGGAGACGGTCTCGAGTCGCGACACATACCATCCTCGCAAACAATCAATTATCCACAATCCATAATCACAAACAATTAATTTTTTCTCGACACAGTTAATAGGGCTGTGTTTTCGTCGGTTATTTTCTCGATAAGGGTCAAATTGAACCGCCTATGTGAGCCGCGGCCTATGTGAGTCAAACAAGCAATTTACAGCCTTCGATACATTAAGGTTTTTATTAGTATTCTACTCTGTTGCTTATCTCGTTACGGCGCAGCGGACTTCGAGGTAATAACAATGTACGTCTTATGGTGTCCGCTTACATTACACCGTGTTGCAGGAATGCGACGCTGGACCTTAGATCAAAGAGATTCGTCCAAAACTTACATTACAGTGTTACCGTTTCTTTGTAAATATCATGTACGATAGCGAAAATGTAGTCGTTTATGTGGTTATGTGTCCGAGAGTAATGTTTAAAGTAACACCGCGGTTCAAGGGTTCTGTTTTTGATAAATCGTCGAAAAGAAACAAAGAGCGCATAAATTTATCGACGGTGTGCAGCTTATCATGATCATGACTTTCTCCGAGTGTCGTTATAGGTATCTGTAGCGCGGCGTGAGCGTGCGCCGCTCGGAGCCGCTCGGAAAGCACATCATACGTGCCTGCGGTCCGCCCCTGTACCCGGCCCGGCCACCGGGTGCACCGGGCCACAGAAAGCTTCATTGATCGTGAGTTTCTAAACTTATAACAGTTACTATTCTTAGTAATGCGTGCCTGCAGTATGCGCTATGGCTATTTTCGTTGATTGCTGATTTTCCATCGAGGAAAACATGATCGTCATATTCTTGATTTTATGTTTGTTCAAACTTCATACATTTAGAACATTATTAACGTTAATGTATTTTAACTAATGGTTTGCATTATATCTAGTTGAATTGAATGTAAATATTTCATGTTATGCTTTGTAAGTAACATAATATTTTTCGGTTATTCCTGTAGGCTTTATATAAAGCTTTTTACTCCTCATAATATAAATCTTATAAGATTTTAGTCTCATTCAGCTAACTTAAAGTGGAGAATACAAAAACGTACCTACGGCCTTTATTCTACATTACAGTTTCGACAACATTTTGAAGTATTAATCAATTCATCGTAGTAAAATAGTTCTTTGATTAATTTGTTTTAATAAATTATTTCTCGTTAAGCTTAAGCCAACAATAATTTAGAATCCGTATTCTCAGAGATTTTCATCGTGCCATCGCATATTTTTATAAGCGCCATAAATTACTTCTACTTTCCTTCTAGGCAATGTATAATAAGTATTGATTAAATATTATTTATAATGCTACTTTGATAACGTATTACGATTTATTAAAATTCATTGTCAAATAATTCATTAGCATTCGACCCCTCAAAACTTCGATTAAGGAGTATATATGTTATATTATAGATTCGTTATACTAAGTAGCAATTTAAAAAGTGAAGGTCATCAAGAGGGACAATTAGCTTGTGATACCATCTCGACCACACACCCACCACTGTCATTCCTGTAAGCCAGGATCAACAATGATGAGCATTTGTCAAAATTGAGTAAGTATCTGGGATTGCATATATATCGTTATCCCGCAACGAAATTAATCCATTAAGATAGTTTAGTAATAGTACTTTGAGTGGCAGAGCCACGCTATAGACAGTTACGTCTACAGCACGAACGGGCCGGCTCGACCGGTTTGACATCACTGACCTACAGAAAACCGACGTAAAGTGTCAGCTTACTGTTGCGTTTTGTTCGGTGAGTGAGATTTACGGTGGCCTAATTCTTCCCCTCCTTTCGCAATCCATATTTCCCTTTTTTTGGGTTGGTAACACACCCATGATTCTTTTGTGTCTTGGGTGTATATGGGCGGCAGAGATCACTTACCATCAGGTGACCCATCTGCTACTTTGCAATCTGTGTTATAAAAAAAATAAGGAGGAGTTGGAAAAATGTTTTCCATTTCCCTACGTATCAAAGCGGAACATATAACAATGTATTGAGAGCCATTAACCTCGACTTTAAGGACATTTACAACTAAACAAGCTGGATGGAATCCACAGATATTAATTAAAGACTTGATTATCAATGATTGCCTCGGTGGCGCGGCGTAGAGGTATTGTGTGTGCGATACAACTATATTCTTGAGGTCTCAGGTATAGGCACAGTGATATTGGGTTTTTCTATTTAGAAAAAGCCCGAAGTCTGGAATTTTGGTCGATATGGCGATAGGCTCGCCTCCTATCACACCTGGGATGGAATAAACTCGGCGAAATGTGAGTATTCTAGTTCGCCTCTGCCTAACCCTCCGGGGACACACGCAATAGTCTATGTTACAAAAATATTATCAATATTTCTAGTAATAAAATTAGCACCTGAGTTCTTATGGACGTCGCTTCACTACTGTTTACTTTCCTATCTTTTAATATTTAACACACAAATTCTTTTAATAACTTATGCACAATCGTAAATTTATTATTACGCGAGACCCTCCGATGAATAGACCTTTCGCAAATTGAAAAGGGTGTTATGCATCTAAGTGCTTTCTTTCAAACGCGATTGTGAAAGGAAAGGGGTGATTTTTTTACACACGGAGACAATATTTAAACAAATGGTACGATGACCACCGATGACCAGTACCCACGATGACCGTTGTGGGAAGATACGTTTAAAGCTTTGTAGAATTTGATCCCTCCATTCATAGCGCCATAGATTATATTTTATGTGTAACGGGCAAGGGGTCAGTTCGGTGAACGGAGTTTAATAAGTTATTGTTTATTTTTTGCACTGCTTCAACGGTGAACGTATTACAAGAAAGATAAAAATCTCTCACGAACTTCCCATGCATGTATTTTTCTACCTATAATTATGTGCAGTCCGCAGTCCGCGCTCCGTGGTCCGCTCAGCACACGGCATCGACTCCTTGAAATATTTTCGTGTGTACGACGTGAAGGGCTTGCACAAGAACTGTTCAGGCATTTCGGAGAACAGTAATGTGATAAATCGGACCCTCCAATTATTATTGCATTCGGTTCGCGAAAGTACCTACACGCAGTTATGGCGATTATTGACCAAAATCGGTTCTTGTGCTCGTTACGCCAATCATATACTCGGGGCCTTACTTATAAAATATTTTTTGCTTATCTTATCTTTAAGAAAAATTTGATACTTTTCCCTCCAGTCACATTGTTTAAAAGGAAAGGGACAAGCTATTTTTAAAGATAAGTAATATCGTAAATATTTTTATAAGTTAGGGACTCAGTGTATGGCGTTTTTTGATATATCTCTATTAAAACAATTATTTATGGACACTTCATTGTTAGAGAGATATTTTATTCATTATTTTTCTTATAACAGAGACAGGCAAACGAACAGATGCGTCACCTGATGGTAAGTGATTTCCATCGCCCACAGACACCCAAGATACAAAAAGAATCATGGCTGCGTTGCTAATCTAAAAGGCGGGAAATAGGGATTGGGAAATGGGACCATTAAACATTCTAATTATATTTCCAATAAAATATGGGTAGAAGAAAATAACGTTGGCAATAATAATTACCTATCTCTGATAGGAGAATATTACTTGAAGCGATCAAGTTGGATTCTTTTAGACAACAATACATCAGTAGGTAATTATGATTCAAATAAAACATTAAGAAACATACGGTGATAAAACGAAAACAAATGCGACTAAATGTTGCAATACTATTCATTTAATCTTTATAAGAGCTGTTATTAATCGTATTGGTGCGCCCATTACCAATTTGCTTGACTAGTTCATTCGGCTACTTAAAAAATTAACATGACTCCTTATCGGCTGCAATTCATCTCAGTCGATTGTGCTTTTATGATTCTCTTATTAGATGATAGTGGTAAGTAGGTCTTACGTCTAGCGTAACGTCCGTAGATCGATGATAAACACGTTTTGAATTAAGTAACTAAAGTTTAGGATATTTAGGATATTCATACTAATTAAAGGCGCGTCTCATGCACTTGTTTTTCTCTAAACAAAACAAAAAAACACATACGCAAAATATTGATTTTCACTATATCCAGTAGCCCGAGCACGAAAAACTAATGTAAATGTAAATGAATTCGAGTTCGCTGCGCACTGATAACGTTTGGTTAATATTTCATACAAATTTCATAGACGCGCATCGAGCTGATATACATTTACGATTGTCAGAAATTTTCCTGCTCAGGCCGCTGCTCATAGAACAATGGGCTTTAGATAACACTTAGATTTTCACAAAATTAGTCTTAAACAAAATTAGATTCTGCGACCACCAAATGTGAAAAACACCTCACGAAAAACATTACTGAATTGTATTAAGCCGCGTTTAACTGGATTAAAACATTACACAAAACACCTACGCAAAATAATGACCTTTGTAATTACCTCTCTACTGCTCATAGAACAATAATCAATATATAAATGTGTAGCGAAACGATGTTTTGTACAGATGTTTTGTGTAATGTATGTTTGTACAGATGTTTTAGTGCAGGAGACGCGGCTTAATACAATTCAACAAAATTTTCCGATAGGTGTTTTTCACATTTGGTTGTCGCATAATCTAAGCCGAATCCTTTATGCAATATATTTGTAAAAAAGTGGGTTACGCCGACCTCACAATAAGTAGGATACGAGCATGTGGAAGATAAATATATGTAGAAACAAAACACACACATATTGAGAATCTCCTCTTTATGGAAGTTGGTAAACGATAATTACGTAATTATGTAAATCTCAAAAAACTGCGAACAAATCGCTCAGTATCTGAAACGTAATATAGATTGATGGCTGATATAAATAATATTTATGAACGGTGTGTTTAAACTCATTTCGATACCTGTCTATTGACGTAAGTGGGCGACTGTTACAGTTTAATTGCGCTTCAATGGTTATTTATACGCATGGTTTTACTAATTTGACCTCAATTATATTGGTAGAAATTAATAAATTGTTGTGCTAAAATTTAATAAAAATAAAATAACACTGCCTCCGTGGCGTGGTTGTATTTCGGTACGACTACAGTTCTGAGGTCTCGGGTTCGATCCCCGGGTCGGGCAAAGTGATATTGGATTTTTCCATATCAGCCCGGAGTCTGGAATTTGGGCCCGATATGGCGATAGGCTCGCCCCCTATCACATCTGGGACGGAACTAAGCTCGGCGAAATGTGGGTGTTCTAGTTCGCTAGTGCGCCTCTGCCTACCCCTTCGAGGATACAGGCGTGAGCTTATGTTATGTTATGTTAAAATAACACCTAACAATCACACATATAGTCCTTATCCCATACTATGATACAAGTTCTTTGTCGTTGGTATCAGGAAATACGAGAGACTAACGGTCTCACAACACTCAGACCAGAAACAAATATTTATGGGTCATACAAACATTTGTCTCGGTATGATGATCGAACCCGCAACGTCTCACTTCTTCAGTCGGCTACTTGCCCACTGCACTACAGAGGCTGTCGAAAACTATACAAAAACAGTTTTTAACTTAAGGAAGAATACAGTCATTAATTTCATTTGTGAATCATAATAATAATCGTCCACACAAAAACACAGAAGGTCATATAAAAGATTTTTATCAAAACTAATTTGTTTTGGATGTCGAATAAGTAATGACTCAGATGTTTATAGTTGGTAGAGCCACGCTGTAGACAGTTGCGTCTACAGCACGAATGGGCCGGCTCGACCGGTTTGATACCACTATCTCACAGAAAACCGATGTAAAGTGGCAGCTTGCTGTCGCGTTTCGTTCGGTGAGTGAGACTTCCGGTGGCCCAATTACCCCCTCCCTTTCCCAATCCCTTTTCCCTCCACTTCCATTACCTCCTTTTAGGGTGACAACGTACCCATGATTATTTTTGTGTCGTAAGTATCTATGGGCGGTGGAGATCACTTACCATCAGGTGACCCATCTCCTCGTTTGCCACTCTCTGCTATAAAAAAAATGTTGCTGTTAAGAATTCAGACCTACAACATACTTACACTGTCACTCTTCTGTCCACATTCCATCTCATTCTATTAGTATCTCATATGGATTTTCGGTTCCTACTAAGTCCTTTTTAGATGAGATGATTCTTAATAAAAGTCCTCTCTTACATGCGAGAGTTACCGCCCTCAAGTCTATTTCTACCGCGAAACATCGTTGTGCATGTAATGCTGTGTTCTGGTTTAAGGGCGATTTGCAGTGTTCTTACTAATTTAGAGTTAAACCTAAACTCGATTTATCTTTTTTACGTCCGTGATGTCAGGTAATAAGTTGAGGTTTCAGCTAACCACAATAACTATGAGTAAATTTTCGAATTAAAAAATAAAACAATAACAGGATGGACAAATGCATGTTGATGAGGCAAATATATAATATGGTAAATGATACACTTGGGACGGGAAACTCTGACCAAATTAGGGAATGTTGTAAAGAAAGGTCAAGTTGGAAGTACCCTAAACCAAAGTGCATGTACGAAGAATGTAATGAGTTATGAGACTAATAAGAGTTAATGGCAAAAGAGTTCAAGAATCGTAGCAAGTGAAAATCCATTGTCTCTGCCCATCCCTATAGAAAATAGGCGTTAGTCCATGAATTTACTGTCATCATCATCATCAGTCACATGACGCCATGACGTCCACTGCTGGACATAAGCCTCCCCCAAAGATTTCCAAATCGACCTATTGGAAGTATTGGAAGTAGCCCAATTTACTATGTAAACAAGTGGTTTCCCGGGATTAGAACCCGCGCCCGGTATTGCTTTAAGCTCGCTGCTATTATGTTTTGAGACGGAAAGTGTAGGTGCAACTCTATCTACCCCTACGGGAAACAGACGTGAGGTTATACTATGTTGTCATATTATTTATGCATAATTATCTATAAATATTATGCCATTAACATGTCAATGTATAAAGTGATCTCATTATTAATTTAGTTACATTGGTCGCAATAGCCGTCGATTTCCGCATAGCATCGTGTCGCGTCGCGTCGGTTTGTCTCTCCACGGCTCTACGGCTTCACTCAAATTTGACTTCTAATTATCTCGCCACTACCGACGTTTTATGTTTCCTTAGGCCATTATTTTAATTAATTCTTACATCGTCTAAGCTTTTCTCACGCCGCGTTATCTTGATTAAAATTGAACATCGTTATATCAAAATTCCTCGTACCTTCGTAATATTCTGTCTATAAATACTACTAATGGATAAACTGTACTTTTGAGTAACTTGTGCTCTATTATTGTTGTATTATATGTAGTTTATTGTAACATACATTTGTACTTCATGTTGTTGGGTTTTGTGTGTCCAGTCACAGTCCTTGTACTGTTTATTTACATAAGCAATGTCCAAAATGATATTTCTTGGTGATGTTTATAGGCATATATTGGAGAACATTTACATGAGTCGTTCGCATAATAATATTGCTTTTAATAGTCATCTGACCTTTAAGACTGTACGAATAAAAGTAAGGACAAAAGCTCGTTACGTAGGGAAGGCCTACCCTTTATGATAGCAAACAAAGAGGAAGAGCCGCGATGTCACCCTTCTCCGAGCGGATAGAGTGAGCGCTTGGCAGGTCGCGTGGGGCGACCGGTCGGCGTCGCAGCAGTAGCAAACGACGCCGCACCCGGACCGCACCGACGTCGACCGCGCACTGAGCGAGCCGCCGTCGCTCGTCCGTCGCTCGTCCGCCACTGTCGCATGTCGCCAGCCGCACCGCGTACGGCCCGCACCCGAACTCACGCGAACCTGTTCCAAATACGAACCCCAAAGTACGGCCCGGGCGGCCCGCGAGGGACCACCGGACATCGCATTGTGCACAAGTGACCCCTATTGGACGAGTTTGTCAACTGACCGGTACCTGACCGCGTCATGCAAAACGCCCTCGGACGTTGATGCGGGGTTGCCCAGCTGCCCCCTCCGCGACCAGTTTTCGACTCGTTCCACAGGTATTTTCGATTATTCTCGCCGTGACCTGTTCTTCTTGAATCTTGACCAAACAATGTATTGAATCATTTTGATAACATCGTTTACTTCGTACACATCGATGTTACATCTACCGTGTCATGTACCGGTACCAATATTTACTTATATTTTTATAAATTTTGCTATAAAACTAGAAGCTTTTTGAAAGCTATCAATTATAATAAACTTTTTTTATAGGTATAAACTATTTGTTCCGAAATATGAAACTTTATTAATAGATTGCGTCAGACCTCAAATATGGCAAGGTCTTAAATTTTTTCCAAATACATTATGATTGACTTTTATAATAAAAATAAAAACATAGATGTAAGGAATTTGAAATAACATTATTATGAATGAAATCTTAAAATTGTAGAAACTTTCAGCCAAAACAATTTCATGAATTGATAATTCGAAATAAGTACAACCTATAACTGCTTTCAATAAGTTTGTGTACTTAATTTCAATACCTGATTATTGAATGAATTGATGAATGAATACCATTAGGCACGTTAACAACACGGTATAGGTACCTGCGAGATCTTGTTTTATGCGCTGAACCAACACGTGTTTAAATGAATATTATTGTTAAGTACGACTTCAATATTAATTTAAAGAATGTACCTAAAATAAACAATCTTCAAAATGTAATTATAACCAAGGAAATCATTTAAAATTCCACAAAAAACCCCTATGTTTTAATAGTGACGCATTAAATAGATATTGTGATTCTCGGTTATAGCAGATAATTAGGTGGTAATATCACAGCAAAGGCGAACAGCGAAACACTTCCGCGTTGTCGGACACACTCGCGGTGCGGTGTGGCGTGGCGCGGCGTGGCGCGGCGGTCCGCACACTCGTCAACAGATTTATTGCGAGTTTGACCGTGAGACCTGAAGCGTAGCCGTTTTTTGCCTAATGCGTTATTTATTAAAATTTGATAATAAAACAACTCCATTTTAATTTTATAAAACTGAGCCGTGTCAAAACGGAAAATATAATGCATAAACACCGTCCTATAGCTTTGCCCATGAATAATGTATGCGGGCTGTGTTAACATATTTGTTTATTCACAATGTGGGGACCTTAAATTAACTAATTAGGGCATCAGACACCATTAAGGTAAAGTTTTATGTTTATAATAAAGTTATTTACGTCAGTTTACGTTTTAGGATGTCATTTCTACTCTAAGACCAATATCGTACGCAAACGTATTATTTATGTACAGTCACATAAATAACACATGATTATGATCATGTATTTTAGTTTTATTCCAAAATATTATGTATTGAGCACCTAGGAAGTTATCTTTTTTTTCTACCTGCCCTTATCCCTCCTGAATGTGGGGTCGGCGCAACACACCTTTTCAAGAATGTTGCAGAGATGATTTGGCTTAGTTTTTACGACCGGCCGTCTGTTTGACGGCAACTCCATATACTGGATACAGTCCCGGACAAATTTAATTAGAGAATTTGCTTTGCCAGACCTAGGAATCGAACTCGGGACCTCCCGATCCACAGCCCTTACATGCTGTCACTAGATCAAGGAGGCAACACCTATGTTGTATCTACCTATTTATTAATATTAATATCCATTTACACATATGCATTGAGTGTCCTACTATTTGAGCATGGTTCGTTTGTTTATAAAAATAATAAACAGATTTGTATTAGATCATCATTTGTGTTAGGAATTTGCATATAGAATGAATGGGATTAGATAGGTGTATGGACCTCTGTTTCCTTCCTTGCAAGTTGTAGCATATTTGTAGTCCAGAGAAAAACTATAGGATTCGGGGTTGCCTCATGTCAGGTCACACAGAAAACTGTCTATAGTTCTACGAATAGCATTGAGTTTTATTGTTTATCGTCAAAATGTCACGTAAACTAAGCACGTAAAGCTGACGAAGACCAAAAGAGCCGCTAAAGTGCTAGATGCTTATGGAACTCATGTACCACGACATACATTAGAATAGTATTTTCGAATATCAAATATTAACTTTGGCGGCGGTCGTTGAGTAAACAATTAATGTTTATTTCTCTAAAAACATCGGCGCGCGACCGTTCACGTTTTTGTTTAGATAATAATTGATTTTTTGTTTATTCCCCGAGTGGAGCCGCAGTCTCATATCTGTGCGCGGAGTGACACTTTTCGGACTATCTACGGAGAATTTTCTCACGGAAAGCCGTTCGTTTGTATTGGTTGATATACCGCGTCCGTTACACATTTCTTGCGAAAACTTTACTGGCGAATATTGCGTGCAGGCCGTAGTGACCACGGCCCGCATGTAGGCGCACGCTTTGCTCTCGTGTGTCACACGTCAGATCAAATATACAAGATAAAACTAAAACTAATGCATACTCCACTCAAAGCTTTTCACAATCACCGGCGAGGGCAATAAATAAAGCTTCGACGAAGAACGGGAGCAATTAATATGGGCGCGCCCGCGCAGCCGCGTCGCGTGAAAGTAGCAGACACAGATCACATGTGCGGACTGTGGACCGCCTTACTCATACGTATACATACCAACTTGAACACATGTACGTATATATGGACATGTGAACACGAATATATACATGTAAAGTATTATAAGATCCTTCAAACCGCGGCAACTGCTTTAGCATCACATGCCAATATTTATTGCTAAACATTATTTCCTAGTAACGTATTATTTATACTCTCCATTTCAGGTAAACAATCATTTATGAATCATCGACATTGGTTATTGTAAATACGTATTTTATTATTTTCGCCTGCAAATAAGCCGGTATTAAGTGTATATTGAGTGTGTGTGAAAAGAAAACATAGTCGATTAGAATAGTCGTTTATCCAAAACCATTACAAGTACACATACGAAATTATAATCTCCACAAATTACATCGTGTAGAGAGAGTATAAATCAAGACGGCTGTCATAATCATAGGCTTCGGTGAGGTAAAACATAAAAGCGTCACAGGGGTACACTTACTAACAAATCCAATTACTTTTATTCGGTTGACCTACATAGGTAACATTTTGCGATATAGCCTCCTACGATATGTCGATCTTAGCGTATCTGCGATTTGAATACGATTGATGTATGCAGAGTATGGTAATATGTGCCGCGGGCGTGGACACAGCCACACAGCGAATGTGCAAACAGATCCCAATTACCATTTTATTATTTAGTTGCCAATTTAGTTCCAGTATTTTACGTAATATTGGTTGCAAGGTGACTTTAGATTGCTCAGCGCGACTACCGATCGTCCGAAAAACATAATAATAATTTATTTTTTTGTATTTTAATGAAAATTAACACTTACAAGCCATTATACAAAGGTACATGAGCTATAATTACATGTTTTAGAAAATATAAAATTTGTTTCCTTCATACTTGGTTTTAATAACGAGGCATGTATCCTTATTTATTTATAAGTATGCTACCTAAGAATTCGAAATTACAATTTAAACCCTTGCAAATGACCACCTTATATATTGATGTGGTTGAAATTATTTAACAAAAGAATAAATAAACATATAGCTAATTACAAATATGGATGCTCATTGTCGCAGAGCGTAGGGCGTCTTTTTATTTATTTAGTACGTCCCAAGAATCCCACGCTGGCTGAGTTAAGTTTTTCTAGGTAAAACTCGCGAGTGCGTCGCGGAATGCAGGTTAATCTTACGTTTTCTTTCGTCAAATACCCAACAGTCGCTGTTTTTTACTCATTCTAGGAAAATTAAATAGATATTGAATATATGTAGTTTTAATTTGAAAGTTACGTTTCATAAATAATGTTTCGTTGTTATTTAGCAACTATTTCATTATTCAATCAAATGACGATATCTCCATTGTCTCTTTACGATATCACAAGATTTATGCGCTTAGAACGATACGAACAATATAAGAATATGTACAGATAAACAGTAGAGTTGGTACGCTCAATGCAACGTTGCTACGGGCTACGCGACGTAGATCATAATCGGACGAGTATTTATAGGTGTGCGCACTTTCTAAAGCCCTGTGCTAAAGCTGGGGACGCACGAATGTCAAATGACACGCAACGTGTCTACTGCCCGCTGACGAGTCGCGAACCCGTATGTTTAATTATAGTTATGCCTGGGAATGAGACTTTATGTTCGCAGAACTTTAATATTCTGCGGGACATAAGATTTTTCATAGGCGTGGTGCTCAAAAGCTCTTCTGTCATGTTTTTATGAACCGTTGCCTAAAATTTTAATATTTAAAATGTAAACTAATACATTTGGTGTTACAGTGAGACGAAAACAGTAAACAAATTAAATTGAGGAAATTCGATTCACATTAAATTTCTTAATAAATATTATATGTAAAGGCAATAAAAGATTCACATTTTTAACACAAATATGTTGGGTACCGGTGCCCCTGATTTTGATTTTATGTGTTCGGACACATTTCTGATCGCGCGCTGATGACGTATCAGGTTACTTGGTATTTTTTACATTATAGACGTATTTTGTAAATATTAATGGCAGGTGCTTATTTGAGTGTATATAATAATATTCAGACATGCATAATTATCTGCAAATATGTTATGTTTGCAAAGTATGGGTATGTTTTCTATAGTTCTTTTTGACAAATTACATACGTTTTATGTATGCGATAATATGTAATGAATAAATCACGCTCTTCAATTTCGTAACACTCATTTTTCAAGTATTAAATTTATTGCGATTTGATCATAATATGATATTGCATTTGAGTTTATGTTACGTCGAAGTGTTATCTCTTGGCAAAATGGGGACGCATAACAACAGAATTTTACTTAAATCTGAACTTACATAAGGTCATATGATACTTGGTTGGAAAATATTATCAAAAACACTCCTTATTTGGAAATCCATAATAATGCTGATAATCGCTATGAAAGTTGGGAAATTGTTTCTAAATTAAAACAATAAATTTTATATTCGTATATAATCACGTTAAAACACAGTTTGTCGAACGTTAATAATGATAATCACAACAAATTTATACGGTTGTCGACGAAGATTGTTATTTATACAGTTAGTTTAGTAACTAATAGATAATTCAAAACTTCATCGCAAACGATACGTATAACGGCATCGAATGTAAATTTATTGCGTTCTTTTACTAAACGACTTTGAATTGGAATAGAAGAGGTCAGAACCGAGCCGGTGAGTCGCGGCTCATGTGAAAACACTGGACGGGGCCGGAGTCCGGACCTCCATCTCACTGATAACATTACACATACTGCCATCATTGAATAATTTACTCGTATTAATTAACATTTGAATTTGTGTGGGTGGCTCATAAAATTAGGAAGCTTATAAGTATTAATTAACTTTCGATTGCTCTGTCTTGCTCGAGCACGACTGACCGGATAGTATCGGTGTTTATTATTTATTTTCTGCAAAGCTAACAGCAAACTAATAATCGGTCTGATAATAAAATAAAATCGTTTTTTCGTGATGGTTATTAGCTAACAATAAAATAATTTTAATTGTGTTGAAGGTAGATAATGTAGGGTATTGATCAAATAGAATATAACATATTAAACGATATTAATACTAGTAGATATTATAGCTTACCTTATTTCATATAACATTAATAGTATAAATTGCCCGTTGTTAACTTTACGTCTGTAAAACCTTGTCTAAAATTTATACGCGAAGTAAATTGTCGTAAATGTATTCAATTTCATAATACTGGGTATGTGTTACTAATAATAATTATATTATTAGCGAACACGGTATACGAACAATGCTATTACGCGTCCATCAAATTAGTTGGCCCGACCGTTCTTGACACTTGCGTTTTTGACGCCAAGTAATTTGATTTGACGTAACGTATACTCAATATACATACTTGTACCTCTAGTTGCAATGCGCGTTAAGTGGAACATTTTTTATCTTATTAAGCGACTAAATGAAAAATTTACAAAACTGTCTTTTGGATAGTGTGAATATATATGTGTGATGATACATATATACGTATCGTTTTCTGTAATTACAAACATACATTACATTAACAAAGATATATTGGAATATAATTAATACTTCATTCGGGGTCTATTTTTTAATAGCCAGATAACTTTTATCAGAACTATATTTATGAAACATTCATAGATTGCAAAACGTTAGAAATATTCCTCTGCTTACAATTATATACTTATTGAAAATTTTACTCAGAGTAAAAGAAACAAAATTTCCAACGGTTGTAATTTTTGTATTGTGTTAAAAACGTAATACAATTCATTAAACAGTCTTAGAATATTTTATGAGTTGATCGTACCGCGTCCGCTGTTATAATCAGCGATGTTAATCTCAATAATAGTTTGGTCTTAATTTATTAGTCTGTGGTATAGGTCAAACGTTGTTGTTTAAATAAATAGTTGAATCGGTCGTCATTAATAATTTAACAATGGAATAAATTATTTATCGTATGACATTATTCCGCACATGTATCAAGATCGGTGAGTCGAGACAGGGGTGGCCGAAGGGCGTCCGTAGCCGTAGGGTTGTAGCGTTCGATTCTAGCTCGGTACCTGCAGAGAGCGTGTGAAGTCCGGCCCATCCAGGGGGTGCCCGCCACAAAGGAATATTCAAATGCGGCACTCTTGGACGCGGCTCGCTTGAATGTACATTGCCCTATGTCCATATTATTTTTAACATGCGAAGATAATGGACTATCGGGCCGATTCTTAATTTTTTGTCGCGTTTTTGTACGCTACCCTTTATTAGGGTCCGCAACGCTTTAGGGTTTTTGTGCAACAAGCGTATTTTTGTCATTAGAGAAATGTAATTAATTATTTGCTCGACGCCATGTGAATGAATAGATTTTTGTCGTTATGAACATTTATTAATATTTGAATAATCAAATGTTGCTGTTATTTTGCAGATAGAAAATAAATTTACGATTTAATATGTCGTAAAATTATATGCATGCAATCACATGAGTGTAATAAAAATCGATACCTACATAAAATGTGTCATTCCAATCAAAGCTTTTTATAAGTAAAATCTGAATTTTATAACTAATGATTTTTTATGTACGGAGTATATTTTATTTTATGGTTCTCATTGGTCTAGCTAGTATAATATAACAGTGCACTTAGACTGGAAAACTGATAAAGTCCAGAATTAGATTTGCAGTTTGTGTACTATTAGTACATCTACCTACATGTAAAAAATACTAGATGTGTATGAAGCCATTTAATTCTTAGGTAAGAAATTTTGGATCTACTATTTTTCTGACTAATTTAGGTATATAATAATCACATTTTAGGGCATATTTACCTTACGGAAAAATAACAAAATATTTAAAGGCTTGTTTAATTACCGTATTGGTGTTTAGGATTTAATGTCGTATCGGGCTCAGGACGAATAAATTACATTGTGGTAATGATCAATAAACATTTGCGCCAGTGCCATATGAAACCGGTACTTATAGCACTTTACCCGGTAATTTGGCAATCACTTGTATCCCAAGCGCCAACCGAGTACCAGTGCTATTGTTGATTGTACAGGAGCTAGCCCGCTGCGACAGAAAGCCTGTAATTTCGCGGTTACTCGCAGGTGTTTATTGCATTAAACCACATCGTGAGATTAAATTATATTGAAAATAAACGCGACAGGAAGCGTCAATTAAGATTCTGGTAGAGTAGGTATATTCTTTTGAATGCCTCAAAATGTTATTGGTTTCGCTTCTTGTTTATGTTAATGATAAATATAGCTGATTACATTTACTTTTAATTTTGGCACGAGGAAGTGAACAGTAATTTATGTAAACAAATGTAAAATAAAATATATACCACTTCTTCGTTCTTGTACAAAAAATGATTGTGATTTAATATCATCAGTTATTGGTTTATAATATAATTTGATACGATGATGATGATGGCGCATCAGCAAAAAGTTGATTTCACACGGTAAAGGTGCACTGACCATTGTCTCCCCTGTCATTAAACACAAAATTGCGATCCCTGTCTTTGTGGTGTTCAACCCTTTAGGCCGTTGGCGCCTTGTCCGTGAGCGTCACGGCGACCCACCGTAATATCTCACAGTTTGGACAATAGCGTGATGGGGAGATGTTTATTGTTTCGCAGCATCCGACGCTCCCGCAGTGAGTTTGTGCTCGCCTGTCATAACAGAATAAATTTACGCATTGTGAATCAATACACCGATTTCATCTATAGCCACCTTTGTTTCTGGGTGTCGGCCTTACGTAATGTATTAGGATATGTCAGCGAACGGTAATAGGTAAGTGGATACTTCTGGCCGAGACAATGGGCACTCATTTATATTGTGCTAATATTTGATAAAAAAATCCGGTCAACTTTAAAAGCCGTCACGACGGCTCTGTATAAATATAATACTTGTATCAATTTATCTGTCTAGAGCCAGTTGTGCAATAAAGAATTATAATCGAATGACTTGTGGCGGTTATTCTTATGTACCGATTGATTTTGGTAGGCATTAAGAATTCTTAAAACGAGTTTGTATTGTCAAACAAAAGGTTCTTAATTATTTTAATAATAATATGAATGATTGATTCGTTTAATTTGGTCCACCTCAATGTCATAAAATGTATCATTATCCTTTAAAACCGTTGGGCATTAAATATTTAATAACTTAGCTAAGGGCATATCCGGTCATGAGTAATGTATTATGTACATAGGAATCCGTAGGTGTAACATTAAATAATAAATGCAATTTGGTTGGTTATAACTGTTATAGCCGTTAGAAATGTCTTAAGAAAATTGTGTAATACATAAAAATAATAAAAGTTTCCTGAAATCGATTCCTCACCCTTTTTGAAGCCGGTTAGAATGGGTTAACCAGTAAAAAATTTGGCAGATCCACAATTAAATGGTTAGATCAGCCGAAACAAGACAAATGATTTTTTAAAAGTAGATGTGATCGCAACAAAATGGGAAAGTCTTATAAAGCACAGGATATCGAAGAGTGATCTCGATCTTCAGTAATTAATGATCTGCATTGACGTTTCAGTTGCTCAAAATACTAAAATATATGAGGATCTATTTTATAAAGAGAATGAGTGCCATCTTAGAGTTTATTTTACTCATAACGTATTTGTCGACAATAACATTATGTACGAGTTTAAGTGGAAGCGTCGATATTCGTATGCACCTCGGTAAATCTCTGCCCATGTCATGTGTTTACTCTCAATACAGTAATTTCATAATTCAAGCGTTTAAATGCATAGCTTTTCGTGAATATACGCAAAAAAGCGCGGAGGCTCGCTGAAGCCGCCATTACTGCCCTTAAAATAACATCGTACGTTTAAGTTAATGACAGACACACCGGCAAAATGCACTTATAATTATTGCTTATACAAAGAATTTTGGTGAAGAATTATCATGTGTATGGTATTACGTTGGAGCTCTCCCACGGGGTGAGCCGCGAGGGTATAACTGTGTTGCGTTTAATTTATAAGATAGATGCTTAGTGATTACCATGAGACTGTCGATGGTGGATCGGAATCAATTTATAACAAATATCTATCTCGGGCTACTTTGAACATTCTTACGCAAACAAAGAGTTAAGCACCCCCTCCTTTGTACGATTAAAAAGAAAATTATCTTACATTTATCAGAGTATCAATGATAAGAAGACATACATACACCCGGTTCCAATAAACAATCTCAGTTCGAATGTGCAGATAGATTACAAAAATTAGCCAATAAGAACACAGGTTGAACATGACTCCGTCAAATGACTTGATTTGATTGGTTCATAATCGCGGTCTATATGCACTCTAAACCGAGATCGTTTATTGAAACTAGCCGATAGTGGGCCGGGGAGCCTATCTTTACAACTCTACCTTGCCTCAACTTCGACGCCATGTTGATTAGAATTACCGATAGACCGTATATCCAGGATGACTATCATTCACTTTTATCACGAAACCGAGCCTGATTTTCAAGATAGGAGGATTAATCTCCGAGGAAGATCGAGAGAAGTCCTTGTATCCGAGTCTGAATCATAGTTGATGCAATTAGCAACTCCTAGTTGAGGACACATAGCAGTAACAGTGAAGTACGTGCAGGTAGGACGATAAATTCCCGCAACTAGCCAGTGCAGCGGTTACCTAGTAATAATCCAAGTTGCATATTTGCATAATTGTGTCCGCTAAGTGTCCGTATCTACATAAAATTGCTTATTTTTCATGACTCCTCTATATTTACCCCTCGATGAAAATCGATTACATCAAATGATTTATGCTTATTTGCAATATTTCGTTGAATAGAGCCAACGTATAAAACAATATGAGAGCTTCGTAGTTTAAGGCATTCCATATTGCAATACATTACACTTGTATATCAACGCTACAATTGTTGTCTGGACTTTAAAAGAGGCGATAACGCTTGAGTTTGTTTCGCCATTTCTTCTCAGGCATAGCCAAAAAATGCCGTTGGTTTAATATAATATAATTGACATGTAAAAGCATCATTATAATATACCCTAGATGCACAGTTCTTTGCAAATATCGTCCTGAAAAGTGGTCTCAGGAATAAAACAAAGAAAAAGATCACAAGTTCTAATTAAACCAAACACAAATATAACCATATGCACGTGTTATAAAGTAGCTTTTTTAACGAAATGATCAAGCGTTCTTAAATTTGAATTTTCAAATTTATAATTCTATCGGCGTCCAACTGTAGGAAAAGGAGTGCTTAAGCACTTCTTTGCTGTCCCATTTTCCGAGCGTCAACTGCATCTAGGTAAATAATATATCAATGTGTAAAAGTGATATACTCGTAAATTATCCTATTTGCAGAATAAATTATTTGAATTTAGCTCAGGAATTACGACATACTTTTAGTTTCACAACAGTAAATTTTTTGGATCGTACAAACAATTAATTTCATTCTAATAAGTAACGTTATAATAAATAAGTTTTATAACTACTAATATTTTATGACTTGTGGGATAACTGGTCTAATTAGAGTTAATAGCAAAATAAATATCAAGCAGGTGTGCTTCTGTTAATAATTGTAGTCAATGTTCTCTCGTGTGGGAACTTTGAGCTCAGATGCTGGAAATTATAAGTATCTACATTGATGTAGTTATTATGGTGTAGCTGAAATGTTTAGAAAATGCAATTACACAATAATGTTTAATTAGTTAACATTTTTGCAGACCTCAAAGTATTCAAGTCTTTCCACATGCCGTTATCCCACTCTAATGTGGAAACGGCGCAACACGCTTTTAAGGCATCTTGCAGAAATTATTTGGCTTTAATTTTTACGACCGGCTGCCTGCCTGACGAATTTTCACCTGGAGGATTCAGCAATAAGTACTTACAGAATAATCTATATAACATGTATATGTAATTATGTATAAAAGAGATAGATGGTTTAAAATTATTAATCATAAATCTAGTAGTTATCGTCCTATAGTTCAATATTTTACGTCGTGTGCACATAGATCAAAACCTTATTGGCATATAGATAAAGGTTACATATGAATATTTATAACTTGCCCGATGGAGATGTAAATGAATGAGGAGATCCATTAATGGACCATTTTCCACAAGCGTTCACGACCCACAACACGCAAATGTGTAATTTAATGCGTATTTTGACTAAACATAGCAAATGCTTAAATAAGCTGTGCAGATTATTATGTCCGTGATACATAAATGGTTCGTAAAATACATTTACCTATTATCACTAATTTTGCTATATATCTCAGCTGTCAAAAGACGCATGTAGGCTCACGACTTCATATAAAGTGCCACATATAATTGCCTCACTTGTATTAGTTATAGAATTTATAGATAATGTGTGTGTTCAATGACATCATAAACACGACGCTCGGTAAATGAGAACGGAAGACAGAAAAAAAGTGTAACAGAAAACAATTTTATTACTAAGACATTTCCGTTCGATTCGATTGGAGATAATTTTTAATCTTCGTGACTTGAGCACAGCTAATTTAATTAGATGCCAACTAGTAGAGCTACATTGATAAAAACTGTTATGATGTTGGACGAGACCACTTGATACCACTATCAGATTCATGATTGAGATTTAGGCCCGTATTACAGAATCATTCTCAAGCATTAATCTAGTTTTAAAACAAGATTTTAGTACGTAGACGTTCACTGATGAAAGCGCTCTCACACGCAAGAGACCGCGTGGACATGTGCCATTGCAATGTCTTACTACCTGAACTACATTGCGCAGTACATTGTGACCAGTGTAATCACCAAGCTTTGTGATGATATTTAACATCTAATATTTCAGAGTGACGAGCGCAGTGCAATGTCACTTGGTGGTTTGTCAGTCAGGGGGGATGGTTCTGCTAGATATCGTTCATAGCAGTGGCGATGGGTGAAAATTTCAAATAGGAAGCCGAGGCTGCGTTGTCTTTTCATTGATGACTAGATTGCCAATCCGACAATTTGGTAAGGTAAGCCGGTAGAAATCGTATTGTACATACATATGTACGCTTAAACACTAGTTCATAGGTAGTAGTATCACTTGCCAGCAGGCGAGTAATTAGCTCACCTTGTCATTCGACTAATAATCACAAGTTTAAAAACTTTACAGACCGACTTCCAACTTGATCCGATCGTGACCAAATTTATATAGGACCACCCTTGAAACAAGCTCTATCGAACACAAGAATTTTGAATATCGGTTCACATTTGGCGAAACATACTTAAAAAATACAGACGAATTAAGGACCTACTCCTTTTTGGAAGTCGGTCGAAAACAAACTTTAAATCTAGATTCACGTTTAAGTATCGTTCAGTTCGGGCGTTAGACTGAACAGTGAACACTTCCACCCAGACAAATACAACGTGCGAATAACGTTTATTAACACTTGCTAAAAGCAATTGATAGTTTGTACCTTGGTTTCACACATTACTTCTAAAGCCGTGTCTCCTGCACTAAAACATTACACAAAATATCTATACAAAACATGGTTGCGCTATACATTTTTATTTATGGTCCATTGTTCTATGAGCAGGAGACAGCGAAAATCATTGTTTTGCGTATTTATCATTGTGTTTTGTTTCGAGAAAAACAGGTGCAGGAGACAAGCCTTAAGGTTAACACTGTTGTTGATTGTAAATAGGTACATATATTGTAGAAGTATTTATTAGTATAGCATTTTTACTTTTTTATTTGTTATACAATATTTGGTAATAACTAATATTACTAAGGCACACGTATCACATTCATGCCTGTTATCGCTCAGCATATTTCCGTCCCATGATATGATTAGGTGCCCATCGGCATTACGTGCACAAAACTCCTCAAACTCCGGGCTGATTATTGCCTGATGTTCGTGTTATTTATATCTACCTGCCTTTATCCCACTTCAGCGTGGTGTAAGCGCAATACACTTTTTCAAGCATGTTGCAGAAAGGGTTCGGCTTAGTTTTTAAGACCAGCCGCCTGCTTGATGATAACTCCTTCAGGGGATGATTATACAAATGATGATATGTGTACGTAATTACAAGTTACATATAAGTTTCCGATTAGAATTGACCTTTATGCAAAATAACTAAGTAACTACTTACTTATTATTTTCTTATTCAGAATCGACAGAGTTTGAAATTGCAGTTGTTAAAGTTTAGTGCTATCTGCATGCGGTTGATAGCTTACTCATTAAGATACAGTAGCCCTAAGTAATAACTGGAGGTTACATAATTGTAACCGGGCCTGCTATTAACTATAACAGCGAGTAACTAGACCAATAGGAATATAAATAGTTTATATTCAGTTCACACCTTACTCCACGTCGTCGCGACTCGCGACTATCGCCTTTAAGGTACACTGCCGACGTTCGCGTTAACACGTCAGTGAGGCTGCGTTACTGACGCAGGCAACTTTTTTATTTGCTAACGAATGCAGATAAGCACATAGGCTGAGGCTGAGATCTATAGAACGAACTTCGACTAAGTCCGAGTCAAAAAAACGAACTTAGTGAGGATTTGGAATTTATAAATCGAACTCAGACTTAGTCCAAGTCATTTTTCACAAGAAAAACTTTGCTAAGTCCAAGTCCACAAAACCTTGACTTCGGTCTGTCAGTTCGGCATGCAGTAATACCAGTATCGAAATACTGACATAAAATGTAGAAATTGTTTTATTCATTCTAACGTTTTTTAAATTAAAATACCAAAACTATTGTTACAAAATGTTTAATAATTAAAGGTACGAGATTTTCTTATATTGCAGTACCGTTTATTATACTGTAAATCGATCTATTAATTATTAAAGTTTAACGAAAATAGATAATTTTGTTTGGAATAAACTTGTAACCCAGAAGATGCCAAAAAAATAGACAAATGTTTTGACAACTTCCAGTATTGTCCTGAATGATAATTAATATAACATTAAACCCGAAACCGTGCTCAGAATTAAAAAAATCGTTCTGCTGAGCCATTTGCAAAGCGCGAAAGGTGACCCGAGAACCAGTGGGAATGGACGGATGGCGGACTTCATCGCGGCGACCCACAATGCAACAGTGACCATCATGCTATTGCTCCAATAATATTATCATCATCAGCCACAGGACATCCACTACTGAACATAGGCCTCCCCCAAAGATTTCCAGATCGACCGGTTGGAAGTGGCCTGTAACCAGTGATTTCATGTGACCTTTGTCAGGTCGTCTGTCCACCTAGCAGTCATATTAAACAGACAGTGAATCAGTGAATCAGTGAAAGTACATATTATATTAATTATTATGTAGTCGGCCTAAATAATGTATAGATATTTTGAGAATGAATTGGTTACATGTTGTCAGGAAATTGATTTGCAGTAGGTAAATAAAATAATAATTATCATGAATAATATTTATTTATTACAATCTCTGATATTAACCTTTGTTTATTTGAGTGAGCATACATACATACATACATACATAGACTCACGCCTTTTTCCCATAGGGGTAGGCAGAGACAACGGATTTCCATTTGCTACGATCCTTACACACCTCTTTCGCCTCATTCAGTCTCATTACATTCTTCATGCATGCACGTCGGTTTAGGGTACTTTTAACTTGACCTTTCTCGGGTAAATCTCTGACTTGGTCAGAGAATGTTCGATGAGGTCTTCCCCTTCCACCTCTACCATTCACACTTGCCATATATATTTGCTTTGTCAGCCTCCTTTCATCCATCCTTTCTACATGCCCAAACCACCGCAACATTCCTTTCTCAATCCTCGTTATTATTTCCTCTTTCAATCCACACAGTACATAAATGGTATTCTCAACTATTGTGCAATATACCTACTGCACAAACTACTGTAATATTGCTTGTGTTTGATAACTTGTTCCGCAGTTGGTTGCATGTGTGAAAACTTAATAACTTCAAAATGTTATTTCTGAAACAGAAGAAATAAATATCAGACAGAGTTTCCCTCAGATCTTTCATTATTAATCAGCAGATCACCACAATGGCAATTTGCATGGTCTAGCTGACAATAAGCTTGCCTGGCAGGTTAACCACTCAGATGGTACCCAGATGGTAATGCCTCAACAGTTTACCGCTGGCAGGAAATGTTAATAAGGCATGGTTTTGCTTTGGGCTTGCTGGCTGACTGAGATGCAATTTATACTCTACATGGGCTGCTAGTAAACAAACAGACAGACAGACAATTTGCTAGTAAACAGTCTCCAAAATACAAAATCCCCGTTTTAACAATTTTGATAAATTAATAAAACTTTTGTCAATATATTAATATGAAAGAATGGCAGTGGATTAGCTAGAGCTCCAGGAATAGGTATGACAGAGTCGATCACCTCACTCACTCACCTGATTGTGACTCCTGGCATATTTGAGCCCTTGTAATTCTTTTGGTGGTTTACACTTTACTTCATCATTTTAGAGCTTAGAATGCTTTTTTTATGTCATCATGTTTTCATCATCATCATCTTGTTTCTTCTTACTTTAAAAATTATGGCCTTCAAAATATTAATGATTTTGCCAACAATAGTAAAAAATAATAAATCCATGTTTTGACTATCAAATGATGACGATTCATGTTTATTCTTTCTTCTACCTGCCCTTATCCCACCTTAATGTGGGGTCGGCGTAGCAAACTTTTTCAAGCATGTTGCTGAAAGGATTATAAGACGATTTATGTATAATGCGGTTTGTTTTTCACTTGACATTTCAAAGAGCGTCAGCCATTTTGTCAGCTGTTAATTACGTAATACGTTCCTTTACAACCTACAAATATAAAGGCGCGTCTCCTGTAAATATATAAAAATCTTACGTTTCTTTTGTCAAAGGAACTGCGTGAAACCGATAACGTCTGAGTAGACTATGCAAAGTCAAACTATGGCTAGCCTGAGTTCGAGTTCGAATTATAAATACGCAAAAGTTGACTTTCGCTTAGTTCACTCCAAAGACGAACTTAAGTAAGAACTATAGATTTCAGACGAAGACTTACGTAAGAACTATAGATTTCAGGCTGAAATCTATAGTTCTTACTTAAGTCTTGTACCAAAGTCGACTCAGCGTAGTCGTCTTTGGAGTGAACTAAGCGAAAGTCAACTTTTGCGTATTTATAATTCGAACTCGAACTCAGGCTAGCCATAGTTTGACTTTGCATAGTCTACTCAGACGTTATCGGTTTCACGCAGTTCCTTTGACAAAAGAAACGTAAGATTTTTATATATTTACAGGAGACGCGCCTTTATATTTGTAGGTTGTAAAGGAACGTATTACGTAATTAACAGCTGACAAAATGGCTGACGCTCTTTGAAATGTCAAGTGAAAAACAAACCGCATTATACATAAATCGTCTTATAATCCTTTCAGCAACATGCTTGAAAAAGTTTGCTACGCCGACCCCACATTAAGGTGGGATAAGGGCAGATAGAAGAAAGAATAAACATGAATCGTCATCATTTGATAGTCAAAACATGGATTTATTATTTATTACTATTGTTGGCAAAATCATTAATATTTTGAAGAAGGCCATAATTTTTAAAGTAAGAAGAAACAAGATGATGATGATGAAAACATTATGACATAAAAAAAGGATTCTAAGCTCTAAAATGATGAAGTAAAGTGTAAACCACCAAGAGAATTACAAGGGCTCAAATACGCCAGGAGTCACAATCAGGTGAGTGAGTGAAGTGATCGACTCTGTCATACCTATTCCTGGAGCTCTAGCTAATCCACTGCCATTATTTCATATTAATATATTGACAAAAGTTTTATTAATTTATCAAAATTGTTAAAACAGGGATTTTGTATTTTGGAGAATGTTTACTAGCAAATTGTCTGTCTGTCTGTTTGATTACTAGCAGCCCATGTAGAGTATAAATTGCATCTCAGTCAGCCAGCAAGCCCAAAGCAAAACCATGCCTTATTAACATTTCCTGCCAGCGGTAAACTGTTGAGGCATTACCATCTGGGTACCATCTGAGTGGTTAACCTGCCAGGCAAGCTTATTGTCAGCTAGACCATGCAAATTGCCATTGTGGTGATCTGCTGATTAATAATGAAAGATCTGAGGGAAACTCTGTCTGATATTTATTTCTTCTGTTTCAGAAATAACATTTTGAAGTTATTAAATTTTCACACATGCAACCAACTGCGGAACAAGTTATCAAACACAAGCAATATTACAGTAGTTTGTGCAGTAGGTATATTGCACAATAGTTGAGAATACCATTTATGTACTGTGTGGATTGAAAGAGGAAATAATAACGAGGATTGAGAAAGGAATGTTGCGGTGGTTTGGGCATGTAGAAAGGATGGATGAAAGGAGGCTGACAAAGCAAATATATATGGCAAGTGTGAATGGTAGAGGTGGAAGGGGAAGACCTCATCGAACATTCTCTGACCAAGTCAGAGATTTACTCGAGAAAGGTCAAGTTAAAAGTACCCTAAACCGACGTGCATGCATGAAGAATGTAATGAGACTGAATGAGGCGAAAGAGGTGTGTAAGGATCGTAGCAAATGGAAATCCGTTGTCTCTGCCTACCCCTATGGGAAAAAGGCGTGAGTCTATGTATGTATGTATGTATGCTCACTCAAATAAACAAAGGTTAATATCAGAGATTGTAATAAATAAATATTATTCATGATAATTATTATTTTATTTACCTACTGCAAATCAATTTCCTGACAACATGTAACCAATTCATTCTCAAAATATCTATACATTATTTAGGCCGACTACATAATAATTAATATAATATGTACTTTCACTGATTCACTGATTCACTGTCTGTTTAATATGACTGCTAGGTGGACAGACGACCTGACAAAGGTCACATGAAATCACTGGTTGCAGGCCGCTTCCAACCGGTCGATCTGGAAATCTTTGGGGGAGGCCTATGTTCAGTAGTGGATGTCCTGTGGCTGATGATGATGATAATATTATTGGAGCAATAGCATGATGGTCACTGTTGCATTGTGGGTCGCCGCGATGAAGTCCGCCGTCCGTCCATTCCCACTAATTCTCGGGTCACCTTTCGCGCTTTGCAAATGGCTCAGCAGAACGATTTTTTTAATTCTGAGCACGGTTTCGGGTTTAATGTTATATTAATTATCATTCAGGACAATACTGGAAGTTGTCAAAACATTTGTCTATTTTTTTGGCATCTTCTGGGTTACAAGTTTATTCCAAACAAAATTATCTATTTTCGTTAAACTTTAATAATTAATAGATCGATTTACAGTATAATAAACGGTACTGCAATATAAGAAAATCTCGTACCTTTAATTATTAAACATTTTGTAACAATAGTTTTGGTATTTTAATTTAAAAAACGTTAGAATGAATAAAACAATTTCTACATTTTATGTCAGTATTTCGATACTGGTATTACTGCATGCCGAACTGACAGACCGAAGTCAAGGTTTTGTGGACTTGGACTTAGCAAAGTTTTTCTTGTGAAAAATGACTTGGACTAAGTCTGAGTTCGATTTATAAATTCCAAATCCTCACTAAGTTCGTTTTTTTGACTCGGACTTAGTCGAAGTTCGTTCTATAGATCTCAGCCTTAGTCTATCTGATGATAAGTATCTACTGTCCTCTATGGATATTAACAATTCACATAACATAGCATAAGCTTACACCTATATCCCCGAAGGGGCAGGCAATGGCACCCCATCGAACTAGAACACCCACATTTCGCCGAGCTTAGTTCTGTCCCCGATATGATACAGGGCGAGCCTATCGCCATATCGGGCACAAATTCCAGACTCCGTGCTGATATAGAAAGATCCAATATCACTTTGCTCGACCCGGGATCGAATCTGAGACCTCAGGACGGTAGTCGTAACGAAACACAACCACGCCACCGAGGCAGTTAATGACAATTCTAGGGCGACAACTACACCTAAGCTTTCGTGCAAAGGAATGAGGTTTAGTTAGGGGACAAAGCGGGAGTTAGCCCCCCCCCCCAAATTTTACTTATAATACTAATCGCTACAGAAAGTTTTAATTTACCCTGGTTTTCCGTAGTCAAAATCAGGATGGTTGTCAGTCATGCTGTCAAAGTAGTCTACAGAGTAGCTCTACTACTCATGAATTGCTATTTATATAGCATATTTAAACGATCTTTCATATATTTATATAATGTGAATATTAATAATAAGTAATACTGCATCAGTACACATAGATGTGATGCAGCGTAACCGACGCTTAACACCGATGACGCGAACGTCGGCAATGTACCTTTAATACCGTTTTTAAGGCCACTTCACCTTATTTATCTATAAAATGTTCCGATTATTTTAGTTTAATAAATGTTTTCATGTTATCGAAAGGTGTGCTGTTATATCTATTTACAATATAGGTGTATTTGATTATCCAAACATAAAAATAAAACTCAGAAAATCATCCCCAAAATTATAGGGTCAAGGGTTTAATGATGCAAAGACAATAATAGTACTGTACTTTTCAAGCATGTTGCAGAAAGGATTTGGCTTAGTTTTTACGATGAGCCGCCTGCACGACTCCAACCCCCCTCTGAGGGATATAACAATAGTACTATAGCGTAGTACATAATTAAATTTTCTTTGAATCTACTTACGTAGGCAGAGATAATAGATTGAGACCGTAGGTACTAAATCCCGGTGAGCTTGTCACATACTAATGACAAATGTTTCTGGGGATTAGGTTTCTCCTACTGCCCATTGTGTAATATACATTACGAAATAGTTGATTTCCAACGTAATTACTGATTGTTTCTAGTCTCTATATTTTATTTTTGAGTTGTAGAGCCTCGCTAATAACGCCTACAGCACGAATTGGCCGACCGGCTCGACCGGTCTGATACCACAGTCTCACTCAAAATCGACGTGCAGTCATAGCTCGCGTTGCGTTTCGTTCAGGGAGTGAGATTTCCCGTGGCCCAAATTCGGCCTTCGCTATCTTAAGGTTGGCAACGCACCTATGAGTCTTTTGTATCGTGGGTGTCTAAGGGTAGTAGCGATCACTTACTATTAGATGACCTTCCTACTCGTTTGTCAGTCTTCGGTATAAAAAAGAACCTTAATTAGACAAAGGCATCTCGCGCCCTAAAGTGGGTAGTTATTTTTATTATAACTGGGATTTCAATTTTTTACCATTACCTATTGCAATTCAGATTCTTGCTGTGCAATTTGTAGAAATATTTATTAATGTAGTATACTCGTATTTTGTGTATGAATAAAATCTAATTAGATTAAAACTATACGACTTCGAACTTTTTATGGTTTTATTATACAATCGCTATCTACGTCTAATAAGTCTATAAACCTAAGAAATCATTAGGTCTCTACATCTGGAAATACCTAATGGTTATTTATAAAACATTTTAAAACTATTTATAAAATATTTTTAAATACGCAAAATCAAATTTTATGGATCATACACACTTTCATACAATTTTGGAATATAACGTAATATGACAATTATATTTTTTGCAGACTAATCTCTCGCACTACGGTAGTTGTTACATTAATTATCTTTATTTAATTGACATTGAAATATTTCGTAACACGTTTGACTATTTTTTGTAGATAACAAAAATATACTAATTGGATTAAGTTAGCACATCGAGCATTTAAACAATTATGGGTTTAACCTTTTGTTTAATATGACTTTAGATTTATGGCAATTAGGAGGATATTTAAACACATATTAGTAATACACACTGAAAATGTTTTCTCTAATTTTTACATGTTAATTTTATAATGAAAAATGTTGTAATTTTTATAGTGCAACAGAAATGTGTTGTCTAATGACTGTTTAAAAAAATAAGTTAAATTTTTATCTATTCACGTTACCGATGTGTATTTATTTATTACATTTTGCAAAACCTGTAATGTTGAAAATAAATAAGAAAATGTAGTAAAGACAATGCTTATAGCTGTGTGTGGTTTTATAGTCGAAGCGAATGTGTAGCCCGGGGGCGAAGTGCGAACACGCCAACCGCTGCCGGCTGCCGCCAGACACCGCGCCAGCACCCAGCGACTAACGGCGCGGTGCGGCACGGCGCGGTGTGGCGCAGTCCGCGAAGCTGATTTATCGAGGACATCCACCGAACCTATCCGATTTGCATTTAGATAGCGCGACGGCAGGCGGGACGATCGACAGACCATCGCCTTTTTACTCTATCGCACGTAAATTAACTATAAAATTCTGAAAAACGATATCTGATAGCGCACTTTAATAATTACAGACATAATCGAATATTAATTGGATTAGCCGGCGTTTGTACTAGGTTGTCGTAGAGTTTAGAATTGTAATGTAGATACTTATACTATTTGTGGCAACTACAACTTCACACAGATTCTCCTGACTTTGTTTAAATTATTGCTGAGAATAACCAAATCAAAACTTTGTACCTATTTTCCGAAGTAATATATCAAAATAGTATCATTATTTTGGATTGATAGGTTAATTGAATACTAATGATATGGGTGTTCGTTCATGGCTGCTAATAGTTAAGTAGTTGTGAGTTGAGTTGAGCTTGACGAGTGCGGGCTGCACGGTCTGCGCGGTCTGCGGTGCGCGGCCGCGTAGTTGTCTAGGTTGCTCGTAAATTATCAACCTCCGCAATTAGTTGGCGCCGATTTGGCGCATTATACGTTTCCTACAATCCGTTAATACCCAGCCTGGTAATAGGTACCGCTAGTTATTGGTGTGACCCGATTATATTATCGATTCGAACAATGCTTACCTTTGTAACAAATTGGTTGATACGGCATTCGATTTACAAGTTTATCTTGCAGAATTTACTAAAACCGTAGGTACTCCATAATGGTTTATTTATAATATATATTTATTTATTTTGCAAATAATCTCTAGATGACTGGTAAAAATTGGATTCAAAGAAGATTCCCGTTAAAACAGTTAACAGTTCAAAATTCAAATCATATTATGCTAGTTACAAAATGTGTGACGTGTAGCGCCAAGGATAAGAAAATATAAAAAAAGCATAACCGATATAATCTGTAAACGCATAAAAATATACAGGTATTAAGAGTATTCAGTTACACATCGATACAAGTCTATGTGGACTTGATTGTTTATTTGCGGTATGTTTTAATATTATTGAACAAAATGTGAAATATTTATCAAAGTTTTTAATGAAATATGGTGGCAAAGTTAAAGTATTTTGTATAAAACGACATCACAACATTGCAAATCCTACGAGCTCGATGAAATGCAAATGTTCCCCGTGAGTGCTTTTAATCTTTCCGTCAAACAGATGTTATCCAACCGAACAAACTCAACTGCTCCGATGCATAAAAGGAAGAAGCATACGCCCCTAATTGCGATACATCCAAGAGTATCTCCTACAATATGTAAATAGGCTTCTGAGGTAATTAAAAGCTTATCTCGCGCCCTGCCATCGCGCTCTCGCTGATTGCTTCGTAAAATGATTGACATGCTATTTTAACGGCAACCCGATAATGAAAACGTTCTTGCACGGTTTAATTCATACTTTATTTGTTGTTGACAATTACTATTTGCACAAGATAATTGATCGCGTTCTCACAATTGTCAGCCCGCTGACGAGTTGTTTGCGATTTTTTAAGAGGCCACTTGGTCCCGAGGCGCCGCCGCCATCCGTCCGGACGTCTACATATTAACACTCGCGACAACCTAAACATTTTTATTTTATTTTTGTCACTCTTTTTTACGCTGGATTCTCGATAAATTATCTTAATATGACAAATATTTACATTCGCTTCACAAAGCTTATTGACTCGTCTGTATGTGTAGGCATTCTTAATCGTTTTGTACACTTTTTAAGACTGTCGTTAGAACGGTTTTTCATATTAACTTGCAAATGGTGCTATTTACGTAGCGGTATGTACGTTTCGAGTTAAAGATGGAATTTCTTGATGTCTAAGGTTTAGTACATATATTAGAGTATAGACGGATGTCTGTCTCGTCGCGAGCGTCGTTTTTGATCAACTGGACTCGGTTTGAGGATAAAGCTCGTTCAATTTGTAGACATTTATTAGTCCTCCTACGTATTGAGTAACATTTAAGTCGGAGGCATTAAATCAACATTGGCCCGTTTTCGTAGATAATGTCGCAGATCTTTGGGGAATTATGGCTTCGCGGTTTAATTATAGTCGCGGGAATATGAAATAATCGGACATAAATCACGTTATATAGATACCTGCCAAGCACAACCTGTTTCAATCCGCTGGGTACAATGGTGGCGCGGCATTGTGCGCCCGCGCGAACGACATCGCTCCTAATTTATACCTTCATGCTTATTTAACGACGGCACCCGAATCCATCGAAAACGTATCACAGTTTTTACGGCCTTACAGCCTGCACGCTAAGAAATAGCAAATTCATTTATAATATCTTTTATAGGTTTTTTATTCGCGATGCGTTATGAAATTTATAGGTACGGTCTCTTTGTTCAGACGTCCGTTCAGTGAGTATCACGTTTAGCACACAATCGAGAGCATTAACATTTCCATTGAAACGTGCGGCTTTTAATCAGTACATACAAGTCGCTCTCCCCCAACTCTACGGTTTACGGTTCGACTTGTTGTAGACAAAAATTCAATTCTATTGATTTATTTTATTTTAGTTGAAATAAAACAAGAGTTTAAATTATCAGTCGGCATAATATAATATAATTTACGAGTTTTAGTTATATTCTTGTGATTTATAAGAAGGCTCTATTACGTGCGCCATTAGATTACGTGGCGCGTCGTCTCAATGAACATGGACCACACACGGCCATTCAAATTAGAAAAGTCAGACAAAACGGAAATGATGCATTTATTCTGGGTTTAGTGTACACCGGGCGCCGCGGGCGTCCCTTCTTTCAAAGCTCGTAACTCTTCTAATAAGACACTTTACGCGGGCTTAACTAGAGCTTAATGCGTGCAACTTCGATTATATATTTCATTTTGATTTGTGGGAACACAGGAACATTTGTTCATTCAGAGTTCCATATGTTATGACGGTTACATGGGGAAGTAAATTTTGTAAAAAATGTCTACAGTTTTATTGTACGCGTAACGTTGTACGTTCAACTTTTAAAAACATTTAAATTGGACGTTTATGATGTTAAATAGTAGTTAAAGGTAATTTGCTTCAAAATAAGCAATGATAAATGCTCGGAATATTTTTTGTGGTGATTGTTGAGTGCAATAATTGCAAGGATGACTATTATTAAAACTCGCTCGGCGCTACGTCCCGTTGCGGTGAGTGACGACTGGCGACACGAGGGCGTGACGACGCGACGCAACGAATCCGTAAAGTTCACCGTTCACGAGGTGCACACGTAATCGTAAACCCATACACGTCCTTCATTGTGTCTTTGTTTTGCAGTTACATACCTAATTTAATTGGCTAATAAATACTTAACTGCGCATTCGTATATTATTTTTAGCTCCTTATTTTGAATACTATTATAGAATTATGAATACTCCAATAATATTATACATTAACATGATGAGTAACTTATTGAAACTCTTTTATGTGAGTTATTTTCGCGGATTTATCTTTGCCAATTTTTTTTTAAATACGTATATATTTTTTATGTATTATATAAAAATAACGAGCGAGGTAAAAAATAAAAATCCCTTCTCTCCATATATGGACGCCGCGCCATTTAAAAGTAAGTTAATTTATACAATTCTATTATTGTCTTCAGAAATATGGCACACATTTTGTATTAATAGATCACTATTTTCCGTTCCTCAAATACTAGACCGCCTTACAACTTACAAGAGATATTCAGACGACACAATATGATTAAACGTCCTTCAAACATTTAATAAAGCGTTAAACTTAAAATTGCAGCACTTAGATAAATCTCGATTTAATTATAGGAATGGGCTGCAGGATAAATCGAGTCCCCTTGGGTTCTTTAGGGCGACTTCCAAAGCTATTACTAATGTAGAGTTAAATATAAACCCGATTTATCCTAGCTCACTCCTATCCTTAAATCAAGATTTGAGATAAATAGAGATTTATCGCGTCGCTGCAAGTGTTCTTAAACGTTGATAGTAATGTTACGTCACAAATACTTCTATTATAAACATCCACTTTGTTAGATAATTCCCCAGCTTCCCTATGATATTTACGCAAATTCAGAGTTCTGATATAGCCAGTCCTTTAGATCTTTTAACTATATTTAAAAACTACACATTTTATATACATATTTGCATATACATATATATATATTTTTTTTTTTTTTTTTTTTTTTTTTTTTTTTGTTTGGTAGTACAGCTTTTCTAATGAATCTCCTAATGTTATCGCGCCACTTTATTATAAGTATATTAAGATTCAAAATCGCTGGCGTGTTGTTTGAAATTTTTCGATCTCTACTTTTAATAAACCAGTGTCATTGGACCTTGAAGAAACAGTTTGTTCTTCTGTTTAGTATCAAACTGGTAATATAACCGTCGGCCAAATTGTTTCCTCTATTTTAAAGCGATTACGATCTTTATCCGACTATTTATTAATTTATATTAACTATTAATGTGTTTCATTTCATTAAGGAATCATAATAAATATTCTTTTTTATTTTATTGTTATGCAGCTTTTATCACTGGCATTAAGTGCGGAACCATTGTATAATTACTCACGGACGCCGTAATCTTGTCAATTCTTCCGGGGTGTCAAATCTGAACGACTGGACACAATAAAAAGAACACTTCATTTAAACACGACTTAACATACCATTCATAGATCCATATATCCAGTGCCGACTGCCGAGGCCGACCTACCGAGTGGCGTCACTCAACGGTCAACCAACGGTTTTATTAGAAAAAATGTGAATAAAGATTTTATGCGTCTTTTATAAACATGTTATGCCCGCGTCAAATTGTCACCCAATGTCACTCATAAATGAAATCATGTTAACGACTCGGTCGTGCGGTATGTCAATCGTTAAGCTCTTGAAAAACTTTCGAACAATATTTTTGATCCGATGTGTCCGAGTAATATATTCGAGTAACAAATACCCATTCATGGGTTTCCGATGAATCTGATTATGATGATGGATACGTATACGATGTTGCGTACATGTCGTATAGTGGGGTGAGAACGATATGACACATGCATACTCCTCTTATAATCTAATAGGACTCAGTAATTATAGGCGGGCACTAAATTATCAAATTGAACAGTACTAGTTAGCAGACAGGAGACATGAATTATTTAGTGCCCATGTTGCTTTTCCATCTTTAATCTGCGTGGGCGAATATTTCTGAGAAAACATTTCTTGTTGACCGTACATAATGCTGCCAAGAAAACAGAAGTAATAATGTTGGCCATACATGTACGGTGAAGAAGTCCGTAAATGAATCATCGCATATGCGCTCCTCGTCAAGATACCGTGCAAAAAGAGGTTTGTCGAAAATGCTTCTCGTTTAGTTTGCTCTGTGCGGCCGCGCGTTGTCCGCCTTTACTTGCACTCATCCCTTATTTATTTATACTGGTATGAAGAATGTACGGTTTTTGTGCGTCCATAACAGCATGCGATCACCGCTCCCCGCGCTTCCCGCCCGCCCCTCGCAGCCCCATGCCGCCCGCCGCTGCACCGCTGCACAATCCAAGACAGCGAATTCTTTAATTGACGAAATGCTGCAACGCAACGTCACATTCCGCCTCCAATCGTTAGCTTTAATGTGGGAATACGAAATGGATTAATAATGACCGAATGACACATTTTCCCTGTTGCGAAACATAATCGCTATTAATGTATTACCGTTTACAATCGATTTCATTGTTCATTGAAGGTTTGTTGTAAATTGATCACTACAAGTTATAGATCATTTAAGTACTAAGCTTTTATGGTATTGGATGATATTTATTATTATCAATCTTTTATTTTTCACTGAATATTGTTCTATTTTGTAAGGGATGAGATGAGCTGAGATCGTTTACAGCTAGCCTTTTAAATATTCAGATTTTACACTAAAATGTTTGCATTTAGCAAATAATATGATTATTGGTAATTCATATTATTCCTAAATATGATTTTTTTACTACAAAATAACTATACTAATTTAGCCATTAGACAGGCATGTCTTGCTTTTCATTAAGGTGTTAGTTTTTGATTTACGTCGTGTAATGAGACTTTACTTGCGTTAAATAATTACTAGTTTCTCTTATCAACGATGATAAAACATGCGTAGATTTTAGCCGCACCCTACACTTTCCCTTGGAGGTATCTACTGCACCTGCCGACTCAGAGGTGAAATTGTGCACTGTGCAACCATTTCCGTCGCTAATGCGCGATTCTATGTATCCCGCAATGCTATTTTATATGAAACATACTTAAATGAACGTGGAGTAATTTTATCGCTTGTCTTACAAGGAAAAGTCAAGTAGATTTTTACGAAGATCAGTATTATGGTATTTATTTTTGATGTCGCTGCGTTATTGCACTGTGGAATAGAAAGTGACAATGAATAATGACATTTTTATCTGGTGGATTTATTCGGTTTTTAATTAAGATATTAATAATGAGGCAGCGGATGCGAGTGCCAACGACCCGAGAGGACAAGCACGCCGCTCCATGCCTCGCCATGCCGCGGCAGGCGGGCGCACGCAACCCTACGAGACATGCGTGCCACTCCGTTACGACACCTACACCAAATTTTTCCACATGCCCGAGCAGCAGATAAGCGGCGAGCGACGCCAACGTGTTATTTATTAACGAACCGAATGATCGATAGTTGGACGCGTCACCGGACATGGACGTGGACGAGCGCTCGCCTTTCGAAACCACGCCGCCGTACCGCCCCGCCACCACACTGATCACCGCTGATCTCGAGCGTCTCTTTTGTTCTTCTCTCTTATGTCGTCGATCTAATGTAGCGTAAACAAATTATATAAATACTTAAACTAACTTTAATTTTGCCTTTAGATTCAAAGTTGTCGTTAATGTGCTTTGTGAATAATGTTTACACTGAAAACTACATTCTGTTGGTCACAGTTTAGCAATCACAAGTATTAATGTTGGGTACTAAGGTACAACTTACAAGGGTGCCTACGCAAGTTGTCTGTGAAGCGATTGCGCACTGAATGGCCGTATCGAATGCATTGTTTGTGTAGCCGAGGCTCTTTCAACCCTTTGCTCGCATCCATCCGTTCCGCTCTAGCGTATGTCACGGCGTCGTCGTGACAGCTGTGCGCAACACTTTCTAATCGCACCATTCAGTGTTCACTCCTTAACAAACAAGGAATAGACAACTCGCCAGACGTTAAATGATCCGTACAAACAACAAACATAAAGAAAAGTGCTATCAATTAATTATTTATAAAGGCATCGATCGACGGATTCTTTGCGCAACCAGCCGTGCCCCAAATTCTTTAAGAGCGTTAGGCGTCGAATCAGGTTATAATGTAAACAAGCTCACATGTTTATTTGTATCGATTCAAGACGAACGTGATAGGAAACGGTCGGAAATTCGAAGTTCAGCTGCGCAGGGCAGGTTAGACCAGTCCCGGTGGCCTCGCAAGGACCCCAGCAAACCTGTTAGATTCGTTGCACGATTTTTACGTGCGCACCTACCGGAATCTCATTCACGTGGTGCAGCCGCGCCGCCGCCGCCCGGCCCCCTGCGCCACGGCTTGCCTTTTAACTCGTCAAATGACTCACGCTTCGGCTGGTTAAATGCCAGAAGCTGGCTTTTCCAGTTCTCTGATCCAATTCGCACATTCTACTTATTCTCACTTGACACTAAGGCGATACTATGTGGATTGTGTGTTAACTAATTTATTAGATAATGTCATAATGTGGAAGCATCAGACCAGCAGTTGGTAACTGCTGTTGCAAACATGTCACATTTGTGATAAGATTTGGTTGGTTGTTGCATTAAGAGCTGTCACAACTCACAACTCATAACATGATCACAGTATACCTACATTTTAAGGATTACCGACCGGATCCTCATTGCTTGTTATTAAAGACAAGAAAATTGTGTCACTTTTAAGATTTCAAGTTACGTTGTTAATTTGATATTTCAATATTAATTGCGTGCAATTGAAACACCGTTATGCGTTATATGTAGTTCTATGACGACTTTACTTTACAAAGCAAATGCTTCCAAGATATAATAATAAACGTGCTACCAGGAACAGGAATCAGGTTGAACTACGATCCGGTTGAACCCGTCCAACGCGTGCTTCCAACATTTTTTATTTATTTGTCTGCATCGTCGGATACCGCTGGGTGTGACGTCACACGACCTAAACTGGTTAGTGAGGGAGCATGGATTTGCTCCGTATCCTTCCGGTTCGGCAAGTGGTTCAGACCTGTTCTACTTCAGGTCGCGCCAACCGACCCAGACGCGTGACTTATGATCGCGGCACCCGATTCAGGAATACACCTGATACCTCGTACCTAGTAGTACGTATAGGCCTCGTACCCAGGCCTACTATGTGGCATGGGGGCGTGGCAGACCTAACGTGACGGTCCTGTTATACGCGTCCGATATACGGATGATATGCGCAGACGCCGCTCGTCATCCTCTTGCACCGGACTCTGGACATTTGTATTGCTGACTCATATTCCTTGTATGCGCAACAATTAGCGAACGCGACGTCACATAAACGACAGCCGGCTTGAGTAACACCAGAGGTCAGTATCTGCACTAAAATGGACACGCCTAACGACTGGTTCATAAGTTGTAGTGGACTCGTAAAACTACAACCTCGGAATACAAGTGTGTTGAGTTTTTTCATCGTCGTAATGATGACATTCGAAAACTAATATTAGCAAGTTGGGTGACGTTGGTTTGTATGAGATAATAATTTGTGATATTTGTTGTTGACAGGCGACGCAAAGAGGTGATGGAAGTGAGCGGGGAGCAATGGCGAGCGTACTACTCGAGCGCCTCGGAACATCCGATGAGCGCGGCGACCACGGCGGTGCTGGGCGTCGACGATCAACAGGCGCAGACGCTCACAGAGTACTACAAGCTGCCTCCGCTGGCGCAAGATGCTCATCTCACCTTGCACAAGGATGCTAAGCTCGTTGATGTCTGGCCGTAAGTCCAACCAATATAAAAACATTTTTTTTCTACCTTAATGTGGGGTCGGCGCAACACACTTTGTCAAGCATATTGCAGAGATGATTTGGCTTAGTATTTACGACCGGCCGCCTGCCTGATGTCAACCCCCTATGAGGGATCCAGTCCCGGGCAAATTAAATTAGAAAATTTGCTTTAAAAACAATTATATATCATTATTAGATTTTTTTATTTATGCATTTTATTACAGTTCATTTGAAGTTTATTACGTAAATGTACATACTTACAATCGGATTATGTGTTTTGGCACTGTTCGTTTTGTACAAATTATTACGGCAAAGATATTCTAAAATTAGTATTTTGTAATAAATTTCCGGTGTCTGGGTCTGGTAAGTAGGTACTCACGAAAAAACTTAAAGCAATGGCATTTCCGAAAAAGACAAAGATTAATCGAACTTTATTTATCCATCTTTTGAAAACGATTTCTCAATCTTCAAGTAATAGCAGGCAAAATTAATGACGTTACATACGTAGGTATACACACAGACCGTAATCGAATATGCAAATTGGATGTTCAGCATCGATATCAGACAATCAAGTGGAATCAAAAAATTGATCGCGGAAAATCAATCGTTGATTCTCACGGCCGTAGATCAAATTGAACGTTCGTGTATCGATGCAATTATCATCATAATCGCCGAATCTCAAGACGCGGTGAATACAGAATGAATTCGCGTAAAATTTATATGTAAACTATGATAATGTGCAATCTTTTTGTAGTGGAGTTTTTATGCACGTTGAGATATTTGCAGGCGGGTTGTGTATCTGCAGTCTCACGGGCGAATACACTGAGACAACACGCCGCGTGGCTTCCGGCCCCAACGAAAGGTGTAAGAATAACAAATAATAAAAATGTAAATGTTCCACTCAATAAATCATAGCTGCTCATTTGAATACATATGCCGGGATTAACGAAATAACTGTTCGCAACTACTCGTACGTACACCCCATCACCCCACTCGGGCACTCTCTTACCCCTCGTATCTTTTCGCGCGCACTTTTTTGATATTGATATACCTATCTTTCTTTTCTGCAGTATTCTTTATTTTTTATCTTATAACGAATGTCTAGACTCATTGGAATCCCAGCAGCCCTTCCCGAGCTTTCACTGTTCAGTGCTGAAAAATGCGTACCATAGTTGAATCTGGTTAATAGGAGTTGCTGTGGCGAGCGGGATAGTCTCTCTTATCAAAAAGTAAATTCAAAGTGTTTTCAAATGTTTATCCCATTTATTCTTCAACAGTTCCAAAACGAATGCTTATTTAAATGCTAAATGTCCATTTTGAATGATAAAGCATACTGTAGAATGACGTTAGATCGGGTAAATTCAAAGCGAAGCTTATCTAAGTGTTAAAATCTAAAGAATTCATTTCACGACTCTTACGAAATGTTTATGAATAATATGGATAATGCATTTGACGCATTCCCATAGAACGTAACCCTGATCAAATTATGCTTGCTCTTTGAAAGAGGTTGTTAACAGCATCCGCTGAATGGTGACGTAGAAATGAGCAAGCAGCGTGACACATTTTTGAACTAAGCAGTGCATAATGTTAACTTGACCCCTATACAAGCCGTTTAAACTTTTATGAACATTTTATTGTGACCTATAAACATTAGATAGAAACTTGTTTAATCCATAAAAAGGACAATAATGTCTCTGCATGCATTATAATTTGAATAAAAAATGTACCTGTCACATGTTTTTTTACTTTTGAGCTATTAACATGATTTAAGTTCGTCATGATGTAAGTTTTTCTAGATAAAAGGTCAAAGTTAATGTAAAATCATAAACATATATAAAAATATATGACATAATAAAAGATAATATGTATTGTGTTATAAATGTGGCAGTCGACAAGATATTTACCAACCAAAGATATTTAATATTCCGAACTATAGAGGGACCATCAAGCAAGTTTCTATACAAAATAATTAATCTCAAACATCTGTAACGCCGTCTACCACTTATTACAATGCGAGGGTGTTTACTATAATTTACACTTTAGAATGTTCTGTGAATGTTCAAGAATCACGTACGACAATTTTATTGTTGAAACATCATTACGCTGGCACGACCTTGCGCGGGTTAGTTTGAAATACGACTGAGTGACTTATAACCACGAAGTAATAAGTTTTGGATCACAAGTTTCGTGCCGTTGTCCCGTCTGTAGGTACTGTTGAATGTCTTTGTTACTATTGAAACTGCTCTCTTATCCATATTTTGCAATTGCGGTAGGTACACGGAAAAATAAATGAATTCTTTTAATCCAGTTAAATTTTAAATAGCTTGTATTGCAAGGATCTAAAGCTCAATTTGGTTGGATTTTAAGTTTATTCGTGACGAGAAGTGTAGTCGTTTCTGTAGCTCAACCATGTAACATTTCTCGCTATCTACGTACAATAATTTGCATGTAAAACATTTATTCTAAAGGCTAAAGGCATTCGGGTGTTTTTCATATATGTTTTACGGGTCGCTAGCGAGAAATAATAAAAAAAAACACATGGTTGAGCTACTTACTGTAAGTGTATGATCGCCTGTCATTATGCCCACGACACTACGATGTTGTGAGTTATGGCAGCGTTACAAACGCTTGATAATGACGCTATCATTACTCGAAATCATTTTCTAGGTAAATATGAATACTTTAGCTCATAGAGTAATTACTTTTTAAAATAACACGAATCATTAAGTCAATTTGATAAATTAATTAGCTAAGTTACACGTACTATTTGTTCCAGCTACGAAATTCTACATAGAGTTTCGGAGTAAACATAATTATATAGCTTTTAGAAACAAAGTATGAATACGTTTAATTAAAAAATCGAAGTTTGAATACGAGTTGTTTATGAGTGTTGCGCAAGTAATTGCGTACGAGTCGTACGACTAAGTAATTTATAAAATCATAAGTAAACATAAATCTTTGAAATGTTTAATTATGATACTTAACGTAATCTAGCGGAAACAGCTGCGTAGAGTCAAACCCGTACTTTTCTAGTGATTTCTATTGACACTAAAATAAATCACGCAGTGCGAAATCATAACACATATTTCTGCCACATTTTATAATTAAATATTTTGTGTATTTAGAAATCAGAATTATTTACGATTTTTGGTATAGATTTTATGGTAATTTTCATAGTCGTGTGTAGACTTTCTAATTCAGTAATGCTGATTAAAATTCCTCCTGTATAATAAAATAATTGATAACGAAAAGTAGAGCCAATCATTATCAGCTTATTCTTGTCGACTGACTTCAAAAAAGAGGTCTTCAATTCGTCTGTATGTTTTTTTAAGTATGTTATTTATATATTCACCAAATATGGACCGATTTTAGATTATTTTTGTGATTGATAGAGTTTATTTCAAGGTTGGTCCCATATAAATTTGGTCACCATCGGATACATTTTGAAGTCGGCCCGTTAAGTTTTTAAACCTGTGATTATTGTATTTAAACATAAAGTGTTGTCATGACATTGTTGTAGTTGTATGTATGTATGATTATCATGACGTTTATGTTAGCGGCCGTGGAACACGTAGAACATTGCATACAGTTCAGAACAATGTTTGGGGATGTCCCGTTGCGATGTGCCCGTCATCCTCGTCACTGTTTACGGGAGTGCATAAACACACTATGACAATAGACGGATGTGGATTGTGGATGGAAGCGGCTCACATTGACAAGGACGCCCAGGACTTGTCTGGAGCTCGACTCATTGTCGGCACGCGTCCCACGCGCCTCACGCGCCCCACGCGCCGCACCGCGCCACGCCGCGCCGCACCGCGGAGGTTCAACGCGCTGCTATTGCTCATTCATACATTCAAAATTATAACGAATACCTCTGCTCGCCCGCACCCATCTGTGCGTTTTGTGTCTTCGAGCGCGTTTGTATGCTAATGTTGCGGCGTCAGTGCATCGTCAGGTATGAGTATGACGCGCCGTATTTGTTGTCTAAATCGCTCGTATTATTTGAATTGAATGCTCGATAGATGAAATGAACTAGTTCCGTCTGTGTTCCTTGGTGATTTGTCTGCGTGGGCTGAAGGTGTTTCGTAAATGTATTGCACAGTGCGCGGGCGCAGCTCGCAGCTCGCCTCCTCGCCGCAGGACCGTCGATCTCGCTGGTATTAAGTGGAAACGGCGGCCATAACCATTAATAGCTGTCGGAGGTTGTCGAATGTTAATGCTAAGATTAGCATAGAAATCTGCAGCGGGATGCCTTCAAGGAGGGCTTCGCCCTCTTGACCCTGTCGCTGTTCGCACTTGCCACACTAACGGGAAGTCAGTTTCTCCATACTTGTGTACCCGACTGACTTTACGACGCAATCGTAGAAATTATCTAGATACTTAATTACTATTTAGATAAACATGTATGCGCTTATATTTAAAATGTTTCCTTAGAAGTCGCCTGATGTTAATGCAGTCATATTTATATGAAACGTGTAGGTGTATCAGTGTATACACATACACAACAAAATAGTATCAAATGATATGCAAACTGTTGTTCGGCTGCATACTGAATAGAGACACAAGTTGTGAAGCGTGATTTAGCAACCGAGCTGAGAGCGCATGTCGCCGCTCTGCGCCGCGCTGGTGTGGTGTCGCAGTTGTTTAACAAAAACTCAGGGAGCTGGAACCGTGTGACCCATTTAGGAGCAGAACCGGTTTCCTCTTGAAGATACGTCTGCATTGTTAATGGTATAGCAGTTAATACCATTGAATTCCCTTAGACGCGGTCGACCCTCTTGCAAAGATAATGTATAAAAAGATAGAAATATCGTTATGTCCCCGGCGTCGTGGTCATCACGTAGCGAAATATGTAATCGGGGTTGACCATTCATTATTGACCACCCTTTATCGTGCGAGCCTTTCCCATTGAAGCGGCTTAAAGAAATCGCATCATTGTCCATAAAGTCCTGTGCGAAATAAGTTTCAGCTGCGCTTTATTATTTTTATTACGTCGCCGCCGTGGAGTGACCACTGACCATCGTTGTTAATTAGGTTTAGGGAATAGCCTAACGGGATATTAATCACTCGTAGTTATGCGTAATCGGGCGTTTTAATGGCTTAGACAAATGGCGAAATCGTTTTCAATTAAAGTTTTTGATAATATATTAGTTCCGTGAGAAAAGCAGCAATAAACCTACATTTAGTCGAATGATATATTCAAATAGAATGGAATTACGCTGCTAGCATCCGCTGCAAGCGCCTCCTTCGTCTCGTTTTATCGAGCCGAGCGATAGATTCAAATCTATTCGTCAAACGATGGATAATAAACTGTCGTCGCCTTCGATTTTTATTTTGAATAGTAATCGCTGCGTTGAAAGAACCGTTCGCAACGCGCGATTTCACTAATATATCCTACTAATACCATACCTACATGTCAAAATTTCGTTGTTTGGAGGTTTATGAATTTTGTAAATTATTTATCAATTACACCATAGCGGTTGAACTTATTTGGGTTTGGTTCCTCTGGATTAGGCTATAGAGTTTATTTATCGCGGTGGTACTTTTCCAATATTTTTTACGCGGGCGGCTCTAATACATCTGTGAGTATCATGATTAAATTATTTATATCTATTATATATTTTATTTTCAATACCAAGGCAAACATCCAAGATAAATATTTAGACCCTATAACCCTTGAGTTTGTTTCGGCATTTCTTCTCAGGGATAGCCACGAAATGCCGACATTATTATTTTTTCAATATATTCTCGTAATTGACATGTAAACGTGATATAAAATATTCTATTTGCAAAATAAATTATTTGAATTTAGATAAGACTTGTACCTAAATCAATAAGGTTTATTATATATTTTTTCCATAAACCATAATAAATAAGCCACTTTACCGTTACTTAATCGCAGCGATAGATAAAACATCATAAAAAATCAAATTTATTGAAAATGTAAAGCGATCAAGGATAGAAATAAATTTAAATATTTGTGATTCTTCATAGGAATTTGGATAAACGTATTGAATATATTCTCGCGCAGCAGCAAGGGTTCGGTCGCGTATCGCAGCAAGCGCGCCCCAGGCGGCGCATTGTCAACATCTCATCATGTGTGAAAGGGTGTTAAGTAAACATTGCAAATAATTATAATGGCAATTGCATCCGAGTAGCTCCCCGATCCAGCTTTGATAAGAAAATTTATATTTGCATGTAGAATGCTACACAAAATAACTAGAGAAGGTGTTCTTTTCTGTCTTTTATTACGTTTACTGTTATGGTAATCAGATGCAACATGACACTGATATCAGATTAACAGTTTGGGAATCCTTCGTCGTCTACCTGAACCGGGGAACAAACTCAATAATAACTGTTTTAATTCCAAGCAGTTGCAATCGCTATGGGTAGGTATATACATCTTGAATTTCGATTCGATTGAAATTTATGTTTATTTTCGACATTCTAATATATACACGTTTATATTTTGGTTTCCATTACACATGCCAAACGACATTATATATTTGTTGTTAAACATTCTCAATGCAATAATTCCTACATTTTACACAAAAACACCTTTACTAGGTTTTTGACATGTATAAGAACGATAGTAAAATGAATTGTGCTTTTGCATAAATATACGATATTCGTAATGGATCCTACATGTATGCATGCGTGTATGATAACGGTAGCTAGAGCTTCAGCCACAGGGCTCAAACCGTCCCAGCTGTCAGCGGAGAGTGCTTTGTGTATCGTTTTTATAGGCGGCAACAATGAACGACAAGCAAACATCGTATTGTGTCGAGTGCACATGAATAACGATATCCATGCAGTTCGACTCTGGCACACTGAGCCAGGATTATCGCGAGTAATTCAATTTGCATGCTCCGCAAAAACGTGGCTGTTTGTACCTTTCCAAACTCAACACGACGAATTATAAATACTGTCGAATAATTTCTTAAAATTACAAATTCGTTTCACCATCGCAGTGTGCGAGCGTTCCGTGTGCCAAAATCCGTAGATATGTTCAGGAGAGTTTAATACCACAACCAACAAGAGCAATCTTATCGTATGAGCAATTTCACACTCGTCGAATTTCTCTTAACAAATCTCGTGCGTAATTTGAAAAGAATGAGCAAAGCGGGTATTGCAATCGGACACGGTCGGAGAGAACGCGATTCGCGAGAGGTCGCGCATCCCGATCAATTCGGACGTATGAAATAGTGCCGTATGAGCTGTTATCTAAAATAAACATCGCAGCAGCAATGAAACATGCCTTCAATTATCATAAATTGGCGCGCACTGACACCGTCTGCGCCGCGGTCCGACGCCGGAGTCCGGACAAACCGCGCCTCTTGCTACTTGTAGCTACCTCTGCTCGGCCGTAATCACAAGATAAAAACTATATAAGATGTCTGAAAAAAGACTTGCATTCTTGTAGTGTAACATACTCGTAAATATATTTTATTTATATTCATTTCAAACATGTATCTTAAATTAAGCAGACAAAATGCACTTATCATTTATTAATTTACTATCGAAATATTTTGCATGATGATTAATTGTAAAGGTATGACGATGATTCAAATAATATAAATAATATATTTCCTTTACAAATTTATATGTTTTTTTATTATATTTATATGTATTCCAAATGAATGAATGCATGTGATGTTCATAGTGGAAGAATCATTTACACACATCGGTATGATTCTGATAATGAGTGGAATAACCAATAAACTCATTGTTTGTTGGTGGTCACTGTTTTATTTTTTGCACTGCATACATAAACACTCACGCCTGTATCCCATGGTGGTAGGCAGAAACTATTGAGCGCCACAAGCTACGATCCTGACACACCTCTTTTGCCTCTTCCACACTCATGCATCTTTTTATGTATTTCCGCCGGTTGAGAGTAGGTACTCCTCTTTCGCAAGATAAATACCCTTCGTAAATCGCCTTTCATCTTTCCTCTCCACATGCCAAAACCACCTCAACATCCCTTTATCAATTCTAGTCACCATGATGATGATCCAGCTTACCATGCTATTCACACGATCAGCAAGGGTGACTCCACACATACTCCGTAAGGAACGCATATCCACCGCATTTATTAGGATGTCATGCTTCTTCTGCCAAACCCAGCACTCACTTGCATAATACCTGTCGGAACTGCACTGCGCTTATTCATAGTCATAATTGAGTGTAGTGGGACTGGATCCCCCAGAGGGGGATGACGTCAGGCGGCAGCCGGTCGTAAAAACATAGCCAAATCCTTTCTGCAATATGCTTGAAAAAGTGTGTTGCGCCGACCCCAGATTAAGGGTAGGTAGAAAAAAAAAAGTGTGATCATGTAATATTGTAAGATTCGTGTAGTCGCGTAATGGCTTTAGGTCAGAGACGGTAGAGCTAAATGAAAATCATAACATAATTGTATGTCATAGTGGTAGAAAATATCATACCTACCTTAAAATCTAATATATGTTCTTGTAGATATATAAATATAGGCTTACTGTAAGATGATAGAGTCTGGTCAAACCTAGACGATCATTAGTGCTACAGCACTACAAATATACATGATTTTTGTATACATACACAGAGTCTGGACAAACCTAGACGATCATTAGTGCTACAGCACTACAAATATACATGATTTTTGTATACATACACAGAGTCTGGACAAACCTAGACGATCATTTGTGCTACAGCACTACAAATATACATGATTTTTGTATACATACACGACATACGTTCAATATTTTCCTTTTTCTAGCAGAGACTGGCATGCAAGCAAATGTGCCACGTGATAGTAAGTAATCTCCAACGCCCATAGACACTTAAAATACCAATAGAATCATGAGTGCGTTTTAACATTAAAGGAAAGGAACAGGTATTGGGAAGAGGCATTTCGGCTTCCGGAAATCTCTGACACCGAACGAAACGCAACAGCGAGTTATCATTTTACGTCGTCTTTAGTGATAAGTTTTAAACTACAAACACACTACCGTACTGGATCCTAGACACTTCTAGTGTAAAATATTATTCACTGAACTGAACTTTGTTTTCCTTAAAAATCATTAACGGCAGACTCGAGCATATGCAGTAAAAGATGTAGAGTCTGATCGCTATTCTTCATCCAAAAATATAAATAATTATATTCATACCCACCTTTATTTATCCTTATTATGTATTTGGTATAATTAACAGTTGATACAGGAAACATTTGAGTAGTGAGTAAATAATTGTTATATTATATTTTGGAACATGAATTGCGATCGAACTCTAATCTCAACAGTAGTTGAGATCGACTTGACATTATGCAAAAACGATATTATTCAATAATTTTCTTATCATTGTTAATTCGACTATCTCGGTGGCGTGGTTGTATTTCCGTACGACTACCGTCCTGAGGTCTCGAGTTCGATCATCGGGTCGGGCAAAGTGGTATTGGATTTTCCCATATCAGCCCGGAGTCGCCTCCTTGGTCTAGTGGCAGCATGTATGGGCTGTGTATCGGAAGTTCCTGGGTTCTGGTGTTAATTTAATTTGCCCGGGACTGGATCCCTCATAGGGGGTTGACGTCAGGTAAGCGGCCGGTCGTAAAAAATAAGCCAAATCCTATGTGCAACATGCTTGAAAAAGTGTGTTGCACTGACCCCACATTAAGGTGGGTTAAGGGTAGGTAGAAAGAAAGAAAGCCCGGAGTCTGGAATTTGACAGCCTCCGTGGCGCAGCGGGCGAGTAGCCGGCTGTGAAGCGAGAGGCCGCGGGTTCGCTTCCCGCATTGAGACAAATGTTTGTGTGGCCCACAGATATTTGTTTCAAGTCTGGGTGTTTTGAGACCGAAAGTCTCTCATAGTCTCTGACACCCACGATACAGGTTATACCTAGTGTGGGGTCAGGACTAGGTGTGTGACTGCATGGGTGTATTTGTGCCCGATATGGCGATAGGCTCGCCCCCAATCACATCTGGGACGGAACTAAGCTCTGCGAAATGTGGGTGTACTAGTTGGCTAGTGCGCCTCTGCCTACCCCTTCGGGTATACAGGCGTGAGCTTATGTTATGTTATGTTCATTATTAATTCTTATGTTATGTACTTATGAAAGGTCTTAGAGAATCATTTTATGGTGATCTATTAATTTACTTGTTGGATGTTGTATCACGCTGTCATACCTACGCGAAATAATATGTTCATACCTAAAATATGTAATAGTTAATAATTATAAGAAAGTAAAGAAAAATAATTGTAGAAATATAGTTTATTATGATAACGTTCAACATTAATTACATTACTAAGGTATTTGTCGTACTTGGATATTCAAAAAACCTGTAGATATGCATATTCGGATTACTCATGCATAAGGAAGTCATTAAAATGTGAACCTGAAAAAAAAACAATAATTTAGTAACACGTCGAATATAAATAAATTGTCATTCAAGACACATAGATGGCGTTAATGGTAATGAATAAAGTTAAGATTTTTATAAATTCAAATTATTTTCATGATTTTTATTATTTATTCCAATATATTTACTATTAACTAAATTCGTATTTAGATGCCTTATTGATAGTTGAAGATGTACAAAAATAAGTAGGTATAATTTTTTTTTCTAATAGTTATCTCTAAAATACATTAATGAAATTGACTTTTGTATGTGCTATACGTAGGTAAACTTATGTAAATATAACGTTAATATAATGGTACCACCGGGTGGTACGATAGGTTTGTTTATATTGTTATTTGTAGAATCTGTGACAATTTAAGTATGTGTATCACGCAGTGTTGGAATGGTAGTACTAGGAGTTGTCGTGAGCGCGCGCGTCGCTGGCCGAGGCCGGGCGAGCGAGTCTCGGCAGTCGCGGCGCGCGCGCACTGTCGCCAATCAGGCCTGTCTCCCCTCCGCAGGGCCGGCGGAACACTGAAGGCGGCCAATGGCGCGCACGGGGCGGAGCTGGGCGAACTGTCGGGCCTGCTCCACGCGGGCCTCGTGAAGCGCGAGCCCGAGGATCTCAGCCGCAAGGTGGTCGACGAGCCCGAGCCGCACGCGCTCAAGCCGCCGCGACACAAGGTGCGTCACACGTCCGCACGCCGCCGCCGTGCGCGCACGCACTCACACACTTACCTTACCGGTCACTCATGTATTATTTATCGCGGTTTGCGAACGATGCGCCGAGCACCGCGCTCGCGACGCACTAGCCGCGCCCGCCCGCGCCCTTTTCAGGCCGGCCAGCGCGACCCGCCTGACTCGCACCGACACCGGACCTCGCCGTGGACCACTCACTTTACTCGGGATTGCTCACAATCGTTATCGTGGACGTGTTGACATCGAACCATCTTAGTGTACGTGAAGCTGTGAACTGTGTTCGGACGCGGCATGTACGCGTCGACGTTACGGAGCGGACAATTGTCGTGGGAGAGCGCGTGTAACAGACGCGTGTGTCCGCAGGTGGCGGTCGGCGAGCCTGGCGAAGCGGCATCGCCCTCACCGGTGCCCTCGCGGGCCTCCTCGGCCGGATCGCTCCTGCCGGACGCGGCCATGTACGCCGCCCAAATGTTCGCGCCGCCCGGCACCCCCAGTCCCACCCCTTACGGCGACCAGTACTCGCGGCAGCCCGCCACCTTCGCGAGCGAGCCCTATTACAGAGAGTACTTCGTCGGCGAGGGATATCAACAGAGAGCCGCACCGCCCTACGGAGACGGAGAATCTACATCGACTTCCGCGTTCAGTGACAGATATGCGGCACCTCGATATCACAGCAAAAGCGTTATCGCGGCTGCCGGACTGACCGTGGATCTGCCTTCACCGGACAGCGGTATCGGGGCGGATGCGGTGACTCCGCGAGACCACACCGCCGTGCAGCAGGTCGGTGGGTCGTCGTGGGCGCGGGCGGGCGGCATCACTACAGACTACCACTCTATCATATCAACACTTACACTGTACACCTTTTATGTATCAATTAGCTTAAACATAACAATATCACTTCATTATTATTATCTTTTCATTCATTAAATCATTCAGTCGCTTCATCGGTTATCATTATTGGCATCGCTAGACCTAGTAGGTTACAACTGCGAAATGTTTATCTATATTATTATATATCTCACAATAGGTACATTCATACATTCTGTTACAAAACTGTAACGGCTCGATTTACTTGAACAACTTTGCAATTGTTTTGTACCAATTACATCAACTGAATGCTTAAAATATTCACAAATGCCGAAGCCCACCCGCGCTCCAGATTCTATGTTACATCTTAAGTATTTTACTTTATCTGTGTGATTACTCAATATGTTTTGCTTAAAGCTTGATAGAGATGTAGTTAACCAAGTCTCAACAAATAAGTTACGGGCTATTGTTGTCATTTCAGTAATTCTAATTAGAATCCGTTATACTTAAGTCTATTCATAGTTAATGTGATACGAATCGTGGAGGATTGATTTATGAAGTAGGTGCCTACGAACACAATAACTATGTGCCATTAAGTGCAACTGCATTGATTCTCAAACAATGGCCTGAGCGCCACGCGAGACCTTCGACAAGCTATCTGCGAACACCTCGCGTTTAACTTGAATTTATGAGTTTACACATTAAAATAACAAATCGACGTGATTGTGATCGGGTTGAGAGTTAAGTGGTTTTGAAGGACTTGTCAGTTCCAGGGCGTGGCGATCACGAGCATTCCACCTATTATGCTATTTAAATCAACCACCTCGGTGATCGCACATTAATAGATTCGCTTTTTGTTAGCTCGATACAACAAGACTTGTAGGTACGATAAGTATTTACGCCGACGTCAGTGCCTGCCCTTTTCATACATTTTAAACACGATTCTCTGACCAACTTGACGTCTAACTATCGACTGTAGCAGACATTTCTTGAACGTGATATATGATTCAGTTTAATTTTGATTGAATATAATTCAATATTGATACCAAGTTTTATGCATGGTTAATGGACGTTAATGAGACTATTATAACGAACGTCTCATTGATCTTCTTGAGTCACCATATTATCTTAGTATTTAGGTCCCAACATAGATGAACGCCTAGTTTCGATTTCCGGATCAAGCAACCAACATTTGCTCTATATATGATTTGATGTCGTATAGTGTTGATGGCGAATGTGCTTAAATATTACCGCTAGGCTTGTGTTTTCGCTAGCTTTTCATAATTATGTATTTTCCAATTTCTCAAAAGTCGTTTCGAATATTGTGTAGTAGTTACTATAAGACAGTCTTTTAAACTTCCTAATACCGTCCAAAATTACTTAAGATTAATGCTCCCCGAATCACCTAACTCTACCGTAAATACATGCATAGGTACTTTAATGACATAGATCGATGTCTTTACAACTTGGCTCTGAGTTCCTCGGTGGTAACAGAAACCCGCAATTTGACAAATAAAGCTATAAAAAATGGTGGCAGGCAAAGACTTCTATGTATGCTAGTAGACTAGACAGACTTTCGGTACTATGTGCGCTCTAAGTTTCTGTCAATTGACCGCAACTCACTATAGAGATCTGTTAAACGTCAAATACTTACCGTAATGTGACACAATTTTTATTTTAAACAGCTTGTCTAGTAGTATATATAGATGTCTTTGGTGGCAGGTACTAAATTTTAGTATGGAATTGCTCTACCAATTACAATCGCGTAGAAATTCAATAAGTATGCGGAGATTATTGTGTAGTCCAACAGCATGGACGTTTAAATTTCACTTAGTAACGATACCAGGGGGGTTACCACCACCTTTTATAGCAGTATTATTATCATCTTACTTGTACCGGTTCCCATACAAAACAAACGAATAACGATTATAATAATACTGTTATAAGAGGTAGTGGTAACCCTGCAGCTTTATTTGTGGTTACAAAATATGCTACTCATAGATTAAGAAAGCCACCAACAGCAAAATCGTTTGATAAACAAAGTACTATCCCAATCAGAATGTAGAGCTGCGTGTGTATTGACAGTGACACAATGAATTTTTTCATGTTAAATTATTTTTTAAACGCTATTTTCATTTTAAATGTTATAGAATGATATGTTTTATTCCAAAATGTCGGAAGTCATCTTTGAAATAAATATAATACACCAAAGTCGAGTTTGCAAAATTGTTACTTTTCAATAGAGAGCCCTGTCGAAGACATGATTAACGTAGTTTTGCTTTATGCTTATTCTTAATTCTTTAATTGCATGTTTGTTTTATGTAATAATAATTATAATAAGTAAATATTCAAAAATACGAAAAATAATAGGAGATCATCCATCCCTCTGTTGAAAAGTCGAGTAGTAGAGAGAGAGGCGAGGAGGCGAGCGCCTCTGTAGAGAGGCGACTTCATTTTACGATAACGAATTTTTCTCAATAATGCTTTATGTCAGAAGTTCTGTTAAAAATCTAATAAGCCTAAATATTATCAATGAATACGGATACCACACATACATTTAGGTTAAATTATGAACAATTTTGTATCATAAAATATATCAGGTAGAGCAGTTATCAGTTTACCTAATGCTTTAAGCGGTAGTTATAATTTTCTCAGAATAAGACAAAGAAATAAATTTTAATTAATTTAAATAAATCTCAAAATACTAAATACCGTCGTTGACGTAATTACTATGATATTTTAATGTGTAATCATTATCATAAATTAGTTGCAAATTAGACATAATTTATGCGAATATTGCGACACATAATATCTCTTTACGCTCATTGGTCGGTAAACATTAACTATAATAATATATTAGTGGAAAAACATTTTAGTTAAAGCTTTTGAATAAATTTGTCGTTTGTTGAATGTGTCTGTTTTCCACAAAGATTGAATGACCTTGAAAAAAGGATATGTATGTAGATGAGAATGAGTTTTGTGGCGACAAAATTATAGTAATTTAATATCTCCTTAATATTAGATATTGATATTTTTAACAGATACTACAAGTAACACATTAAAGTTAACAAAATTCTGAATTGATTTCATAGGTACACCTAGTTCTGGCTGTACGTATACTAACATAACAAATCTGAAGGAAATAGGAAGCATCAAAATAGAAAATGACATTGATTATACTCTAGGGGAAAACGAACACACAAGTAGTTATACTACTCGTACATTTAGAATTGATACAGAATAATTGCTTCCTAAAATCTTCCGGAATATTAAAATCTAATCAGAATTGATAACGCTCTAATAAGTTTCCATTGTCAATTCAATCATCGGTCAGAATCAATGCAAATGTTAAGGTGCATAGTTAATTTTGTTTGTATATTGCAATATCTCTTAGTACGTATAATTAGCGAAAAGTTACTTAAATCGATTCTCCTGGAGTCCTCGATGCCATCCCTTAACATGGATCCTCTGAAATCAGTAGGGTGACACTTGACACTAGATTTGACTTCGACTCGATTTAATTTACTGACTTACAATTTTAAGTAACTAATAGTAGGATTACATTTAGTTACTTAAATTTTTAAGTAACTAAATGAAATCGAGAGGAAATTCGAATCGAATGTCAAGAGTTACCCTACAATAGCTGTGGTTGCTGGTCGAGACCAACTTTATACCATTGTCCATTAACTGTCAAAAGTTCAGGCCAGACAAGATAGTTTGCACATATTGTATGTTGAGAAATTGACATGTAACCTAAGACAGTGCAGTCTATATGATGCTTATCATCATATAGACTGCACTGTCTTAGGTGTGCAATGATTGTTGCGAGGGGAAATTACCGTATACTTAAAATGATTGGTTGAACTACGTGATGTACTCCTAACATGTTTAGTAGGATTAAATGATAAATTATTGTCCGCGCAGTCGTTCGACTACACGGTAATCTGCCAGCAGCCCGGCGTCGGTGATGACGGCCGAGGCACTCCGTCGGCGCACCACTCGCCTGCGCAGGCGCCGCGTACGCGCCCCTGGCATGACTTCGGCAGGCAAAACGACGCAGACAAGATACAAATCGCTAAATTGTAAGTAATCACTTGCTTTTCTATAATATTGCTCTATTAAATAGTTATTGTTTCACTTCTTATCCACTCTATTCGATACGGTCGGCGCAACATACTTTTGCAAGTTGCAGGTTCCACCCTAAATATTCCAACCTAACGTCATTATACTATGAATACCGTTGAAGCATTTTCCTGCTCAATGACCGCTGGCATTTAGTATCCCATCAAATTACGATGGCACTAAAGTGTTACCTATCAATATAATTTTCAAGTCGCGTCGCCAAAATTTCATTCATATTTTTTTAAAATCGCATACAAAGATTTGAAAATGGTAGCCAGAAGACGAGACGAGTGATGTGTATACTTAGGTAAGGCCAAACGTGGTATTGACCTTAAAGTTTCATTTATTAAAGCATTTAGTTAATTGCATAATGTGATGTGTCTAATGTTTACCCACAAAATCGATAAATAAGCGTCATAAATTATAAATCCGAAAAAAATGTACGGCGTGAATGTATAACTTTCTGACCATAATATTTTATTAATTTATTGACATTTGGAACGTAAAACATCAATGTGTGGAAGGGTACTTCCACTCATAATAACATTTTCTAATTTAACAATTAACGTTACATATTTTGACTATAAGTATAGAATCAAAATTTTCTCCCTATATGGAAATATTAAAATGTTATGTAATTCAATTATTAAGCCGCTCAGGTGTTAAAATGTCGAGAATCTGTAGCATCAATTAAAAAGGTAATGAATGGTAGAAATTCTGGTTTTGTAACGGTATTTTTCCACGTGATACATTAGTTGTGTTTTCGTTATGCCACTACAAAGTAATCAAGTTTTTCTTGCAATGTTTTTTTCATGTCACATGTGTTTGTGTAAATGGCACAAATTTAACGGCTATTAAGTTAATTCAGTTATTTCTAATCGTATAGGTGTATAATATATGCAGTTATCTTTATGATGCATAATTTATGAATTAAAGGCTTACTTCTTCCAATATTTTTTTTTTAAGCGTATAATGTTTCCAAAGTCCACTTATTATTAAACATAAATATTTCCTAAAAGTCGAAACCACACATTTCCTGTGCCTAGCCTCCGGCTGTTTAATTAAAATCAAAAGGAAATATGGTATTTAGAAATGGACAAAGCAAACAGTCAAGCAATTTGATTGAAGCATTTACTTATATGTAGGTAATTTGCTGGTGTGAGTAGAGGCAGGCAACCATATTGACCGACCACTTGGCACCTCCCCGTACGACGGTTATAATATGGCCCTTTCCAGGAAACATTATTTTGTGGTTGGCATCCGAACACACGCGTTGCTTCACGCTATTGTAAACTATCGAACATTTACTAGCAGGTATTGCATGCCTCTATAATCTACATGACGAGATGGTACTTCGCTTCTAATTTCTTTCTTTCTGCCTGCCCTTATCCCACCTTAATGTGGGGTCGGCGCAACACACTTTTTCAAGCATGTTGCAGAGAGTTAGTTTTTACAACCGGTCGTCTGCCTGACGTCAACGCCCTTTCAGGGACCCAGTACCGGGCAAATTAAATTAGAAAATTAGCTTTGGCCGACCTGGGAATCGAACCCAGGGCCTCCTGGTCCACAGCCCCTAGATGCTGCAACTAGACCAAGGCGACTTCGCTTCTAATTAAATTCTTTATATACTTTTCTATGAAGCCAACGTAATGTAAAGAGCTTCAGGAGTACTAAACCTTGCCAATGTGTTGGTTATAAAAGTAAATATAATCACTAGTCTGGGTGGTTACCACCACCTCTTATAGCAGTATTATTACAGTCTTACTACATTTTTTTGTACGGGAATCGGTACAAGTAAGATTATACTAATATTGCTGTAAGAGGTGGGGGTAACTCCTCTGTTTATTAAAGCACCAACCTTTATGTGTGTCAAATATTAATTCCCTTCGTAAAAAAACATTTATCCAAGAAAGAAGAAATATTTCCGATATTTTCCATTCTCAGGTATATCAAATATCGAATGTGTGTTCTGTGGAAGCTCGTCGGTAACACTTTATACAATTCCCTTGTACCACTCACTTCTACGGGATAATTTTTTAAGAGGTGCTAAATGGCATTTCGTGATGTTTGAATACACCAGTAAAAGTGGATGTAAATTAGTAATTTCCTAAACTGACAAGTTAATTTGATTTTGAAACACTAATATGGCTTAATTGTTTTCACGTATTTCGATGAAATAGCCAGTCATTAACTGTCAAAATAATTGAATTCAAAGCTGTATTGATTGGCAATTTTTATTTTAATAATTTTCACAAAAAGGTATTAAAATGCATTTTCGATAATATATTTTGTTTTCGTGTTTTGACTTTTTAGACTAATGTGTGGTTTTTGTGTTTTGGTTTTGGTTACGTATATCAATGAACTAGTTTCAAGTTTTAGTTTTTCCGCCCATACGTTATGCAAATCGTCGTGTAAGATAACTTTATGCATAGATAACCATGAATTTGTTTATGTGTTTGTTTATTCAAATTGCCATGTCTGTATCTTAGATATTTAAATACAAAATTCACTGCTTTTGACGCGTTGGAACTCGTAAAATGAATGTAGGTCGTACAAAAACATAACCGCTGAAATTATTATAAACACGTAGGCGTGAGCTAATCTTAGTTTATTATTAGTGTTTCAATGAAATGATACAAATATACCAGTTGTCAATAGATAATCTAAAATATTTTTAGGTAAATTTAACGACAAATTCAAATCGATTTACACTTGGTTAGTCCCCACCTGCAACACTTTATTAATATTGAAGCTTTTGAGAGCTTTACTGTTTTTTTTACGCAGTCAGGTTTTTTAAAATTCTGGTTGCAGTCTAGAACTAGACAATATTTTTGAGGTAATTAGTTATAACTCAAGTGATAACAATATTTTTCTATGTATTTTGATATTAATAATATATCTATCAATACGAAAATCTTTATAATAAAGTAACGCACAACAATGAATAATAAGCACCTATAGTTTACTACGAGTCGTAAGATAACTCCTATTACGAGTGATGGGTTATTGAACGCTTTGTAAGAAAATGACACAAAAACTTTTGTAAATATAGAAATATTTCTTGTATGTATTTTTTCTTTGAACTTGTTAGGTGAGGCAAACTCGAAACTGGTATGTTAAACACCAAAATTTTAATAGCAGTGTTTTGATGTTTTTACTTGTACATCGCTATTTTGCAATGAGTCTCTAATCTATGAAATATTTTACTGTACTTCAGAATGCTTTCCTTGTCGGATTAACTGTAAAAAAAATGTATTAATATATTTTAGTTTCCCAAATATAGCCTCTTTTAAGTCTTGGGATCTGATACGGAAATCGTATATTCGTAAATATATTTTTTTAACATCATAGAATATTAATAAAGTTGAAAAACTGGTGTTCGGTAATAGAATTTGCACCTAATATGAGAGTAGGCTGGTGGATTTACCACTATACTTACGTGCCCTTAGTACGAGTCAAAGCTTCAAGATATGGATGATAGACTGGTAGTTATAGTTCAATCCATTTATATTTATGTAGTTTTCGCATGAGATACTTACTAGTTTCAAGTTATGGAGTCATATTCAAAAATAAGGTCTGTGAACAGTAGTGGTTAAAGCTATATGTATGATAATTTCGCAGTCTACGGGAGCTTCTAGAAAAATTCGGAAGCAAACATTTTGTTGTTTCTTTACAAAGTACAGTAGCAGATTACTTAAGTAAGTGCAGAGTTGTTCTTTAAGGATACAAACATAGCCAAGTTGGTATGAAACTATTTCCAGTTAATGACTCACGTTGATGCTGATACTTGCCTAATTGAGCTGAACATTTATCAAGAAGTAATTAGCTATTAGCAGCAGTACAAAACTATTAATTGTCGCAAACGCAACGTATTTAATAAGTAGATTTTAATTAGTGCGTTATCATTTTTCAATGGGACTTTTAGTATTTACGTGCTTTTACTCTCTAGGCTGATCATCTTATTGTAATATGGCACTTTGAATATTAGTAAATATTAGAGAAATGAACATTATATTATTCGACAGCCTCCGTAGCGCAGTGGGCGAGTAGCCGACTGTGAAGCAAGAGGCCGCGGGTTGGATTCCCGTACTGAGACAAATGTTTGTGTGGCCCACATATATTCGTTTCGGGTCTGGGTGTTGTGAGACCGAAAGTCTCTCATGGTTCCTGATACCCACGACACAAGACTCGATCTTAGTGTGAGATCAGGACTATGTGTGTGACTGTTGGGTGTTATTTATTTATTTATTATTATTTATTATAATTAATCATATTTGTAAGAATGATGTCCTGGGCAACGGTGGTATTCAGTGTTTTTATTTTTAGATGGAACTACACTGAAAAACATTATAATACAGAATAATATTAACATATATGTCGGGATCTTTAATTAGTTATATACATATATCACTATTGAAACTATAATGAATAATGTATTAATACAGTTTACGACTACATATGGGTGCGATATGGAAAAAAAAAATCATTTTAGAAGTCATGTAAATCAATGATTTAAAACGTCTGAAGAGTAATGCTTCGTTATAATATTTGATAGACACGTCCGAGTGGTGCAATATACAGGCGTCTAAGAACGACTTGCAGCACTTAGATAAATCTCGATTAATCCCAAACCTCGATTTAAATAAAAAATAGGAATGAGTTGTGGGATCAGTCATGTTTTGGTCTAACTATAGATTAGTAATAGAGTTGCAAGTCGCCCTTAAAGACTTCCATCGCAGATTACAATAATGTATAATTTATAGGGTACACATTGCACAGTGTGCAGTATGAAAGTTATGTACATAGTATGCACTACATACTACATACCAGCTGGATATAGTCTAAACATGTTCTCGACTTATTCGCGACTCGACTGATATGCATCGAATCATGCGTATTTCACACGCCCCGTGTTAAATGACATTAAATAATGAAATAAATTAATTTACACGCGCACATTTTGGACTGGATGCCAGTAATTAACCGTAAGTATTTTGCACAATTTTTTAGCCTATTTTCAAATACTTATTATAAACCTATGCAAAACACATTTCGCATGTCCTGAGCTTGTAGTTTCCATCAAGTGCCATGATTAATGATTTTATTTTTTCCTTCAATAAAGTCAATTGAACAGAAATAGATATAATGTAGTTACAAAATCAGTGTCAGAATCTATTATTTTCTTGTTACTCCAATGACTAAATGAGCATTATATAAACCTTACAAGCAGAATAGTATAAAAAGCGGCGCGGGCTCGACGCGGCGGAAACACTCGTCGACATGATAAGTGCATTAGCATTATTATCTCGATAATTACTTGCTTGCATTTGGGCCAAATAGCTTGGTCGCTTCTACCGTCTTAAATTACTTTGGGTGCCGATACACGGTCGCTCGCCGCATGGTCGCCTCATTACCAATCCTCGCCTCTGAGACCCAAGGTATCCCGATTCTCGAAGCTCCTAAGCTCCCTCGCAAATGTTTGAACTATTGTTTACCGTCCAGTTAAGTACTACTCACCGCCTCGTGCCTCAAATATACACTTTATTTACACGTCGAATACTCAACACAGGAATGAGCTTTTAAAAGCGATGGTAACTTAATTAAACAACGTGTGCGTAAATGATTAGAGAGTCAAAAATGCACGGGACAGTCAGTTTTTGTAATTTAATTGATCTCCTGGAACTAAAGCCATAAAAAGAATAAATTACATCGGCTTTTAGGTTCGCAAAGTTAAAAGTTAATAAGAAACAGTTACCTTTGATACGTCTCTCAATATACAAGTTCATTATCACGGCTTATAATGTGGAGAGCGATATACAGGCAATGCTTCAGGATTGCGCTGTACACGCGAACCTAACATCTGTCCGCTTTAAGCTAAATGAATGTACACTTTAAACAACATTCCTGCGCCAATGTTAAGTATTGAAGCGACGTTTTCATTCCACTTTTCGATTAGTTGTAAAGTCGCATGCTCTTATAAGTTATCTGTTTTATCACCTGATGACTGTTGGAACATTTTATTTCACTAAATTATAATAAAAACATAAAATTATGTCGCCCTTATATATTTATTGGCGAGTTTTGCACGTGTTGTAATTATAAAATGTTTGCGTTTAAGTTCTTGAGAATGCCAAATTATTAACCTCATTGATAAAAAGTATATAATGTAAAAATATGCCTTTAATTTTTACCACATGGTAAATTAAATTACACTTATGTTTACGGATTAATATTATGACGTAATTTTGTTTTCTACTACAGTAGCTTGCATATTTTTGTGTCAATATTTTGTAGAGACGATAATAATTGCTGTGTAGCGATGATAATATGACGATGGTAACGCTGCGTGTCGGCTGTCAGACACACCCGGCAATCACCGACTCACCATTAATAGGGCTAAGCGTTCTAATTAACTGCGCCTGCCGTTATACGCTCCCTATGTTCGAGAGATCTTCAGTAAAGGCTGCTTCATTTCTCACGTCTCAAATATATTTTGCATCTATATTTTCCATACCGTCCAACACATATAGACAAGCATAAATGATGTGTTTTTTATATCGTTGTCAAATTATCACGTTACGGTATTTTAGAGAAAATTGAACGTTAAATGGCCAATTTATTACACGTGCATCGCCCATTGCCCATCACATTACGGCGCCGCACAACTATTAAAAGATAACATCTTTTAATTTCAATGAACTTACAGTTACTGGAATATAGTTTGCGGTCAGGTAATACACAAAGCGGTTGCAGTAATTACCTATTTTCACTTCAAAACGTATCGTACATAAGGTAGTATTAATGTTATAGAGGTATACAGTTTGTTGCAGAAAGATGGTATCAATAACAATTTCACATACAGGGACTGAAATTTAATGCGTAAATTTAATGATAAAAAGATAAAAATGGAACTTAACTTTTTATCAAATTTAATTATAGGGATTATAAAATCAAAATGCGACATGTAATTTGTCGAAATTTGTATAAGAACGGCTGTGTGTGTGTTGAACATAATAAATTACAGCATAGGTGATTTGTAAATATACAGCAGCTGACGCAATTGGTCAGAATACATTTTTTCGTCACAAATCCAAGTTTCCATTATTCAAAAACGATGAGCTTTACCATTTTTTTATCTGTACCGATAAATCGCTAGCCATCCTTCCTAAATGTAGTTATTATTGATACCAACTTTATGCAACACCCTATATAGTTGCTATGAATGGAATAAGGGTTTTCGCAAGGTATTCAAAACAGTCCGTCCATCAAGAGATTCATGTTATATTCCACACAATGGTGTTTAAATTTCCATCGAATAATGAGGCCGAGATACGATGAATATATTTTTCTGGCACGTTGGGTTTTGTTTACTTTCCATAGTGGTAGGTACATGCCTACATGTGCCCACTATGTGTAACGTGCTCTACAATTCGTATAAAATTTACATTTCGTTTTCGACATACGAGTAGAATATCAGAATGTAAAATAAGAAATAACTTTAGTATGTGAAGCTACTTAAAAACCAAGTGGTTTGCATAATATTCTATGTTATTTCCATTTTGTTACTTTTTATAATTATTAAGGCTGGCAGAATGTATTTAAAGTTCGCTAGTGTCACATCGAGAATGTTTTTATTGTGTCCGATATGGGTAAATAAGGAGCGAGCGATTTATGCGCATCTAATTTGACGGCGGAGCGTACCGTCTCTGCGGGACACTGGCCCTGCACTCTCTTATCGCAGCTTGCCTTTTTATTGGGAGTATTTTGTAGCCGCTACGCTCCGAGACTTTTTACGCACACATCAATTTCCGCGCCTCATCGATTGATTTATTCATGAAACGCGAGGCCCTTGTCTTCACTCAGGAAGAGCCTTTTTTCGGCGGTTACGCAGCTGAAATTTGTAATGAAGCTCATTGGAAAACAATGTACTATATATTACAGAATTCGTACGTGCGAGTACGTACGTACGGTGCACAATTTAATGCACCTTTTTAAAATTGGATTCTCATACAAGTTGCAGATCTGTTTAGGATAATTTGATGTAAACAAACATGTACATAGCTAATGTTCCGATCTGTGAACAACAACATCAAGAACTACTTGAACGAGTTAACAAAGGAAAGGAGGAATCAAAATGACAATGCAAAGAAACATTGAAAATGTAAATTGCAGTCGGAATCACTTAGAGAACATCAGATAGGCGAGCGCTGCTTCAGCCGATCCGTCAACGTCGGTTCGAGTTTGCATTACACGGCTTTTATCGTCTCGAGCTCGGTCCAAATCGGCAACATCAACAGAGCTGTTCACCAAATTGTTTGCAATAAGTTAAATAATGATTCAACCGCAATCCCGAAGCATTGTAACTGCGCCGGCTGCGTGCGTCGTCGTTCAGGACTCGGGAGAGATTTACTAAGAGATCAAATATTTCATTAAGATTTATAGGTATTTATCTAGTTGCGTAATCAAATGCGAACCACAATAGAGTGAGTCGATAATGACGTCGCGTTTTCTAGTGTACGTTTTGTATTGCGGTGTCGCGTGGGCCGCGCCGAGATCGGCTGAGCGACAAGCTCCGCGTGGCGTGAGGCGTGGAGCGGCCCGAGTGCGCCACGCGAGTGGACGCGCCCTTTGTGTCGACTCTGCCGACACTCGGACACTCGGACACTCGTCGTGCAGTTGTACACTGTCACCACAGCTGCGGCGAAGCCTGCGACCCGCACGCGGTGTCCGTTAACGAGTCTCGGCACGCGATCTCCGCTAAATTAGCGGGGTTTTCCTTCCGTCCATCCAGCGTTAGGAACTTGCGAGAAAACATAGTTTTTCATCACGCGCCTTCAACTGGATTTCTGCTCTTTATGTAACAGCACCGCTCACAAGCTTTACTGTAGCGGCGCAATTAAGATTTCCACTTTTTGCACACTTTTATTGCCTTACTTCATGGAAACTTTATTGTCCAGAACCTGTATCCGTAGATAACTATCTCAAAGAAGAAATCGCACTTTTTCTAAATGTTTCACAAACAAGATCTCGTTTTGCATTTTATATTCCAACAAGTGTTTATAATGCCTACTAGCCTACTGCGCTACTCCGTAATTCGCGACATTGTGCGTTATCTAAAATCTGAAATCCCTGGGGGTCGTATCACTCGTACTGACTCGTACATTATGCTCGTATGTAAGTGATGCCTACCGTTTTGTGTGTTGATATTAAAATTTATGTTTTTGTTTGCGTTAGGTTTTCCCCCTACGGATTCAAGTACCACTTGGAGACGGCAAGTAGCAGTTCGCAAAGGCGCGAAGATGACCGCATCACCTACATCAACAAAGGCCAGTTCTACGGGATCACACTCGAATACATTCATGATCCTGACAAACCACTTAAAAACCAGACTGTCAAGGTAAGTCTTTTTATAGGTTAACGATAGAATAAATAGCTATCAGCCAACTTACGGATTTTATAAAAAATCTAAATTAAGTTAGTAAGGACACATTTAACTCCGTTCTCTAAAGATTCTAGGATTTGTTATTAGCAAAGTCCATTAAAAGCATTCGCGTTAACTGCAAAGCGGCCGGATGTTTACTTGTAGTAGACCTTAGAAAGCTGCGCCGGCGCACTGTTAAGTTGCAAGGAATCGTAAAACAACGCGCACTCAGCGTCTCTCCGCGAACGTCTTTATTTATTTAACTGTGGCGAGCGAGAGGTAAAATAAAATGTACAAATTAGTTACTACTGTGCAGAAATGCAATCGACGTGTACATTATTTACGAGTTGAATGTAAAGCGTATAATTTTATTGGATAGCCTACGCGCACCCACGAGACCACGGTCCACGACACTGTAACACGAGTTCTATGACACCCGTTGCAATGGGACAACTGTTTGTGGGTTGATGCAATTACTCAAACTTTCATAGCATTTGTATAGTACTAGCGACTTCAAAAACGAGGTGGTTCTCAATTTATCTGAAATATATTTTGATATTTTATTTATTATATATTATTATATACGCCAAGGGTATGTTTCCTCTATGGGCTGTTATTCCAATGTACGGCTGTTATACGTACGTATTATAAAATTAATAGGTATTCAGTAGATTTGCAATGTACTAAGTAGTTAAACATACATACTTATTGGAATCATTGGTTCTTAAGCTCTACATACCTATGCGATCATGTTATGCAAGCCTATATACCGGATTTCTATGAAATCTAGTTAAAAATATTTAATGAAAAACCTCATATAAAGTTACATTTTCACACATTCGTCCTTATTTTGATCTACTTATCACTCGATATTCGAATAAAATCCTAGGCGTTGGCGTTGGGAAGGGGACATTGGCTGAGATCTATAGAGCGAACTTGGACTGAGTCTAAGTCAAAGAAATGAACTCGGTGAGGATTTGGAATTTTTAATCGAACTTTGACTTAGCCCGAGTTGTTTTTTACAACAAAAACAGACTGTCAAACAGACTAAGCAAAAATTTTCTTGTAAAAAATGAGTCGGACTAAGTCAAAGTTCGATTTAGAAATTCCATATCCTCATTGAGTTTGTTTCTTTGACTTAGTCTTAGTCGAAGTTCGCTCTATAGATCTCAGCTTAGGGACCATGTATGTACATATGCATATGCAGCGGTCCGTACTCCCCGGGCTGCGAGTGATGCGACCGACGCGACCGGTGCGACCGCAGGCGTCTCGTGTCAGTTTCACCTCGCTCCCGGCTACCGCATCTTGTTCACCTCCCTTACTATATTCACTTTCATAACTTTTTATAGAGCGCGATCGAATTACAAAACAAAACAAAATCGCTGGAGCATACGTGTGTCCTTACGCAAGTTGCAAATTACTATTTAAAATAAATTGTATTTTTTAACATTATTGTCAATTACAAGTTCAAAAATCGACTTCAAAATTCATCAGATCTTGACCAAATTTATATGGAACAAGCTCTAATATAGGGTACTAGCTTTTGCTCACGGCTAATGTAGGGGGCTAGCTTTTGGCTGCGTGAGAGTCTGTTCACTGTTCAGTCGTATTTTCATTTTCAGCCCTTAGGGGATGAATTTCTAAAAATCCTTTCTTAGTTCTCCGTCTCCCCGACGTCATCATAAAGCCATGTGTAAAATTTCACGTTCTTAGTTCCAATCGTTTCAGCTGTACGCCGATATGTCAGTCAGTTTCTCCTTTTATATACCAACTAACTAGCTTTTGCCCGCGGCTACGCCCGCGTGAGAGTCTTGACAAACATTCACCCCCCATAACATCGCTTTATGGGATGAATCTATGCATGTGTTATACATATAAACCTTCCTCTTTAATCACTCTATCTATTAAAAAACCGCATCATTATCCATTGCGTCATTTTAAAGACATAATGATAAAGACAGACAGACAGCGGGAAGCGACTTTGTTTTATACTAGGTAGTGACTGTGTATCGAGTAAAAAAATACCGATGACATGAGAGCCTCCTTTTGAGGTCGGTTGATAAAACAAAGGAAACTTATTCCATTGTCGGAATATACCTAAAGTGCAACATAAATTCTACACGTTAAATACAATTCAATAATGACACGCTAGCGTGACTCGGGCCACTCGGCCAACAATTAACTCGTGGGAAAATATTGTGAAGACAAAAGATAAATCCTCGCCGACACCACGTGTACTCGTCGAAATCGGAAATTCCGTATCATTGTTCCACGACACTTCCCTAGAAAAACACAGTGTCATCTATCATTACCGCACCCATCACTAGAAGCATGATACAATGAAATTGCACTATATCATAATAAATTAACACTGTATGTTCTTGAAAAACCGGAAAAACCACTTTCGATAATCTGGTTAATCTGGTTTATAAAATCGAAGTAGGTATTTAGGTATTGTTAAGATTTTAGTGTTGTTGTTTAAACCTGCCATGCGAGAGTCAATACATCGCGAAGTATGCAATTAAATACTTGTTCGAAACATGACAACATCTGGGCATTATTGTGTAAAGTGTTATTAATCACTTTTTAAACCTGTATCGTCATTGTGAGTTTAAAACAAAGTTGAGTATAAAATGATTTTCGTAAGGTCCCGCAAACCGTCATTTTGAACATCGTTATAATACGCTAATATAATACGCTTAACTAATTTCTAAAGCCATCGAAGGACTTAATTGAAGACACAATGAGACATAGGTCTGCGATAACTGGGCCGAGGGTCCAGCCCGGCCGCGGCCGGGCGCGAGCGCTGCGGCCAAGCCGAAGTAAAATGTAGTATCACATTCAATACGAAGTGAGATAGGTACGCGAAGCTTATCTCGCCGCAATCGAGTCCGCATTGTATAGCCGCGCCCGATAATTAAGACGACGCTTTTGACATTCGCCATATAGGAACACAATGACCGCCCCGGGAGTCCGCGCCGCGCCGCCGCTCGGTGCCTCCGCTCGGATATTATCGTTGCCCAAACAATAACCGCTCTGCATTATGATAAAATAATTTCAATGCGGCAAACATCCTGTTTTCTTAACAAGAACTCTTTTAGGATTCAAATGAGAAAACAATGAGGCTGGCGAGAATCTGCTTTTAGTTAAAGTGAGGACAGTGGACAGCCCCTAGTAGCCATTCATGCAGGTGTTTGATCACTTTTCTCATGAAAATTGTGTACACAATATGACCAAAATATTTTAAATCAAAATAATTTCCTTTAAAACTATATAACTGTAAAATAATTATGTTGGTGTTTGAAAGCTAAAAATTAATAATTATAGATAGTTATTTATGTGAAAACAATTTCTTCTTTATCAACCGTGGTTGGGAATTGCAAAGTCACACGCAATACGAATTGGAAATGAATTTGCGTGCCAAAAAGCGGTTACAAGACGTACGAAATTTTAGTAAACAGAGAGATTTCGCCTGAGAACGGGACGTGCGTGGCAACTGGCAGGACTGTAATTACGTCGGGCACCGCCTCTGTTTCGGTTCAACTTTGCTTTCGCCGATATGATCGTATTCGTTGTTTCATCTAATGAACACCTACACAACACAAACTCAAAATTTTGCACCTAATTAAGCTGGTACAGTCTGGCAGCTGAGCGTTGGACTTTGTCTCGCCATTCGCCACTGTTCATGTTCACACGCCACAGATACCGCGCCGGAGTCATTTGCATCTTAAATCAGTTTGATAAATAGATTTTTAAAATGTTGTTTGTCTAAAAAATACTTCGGCAACTTGAATAATTTAAAAACTTATAACTCTATGAAAATAGTTTTAATATGAAAGAACATTATGAAAGCATGTCGATCAATCACATGGTGCGAAGGTAATTAATCATCTGCAATAAAGCGGTGTCGTTGCATGCATGATATTCTACTTCACTGAATCAGAGGTTGAAGGGGTTGCTGCAGGTCGGCGAAATAATTATGTACCGCGACATTTTATATAAATTTGTAATAATTAATCATAGCAATTGTATGATAATGCTTCTTATGAGAATTGAGATACGAAAAGCTAATTGAATTATTTTTTAAAAGGCCTCCAATATTACAACAAAGTAAAAATAAACAGACGCACATAATAAAACAACTGAATAATTAATTCCTATTGCCTGTTTATACAAAACATAGGAAACAATTTTCTTTTATAATTAAGGAATTATTTATGCGACACTGTGAGGCAACATAAAATCAGAGTAGTAATTTAAGATTACGTCGATACATATACATATACCTATTTAATTTGCATACCACAATAATTTATACCTTTAAAGCGTTGCTTATAAACTTCCGTTGATTTTATTTATTCTGAACGATTGAGTAGGTACTAACGGTAAGTAGGTAGCCGGGTGCTCGTAGTTCGTACATACAACATACAACATACAACATAGTGGTGGAACATATTGCGTGTCTGTTGTGTCCTGACTGCTGAGTGCTGCTCACGTACTCATTCAGAGCATTTATTACACGAGTTTTTATCGGCACACTGATATCATTGTGTTCACTTTCGTAGCAACGGAAACTCGCGTAACGAGACACGCTGTCGGTTTTATTTTCTTTTTGTAATATTTCGCGATTTTAATGATTGCTCTGTTTGCCTTTTTAAGGCAGTCGTTAATGATGCCTTTTACACTGAACATATTACGCTTGATGAGGGATTATAACGGTCGCATACTGAGCAGTTCTTACGAGTGCGAGCACCTTTCGGCTCGCTGCGCCTGCGCCGCCGCGCTGCATCAACAGGCGGCGTGCCGAGTGAAGGGCTGTCATATGAGACATGGCGGACATTTCTCACAGGGAGCACTCGGCTGTAATGAAATTTTCGTATACAACATCACGAGAAAGGTTTCGCGAATGCGAGTGAATTGCAAAAAATCGAGCAAAAATTTACATTCGCATCGTTTGAAGACGCAATCATGCTCACAATCAATCACGCGTTGAGATATCTCAATTTAGTTTGCACCCTCGTGTTTTAATCGGTCCCAGCGCCCTTATCCGCCGCTCTCCGAGGCCTGTTGTATCATAAAAACTTTAATGATTATAAATTGCAAAATTATACAGTGGAAAGCTTGGTAACGATGTTTCTTTAAATGGCTAGTGATGTACATTTTATGAAATAATACGTTTATCTATACTTATTGAGATCACTCTAATCTTGCAAATAAACATTTAAATTTTTTGACTTCTTTTACTTACATAATTAATATGAAATTACATTTTTTAATATGCTACTAATACGAGGTTGTATTTATTCAGTACATTAGGTATACTTAATCTATCAAAAATTCGAATATATTAGCATATTCACAATTCATATTTCTTGTTTACTTGGCACGTTTTCAGACTTTATAAAATTATCACGGATTAAAGTCACTCATGATTTGAAACCATTGAGACAGTCGTAAACGACAGATTACATTGTCTTTAATATTATATACCGTAATTATTTTTTATTAGAAAAATCCTTTTTTATATTTATAAGGAATATTTACGTAAAAAAATCGAATTATTATTATAATAATATGTAAGTACGTACTGTCTATAATCTTAAGTTTATTCTCCAAGTGGGTTTCGTGCTTGGTCATGTGCATTGTGCGTGTGTATATGTATGTAATCATGTCCTGCATCAGAATTTTGCCCATGTGCGCCAATTATGGTTATATTGGTTATTTGTCCACCGCAGGCTCGTCTCACCATAATGTACTTTTTATGTCTTATCTTTTTTTAAAGTAATTTATGTGATTTTAATGCACATTGCTTTTTTATTTTTGTTTCCCAAACTAATATTTTTTTAGTAATTCCGCATCGAAATGAAAAAATACAATTACATTTCTTGCAAATGAGTGTGATTACCTTAGCCAAAATGAAATTGCAATAAAAGTGCGGTATTTTCGAATACTTGACTTTTATGTATGTTCGTTAAATTAATTTTAGTGGCTTTTGATATAATTTTGGTATACCAACGTCCACTGCTTTTAAATACTGTATGTTAACCCGAACACTCCCATAAACTCCTTAAATAATATCCAATAATGGCATTATTTCAAATATATTTTTACCGTTTAATTGTGCATTTAATAACATTTTGGGAAGTATTTTTAATTGAAATACAGTAAAACATGTTAAAAATACTTCTTTATTTATATGATCAATACATTTGTAGGTAAATCCATTAGTTTGTCCTTAATTTTTTAACTTTATTTTACGACATCGGTAGTGACTTACAATTGGTTTTACGTCTTACGTCAATATGTTAGTCTACAGAATTAGGTTTTGTTGTGCAAACCCAAATGTTATATAGTAGAGGCACGTAAAAACTATATATGCATAAAAAGTAAGTATACGCTAAGGTTGGTAGGCTACGCAAAGAGCGCGCCGCTCGGCCGAGCGTGAATTTTCCACGTTCGTTTCAATTTCGCATAACAGCGCTCGATAAGTATTACACAGTCGTGGCATTACGTATTATTCGGTAATATCTTGCGTGTAATCACCAAAACAACATAACTAGAATAATTAATAGACGTAACAACAATGCGTTAACAAGAATTCTTTCATAATAGCAAAAATATCAATGAAATGAAATTACATTACACAAAAACCAGCGATATAATTTTGTTTGCTCGTGTTAACTGTTAATTGCCGTTGCTCGATACCTACGTTGCGTTTAATTAAATTATCCAAAATAACTTTCACTCGGAACTCCCCGAGGCGAGCGATAGCAACTGGACATTGGACATAAATGGCGTTACACAATCCGAGGTTCGTCATTGTTTCGATTTTCGAGCTGTCACAGCGCGCGCGTATTTAGCGTCAATCGTCGATAGCATCGCACTGGCCGGCTAGCGGGCTAGCGGCTGCCATGCCATGCCGTCAGTAATCAGCGACGCGGGCTGATCACGCTTCAATTATGCAATGCCGTGAGTAGAGGCTTAAAACATAGCTGTTTTCGTCATTGTCCACTGACATTAGTTGTCATTTTGGTAATGGTATAGATCATAAGGAAGTACTTTATTTGGACGTGGATGATTCTATATCTTCCTTTCTTCAACGTGAATTTTAATTAAATATTGTTGGCTTTACGATATAATAATAATAAATAATATTGGCCCTGTAATATTACTGTCCCACTGCTGGGCACGGGCCTCTACTAATGAGAGGGGTTGGGCCTTAGTCTACCACGCTGGCCTAATACGGGTTGGTAATTTAAGGTATGTGCCGTTATAAATAAAATGTTAATATGCTAAATGGAAATATAAGTTTTAATTAATTCGATTTATGAAAATGAAAGGAAAAATTATGTTATCAGTCATCAGTTAACTACCTATGTAGGTAGCTTTCTGAAGTAACTTTTTTATTGTTAATGTATTTCCTTGGACATTTTTAAGTAATTACATCATAAAGGCACTATTTAAAGTGTGTTTTAGCGGTAGGTAGACCGTCTTAAGCCACATCAAGCGTCGTCCAGAGCCCTGCACATTACAATCTGACATTTCCTTTCGACATTTGAGCAGATTAGTGTTACGAGACGACTTTGGAGTTTAATCCGACGCTCGACTGGTTGCGGGAACTGCTACGGTTTTATCGAGATTTAGCGGTCACCACGCACTACGCAACTATGCATTCTGTAACTTTGTGTAGCCAAATTATTGTTTACCGAACTGCACCGAAAGGAGGGTAATGTTTTTTGCATTGACAACTCAATCAAATCTACTAAACTATTCGTACCAGATCTGTGGTTAAAGAATTTTAAACCTGTAATTTTTTACTTTTGTTTCGTAATATCCCAGCTTGTACCGCCTCGCAGCTAAATATTCAATTATAGATAGTGTTCAGTTAATGCGGCGGCAATTTGTCCAGCACCGGAAGTTGCACGCACATCACTAGCAATCTCCCGTAGCTCGGAGCTGCGCCTGCGCCGTTGCCTAGTAGACGCACCCCTCTCGCCTCTTGCGCGTCATGCAACATTGGCATGCACAACTTAATATTATGCGGCACACCATTCTCCTCTCTGGTACTCATTTTTGCTGCATTAAATGTCTTACTTCATTTAAATATTTCTAAGTTTATGATCTTACATAGCTTCCAGCCATGAGTATAAATTCCCGTTGAGGCACATACAGATTGAGTATGGGAAGACAGAATATAAAGAATGACAATTTATTTATTGAAAACAAACAGCGTCATCATTATTGTTTACGGGACAAAAATAGACGGAGTGATATATTTCAGCCAATGTAAAATAGATACCAAAACGCAAGCGCGTGGCTGTTACACCCACAGTTCCGCTCAGAATTTATGTCGAAACCGACATTCACTGCAAAACAGTCGCAGCAAATAACCTAGGCGTTAAAACAACTAGCGCACTTAACAAACAGACGTATCCGTATCAGATATATCGAGACGGCGAGACATTACTTTTGCGTTATCGATAAAGCTCAACGGTGAGCGAAATAGTTTTGCCACACAGCTCACATAAATAATAATGTCATAAAACAGATAGGGTTGATGGATAGCACTGCGGCCGGACCTGTGAGCTGTGACTAACGAGGAAGCGTTTGCGACAAACTGAAGCCTTGTAATACACCCGACATTCCCCTACTTGTGTTCAAGGTATCATATAATATTATGCTCTTTATTTAAATATTGAACTCGCTATGAAAGTTATTCCATTATGTTACACATGCCCATTAACGCCACGCACTATTTGTGATGTTACGCGAATACGCGTAACTTAAGATTAAATCTGAAATATTGTTACGCTGATACGTTAACGATGTCATTAACTCACAATTTATAGTTAACAATAAGACAGGTGTGTAGTCAGTTAGTGCCTTCTCGGATATGGCTGACAACAACTACATTAATGAGAAATAGGCACTGCCATTGAAATAAAACGGATACATGCGTGTGTCTCACTTTAATTAGGTTGTTAAATGATCATTCGACTTCTATTAAAGATGTACTTTGATTTGCGTTGACATCATGGGGAATATATTATCTTATTTATTTAAATATTAAGCGTCCGCAAAAAATCTTTATTTAGGTAATAATTAATTAAAGAAACACTGGTTTTGTCTTTTTATAAATTGATTCAAATCAGATAAGAAGGTGAAGGCTTCGCTTATTTAAATATGCTGGCGTGCTTTTATTTATATCTCGTCAAGATTAATGACTGTTTTGTGGCTCCAGATCATCGAGTTGCGTATATATAATATGCATATGCAATTGCTTATTTATTCAAATAGAGTGACGAAATTAAAACGAAGCCGTTGTTGGGGCGTAATCAGCAAGACGCGGGCACAACAGCACTCCGGCGTGTGTCACACACGAGAGAAAGCGTGCTTAATCAGATAACTCAGATTGTCAACCGAGCTCCTGAAATCGGGTCGAATGTCGATACACTCGATTAATTAATTGACGGCCCGAAAAGTTGGAAGTAACTGGTCCGAGAACCAAAACTGTGGGCGCTCTCTTGTGAAATGCGCTACATATTTAATAATGTAAGATAAAGTGCGTGTTATCACATAGGTACTTTTAAGTATTGCAGTGTAGGCTAATTAAGACATAATACTAATGTAGTATGTAGCATGTAGCTACGGTTGAAATTACATTGGTTTATTTATGTTTCTCACATTTTAAATGTTTTAAACAAAAAATGTATTTAATAGGTATACACAAAAAGGATGCTCGAATGATCCAAATTATTATTTGTATTTTGCTGCTATTTTGAGTTCTACAAAATATTTAAGAACTAAATCCAAAATGTAAAAAGTCCCATAAAAACGCGGTACCTAACGTCAATTCGGATTAAAAATCCAATTAACGAAGTGAACTCTCGTGCCGCCCACGCTTTTATCATTTGAATACGGAAAATAGTAGGTTGTTACAAAATATTATACATCGACGTATAAAGTTACGGTTCTTTAAAATAACAGGATATGATGTCAGCATCGTTGTCTCGGCTATTTATTTACAGATATAAACAATTAGTGTTGTATTATAAGAGTATTTACATGAACAACTAATTGCAATAATTTCCATTGGGTTGTGTTTAAGAGCGGTTAAAGTCCTTAATGAAATCAAAAGAGGACTGATAAATTGTATAATTCAAACATTTAAGATTGTCTCCTATTACTTTGTATCTTTGTCATGCAACAATAGACTACCTCTATATTGCCCACTACCAATTGCAGCCGTAGAATAGGCACTAAATTACGTAAACCGTTACGAGTCTGACTCTAAATTAGCTGGCAAGTGTTTATGAATCATTAGTTCCAATACAATAAACAAAAGTGGATTGTTATTAATCAACAGTTACCACAATAAGTAGCAGCACGACTCAATTACGTATGAAAGCCGTAATCATGCTATAAAGTTTATTTTTAATTTGAGCCATTTCACGCTACTTTATATTCCATTGGTTTATCGGAACGTTACGTGTACGTGTTTTGTATAAATATATATTGTAAATCAACCTTCCAACAAGTAGATCTGGAAATCTTTGGGGGAGGCCTATGTCCAGCAGTGCACGGTCTGTGGTTGATGATGATGATGAATTCAACCTTTATATGTTATATAAATCAATTTTTATTTGTTGTATTCCCGGAGTTCCAGTAAAAAATAGTTTTGTTCCCCGTTTTGGTACGCATAATATTTGAAGTTATGTTATACACAATATCTGAATTAAGGGTATGATAAAAGGAATAGATAGACAAGTATATTAAAAAAGAAACCGCAATCATAAAGCCGCAAATATACCGTATCATATTTTTACAGTATAAAAAAATATGATTACAAGATTATAACGTATTGCACTGAAATAAAAGGCATGTTAACATCGTCACATTGGAAATTAAGATAAATACGAATAATCTAGTTTTTCACTAAAATATGTTTTTTTATTTTTCTTTGTATTCGTAAGCTCACGCCTGTATCCCAGAAGGGGTAGGTAGAGGCGCACTAGCCAACTAGGAAACCCACATTTCGCCGAGCTTAGTTCCGTCCCAGATGCGATAGGGGGCGAGCCTATCGCCATATCGGGCACAAATTCCAGACTTCGGGCTGATAAGGAAAAATCCAATATCACTTTGCCCGACCCGGGGATCGAACCCGAGACTTCGGGACTATAGTCGTACCGAAATACAACCTCGCCACCGAGGCAGTTTGTTATTGTATTCGTATGAATATTATATTATTTATTACAATTATAGGTTTTTGTCTAATTTTATACTATTTTAGAATTTCTTTCTTACTTCTCGGGATTTCCAGACACATACATACTCGTAATTCCCGGTAATTAAATTTCCGGAACGGAAGCCCCAGAAAAACCCCTAATATGGAGTTAACAGTTAGCAATGTATTATGTATTCATTTAAATGATTGCGGTCCGGGAATGTTAATAAAGCTGTAAATGTTTATATTTATTTATTATAAACGATAACCGATGAGACCATTCGGTAGAGGCGGTGTGCACCGTTACAATGTTATACATTGGCTGTCTATTAGTATGCATGGTTCCGTTGGGTTTACGCGCCGCACCAGAATCGGCCGATCTCCGGAGAAAGCCAGCGTTCCGCTTATAGAAACCATTTGCTGACACAAATTACTCGTAAATTAATCGATTATCTACAAAAACCATGTCCATAGGTTCTAGTTCGCGCTGTATCTGTGTCTGCAAGTCCTTACGATAGTCAATAGCGCCGCGAATTTGCCAATTTTAGATACGGAACGCTTATTTCATTCTATTAGGCTTATCGTTTTGCATACATATTTATGACAACATAATAATGCTGAGAATATAGTTAAGGTGTAAGTAATCGTCGATCTAGTGTCATAGCCGTAACCAATCTCTAGTACATACATTTTTATTTTGCATCGGACGTAAAGCGCCTTAAGTAGATACCTACTATGTATGTCTACGCTTTTCGCATCGGACAATGGTCTTTATTCAAATATTTGTGAGGCCAAAAATATCATGTAGTTAGATTTTCCGACGCGTGCCTTTGTGCGCGATTTGAAAATGTAGATACGAACAATGAAATCATATAAAGATATCATGATAATATAATGAATAATTTTCTCAAGTTTAATAGTTTAATAGGGACGGAAATGGGCCCGGCGAGATGTGGGTGTTCTAATTCTCTAATTCGCCTCTGCCTACCTCTTCGGGATACAGGCGTCAGATTATGTATGTAATAGCTATAGGTAGGTAATGGTGTAGTGATCGTGGATAAAGCTGCGAGGCTGCGACAGCACGGCGGGTGCGGCCGCGGGGCGCGGTGATGCCTCGTCGCGCCAATCCATCACTCCGGAGCGCGATCCGCGGTGCTTTCTCGTCGTTAGCCCTACATGGCGTCACCGGCACCACGCCTTGCGCGAGACATTTCTTTTTTACATTATTTTCTAACTCGTCGATAGAAATCGCCCTAACAGCATACATTAGTTTTTTAAGAATCGGAAACACTCGACGCTTCTAGTCCCTTTCGAGCATTATTAAAATGTGTATGGAATTAAAATGCCTGCCGCAACGACGTAATCGCCCTCGTTTAATGTAATAGCAGAGAAATGCTCGACGGTAATCTCGTTTTGCGTATTCGCGAAATGCTTACGGCATTTTGTTGTTACTTTCGCTATTAAAAGTGAGCAATAAATAACGAAGGAGCGTAACTCTTACGCGTCTTCTAATGACCACCCTCTGATATGACTCTGCGTCAGGTTATGGATATCTGTTAAAGTTAATATCCTAAGTATGTAGACTAACTAACGCGCATGTCCATACCAGCAACTTGATAAATCTATAATTAAAACGTTTGTGTTTGTTTCAGAGCGTAGTTATGCTAATGTTCCGAGAAGAGAAATCACCCGACGATGAGATCAAAGCGTGGCAGTTTTGGCACGGCAGACAACATTCAGTCAAACAAAGGATATTAGACGCCGGTAAGTAATTGCATAACCCCTTATCAAACGATCGATGTATCTTGTGTTTTTGTGAACAGGACCCAGTGGCGTGCATTCCATATAGACAAAGAGACAAGACAAAGAAACAATGACAATTTGCTATTTTCATAAATCATAACCAAAAATTCGTGACCATAAACAAATTGTCAGAATATCAGTGCTCGGTTTGTATTTTAAATGATAGTAGTAGTTATGTAAGAGTTGAAGAAAATCATTTTACACGATTTTGGTCTACCCTGATCAGAATATCTGTGCACGTCACTGACAGGACCTATCTACTCGTTCAATTATAAGCATATTATTAACATCGTAATTGTATAAACAATGGCTACTTAGTTTTTACCAGTGAACCGAGTATCAAACGGTAGCCGATTGAGAGCCGAGACACGATATTAGCTGTACAAAAACGCAATAGTGCTCGAGGCGACACAAATAGTTGCGTGCGCGAGAGGGTTAGCCGGCGGAGGCTGGGGGACGATGCGATGGAGCGGCGCGGCGCGGCGGTGTGCGGCGCCCACTCGACACGCAGGACCTAATTACCATGGTCCGAGCAGTTACTGCAGTTAGCCACTGCGCCACCGCACCGGCTGATGGCGGGTACACACCAACAGTGGCGTGCAGTCCATATAGACACAGAGACATTGTCTACCCTGACAATTTGCTATTTACATAAATCATGACCAAAAATTCGTGACCATATGCCATGCCATGCCAATTTGTTAGCAAAATATCAGTGTTCGGATTATATTTTAATCGACATGAGAATGATGATGATAGTAATGGATGTGTAAGAGTTGAAGAAAATCATTTTACAAGATCTTTGTCTACCCTGTCTGTGCACGTCACTGCACATAAACCGCGAAAGAACGTTCGCGAAGAGCCATCGACAACAGCGAAGGTTTGATTGTGTGAATGCGACAGCGAAGATTCGCGAATGATCGGGAACGTTCGTTATCCATCATCGATGGCCCTTCGCGAATGTTCTTTCGCCTTCGTTGGGTTGGTGTGTACCCGCCATCAGACGCATCCGCACACCCCGCTACGCATTACATCTCGTTAGGACATTTGCATAAATAACGCGCACGACGACCGCAGCCTACACTCGCCCGACAACCTATCAATCGCTTCGACTAAAAATAAAAAACCGTGGCGCCAACAGCCACCTAGCTTTGTCGCACTGCGCTTCATATTACACTGGACAAAACGACACTTGCCAACAGCCAACTAGATTAAAGATATGAAACCAAATAAAAAGTTTCCACGAGGTGAGGTTAAATAAAACGATAAAGATATCCGTCGCAATGAGCTCTTAGAGTTAACAGGAAATCGTTAAAATTCGTGAGAAATCTCCGTGCTAGCTACAACGCCGCACCACCTGTACTCGTACATACTCGTATGAGTATCTACATACGAGTACGCAGTTACGTACGTCGCGTAACGCGTTGAACTTTAATGTTAACGATGTAAGGACTACGGAGAAAATATTGTGCGTGAAGTAGTGATTGTAGGCACCGCGCTGAATCGCCTACTGATACGTGCAATATTATTAGGGAGGAGCAAGTAACAGGAGATACGTACAAGAAACTAATCGTACAATATAGTTGGTCGCGGACATTATTACAGTGGTGATATCTACTAGTGCATACTCATTAGCATGTTAATTGTGCGATGAGGCTCATCCTGCGCCTGCGCATCTTGCGCGTCTCTACAAACTTAGAAAATTATTGTCTTTGATAATACTGCAAAATACGACAACTTTATTATCAAGCGGCTACAATATTTAACCAATATTTACATTCAAATTACGCGATATGCGTCAAGTATACACGCGCATAGAAATATAAAAGATTTTTAATGTCTTTTATCGACATTTCAAATGAGAATATCATGCTTATTTTATAAATGTTAGGGATCAACGAAATAAGAATTGCGTCATCGATTGAACGCTTGCTTATTAATTGCTCGAGTCGAAGTTAACAGCGCTGATATATGACACCTTACACACTCTAACATTACTTAGAGAGGCTTGTGGCATTTGTAATGAGTGACGCCGCGGCCGTAAGCACTGCCTATAAATTAAATCTCAAGGAAAATAAAAACATGGAAGCCATTAATTCGCGCGGCCGGGCCAAGTTTAATGTCAAGGTTTTTTAGCTTATCTCGATGTTAGTTATTTTTTTTTGTTCAAGTTATTATATAGATTTAAATAATGTCTAAACACAAAAGAATGTGGTCATTTGACTTTAAAAATTCTATAAAGGTACACACTTACACTTAGAATCGTATGACGATTGACGACAATTAACATTTAATATTGTAATCTAGATTACTTATATTTTAAATGCACTTCCATCATGGAAGTTCCATGGAATCACTTGATTGTGACATCATCTTAAACTATTGTTTAAGATTCCACTACAATCTTAAGATAATATTATCTTACCGGTTCAGAAATTATATCAAAAATTTTAATTAAACAATATGTTCCTAGTAAAATGTACAGTTATAGTGTTCATCGCCTGTAACTATGTTCTATAGGCATGTTTATAGGTTGACGGGTATTCGTTAGGGACTAGGGAGTAGGGAACGAACTTGGGAGCAGCTTCAAGGGCGATACCGGACACCTGAGATATGTGCGCAGGCGTGTGAAAGCGGCGCGGGGTAAAAATGAGCAGCGGGGGTCGCAACGCACCGCGCCTCCGCACAATGCCTTCTCCGATTACCTTCATGTCTTCGTGCATCGCGTGTACCGCTGCGCTGTGCGTCGCGTCGACCAGCGCGGCGACCGTCCGATGCAGCTAAACTTCTTCGCTTACACGTTTATCTCTTCTGACATTTTTCAATTTGTTACACATTAGTTCCCCATGTTAGATATGAAACACGAACTTGTCTCGTTATTTACATCGTCGCGTTGTAGTTATTGATGAAGTGGCTTCATAGTGATGAAAATTGACGAAAGACGTAATATTTCAAAAGATAATGTTATCATGTTTACACAAATAAACATCTGTGCAGGAAGTTGTCATTAGTTTTTAAAGTTTCCGCACACAAAATATCGGTAGAGATGGGAGTGCGTCGCGTGGGTGGATTTATTAGCACATGGCAGGACATTGGTCGGACTCGTAAATTTGAGCGAGACTGTTAAGAGAATAAGGCAGCTAGAGGGCGGGCGGAGGTACCGGGTACTTCTGTAGTCGGCACATAAACTCGTCAGCGGCCCACGGGCTGGCGTGTGGCGCGTGAGTGCGCGTCGCGTCGCCCGCACAGATCGCCGCGCCGAGCCGAGCCGATATCCACCGGCCCACGCGACGAGCGGCACACGGCACGACACCGACACCATCCGACTAGTCGACACACGCACGTCTCGACTAAATACTAATTTTGTTTAGGTCTACATTACATTATCATCTCATTGAGGGGTGGATGGCCTCATATTTTTTTACTTTGTTTACCGAACTTTCCAATACTTGAGTTTAGATTTTTGGCTTTGCTAACGACGCACGCTACATAAACATATGCAAACTATATATGTCAGTTATGGAGTATTTCAGATATGTATGTCTCTGTAATCTATCAATATAAAAAGAAAACTGAAATTATTACTATCGCCGTTTTCGGCGCTAGTAGAGTCGCGCTATTCTGCTAATCAAATAATAGTTACGCGACGACAAAGTTATTTTTCTTTTAAACTTCATACATTACGGGCGACTGGCAACGCTATTACTAATGTAGAGTTAACATAACATAAGCTCACACCTGTATCTCCGAAGGGGTAGGCAGAGGCGCACTAGCCATCTAGTACACCCACATTTCGCCGAGCTTGGTTCCGTCCCAGATGTGATAGGGGGCGAGCCTATCGCCATATCGGGCACAAATTCCAGACTCCGGGCTGATATGGAAAAATCCAATATCACTTTGCCCGACCCGGGGATCGAACCCGAGACCTCAGGACGGTAGTCATACCGAAATACAACCACGCCACCGAGGCAGCGTCTAAGCTCGATTTATCCTACAGCTCACTCCTAACTTTAAATCAAGAATAAGGATAAGTAGAGATTTACCGCGGAGCTGCAAGTGGCTCTTAATTCGTTAGAGTCGTTAGATAAATTAGTACCAGTTCCATGGTTCCTCGATCGTTTGTCATTAAAAACTTGTGTTTTCAAATCTGAAACAAAATGTGATAGCCCGCTTTCAATCGAACCCAGAAGCTCATTGATATTTGTCAATACGCGCCACCAAACCAGCCACAAGACCGATGACGCTATACGCCAAAGATGTAATAATAATTCATTATAAAAGCATTAATATTTATTTTTAATATTGTCTTCCGCCTAATAATTATAAACATAACAAAATAATAAAAAAAATGTGGAATATTTTTGAGTTTAAACGTGGCAACTAGATTGATTGTGTGTGTTACCTATTTACACACATAAGTAAATATTAAAACGATGTAACAACAGTCACCAAATCACCTTATTTCCTAGAAATGATAATCAACATTCACTATCACAGCCTCCGTGGCGCAGCGGGCGAGTAGGCCGGCTGTGAAGCGAGAGGCCGCGGGTTCGATCCCCGCACTGAGACAAATGTTTGTGTGGCCCACAGATATTTGTTACGAGTCTGGGAATTGTGACAGCGAAAGTCTCTCGTAGTTAGACACAAGACTAGTATCTTAGTGTGGCGTCAGGACTATGTGTGTGACTGTTGGGTGTTATTTATTTATTTATTTACCACAAAAATGTGACGAATAGTCAGTTTACATAAAAGAATTATTAGATTCGTAACACACAAACACAATCATATATATAAACTATAAAAGATGATTAGAATCTAAACAACATTTTTACAACGTTACTTAACCTAGAGTCAAATAAAGGAGTTTGTCCAGTAGGTGTCTTACGTAATTATATGAAACAACGTACCTATTGACAATAAAAACTTAAAAATGTGATCAAGACCAGAGTAAGGATTTCGCTATCATAAATATACACATACAATGGCGGGCAGTCGGTCGTAAAACTAAATCCGAATAATTTCTGCAACATGCTTGAAAAATATGTCCTGTCAATCTCACATTAAAGCGGGATAAGGGCAGGTGGAAGAAATATAAATAAAGCACGTTACGCACGCTTTTTATCTTTAAGAATTTAGTTTGGCACTTTTTTCCATGCGTTACATTATTTGACAATGAGAGCGACAAACTAGTTTTAAAACGCATAAATATTTTTATAAATAGGGGGCATAATATTATATACACACATACCTTATAAAGTAAACAGAAAGGGCATATATAGTACCTACTGCGGCCCTAGCAGAAAAAAATCTGACAATCGTAAATGTTGTATGAAATATTAACCAAATGTCATCAGTGCGCGCGAGCTCGAATACATTTACGATTGTCAGAAATTTTCCTGCTCGAGCCGAAGCGGCCCACTATGTGATATCACATAGCAACCACTTCTTCCTCAGTATTTCTGCTCCAATTTCCGGAAAGAATTTAAAATTAATCAAGTCAATATACATAAGTGGACGTATTTGTTTAACGTCCTTGTTTATAAATGTAGCGGAAACGATTACAATTAGTGCGAACGATTTATATTAATGGTTTAGATAAACTCCGTAAGTGTCATTCGATGATTTGTCACCGCCAGAGCTCATAAACATAATGTATCCCTTAAATAAATGCGGAACAAAGATAATAATTTTAGTATGCAAAATAAACTTGTTCTAACACGTGTAAAGCCTTCTTTAGATGAAGAGAGTTTATTGAACGTTCTAGGTGAGTATTTTACATAATAATAGTATTTATGAGAACGCATGAAACTATTAGAATAAATCATTTTTTGTCATAATTTCTCCTCGATTGTGCGTCAAACTGTATCAATCTAAATGAGGCTTTAAAAGTACGTTAATAATTAATATTACTACGAGAATCCAGAAATGGAAACGCTCTAGTGAACAACTTGATCCTGTCACTGGATTATTCATGCTCCCATAAAAACATCTTACAAAATGTATCACTTAAATACGTCTCGTCCCTTGTCAATAAACCCTTCCTGATGACGTCTTCAGGAAGGGTTTATTGACAAGTAGAAGTAAGATATTAACTGAGTTATTAATCTAAGATATTAACGTTAAATACGTATTCAGCAGTACTTTTTTTTTTTTTTTTTTTTTTTATCCGGGCACGGCAAAGTGACTACACTGCACCTGATGGTAAGCGTAGTGCAGTCCAAAAAAACTAGCGACCACTGACAAACACTGTTTATCAGTGGTCGTCAGAATCATGCCGGCCTATTTATGCTTCTTCACACTCCGAATCCGAAGAACGAAGAAGCAAATCGAGAGGCTTGCGACAAGACAGACGGACGACCGACGCAGATACAGGGATACCCCCCATACCCGTCTCAACCAAACATCAAGTCATGCCGCAAGCCCCTCGAGAGAACCGGAAATCTATCTCAATCAAAAGCTCGGACTTTGCTGAACAGTTACTCATATACCGAGACTACGACGATGGGCCCACCAAGGACTCGAGTGACTCAAGGGTTAGGGTTAGGGCGCCTACAACGCTCACCTAAAAGACCGGTGTGGCTGAAAATGCCGACTTGCGTCAGGCTAACAGCTGTAGGGTAAAAAATTACAAAAACAAAAACGGGTCCATTTAACGACAGTTTCCTACTAGCTTACCTTTGCTAAATTGTCAACTAATTATTAAGAACTCTACATATGTACTACGTACATAAACATACTATGGAATAAGGATGTACTATATGCTAGTACTAAATATATTATAAGGTAGCATTCAAAGAATTTAAAGTAGCATTTGCTTCTTTAAAAACAAGTTCACCCTTCAACACTGCCATATTGAAGACAAACAACTCTTATTATTCTCTTTTTATTGTTGCAGACACCAAGAACAGCATCGGTCTGGCCGGCTGCATAGAGGAGGTGGCGCACAACGCCATCGCTGTGTATTGGAATCCCCTAGAAAGCGCTGCTAAGGTAATTATTCCGCAGTTTGGAGGTAGACAATCTCTGTGGCGTAGCGCGCGAGTAGCCGATTGTGAAAAGAGGCCGCGGGTTCGATTCCCGCACCGATACAAATCTTTTTTTTGTGTGACAATAATGTCATCCGAGAGTTCTCTACCCACGGTATAAAACTCAAATTTTAAAGAAGGACGGACCCTCCCTCCCTCCGGCCATCCTCCTAAATACAATAAATAACACATGCATAGACCAGAGTCTGCATGTGTTATTTATTGTATTGGGTTTGTTTCATAAAGTTGGTATCAATAACAATTCCAAATACAGAAATGGTGAAAATACAAGTAATGGTACCTAAAGTTAAAAATAAAAAATAACTTTATTTTATTTTATTAATTATTGAGCATACGGAATTAGCAAAATCGGAATACGACCTGTAAATCGTCGCAATTAGCATAAAAATGGCTTTGTGTATGTTAAAAATAATTAATTACCCCATAGGTAGTTTGCATAAGTGGGTACTGCAGCTGATCCAATAAGCCAGAAAACATGTTTTCGTCATAAATTCAAGTTCCCATTATTAAAAAACTATGAGCCTTACGAAATTTTACCGCTAGATTGCTAGCCATCCTCTCTTTAAGTGTAGTTATTATTGATACCAACTTTATGAAACTTCCTGTATATGATCTGGAAATTGTTGGGAGAGTCCTATGTCCAGCAGTGGACGTCCTGTGGCTGATGATGATGATGCATATAGTATTTATTGGTAGACTAATATTGGTGTATTGGTCTCAGCCCACCATTTGGAAATTGAGAGGTAAGTTTGACCATTTACAAAATATGAGAGGTAAAGAGTTTACCTTTATCAAATAAAAAACAATCCTATAAATTGATGTACATAAACTATTGAAGGCAGTTTGACACACCTTTACAGAAGTATTTCTTTTTTGCTTTATGTTCAATTATGTATAAAAATGTATAAAATCAAACATAGTCAAATACCCAATTATGCAAAAAAAGGCTTATTTACAGCACTACCAGTACCGCAGGGAAATCAAATTTTAAGCAAAAGTCGTTACGATAACGCTATATAAGGTTGTTTTCCGCGGAATAGCACCACGCGAACAGCTTGAACGTGTCCGCACCGAGCACTCATTATATTATTGAATAATAAATAGCAGTCTTTGTTTTAATTGCTCACATAAAATTATACAGTACCTACCCGTGCTGGTAGCGCAAAAACGAATACTTCATTGATAATGTACGTAGCCTTTTTAATATTCATCAACAATTAAAAGTCCGCGTGAAATAGCCTCAATTCTATGACAGTATGCTAATACCAGTCAAGGTAGTCGTTAGCTTTTAACGACTTATACAACGAATCACAATTTTGTTTCTGATCATAAAACTGATAAATAAAAATTAACCTTGAGACATAAAAATTAATTAGGAGCTGGAACCGATTCGTAGTTGGATTTTTTGCCTCGGGTTACTTTTATTATTGTAAATTGCTCCCGTACTCGCGTTCAGCTACTGGCCAGCTATCGATATCCATAATTATTTATTGTTGGCCGGGAAACCGTGGCGGATGCGAGTTGTTTGCGATAGATAATATGCGTACGGGCAGAGATCGGTAGCGGTGTCGGCGGTAAAAACGCAAGGGGTGATTTGCATAGACCGCGGTAATAAGTGGGCGGCGACCGGCGAGCGCGCGACCGCCAGCAGTGTAGGGCCCAGCGCGGCGCCTCTCCACCTACTGGCTGGTACCACCAACTGCAATTACACACGTAAATACACGAGGCTCAAAATAACTCCAGAAATCATTCTGAGAATCCACTCCTCTCTGTTTATTAACAAGGCGTAATAAGTGCTGACAGCAGAAAAAAGCGAGTACGCCATGTGTATCAGTGTGTCCGGTGAAAATTTTACTTTTGAGATATTGACAAAATTGTTTATTACAGATCAACATCGCTGTGCAGTGTTTAAGTACGGATTTCAGCAGTCAAAAGGGAGTTAAGGTGAGATATTTTATGTCGTTACATTAATATACATTTTGATAAAATATCAATTCCATGCTATTAGCATTTATATTACATCGCTAAAAACAAATAAATCTTATGATTGTAAGTTATATTCCTACCATATACTTAGCTAAGGTAAGGAAAACAGCAGCGAGCCATAATAATTAATTGTATGTTTAACATAAACACTTTAACATTGTACTTTATCACGTGAGGCGATGAGACCTTATTATGGTGACCATAGATATTTCAAAATATTTTTAATGAACGTGGGAAACAGACAATTATCAGCACTCCGCTACTTTACAATAGGTACTGGATGTTTATTTTGCGCGAAATGTTAATACGATTCCTTTAAATGTAGGTGATTAAACGAATGTTACAATGGTACGGTATAAAAGCATGAGGTCGGTAACCGCGTTGTCGGAGACGCGTCGATAACCACGGGCCGATCCGCGAGTCGCGACATGTGCGACAGTACGGCGCAAACGAAACTCGACGGCGGAAAGACAATAAATAATCAATGCTGTCAATTAACGATCCATTATTAAAATTGTATACTGTTATGGCGGCGACTGATCGAATGAGCCGAAAACTCTGCTTCACTTTCAATGTTCCTAGCGCTCCGTCCATCTTTTTTTTACGTCCGTGACTCCGTTATATGTAGGTTTGTGACGTAAAAGTAAAACGCGTTTTCTCGTGAAAAGAAAAGGCTCCGCTGTAAGTTTGTGACGTGGCCTGCGTGCATTAATGCGTTTGTCGCCGATATCGAACCTGTATACTTGTCCGCTATCAGCTTCTCAATTACCGCTCCAAAGCGCAGTGACGCCGCCACACCAGCGACCTCGAACCAACGCAATTAAGACGTTTTAACGCGATTCGATTCAGACACGTGCATATTTTTTTCCTTATTCGTAAATTTATCGCAATTATCCCTTATGAACGATTATTAAAACCGTTTTTTGTTATGATTCTAAGTGTAGGCTCCAAGCATGAAATTGCTTAGCTCTATAACAGCCGAATTGTTTATGTTTCTAAACGTAGGCAAATTTTTATGCGGAAATAACGTGAGAGTTTGTTGTAAGTCTTTTAATAGACCAATTATGACCATCCTTTTTTCGTTTGTAACTGTTTCGCTAAATTGACGAAAGTGATGACGAAACATTTCAAATTTCCAAGACTAATTAAACAAGAATTTGTAAAAGTATTTCTTGTTTTACAAATTGTATTTAACCGTTTGTTGCAGGGATTACCGCTGCATATTCAAATCGACACATTTGAGGACCCTCGGGACACGCAAGTTTATCACAGAGGCTACTGTCAAATTAAAGTGTTCTGTGATAAGGTATGACATAATGTTATCAGTAACTTATTACTTAAATGATATATGTACTATATAATAAATTAATTTACTAATCTAATTTATAATCTATTATATACTTCAAATCAGTATAATAATGCATTTATTTGAAATAATTTATAGTAGAGGTAATATATTGAATGGAATTATTAGGGTGCTGAGCGGAAAACAAGGGACGAAGAGAGAAGAGCAGCGAAAAGGAAAATGTCAGCGACGAATAGGAAAAAGCTGGACGAGATCTACCACCCAGTGACGGAAAGGAGTGAATTCTACACCATGGCGGACTTGACCAAGCCACCGGTGTTGTTCAGTCCCGCCGAGGACATCGACAAACTAGCCGGCATGGACATACAAGGGTTCTACGGACACGACGACGCCGCGCTCGCAGAAGCACACTTGAAGGGAGCCTCGCCCTTCCTCTTGCACGCGGCGAAACCTCAAGCACCCGCTCTCAAGTTCCACAACCACTTTCCTCCAGATGCGCCCGGGTTAGTACATACCTACACGATTTCTCCAGCAGTGTTATAACTTTTCTCAATAATTTTATTGAATTGTACGTGATTTCCTTTACATTTTAATGTCATCTTTCTACTGTAGACTGTAATTAAATCATTGTTATACCTGGATACATGCGTACCCGAGAAATTCTCCACGAGAATTTCGAAGATATGTGAATTCTACCAACCCGCATTAGGCCAGCGTGGTAGACTAAAGCCTAAGCCCTCTCATTAGTACAAGAGGCTCGTGCCCAGCAGTGGGACAGTAATATTATAGGGCTAATATTATTATTATTGTGGGATTTGGTTTGGCAAAAATCAAACACTTTGATTACTTTTCGTCGTTTATTTTTAAAAATCTTTATTTGCGCACAGTCACTCGTTAGCCGTTCGTCGTCTATCTCGCCATCTTGCTTTTCTCTCTTTCAATCCTTCTCACACACATACTGTAGCCCGAGCACGAAAAACTAACGTAAATGTATTCGAGTTCGCTGCGCACTAATGACGTTTGGTTAATATTTCATACAAATTTCATAGACGCGCATCGAGTTCGAATACATTTACGGTTGTCAGAAATTTTCCTGCTCAGGTCGCTGCTCTCTCATTTCTCTACTTTCACGTTCCATGAACATACCCAATTCCCACATTATTATAGTCAAAATAAGGTTTTAGTAGATTAAATGGTAAATGTCACAGGTACCGGGAGGTAGGCGCGCTCTCCCCGTACAGCGACCGCAAGGACTCGCTGGAGCTGGAGGGCGTGCTGGGCAAGCGCGCGCGCACCTCCACGCCGCCGCTCAGCGAGCGCGTGATGCTGTACGTGCGCCAGGACACCGAGGACGTGTACACCGCGCTGCACGTGGTGCCGCCCACCACGCAGGGCCTCCTGCACGCGGTGAGTCCCCACACATCCCACCCGGCCTCGCAACACGATACCTCGACCATGTCGAGGTCGCGTGTCGAGGGGCGCACTCCCGTCGCACTCGCGGCGGAATAACCCTGGTGATGTCAGCTAACCGCACAACTCGAGTGATCGAGATGGACTCTGATGCTTTCTCGGTTTCTCGTCGTAACTTTGTTCCTTGTTGGAAATGATGTATTTAATAATGAAAGGAATCGAGACGCTTCGTCCGCACCGCGGGCGCTGGCCCCGCTCCGGCAGGGCCGCCGCTCGTGGCGCCGCTGTAACCGATGTGGCGCTTCATAACCCCGTCTAATACAATACACACGATCATCATAACTGCATGTTGTAATTAACACCCGCGCGGCCGGCCGCTGCACCGGGCCGGGTCACTCGCCCGACCCCCGCGTTCGATTCGACTAAATTTTCTGTACCACTAGACCGGTTACTGAATTTTCTTTCGATCCGTAAGACGAGACGTCTCGGTTAAAAAAAGCGAAGGCTCATTGTAATTTCTTATTTTTTGCTTATTTTCAGATTGAGAATAAGTACAAAATTTCAAGTTCGGCAATTAATAATCTTTATCGAAAGAACAAGAAAGGGTAAGTTTTCATTGGCCTCGGGCAGTTCTATTAGTGTATACACACCGGCCGCCTCGCGTTAATGAAGCATTGCTTATCCAGAGGGCGCGCCACTAACTAAACAACGCTTTATGTTACCAACCGACACACCTTTTGATGTACCAATTGATTAATATAGCTTTATAATTTACCGTAAATTAATCACATTCCTTAATCCAACATGGCACTTGAATTTATATTTATATTTTAATACTTTAATTTTGGCCTTATTTCCGAGCACTCTCACTACATTAATAAGTAATAATTGTGCACTTATTATTAATTTTACTATTAAACTATTTTTAAAATATTAATACAAGTATTTTACGAGTTTTCTACAGTCAAAATATAAAGAATTAAATTTCGATAAATTGAACAAAATAAGCTAAGTATACAGTCTACCGAAACGGGCGTATGAATTTAATACTTATTTCAGGATTACGGCCAAAATTGATGACGACATGCTGGCGTATTATTGTAACGAAGACTTGTTTCTGCTGGAAGTGCGGCCCGCGGCCACTGAAGAGGAGCGCCTTTATGACATCACCTTCGTGGAACTGCCCTCGGAACACTAGCAGCCGCTGTCGACCGAGCCGACCGCGTCGACCGTGTCGACCGTGTCGACCGCGCCGAGCGTGTCGACCGCGCCGAGCGTGCCTACTCCAAGTTCTCGGAGCTTAAGGTTCACCAAACGTGGGGACTGGCGCCGCAACACAACACTAATATACAATATACATATTCAGATAAATGGATAGTAGCTTAAACTTCGAACATTCCCTTTTTGCACTCGAGTGAAAATCTTTTGTATTACGTTTCAGAGAGTGTCGATCTCAGATTGAAATTTATTTTAAGCGATGTATCGTAATAACAGATTGTCACAATTTGCCTTGGTTGTATTTTAATAAAAGTGGGACCGTATCTATGTAAATATATCGTAGCGCCTTATGAAATAACAACATAGCTCAACTATTTGCAGTGATGGCAAAAACTTATGTTTGGTAACCAGATGGTTCGTTTATTAAATCATATATAAATATTTGTAAATGAGTGATCTGTTGCTGAATAAAAACGCGTGTGCCATTCACTTGGTTATTATATTAAGTATGTAGTTAACGTTTCAACAGGTACCTTCTAATCTTGCCATGATGATAAAATAAGAAATTCTTGTCACAAATCATTAAAGGATAAAGTGCCTTTCTCATTATAATTATTATATGTTTAATGTAAGTGAGTTAAGTCAAATTAAATGCCATCCACTTTGTTAAGTTTGTAAGCTTAAGTTTGCTTTATAAGCTCGCTCAATTCATTCATTTAGTACCTAAAAAGGATTTTAGTTGTAGGATTAAACATTATGTTCATTGCTTCCAATAAAAATAATTTGAAAATTAAAATATATTAGAAACATTGACATTTCAAATTTTATATGGTTATAGTAATATAACAGTGCTGTTATAAACATTCGGTATCAATTAATTTCAATTTTTAATGTCGATTGATCATTTGTGTGTATAATCCGCGTCGAGTATACGTGGAAGCAATGGATACAAATATTATTTCCATGTTAAAACAGTCTCAGTTTTGCATAATATTTACTTAACATACATAATAGTCAAACGCATAGTCACAAATTGTCCATCTGAACATTAAAGTTATTACCGATGGGAGTGGTTTATGTCTAAGTTTAAGATTTTATCATAATAGATTTTGTTATTATAAATGAATTTCGTTACGTAGGTTATCGGGCCATGACAACAATTTAGTTTATGAAAAGTATTTTTGTCCAAGACTTATTTATGTTATAAGATATCATCTCGATTAGCAATGTAAATTGACTTAGTGATTGTCACTTTTGGATCGATTCAAATTTAACCCGTTTAATATCTGGGACGTATAACAATAGCATTGTGGAGATGTGCGTTGTAGAAAGTCCAATCCTCTGTGCGTCTCCAAGTAGAACTATGTGACGCGGGTACATTACCTAATACAGAACCGAACCGTAATGATTTCCAGAACAAACTAAATTCCACATTGTATGTTGTATCTATATCTCTCCACCGATTTATATGATTCGAAATTCATGGGAATGTCCCGACTCCTGTACCTACCGTAAGGATTGGTCGCAGAAATAATCAGCTGAGATATATTATGAGAGATGTGCCTAGTGCGATCGGTTCGATTAACTGCCATATTATGTCATAATTTAGAATACGTAATGATTTTAGATGTATAATTTTAATTGTAGCTCGTATTACTGTGTCACATGTGACTTGCAGGTAGACACCGAATTTTATATTAAGATAATGTTATCGATATATTATTATGATGTATTTTATGTATTTGTTTTGTTTCTGTGGTAGTGAGTTAGTGACGCAGCGCGGCGTCGCTCGTCGCTCGTCGCTCGTCGTACTCGTGGTCGTGACTAGGTCCGTCCGTGGTGTATTCTTCTAGTATGTTTTCTTCCATTGTTTGGCTCGTGTACACTTGTTAATTTATCGTCACCGCTATTATGGAATTTTAAATTTCGCTCTCAACTCGTTATATATACGCGTTCATTGCTCAAAGTCTGCGTTTGCCATAACGCGAGCGGACTATAACGATATTGTTATTGTACTTACTTTTTACTTATTCAAGTAACGATATTTATTTATGTACTTATTATTATAAATTGTGCAGCTTTAATATTTACTTACAATGATGTTAGATCGTGATTCAGAATCTCGTCATAAGTCACAAATATCATAGCAATTATACGTAAAATCAGTGTAGTAGTGTATGTGGCGCGTTGAAGGCGTATCGCCGCCCGGCACCGTCGCCGCTGTTCCGATGCCGATGCCGATGCCGCAGGAATGGTTGTGCAATTTATCAGAGTTTTATTTCGTATAATTGTGTAATGATATGCATCACGCTGCAAACGTTACACAAGCTGGGGGGTTAGCACCACGTCTTACAGCAGTATTATTATAATCTCACTTGTACCGAATCCCGTACAAAATAACGAAGTAATATTACAATAATACTGCTATAAGAGGTGGTGGTAACTCCCCTGTATTGATAAGTATGATGTAGAGTTGTAGTTGTAGAGTAGCGGTGAGTTCGACAGTCGAATATCGAGTGTCGATGGTGTCGACGGCATCGATGGTGTCGACGGTGTCGATAGTGGTGGAGCAAGCGGCGCCTGTGGCCGCGCGGTAGCCGGTTCGCCGAGATTTAGTCACACTAGTTAAACACAACCCGAAAGTGGTAGCACATTTTCGTTATTAAATTTTACTGTACTTAAGTTTTAATCGAATAGATGTTACGTTATTCTTTTATATGAATATTTGTAAGTTGTCATAAAATATTATTAATATAATTATTTTTATCAAAGTTTATAATCTAAATAAAAATGTTTTTCTTCAAGACCTCCTATACTTTTCAGTTGTTTACATACTCGCACTGAATGCTTATGTAGTTATATTTGTTTACTGCCAATTGTGTTATTTTCAAACAAACTACATTACAATAAAATTTACGTATAAAACTTTTGACGAATGTCTACGCGTAGGTACGTAATCATCTTAAATGAATACCTTTCCTTAGAATAAATCTTTATTATCCTGACTAAAGGTTATTTAAAAGAGTGCATGGAAATAATAAAAACGATTGGCAGTTTTCATAATTTTAATGAACTTATTTAATACTTTAACGGTAATAGCTAAATATTTACACGTAGAAGCTTCAAATCCACAAAAGCGCGAAGACTAGACAAGAATTTAAACTGTTTTTGACATTTACTCCAAGAAGTAATTGAGCATACTGGAGTTTCACAATATAAAAGTTAAATTTATAGAGAGCACTTTTAGACTTTGCTCTAACTTAGCTCAAACTTACTAAACGAATATTTTACTTCACATAAAATTTAAATTATTTATTGAAAAATAACAGTTCTATACTATTGCTAATAAATAATTTTCAAATAAAAAAATTAAAAATAAGCTTGTATTAAATATTCGTACGTTAAGTTTGAGCCAAGTCAAGTACGCTATATAAATTTTACCTATAGAATATATCCATCACAGTACTCGCACACAATGAAAGCATGATAATTCTGAAAACATCTAGTTTGAAGATCAGTCAAAAATTTATCTAATATTGCCACATATTCATTACACGCGATTGCAATAAAATATATCCGACTTTCAGTATAATAAAATAATATTATTACAAGCTTCCAAACACTCACAGGCACTTTTACTCCAAAAATATCAATATAATTAAACATCTATGACGCCTCTAAGAGTATACTTTGGCTAAGTAACTTAGTAAGTTATTATGTCCATTTACATTAAACTACGCGTAATTTAACTACATTGTATGAATAAGACATATTTGTCGAAAAAAAATTATGCATTTTACTTATTATTCCTCGGTAGGTATTCGACTCTACATTTAATTTCGTAATCTCAAAAATTGCTTTGAATTAAGGACTTTTAAAAACTTTTCAATTTATAAAATCATTAAATACGTAAACGGAATATATTCCTAAAGTTACATTTTTATGACTACATCTAAATTATGTAATAATATTTGGCTTCTGTATTTCAAGTGTCTCAGTCCAATATAACTCCGTTTATATTAAAGAAGGAAGTAATTACAATATTAAATATTGCGGCTCTTTAATTTACTTGTCCGTCGGTTCCGGAATAAGATATTTTTGTAAATAAGGAAACATAATGCGTGTTCGTTGTTAATTCAAAAACATTGAATTGATACATAAACGTAATATGTAAATCCGATTGACGTAATCTATTGAATAAAAAATAAATTAATACTTTACATATTTTAAATAAAACTTAAAATACATACATACCTAATATATACTTCACAAAAAGTGGCTAATCATATTTAACTAGCACGATACTAATATTATGTTTATAATAACAGGTAAGTAGTACGTGGTTTTTATACGCAAGGCCAAGGCCGTGTAATGGCTCAGAATTATTCGTAAACCTTCCTTCCTGGCTCCCACGTAATTATATTAAAACAATTACATTAACCAACTTAAAATGGTTGAATTGTTTTTGATTGTATCGTGTTATCACATTTTGATGACGACATTGTAAAACTTCTTTGAATTGTTCGCGTGTAACCAGTGTTTAACTTTGCAAATTAACATCCAAAAATACAGTCGTAGTTACATCTGCACGAATATAATTCCGGTTATCTTTGCACATCTATTTATGTGTGTGTTGAGTTGTAAATTGTGTCAATTTCGGTGACTACAATAGAAGACTACGTATACGTCGTCATTCCATGTATTTAAGTCGACAATTAAATTATTGACAAGCGTTGATTTTTCTTACAAACACATCACGCATACATAGGAAGATGTGCAAATATGAAATGAATTATACCCCATTTAATAACGAATTTAATAGTGATAACCAGCATTATAGTTATGGTTCACGAACACGCCATCCATAGAGTGCAAAAGACGACAGCTGAGATATCTTCCTAATCCAAAGTTATTTCAAACAGTGTCCAAAATGTAGGCACGATGAATTGAATCGCAAATGAATGTAATCGCTAATATCTAAAATAGGGTAGATCTACACACAAATATGAGTGGGCTTTGACCAAACGAACAAAGAGCTAGAGCTAGAACAGAAGCAGTCTTTCTTAACTCGTTAGCGAACGAGTAAAGCGAGCATGGAAAGGACATTCGTTCGTTTGTCAAAATCCCTATTTAAGCATTACCATCGTGTTTCTTCAAAACTGAATTTTGAACCGTTCCCCCTCGGAGCAGTTCCAAAACGATTGCTATTGTATGAGGGGGGAGCTTTGGCTGTCGCTGAAGTCGAGGGTGTAGTACATGTCTGCGGAGTCGAGGGCGGTGGAGGGGTGTGCGGGGGCGGCGCCGGCGGCGGAGGAGGGGGCGCGCTTGTCCTGCAGCCAGTGGTGAGGGGGGCCCGGCTCACTCACGCGGGACAGCCGCGACAACAGGCGGGAGTACGTCTTGTTCACGCGACAGTGGCATGCTGTCACCTACGTAACGAGATATTATTATTTCTACCTGCCCTAATCCCACCTTAATGTGGAGTCGGCGCAACACGCTTTTTCAAGCATGTTGCAGAAAGGATTTGGTTAAGTTTTTACGACCGGCTGCCTGCCTGACGTCAACTGGGACTGAGGATCCAGTCCCGGCCAAATTAAATTAGAAAATTCGCTTTGCCGACATGGGAATCGAACCCACGACCTCCTGGTCCACAGACCATATATGCTGCCATTAGACCAAGGAGGCGACAACGGCAATACTAGGTAGTATTGCCTTATTGTTATTGTATAGCGATTATTGCTCCTCTATGTGGGGTCAACGCAACACATCTTATCAATCATGTTGCATAAAATATAGTTACAGCTTAGTTTTTACGACGGGATTCCTGTCTGTCGTCAAGCCCCTTTTCAAGGGATCAAATCCCTGGAAAATCGTAGAATCGAATCCAAGACCTCCCGGTTAACAGCGTTTACACTCACTAGACCAAGGAGGCGATAGCATTACATTACACCTGGGACGAAAAATAAACTTCGGCAAAATAGATGTTATTGTTCACTACTTTGCGTCTACCTACTCCTTCGGGAGAGAGGGGTAGAGGAACGACTATTTGTCCCTGCTTGAAATTTGATACCGGTATTGAGATGTCTAGCCCCCTATCACATAAAGGGACGAAAATAAGTTCGGCAAAATGTAGGCGCAAATCCCATTACCGACTATCAGATACGGAGTCTACATAATGAATCTGTGGTGTGTGTGTAATTGACGTGTGTGTCGGCTTCTGTGGCGCAGACTATGAAACAAGAATTTGCGGGTTCGATTCCCGCACCAAAATACGCGTTTGTTACAAATACTCGTTTCTGGGTGTTGTAAAGCCTAAGGTTTGTCTACGAGATTTCGAAAATATTCACATAACAACGGATATCTTGAGTGGTAGAGCCACGCTGTAGACAGTAACGTCTACAGCACGAATGGACCGGCTCGACCGGTTTGATACCATTGTCTCACAGAAAACCGGCGTAAATTGGCAGCCCGCTGTTGCGTTTTGTTCACTGAGTGAGATTTCCGGTGGCCCATTTCCCCTCCTTTTAGGTTGACAACGCATCCTTGATTATTTTTGTGCCTTGGTCTCTATGGGCGGTGGAGATCACTTCCATCAGGGGACCCACCTGCTCATTTGCCAATCTTTGTTATAAAAAAAAACAACGACATTCGACTTGTATCTTAGTGTGCGGTCTGGTTTATACGTGCGAGGTGTATTTATTAATCAAATAACCATATTCCGGCGGGCGAGCAGCGAGACATATCGTAACCCTTCTGTGGCTATTTAATTACCAAAATATCTTACCACAACCCCAACAATGGCTATAGCAGCCCCCAGGGTGCCTGCTGCTATGTACACGTTGTGCAGACGATCATGGTACAGTCCCAGAGGCATCCGTACTTCACGCACTGAGCTCCCTCCTCGTGACTCGGATTCCATGCCACCCTCGCCACCCACTACAGATTCCAATATGAAATCATCTGTAAAGTACGAAAAATTAATAATATTCTTTCTACCTACCCTTATTTCACCTTAATCTAGAGTCGGCGTAACACCCTTTTCAAGTATGTTGCAGAAAGTATTTGGCTTAGTTTTTACGACCGGTTGCCTTCCTGACGTCAACCGTCTGAGGGATAATTATTTTTTCTACCTGCCCTTATCCCACTTTAACGTAGGATCAACGCAAAACATTTTTTCAAGCATGTTGCAGAAAGGATTTGGCTTAGTTATTACGACCGGCCACCTGCCTGACGTCAACCAAAAATTTGAAAAATACCCCAACTTGGAAACACTTCTATGATTCTCTATTATCTCTATGCAATGACGTCACTTGGGTTTTGCAATTACGTTCCATTATACATAAGTAGGATATTTAGTAAAATATCGATTATTTTATACTACAAATTTCATGATAGCACATTTCATAGTTTTGTTTATTGATTTATCAAACCAGTTTCTCATTATAATTTTTGTGCAAGTTCCCCATTGCGGCAAAAGAGAGTCAAAATGAGGTTTCTGTAGGATATGTGTTAAAATTTGGATGTATTTGTTATTTACTGATAGAATGTCGTATTTCATACCTTCACAAAACTTTCCCGTATATCCTGGCCGACAAGAACAGAAGAAAAAGTCTCCGATGCTTGAGCAAGTACCGCCATGGGAGCAAGGATTGTTGTCACAGGGCTGAAATAAGTAACGTACGCATGTTACGACCGAGATAAAGATAAATCTTTTTCTTTGTGACAATAATAAATGAACGGCTGCCATGACAAAGTAGTAGAAAGGTCTGAATAGATGCATTAAGTTCTTTAATCTGTAAGAAAAAATAGTGTGCCGATGTACATCAGTCTGTTGTACACTGATGTCACTGCGTTATGCTTTCTTCTTTCTACCTGCCCTTATCCCACATCAATGTGGGGTCGGAGAAATACATTTTTTTCAAAGATGTAGAAGAAAGGATTTGTTTTTAGTTCTCACGACAGCTACCTTCCTCACTTGAACCTCCACTGTCTGAAAAATCGCTTTGGCTAATCTGGAATTTGAACCCAGGACATCCAAATGGACGCCATTAATCTGAATATTTAAGACAGGAGACATTAACTTGTTTTGACCAATCCGCATGTAGATACTGTCGTGGATGGCATAAACTCTTGAATTAATTAGTACGAGTTGACACGTATTCAGTGCATTGTACAATACATATCTAACTTATCTTTATGTATTGATTTCTTAAGTTTACGCGAATATTATACATTGAAATAAAACTATTCTTACGGATTCTATCACGATTAGGTTTTAATTACTTATTATTAAATTTAATTATTATCTTTATGTGTTTTTCAATCGACTTGAAAAGAAGGAGCCAAATGTTGACAGATTTTAAAGATTTTTGTTGTTAGATTAGAGTTTATTCCAAGTGTTCCATATAAACTTGTTCACTGATAAATATTAAAGTCTTTAAGTTTTTAATCCTGTAATAAAGTGAATAAATAGTAATATTTACGGATCTAGCAGGCATGTGACAATCATCGCCCACGTAGCCAGGCGGACAGCTGCAAGTGTAGATGTTGCCGTGATCCACGCAATCCCGATGTGCGGAACACGGGTTTGGCTCGCACAGATCCACCTTTAAGATAATTGCCACTTGTCATGCAATGCAGCTAATTTAATTGAAAATCAAACGCGTAAATACGTTTTCAGTCAAGTTATGTTATGTTATATCATACGAATCTAATTATGCAGAGACCTTAGCACAACTATTTTTCGACTACGTAATCGAAACGATGTCATGTGCACAACGAGCTCAATTCAAATACGTTGTCGACAGTTATTCGTGCTAAGGCATTATTTCTGAAAATAATTATAATCAACATTACCAAATTTCTCGAACATTTGTTGAAAACGATTGTCTTGATAGATATTATCATGTCAACGCCTGAATACCGAAACGCATTGTGATGAAAATGTCATGTGAAGGTACCATATCTGTCAAAATTGTATGGGGCAAACTATAAGCGGAACGGTTCCAATGCCATTGAGCGCAAAACAATGTTCATAAACGTCAAAGTTGAGTGGCGTTTCAGTATTCGGGGGAGACTAACTAAATCGGTCTTTAAACATTTATTTTTTGATAATATAATTATTTCAATAAATACTGCTTGTTAGTGTTAAGTAGTAGCAAAATGTTCATGCGTAGAAAACATGCAATTGTTGGATCAAAGGAAAAAAATCGGTAAGAACAAAAACGAACATAACCTGCCATAGTCTTAAAGTTAATATGTACTAACGTTTGAATGAAATCGCCGCTGTTTCTTCTCCATTGGCATTAAACTTGAATGTTTATAACATTTTGAAGGAGCAGTTTCGAGCGACCTACTCCGAGAGTCAACTCACTTAAAATTGACTTGTGGATATTACTTAATACACACTTATTCTATTTGATTTATTTGGACAACAAAATCTCAAATCAAACATAATTGGGGTGTTTGAGCTTTAGGCTAAACAAAAACTCATGTATAAAACGTAGAATGAGCCAGTCAGTTCTCGTGTTATTCCAAGCTCTTGTTAGCGGAGACTCTGCATGAATACAATTAGAAATTGGTAAACCACTCCTTGTTTATTATTTGTAAAAAAATAATTAGTTCAGTTATTCTAAATTGTAACTTTAAGGCTCAATTGCACCACTATTATTAACCTAGAGTTAGTCCTAACCGCAAGTTAAGTTACATGTCATTCATACATTTTCTGTCAATTTAGCTTGCGGTTAGGACTAACTCTAGGTTAATAATAGTGGTGCAATTGAGCCTTAATGTGTTAAACCTTACAATAAACAGTTATCATAAACAACACACAAGAAACGTGCGATATAGAGGATAAGTGTTATGTATGTGTTTCTCGCATCATCGCATAACATCGAAACGTACTCGCTAACTTATTTATGTAGCCTTAGTTATTAAACCCTTGTACTATAAATATTGAAGTTAATATTGCAAGTAACTAAGCAGCATCATATTTATAAATATTTTATTTATAAAACACTACTATCGCTCGCGAATTCGGTCGCGTGAAAATTTTACGAATCTACCTATGGGAACAGAGATAAAAAGATAATATTTTAGTACACAGGGTGTTTCATAAAGTTGGTATCAATAATAACTACACTTAAAGAGGGAATGGCTAGCAACATAGCGGTAAAATTTAAAATTTTATAAGGCTCATAGTTTTTGAATAATGGAAACTTGAATTTGTGATGAAAAAAAAATTCTCGCTCGTTGTGTCAGCGGCGGTGCATTTGCAAACCACCTATGGGGTAATTGATATTTTTTATCATACACAAAGCCATTCCTATGCTAATTGCGACAATTTACAGGTCGCATTCTGATTTTAACATTCTCATTCTTAATAATTGATAAAAAAATTCAATTCAATTTTCATGTTTTAACTTTACAATTATGATTTAGATCGTACCCCTTTATGTGGAGTTGTTATTGGTACCAACTTTATAAAACACGCAGTAGATGTAGAAGTTAAATAATGAGATGTGATTTATGAGCCAGCTTTCCGCAATTTAAATTGACCGTCACGTGGTCTCTACCGCACGGAGGAAATCAATAGTCCAACGTGGTTGGCACAACTCTCCGAACCCATATAGAGTAAGTAGTGTAACGAAATAGCGCGGGTTCGATCCTCTTACCTAGGATAAATATGTGACCTATAGTTGATTGACGTGTAACATATTTAATATGTATTAAATTTTATTATTATAATACATAACAGCAATATACGCATATTAATTGTTTGTAGTGATTAATGAAATAATTCATCTCAATGTCCATTATTATATATAATGGACATTGAGATGAATTCATTCATTACCTTGGCTGGGGAGAGGAATGATTATTTTGAATCAAAACAGGGAACAATCTGACTCCACTCTAGAGGACCGTAACGTAACATATTGAAATATCTAGATTTAAAAATAATTTTATTGCTTTCTTCAAAGAAAAGTTATCTGGATATTAAAAAATCAGCCCTAAATAAATATCATGAATGCGTGACAATTCGGATCCATGGTCAATAACGGCAGCCTCCATGGTGCAGCCGACTGTGAAACAAGAGACCGTGGATTCGATTCACACGCCGATACAAATGTTTTTGTGGCCCACATATATTTGTTTCAGGTCTGGGTGTTGCCAGACCGACAGTTTTTTGTAGCTTCGGATACGACACACCATAAGTCAGGACTGTGTGTCACTTATTTATTAAATTGGGTCTATTTATTATTATCTCGTAATACCTAGACAATTGTATTGTTGAGGTTACCTTCGTCTGGCAGGTGAGGCCCGTGTACCCGCGCCCGCAGAAGCACTCGTACCCGCCGATCCTGTCGGTACAAGTGCCGCCGTTGCTACACGGCGATGATTCGCACTCGTTGTACTCTAGCTCACATCTCTCGCCTGTGAAACCTGAATCAACCATCATTGACTGTATAAAGCAAAATTCAAAACTCGACAAACCACTAAGTAGAGAACTTGATGTAAGTGTAGATGATAACAGGATAACTATTGTACGGCAAGAAAAAACAAACTACAAAAAAGAAAAATAAATAATTTTAGTGTAGGTAAACAACAGGGTGTCTTATCGCTTAAAGAAATCTCTACCAGACAACCTTTATATTATCTACACTTAACTGTATTCGAGCTCGCGGCGCACTGATGACACTTGGTTAATATTTCATACAAACATACACGCGCAAGAGCTCACATACATTTGTGGTTGTCAGAAAATTTCCTGCTCGGGCCGTTGTGTACTACATACTGGAGTCACTATGATATCAGAAAAATCATCAATCTATTGCTATAATGAGACCAAAGGAATCAGAATTCAGGTATTTGGTTTGGTTGATTTGATGCTCCAGAAATCACCCTCACTGTATGAAGCATAACAGCAAGCTATCACTTCACGATGGATTGCTGTAAGATAAAAATATTCTGCAGGGTTACCAACACCGCTACTAACAGTATTATTATAATCGTTCTTCGTTTGTTTTATATGGGAATCGGTACAAGTAAGATTATAATAATACTGCTATAAGAGGTGGTGGTAACCCATTATATTAAGCTTTAGTCAAAACTGCCCATGGTGTGGTTCTACCACTTATTTCCAGTTACATAACCTATTCAGGGTCACATATTCTTGTGTGTTAATAAGTTAAAGTTCCATGGGCGTGGAACAAGGGCAGACGTTAAAAGCATTATATTAAGAACAACGACTGTGTTGAAGGACTCTGTAAGGTATTTTTGCGAAATTAGGACTATTAATGTGTAACTTAAAAAGGTTGCATTTTAAACAGTTTATAGCACTATGGAATGTTTAATGACTGACGGAATGTTAGTAGTATTTCTTGATTACATTTTGTAACATTTAATAATGTTTTTTTAGCTCTACCTATTCAGAGCCACCTAAAATCGTGGAAACTGCCTAGCCCAGAATACCGCAAGCACCTCACAAATCGAGAACCAAATGAATCCTACCTCAGTATAATTTTAATAGTTAATGGCCTTAGTTAACCGCATTTATTTTTTAATTTTCTCTAAATTCTATACATAACAGAAACTTACATACTCATAATATTCAAAGGATTAACTTACAAATACTATTACCATATATTGTCACAGACGATCACGGCAGACATATCGCATTACAAGTATATTGTAGAGTTACCGACTCACAAATTACATTAAGCACTAAGCTTACTGAGTACGGTTAGTAGTATGACAATAATAAATCGCCTGGTTGGGGTAATAGCAAGGTACCATGTGGGTATGAGCTGTGTACCAGGAGGTCCGCATTTCGCTTGGGTACTGGGTTCAAATCCCTAGTCAGACAAAGCGGTTTTCTAACACAATTTACCTGCGACTGGATTTTCTACAATCTAGAGGCAGTTGACGTTAAGCAGGTAGCGGGTCAAAAAAGCTAAGCTGAACCCTTTTTACGTTTTTTAAAAAGTAAGTTGCGTCGAGCCGTCGCCCCCCGTTAGAGTGTGATAAGGGCAGGTGAATGACATAAGCTCTAATAAATATTACTATGTATAAAATAAATCTATTATACACGACACAAGTCTTAGCGTGTGTTGTGTTTAGTCTAGTCATCATCTAAGGATGATGAAAATTCAAAAAAAAAAAGTAAATCAGGCAGACGGCCGGTCGTAATAACGAAGCCAAATCCTCTCTGCAACATGCTTGAAAAAGTGTGTTGCGCCGACCCCACACTAAAGTGGGATGAGGGCATGTAGAAAAAAAGTAAGAAGTATAATTTAATGTGTTATGAATATATTAAACACCATATCAATAGCCTTTGTATCATTATATATGAATCAAATAAGAATCTCCATACCTATTGTTTAAGAGCTAAATACAAAAGTAAAGGCGTTTTACTATGCTATGTCTACTGTTTATAAATAGAGGCTACCTACATCAAACAGCGTAACAAAACACGCAAGACGTTTCAAGTTCCCTTTGCCGAAACGTAATCCAGTCGAGGGGCGGTTTGTTTGCATTCAACCCAAATTTTCCCTGCCACAGCGAAAACAACGTCTTGATTAATTCACTGCCATTTATTCGGCCGATATTTTCCTTTCCAATATTTTGATTGATGCTGTTATCGAATGCCGTGTTTAGAAAACAACTGTTATATGTAAATTGTCAGTAAACACAATAAACGAGAATATGACGGTACTGTTATTAAGGTTATTATTAATTTTGGTTTGTTGAATTTTTTTACATTATTTTCCTATGAGTTAGGGCTGTATCGTTTTAGTTTGTTAAAAAAAAATACTAAGTTGCTTCATTGGCTAAGATATTTACTTAGGGCGACTTGCACCACTATTACTAATCTACAATGAGTCCTAAACCTCAAGTTAAATTAAAAAAGAAATATATGAATGACATGTAATGTACTACATGTCATTACAGAATATATATGACGACATTTAATTAATTACATAACATAACATAACATAACCTCACCGCCTGTATCCCCGAAGGGATAGGCAGAGGCGCACTAGCCAACTAGTACACCCATATTTCACCGAGCTTAGTTCCGTCCCAACTGTGATAGGGGGCGAGCCTATCGCCATATTGGGCACAAATTCCAGACTCCGGGCTGATATGGAAAAATCCAATATAATTTTGCCCGACCCGGGGATCGAACCCGAGACCTCTGGACAGTAGTCGTTCCGAAATACAACGACGCCACCGAGGCGGTCAGGCAGTAATGAATTACATATCATTTATATATATGAATATTTCTTTTTCAATTTACCTTGAGGTTAGACTAACTGTAGGTTAGTAATAGTGGTGCAAGTCGCCCGTAGTCAATTTTTTATTTACTTCTCGTAATGATTTACTAAACCAACAAAAAGTATTTACCCAATTAGATAACCAAGAATTATAATTAGGCACTTTGTTCTACTTGTGTGTCTACATGCGATTTGCGATTTATTAAAAAACAAAATAACATGCCTCGGTGGCGTAGTTGTATTTCGGTACGACTACCGTCCTGAGGTCTCGAGGGTTCGATTCCCGGGTCAGGCAAAGTGGTATTGGGTTTTTCAATTCAGTATCAGCCCGGAGTCTGGAATTTGTGCCCGATATAGAGATAGGATCGACCCCTATCACATATGGGCCGGAATTAAGCTCGTCGAAATGTGGGTGTTCTAGTCCGCTTGTGCGTCTGTGCCTACCCCTTCGGGGATATAGGGTTGAGCTTATATAAAATTAAATGTTAATACATGCTAATTTCGATTTATTCGATTAGATACAGCTGGCTTACAAAATGTATTAAAAATTATGCGCGTAATTAAACTCAACAAATGAATCAATAATTTTCCGATGATATAATATAATCATAGTTCAATAATAGATCTATTGATACAAAACGTAGTAAAACAGAAAAATGTTCGGTTCCCACACAGAGTTAATAAATGAAGCGAACCGTAAAATTACTTTTTTCTGTTATCGACGTTTTCATTGCAAATAAGTAAAGCGTGCTTTCTCCTGGACGCATTGTGATACGAAACAGCGAGGCCGCCTCAGTCGCTCCGGGCAACCTTCCAACTTCGTTTCGAATAATAAATCACCGAACCAAAAACGCTCAGCGAACATTCGCAAACAAGATTGAGCATTATTAGATTTACTAAGTCCCAAACTATTCGTTTTGTAAACACTTCACTATAAAATATTCAAACTTGTCTACTTTTAATTAGGATGCCAATCATGAGATAAACTAATCAAGCAGAATTGACAATGGCTTTATTTCTTGACATGTCCTTTCACTTGAACACGATTTGAAAGTTTGAGGTGAAAAGACACAGATATATTTTATGATAAAATCTTAAGTATAGATTTCTTATTCGTATATAAAATAACGTATATCGGAGTACACAAAATCGATAATTGTATGAAAATGAATCATTATTGACATAATATTATCGATTTTATATTCCACTTCGTAGTCTCTAAAATGTGTCGAGATCTCTTAGCTATATCTTTCGCGAGCTTTCTCACTCTCCTAGCGTAATAAGGCTGAGCGAAACAAAAGCTACCATATTGTAACTCTGATCTATCTGGAACACTTATCGAAATGGATCGAGCTATTTTCGCGAAATGGAAGAATGCATGAACAAAATCTTGAAATGTTATTGCAGACTTAAAATGCCGTAAGCACAGGATTTGCCAACATTTATTTATTTTTTGTTTAAAAAGTACGTTTTACTATGTCACTCGTGCTCAAAGAGCATTAAAGTATCAACTTTTAACCAATATTTTTAATTGGATGAAGTAAATTCAACTCATCAGTCAAATTCGTAACCCGGCCCGAGCAGGAAAATTACTGATAATTGTAAATGTATTCGAGCTAGCTGCGCACTGATGACATTTGGTTAATACATTCAAATAATTCATACAAATTTCATAGACGCGCATCGAGCTCAAATACATTTACGATTGTCAGAAATTTTCCTGCTTGGGCTGCTGTAGTCGTACAGAAAAATTACCATACGAAAAAAATTCACACAAATATGTGAAAAAATAAAAGTCGAGCATGAATACTCATTCCAGACATAAACCCTCGTGAGCGTTTAAATGTCACTTTATAAATTAATAGCAACATCGTACCTGGCTGGCAGAAGCATTGGTATTCCGGTCCATCGGGCTGGGTGTCCACTTGCCCGATACAAATACCCTTTACGCAAGGGTTGGACGCACAAGCACCGCCATTTATAGAGAGGTCGCAGCGCGCCCCCGTCCACCCATCGGGGCATGAACAACGAAACGTAGTCGATCCGTTTTCTGCGACGCTCATACATGAACCACCGTTCAGACACGGCGCAGAATAACAAGGGTCCTTCTCGCATCTTTTGCCGCTAAAACCTGTATGAAATACAATGTTCTGACTTTTGAGACTAGAGGTATATTATAATGTAAAACTTAAGTGAAAAGGTCAACATAAATCAGCATGATTTACTCCCTCGGTGGAGCGGCGAAATTGTATTGTTTATGCGGTACGACAACATTGGGTGTGAGTGAGTTACTACTCCTTCGACTACGGTTTCAGGTTCGATCCCCGGATCGGGCAGTGATAATGGGTTTTTCTGAAGAAGAGTCTAGAATTAGATAAATTTGCTTGCAGACAAGCTCGCTCATTGATTACTCTTTTGTAAAATTGATTGCTACACAATTATAATAAAAGTCCATTTTCCATTGCGAGAAGAGGCGGTGCGGGTCAAATGCCGAAGCGTTGTAATAGATGATGACGTTAATATTCCTCCCCTCTTATTTGATATCCTGTGGGATCTCTCTCTGGAGGATTCAATCCCGAACAAAAATAGTGTTAGTAAAAACAGATTCTCGATCTAGGATTTGAACCCAGGAGCTCGCAATCCAAAACTACGATCTAGAGAGAGCTTCCGAATATTTTATAACGTAAATAAAAAACTGAACGGTTTCGTAATAACTGAGTTGACATGGGCGCCAGATTGCGCTACATCGATATTTAATTGAGCAAAAACGAATAAATCCTTCCAATTTCTGTAGGTGGTGATAATGGCTGGGTAACGTTTGAATATTCTGGCGTAAGTGTGTAATTAATCACACTCCGATTTCTCCGATAAAGCGATTTGAATCTATAGATTTCACTATGGGTCAGTGATTGAATAAGGTATTTACCATAGGGACAAAGGCAACGGTAGTTGGTGCCGTTCTCGCTGAGAGGTTGCGTGAGATCGACACATATGCCGTTATTGAGGCACGGTGATGGATTGCACACATCCCTTTCCTCACAGTGCGGGCCGATGTACCCGGAGCAACATTGACATTCGTACCCTTCCTGTAAATACATTACTTATTAGTTACTTATTCATCGGAATACGTTTTATTTTTTTGTTTATTTTTATAGAGAAGGGGCACACGGGTAAGTCGGTTACCTGATGTGACGTGATCACCACCGCCTATAAAATTAAATATTCTGGTACATTCTATTACAACGTACACATATGGCTAGTTTTTATTTTATAGTAATATGTGTACCTAACATGCGTTTAGAAATAACAATCATTGATTAGAGTTCATTGACGAAGAAAACAGAAAATGTGTAATTTTTATTGCAAACATAGTATAAGCATAGTTTGCAATGAAACTATTTCCATGTTATATATACACTTTATATAGTATTATTTTGGTGTGTATATTAAAAAAATCACACACACCAAAAAAATCCTAGTTGGTTAGGTATTATATGCCCTTACTATATGCATAGTGGTATATTGTAAACATTGATCTAGCGTAATAAATGAAGTTAATTGAATATAATTAGGTAATCATAATAAAACTTATGAGCGAAAATTATATAAACAAAAATCAGGAGCAATACCTATTGTAATAATGTGAAATAAAAGTTGAGGAGGCACAAACAAACCACTGAAGTCAGCAATGACCTCTCGAAATAAACATAACTTTTTCCAATTTAGCACGTAAAAGCGTATATTTTAATTGTTAAAAAACAAAGAAAAAGTATATAAAAGTAAAAATGACGTACCATAGAAACATTAGTGTAACAAACGCCTTTCCCTGAGCAGTCTTGCGATTCGCCGCAGTTGTCCGACTTAACGGTCACCTTTAATCGCACACACTGTGACCCCCAATTGTCAGAGACCACTAAACAAAAAAAAAATTACAAAAGATCACTATCAATATCAGTATCAATTCACTTTCTAAGACGCTTACTCTTTCTAATCTAAGAGATGATAATAAAGAACAATGAATATGATAGTAATGGTGTAATAAGTTCGATCTACTATAACATTCATAGCATTATGTGACGAGAATGCCGGCTATAACTATTGTATCGGTGTAAATCTTCTGCACGAACTATGTAAGCTTTGTTATTCCATACATCAATTATTATCAAAATCACTATGTGCTGCTGATTGCACACGTGACTCTGTGTAATTGTCACATCTGATTTTTCATGAGACAAGGAACATAAATGTAATATATAGAGTGATACCTGTTATTACATAATGTAATAACAAACACTATAATTTATGATTCCCTATTACGATATCGTGATGCATTAGAATGTTTATCTAAACCGTATAACGTTTACCGACAACACGACATAGGGGTGTTTCCACTTAAACAGAAGTTACGTGAAAAATGCTTTTCTGTTGCTTTTATAAATATTTTTTACCTATAAGTAAGTTGACCCCTTCTGTGAGATCTTTATCGTAAAGAGTAAACAGTTTAGCACCACGCTCAGCGAGCGGAGTGATGTCTAATAACATTCCATCAGATATGTCGCAGTGCTCGTGTCCTTGCCGCGTCACTTGGTAGACGGCTGGCTGCAACAGCAAGCGATGCGCCCTGTAAATATATCGCTATGTTGGTGCATGTGATCAGTTGCACAGGTCAGTGCTTCTAGTGTAGATCGATATGTTACTCTCGACTGTACACAGTCCTACATATAATACATACTATGTATACACTTACAGTATCGCTTTAATAATTTTTAGCAATCCTAATTTTGTAATGAATATCTAGCATTTAAGAGGGAGTAAGAACACGATGTGACTATGTACTAATAAGTGTATTTATAGTCACAATCATGCGTTCGTGTTTCAGAAATAGACGATGGCCGAAGCGAAGCACTTGGAGCGCGTACATGTAGGTACTACATGACGTGTAATGTGTAGGTTCTACACACTTACTTGTCAGCGGCGCCGGGTGTCATGTTCAGTTCTAGGGTGCCGTTCCTGAGCTCAGCGCGGCCGAAGTTCTCGAAGAGCAAGGAGTCGGCGATGCGAACGATAAGGATGTCTCCACTCTGTATGTCGACGGAGCCCTCCCACGACACGATGGTCGGGGGGCACTCCTCGTCCGGCGCACCCTGCACGCCCCCCGCACCTCCGCCCGCGCACTCCTCAGCCATCCACACCGCAAGTCAGACACACACATTAATTATACAGTCACGTTGCGAATGCCTCAATAAATATTCTCAATTGACTATTTTACGTGGAGAAAAAATGCTAATCAGCCTGATGCTTATGTAATGGGTAAATTAAACTGTAACCAGTAAAATGTTTTTAACTTATAAAATATTCTTATCACAAAGCTTTAATAATGTATGTCGTATAAAAATAACAAACATAATTAAAGACGCCGAGGATATATAGCCTGCGGTTGACCATGCTCTATGTGTATGTGAATAATATAATAAATGCGACTATTAACTGAAGTTATGGCTACACGGTAATATCTTAGTTGATAATTGACATAGAATAATGGGAAAGACTGCAGGTGAACCATTAGAGCCCACTTTATTCAATCTCAAGGCACAGTTAATTCGAATTATGAATAAATACAATAATAAATTACTTCCACAAAAATATGAAAAAAAAAATCCAATGCTGTAGCAAAAAGCTTTTTCCTTATTCTTTTCCACTAAGACGATTTATAGTTTATGTATTCGACCTCGCTATGTTCCGTGCCGCTGTCACGATCACAGTTGCGAACAAGAATATCATGCTCCAAAAAAGGGAGCGAAAGAAAATACATTCTGTAATTACTCAAGAAGTCAAGATTAAATGCGGAACGAAATATATACCTATTAATAAAATAACAATAATAGCTTTGTAATATTACTGTCCCACTGCTGGACACGTACCTCCTCTACTAATGAGAGGAGTTAGGTATTAGTTTACCACAGTAGCAGCGATAGCTCAGTTGGGAATGGTACGTACTGCCGAGACGAGTGTTGGAGGTTCGAGACCAAAAAAAAAGAGCATACACGTACTTTGCTACGTTAAATGTGTTTTCATTGTGAAATATCGCTTGCTATAACGGTGAAGGAAAACGTGAGGAAACCTACATACCTGAGAATTTCTCCACAAGAATTTCAAAGGTATGTGAAGTCTACCAATTTGGATTTAAATTACAAACCATTAATTATACACATTTACCTTGTAATATTATGTTAGGTAAAAAACACTACAACATTATGTATAAGATATCCGATTACGGACACCATAGCTTAGACACATCGTCCACACGTTTCACAATCTCAGGACCATAGAATATGACTTCACCATTATTCTTTCTTATTCTACTTCATTATTCTACTTGCCCATATCCGACCTTAATGTGGGGTCGGCGCAAACACTTGTTCAAGCATGTTGCAAAAAGGTTTTGGCTTAGTTTTTACGACAGGCTGCCTGCCTGACGTCAACCCCCTCTGCAAATTTAATTAGAAAATTCGCTTTGGCCGACCTGGGAATCGAACCCAGGACCTTCTGATCCACAGGCCATATATGCTGCCACTAGACCAGGGAGGCGACTCATTATTTATTAAACGATGAAAATAGCAAATAAAGGGGTTTGAGCAGTATTTTGCTTAGTATATCTTTTAACAGGTGGATTCACTCTAGCATAGTTTTATTTTCAGAATGGGTAGATTTTTTTCATAGACTTTTTTTTCGATTCGAACCTCGAACTTCAATTATTGCTTTATGAAGAAGCTAGAAAGCCGCGCGGAACAGGGGCGTGTGAGTGTTGAGTGAGATTTTCCTCATAAACTTTAAGTTAGCTTAAGTTTCCTTCAAGTTTTTCTTTGTGTTAACCTTTCATGAAACGACAATGAAACTAAAAACTAGCTTTTTCTTTAAAGGAAATTGCATATTACTTAAACGAAATTGGAGCTCCAACATAAGATTTTATTATTTTATAAAGTTTTATATATCTAAGTTAATTACGCATCCAAATGCCATAAAAATATTTTACATAGTCTAAAATGTCGTCTATCATCGACCTAGTTGTTTTGACTAAAGCATATTCTATATAATAATATAGATAATGAAACAAATGGTGTATCTATAGGATGTGTTTAATTCTTACCGTAACAGGTAAAGTTAATTCGTGCGTCTCGTTGCCCCGCCAGAGGCGTGAGTCTCTCGGCAGCACGGGCAGATCGCAATCTATAGCCCCCAGCCGCTCTTGTAGTCGTGCTGGAGAATGCACACCGTTCCCGAGGGCACTAGAGCTACTGTTTAACTTTAGCTTTCTTGCACTTTTCACTGCGGGTTTTGTACTCGGGTAGAATCTCGTTGTTAAATGGCGAGCCGGGGTAGATGTTTCAGTCGACTCGTACGCCTTTGTTAGCAACGTTTTTGTGCTTTCTTTTACTCCTGAAGTGGGCGCAGAAGATGCCGCTATAGTGGTAATAGGCGCCTTAGTCTGGCTTTTAAGAACAATATTTGGTGCGGCTTGCGATTTAGGTGCACTTTTAAAACTAGTGTTCGGAGATAAAGTAATTTCACAGTAACACACGCCGGCCAGCGACAGGATTAACGCCAGCGCCATTAGCAAATAGCGCGAAGTGCTTCTGTGTTTATACATATTGTACCGAGGAGGAGTTACAAACATTATTTTTATTCTACGCTTGGAAATGTATGTACACTTGTATACTTGTTATGAAAGAGTTCCTTAGTGTTACTCTCTTGGCAATCGTCCAACTTTCAAAGCTCGACCTGTCGGAATTAGAACATAAGTATAAATTAAATTAATTAAACAGGATGCTGTTTTTAAAGATCTTCTACTATTGTAAATAAGTGTCTTGTCTTCACGTATACCTATAGTTTAATAGTAGAAGTCTGTTAATTATTAATCTGTAACCAAGAAAATAAAATCATGAAACAAACCTCTCACTCTAGTCAATAGGTACGAAAAACGACACTTCTTAGTGAGAACATCTATAATTGTAGAGCCTTCGTTCAAGGAGTGACCCTCTTCAGATCGAGTGGGAATCTTCGATAAAGTTTACCCAATAACAATATCGGAATAAAGCGTGAAAGTAGAGAGTAATAATAATCCTTTATAAACTATCGAAACAATTCGTTGTGTTATGAGTTATGACGAATTATACTGTAAAATATCATTCTTTGATAAATATTTTTTATGAGCACTTACATAATTCAAATTAAGCATCATGTGCCAAAAAAATAACTAATTTAAAAACAATTATACATATATCATATAGCTATCTATAAACTATTTTACGTTATATACCAATAACATAGGTTTTGCATCGTGTATGTGTTATCCCTACAATACACGAAGTCTAATAATGATAGAGAATCTAAAATTAATTACACAAATAATGAAACTCTAACATTATTTGTATTTTTATATATCCAAATTATATTTTTATTTTCATAATCACGGGCAGGTTACCGCAAAACAAAATGAACCCAAAATTTTGCCTATAGGTACTTACGTAAGAATGCAGAAATGATGTTACGATATCGCATCATGATTCGTGGTTAAGTACATATTTCACAAAAACAACCCAAAATAAAATAAATGTGTATATCACCGCCACTTTAATACAAAATAATATTCTACATTAGTTTATCACTTGTTAATTATTTGCTTATATTTGACAAACTGTTAATTTTGGTTAGTACATTTCACTACAGTATATTAAACATTATTTACACGTTGTAAATGTTTGTGTATGTGAAATTAAGCAGTGTTTTGGCGATAAATATATAACAGCTGGCGCGTGGCAGCGGGGCGGGATCGACTGCAGCCTCCGCGGCACTAAGCAGGAGGCTCCAGCCGGCAGGGGCGCCGAGCCACCGCGCCCGGCACCCCTCGCGCGCACCCTCACACATCTGTATCTTTACTTAATTTTACTCCACGCCTGAAACGCCAACGATTTCCTTCACGTGACGGTACTCCAAAGTGGCAGTGTTTTATATTCTCTACTGAACACACTGACATTTACATATGAGTTACTATTTAGTAGCATTTAGGCGTTCTTCTTTCATGAAACACAAACATGTTTCAATCGATACCTCAGTAAGGTCTGCTGAATAAGCTTTGAATGAGGGATCCTACATAGATGATTATTATTACTAAGTAGTAAAAGACTACCACATAGGTTATTCACGCATTTCAGCGAGGATTCAGTGCTTGTACTACGTATTATGTCTACGGCTGTTTAAATATTTTCACATATTCGAAAGTTATTGCTCGCAATAGCTTAATATTTGTGTACATCTACATGTTAAAATATTTTTTTGGATTTTTCATGTTTCTCTCATTTCCACAAAACACGGTAATAGCGAGAGATTAATGTTTTTGAAAGCATATTACATAAACGAATGTATGTAGTTGCATGCTCAGGGACTTTAATTTTATGATTCCTCGCCACTGACACAATATCCTTATTTACTGTTTAATTAAAATGTACCTATTTTATAAAATTAAGTACTACTCTTTTTGACATTTGTAGATAGGTTTCGATTCATAGTGCATAATCATAAATACAAAATTATTCGTAAGAATATAAGAAACACATATTGAGCAAAAGTTTAAAAGTACATTTTAATATGCGTTATATAAATATATGAATTATAAAAAACATAAATGAAAAGTTTATAGACGCAGAACGTCTGTGAGTGAAGGACATGCTGTAGGTGATAGGCTAAGAACCTGGCGGGCTCGAGAGGACGTGTTGTACTGTGTACGGGGGTTTTAGAGGTACGATTTTCAAGCAAAAAATATTATAATACTTCTACAGTACTATATCCATGAACTACGTCGGAGGCAGCACATATATATGTTACATATGCGTATGGGCCCCCTGGAGGCCGAGCCACCTGTAACTATCTACACTAAAACTAAGTAAAGTTAATATTAGTGATAAGCCTATCTATTTACTACATATGTTAAGTACTCTTTATTTTTAGTTTTTTTTACATTTTTAAATATATGCTATAAAAATACAAATACATTTAAAAATATAAAAATATTCCCCTCCGATGGCGAGGCTCGGGACCCAAGCTACCGGTGGTTAGGACCCCAGAGTGAGGAACCTCCTCACAATTCGTGCCGTATCCAATAACACTGCCTTCTGCATTTAGCTCTTGACCCATGTGTTGATATACGTTATCCAATCATTTCATTATTTTGTGCTTATGTTATGAACGATAAGTGTACATAATGATAGGTAGAGTCATGGTAGAGCTTACATAAATACAAACGACACTGATGTTTTGGAAAGATAATTCTTATTTTCTCGCAATTGTATTAGTGATTATATTTTTGCTAACGTAGATAAATTCACGCCTGTATCTCGATAGGATTATTACAATCGCAACCATGGCATCCTTGTTTTGATGATAGAATGCAAGCTTACAGTCATACCGGGCGCAGATTAGCTAGCAGGGAAATGATTGGTGATTTTTCGAATCGAAACCTCAAAAACAAATTTTGGTTATCCGAGCATAGCGTCCGTAAGTTGGACGGGTTGTCAGTTACATTCATAACAATTAACTCAATTATTGTTCTTAGCCATCATTCGATTGATAAAATAAAGTTGCTTTGCTGAATCCTCAGAATACATAACCGTTTAGTTATAGCACAAAAACAATTCATGAATACAAACAATATGTTAAATCGAAGTCTGTAGGTGAAGTAAACTTTTCACTCACTCGCCTAATGAGAATAAGCAACACGTTTGCATAAACGTAGTAACTAGCAACACAACTTTGAATTACAAATACCTCGTCCCCTCTCAACCCCAATTCATTTCCTCTAAGGTTGGCAACACTTGCGATTTTTTTTGTATTGTTGGTATCATCACAGAGTACTTTGTAGTTAACATACCATCAGCGGACCTCTGCTAAAACATGTAAAGAGCACAGACACTACGCCCGTTAGTCTGTAAGTGCGATATCATAACGCCGAATATTTTTTCTAAGACGACTTGTTTCGGATAATGGATGGTTCACACCAGGCAGGCGGCGCGGCTGTCGTGAAAATTAAGCTGAATCCGTTTAGCAATACCTATGGTTGAAAATTTGGCTGCGCCAACCAACCATCCTTTGGAGAGTCTTAAGGGCAGGTTCAAGAAGAATGCCCAAGAATATTTAGAAAAAAAATGGATAAACACTTGCCCTTGACTTGATCTTCGTGACATCGTAGTTATTTAATGCCAAAAACTACATACTAAGGTGTTAGTAATGAATGGTGCAAGGGGAGAATCTACACCGCGTTTTGTTAGAAGAGCATAATATAAAATATCAAACAAAGAGTGTGTCGGATCATGGTGTTACTGTAGTGGTCTGTTGTTACTTATTACCTAGGCACCACAAAGTTAAGCGTAACTTGGTCAAGTATTAAATCTCGTAATTGAGTCCGGCGCGGCGTTGTGAGAGTGATCTAGTTAACATAAGTACACATTTCAGAATACGGAGTTTAAGTACCTACACTATTTTAAGAACTTAATTTTGGCTTGACATCAGTTTTAACAGATTTTCAAGTACCTAATAAGGTACCTAAATAAAACGCGTCGGCGTAAGTGGAAACAAGGTGAAACCTGAAAGCCTTGTAAAGATTGTTTGAAATTACATTCATTATACATAACGCCCCCTACTTATAAAAATATTTAAGCGCTGCTTTTCTTTAACCATAGGTTGTCCCTTTCATTTTTAAACAAAGTAAAGCAAGGAAAAAGTGACAGGCTATTCTTAGCTAAAAGATAAGAGAAAATGTTTTTATAAGTAAGGCCCTATAAGTAGTTTTAAATTTTCCGACCGATACAAAGATAACAAAAATCTGAGTAGGTTGCTACTTTGGAGCCGAATATTTGAAAAAAAAAACCTTTTTATAGTGATTTTAAAGTGCCTATTTAACAATATAGGTAAAACGACAGGGATCACACGGTGAAACAGTTAGTTTCTTTCCTTGTTCTTTTATAAAACCCTAAAATTAACAAAATAATGTATAACTTCTTACTTATTATTCATATATTCAAAAGATAATAGATACCATAGTCATTATAGTGAGACATTTAGCGGTATTGAATTAATGAAATGAAAAACTACGCGTTTCATTTTATACTCGTAATTTGTATACCTATGTAACTGCTTACCAACTAAAGTAAGAAATTATAACGTCACGATTAGCATTCATAAATTTATTGTTTCGTGTGTAAGACTTCATTTTAATAAATACGTGATATTTTTTACTACCTTATGCGGGTAAGAGTGATTGGGCCAGATTTGACTTTGGATTTGAATTTGGTATCGTGGATATCAACAATGAAGATCGGTATCACAGATGACCTACGTGCGCGTGTGTTGGTTATTCCTATATAAAAATTAAAAGTAAAAAATATGTAAATATAGGTACTTACCTATATTCTTAAAAGCTTGAGGCACATAAGTATAGTCAGTACCTTACTTGTAACGGGTAGTGCCTCAAGCTTTTAAGAATATAGGTAAGTACCTACCTACATGCCAAATACTTACTAGAATTTATTTTTAACTTTTTAGTTGGTAAGTATTTAAGAGTAGGTGTGATGTTTTAAAATATTCTACGGATATGTAAAGTGCTCCTCAAGACGAATCAATCAAACCCAAACTCAATGGATTCAGATTTAATTCAGAAGTTCCTATAGCTATTTTCCGTCTCCATCATCAGACCAGCTCCATGGTACCATACCATTGTATTGTCACCGAAGATACATGAGTACACCATATTTAAATCCAAATTCCTAACCGACATCTAGAAGTGGGTCTAATTAACTTTGCAAAATTTGGTTACAGACAACGGGACAGGTAAAACTAAATAAAAGCTTGTAATGATAAAAAATAAAGAGTACCTACTACCTTCATAGTATAGTTTCTTGTCATGTCTGTTATTTCTACTTTGTCTTTCTTTCTACCTGCCATTATCTCACTTTATTGTGGGTTCGGCGCAACACACTTTTTCAAGCATGTTGCAAAAATTATTTGCCTAAGTTTTTACGACCGCCTGCCTGCCTGACGTGAACCCCCTCTGAGGGGTCCAGTCCCGGGCAAATTAAATTAGAAAATTCACTTTGCCCGACCTGGGAATCGAACCCACGACCTCCCGGTCCACAACCCATATATGCTGCCGCCTGCCACTAGACCAAGGAGGCGACTATGTATTGTTATTTCTACTTAGTAAGTACCTGTAACAAAACGAATGTACCCACGTTTCATCTAGCTCTCTCCATGCATCAGGAACACTGCGTGAACAATATCGAGTAAAAATTCGGACTCGACTCGTAACTTGTTTCGAAAAGACATCATTTATGTATATCGTGGTTAACAAACTCGAGAAGCTAGTACATGACGGTTTTTAATCTAAGGAGACAGATACTGGACCAATGTGGTATTTATAAGCCTATACTTCGTCGCTAAAACTTAATTGTACCTGCAGCGAGATTAAGAAAAGCTATCTTGAGATAATAGGCAAGTTATGATAGCACGGAGTCTGTCAACGACAAAGTGCTAACTAACGCTCTCTCATTACCCAGTCATTAAGTGAAGTGATCCGTACTAGCTATAGATCTGTGCAGATAAGTGTAGTCGATCGTGAGCGTTGGCGCGGTTCCAAACACCGCAGGCAAAGAACCTCCTCCCTCCTGGGGCTTTCTCATTTAGATACTTATGACATAACTTTTTTAATCTATGGCACCGCTTGTAGTTTTATTACCTAACTAGCTTTTGCCCGCGGCTCCGCACGCGTATTTTGTAGGACCAACGGAAAAAGCTTTTGATTTGTCGATCCGCCCTGTCGTTTTAATCTAAATATGGGCGACCCAGATATCGATTTTGAAGTTAATTGGCCCAAAAACAAAGAAAAACAAAATGGCGGCCACTTTTGACAGGTTTGACAGCGGTTCTATCGTTTTGAACCACGGCCTGACTCAGATATCGATTTTTAAGTCAATCGGCCCAAAAACAAAGAAAAACAAAATGGCGGCCGCATTTGACAGGTTTGACAGTGGTCCTGTCATTTGGAACCACGGGGCGACTCAGATATCGATTTTGAAGTCAATCGGCCCAAAAACAAAGAACAACAAAATGGCGGCCACTTTTGACAGGTTTGACAGCGGTTCTGTCGTTCTGAACCACTGCGTGACTCAGATATCGATTTCGAAGTCAATCGGCCCAAAAACTAAGAAAAACAAAATGGCGGCCGCATTTGACAGGTTTGACAACGGTTCTGTCGTTTGGAACCACGGCGTGACTCAGATATCGATTTTGAAGTCAATCGGCCCAAAAACAAAGAAAAACAAAATGGCGGCCACTTTTAACAGGTTTGTCAGCGGTTCTGTCGTTCTGAACCACGGCGTGACTCAGATATCGATTTTCAAGTCAATTGGCCCATAAACAAAGATAAACAAAATGGCGGCCGCATTTGACAGGTTTGACAGCAGTTCTGTCGTTCTGAACCACTGCGTGACTCAGATATCGATTTCGAAGTCAATCGGTCCAAAAACAAAGAAAACAAAATGGCGGCCGCATTTGACAGGTTTGACAGTGGTTCTGTCATTTGGAACCACGGGGCGACTCAGATATCGATTTTGAAGTCAATCGGCCCAAAAACAAAGAAAAACAAAATGGCGGCCACTTTTGACAGGTTTGACAGCGGTTCTGTCGTTCTGAACCACTGCGTGACTCAGATATCGATTTCGAAGTCAATCGGCCCAAAAACAAAGAAAAACAAAATGGCGGCCGCATTTGACAGGTTTGACAGCGGTTCTGTCGTTCTGAACCACTGCGTGACTCAGATATCGATTTCGAAGTCAATCGGCCCAAAAACAAAGAACAACAAAATGGCGGCCACTTTTGACAGGTTTGACAGTGGTTCTGTCGTTCTGAACCACGGCGTGACTCAGATATCGATTCTGAAGTCAATCGGCCCAAAAACAAAGAAACAAATTTTCAACCCCTATTTCATCCCTTTGTAGTATAAAAATGTATCACACCCCATTTCTATCTTTAGCGCTACTATCTATCTAACTATCCTCATACCAACTTTCTTAAAAATCCGTTTAGCGGTTTCTAGATTCCCATAAAAACTTTCATCCCCTATTTCATCTCATTAGGGGTTGATTTAAAAAAGTAGCCCATTTGTGTCTTTAAACTCAAAGATATGCACTATCCCATACTAAATTTCATAAAAATCCATTAAGTGGGCCTTAAATTCCTATACAAACGTTCATCCCCTATTTCATCCCATTAGGGGTTGATTTAAAAAAGTGGCCCATTTGTATCCTTAAATTCAAAGGTATCCACTGTCCCATACCAAATTTCATAAAAATCCAATAATTGGACCTAAAATCCACATACAAACTTTTAACCCTTATTTCATATAGGGGTTGATGAAAAAAAATGAAGTACCCCATTTTAATCCCTAGGGTCAAATGTATCCTCATACCAAATTTCATCAAAATCCATTAAGCGGTTCCAAAATTCCCATACAAACTTTCATCCCCTATTTCATCCCTTTAGGGGTTGATTTAAAAAAAATAAAGTACGCTATGTCCGTCCTTGGGGTTAAAAGTACCCACATACCAAATTTCATCAAAATCGGTTCAGCGGTTTAGATGGAAAACGCCACAGACAGACAGACAGACAGACAGACAGACAGACAGACAGACAGACAGAGTTACTTTCGCTTTTATTATTTAGTAAGGATTTTGTGAAGATTTCCAGTTGTTAAACTTACCTGGTTAAAACGCCAGTAACTCCTTATGTTATAAGCGAAGTTTAAAATTAATCAATGGATTTTAACAAGATTATAACATTATCCATGAATTTTCCACTGAATTTTTTTTTTTTATTTTTGTTTCTACCTGCCTTTTTCCTCAACACAACACTCTTTTCAAGCATGTTGCAGAAAGGATTAGGCTTAGTTTTTACGACTGGCTGGCTGCCTGACGATTACCCCCCCTTAGGGAAATCCATTCCTGAACAAATAATACTAGAAAAACACCCCACCCGACCTGGGAATCGAACCCACCCTCCACTACAATAATTTATTTCTAAAAATCGCCTCTTTTGTTGCTGGGTATTTTTTACTCTGAACAACTCTTGAATAGTCTGAACTACCCAAACATTGTTTTACTAAACATAAATAGGAAAAGTTGGGGAAAAATCCACAGAATTTTTGCTATAAGTAAGGTTATTTCAACTCGGGCTGCTGCAACATGTTGCATAAATAACCGGTGTGAATCAAACAAAACAAATAACCGTCGCGAATAACCGTATAACGTAGTTAACGCAATAATATCCCAATATTTTTTAAGATTAATCAAAAGATTTCCTAGAAAATATCCTCAATATATCGTAAATGGAGACACCTTCTGTTGGTAGATTCACTCTTTAACCCGTTCGAGGCGGCATATATACATATATGTTATATAAGCGTTTCGGCCACCGGTGCCCGTTATCCCGGCATCCTGTGGGCCACAAAGTGACTTATTTTCAGGGAAAAGTAGCTTGAATTATGTGAACTTTTTAATTATAAGTTATAACTTATAATAAGAACTAATCACAAGGATTAAAAAAACAACATATCAAGCTGTCATGACGAATGTATTTAGTATACGTTACCATATTAATACAATAATTCAAAATATAAAACAAATATTGGAAGTAATCATACAACAGAACTAACACTACATTGTATAATCTACCGTAACATGCAAAAATTACATACGTCAGCGTAAAGCTTAAATAATATTATTCACTAACACCTACATAGCTTCTACTTCATTCTTCGTCACAGTTACGTTTGTGGGAATTATGCCATTTTTTAGGAAGTTCTGAAACAACAAATAATCACATGTAATAAGAAGTTATTAATGTAAAGAAAATTACGTAAAGTTATTCGGCACCCGCGACAGCTGCCTAAACTGTTATAGGAAATATCATACTTTACAGCGCAGTCTGTGTGAGTGTAGAGTCGATAGTCGACACTACCTGCGGGTACATGTAGTGGTCGACAAGTGTTACCTCCTGCATGGCGCCGTGCGGGTAGGCGGGGTAGTCGTGCGCGGCTCGCTGCAGCGGCACCATCTTGTCGGGGTGACAGTGCAGTCTATGTGAGTGTAGAGTCCACAGTCGACACTACCTGCGGGTACATGTAGTGGTCGACAAGTGTTACCTCCTGCATGGCGCCGTGCGGGTAGGCGGGGTAGTCGTGCGCGGCTCGCTGCAGCGGCACCATCTTGTCGGGGTGACAGTGCAGTCTATGTGAGTGTAGAGTCCACAGTCGACACTACCTGCGGGTACATGTAGTGGTCGACAAGTGTTACCTCCTGCATGGCGCCGTGCGGGTAGGCGGGGTAGTCGTGCGCGGCTCGCTGCAGCGGCACCATCTTGTCGGGGTGACAGTGCAGTCTATGTGAGTGTAGAGTCGACAGTCGACACTACCTGCGGGTACATGTAGTGGTCGACAAGTGTTACCTCCTGCATGGCGCCGTGCGGGTAGGCGGGGTAGTCGTGCGCGGCTCGCTGCAGCGGCACCATCTTGTCGGGGTGACAGTGCAGTCTATGTGAGTGTAGAGTCGACAGTCGACACTACCTGCGGGTACATGTAGTGGTCGACAAGTGTTACCTCCTGCATGGCGCCGTGCGGGTAGGCGGGGTAGTCGTGCGCGGCTCGCTGCAGCGGCACCATCTTGTCGGGGTGACAGTGCAGTCTATGTGAGTGTAGAGTCGACAGTCGACACTACCTGCGGGTACATGTAGTGGTCGACAAGTGTTACCTCCTGCATGGCGCCGTGCGGGTAGGCGGGGTAGTCGTGCGCGGCTCGCTGCAGCGGCACCATCTTGTCGGGGTGACAGTGCAGTCTATGTGAGTGTAGAGTCGACAGTCGACACTACCTGCGGGTACATGTAGTGGTCGACAAGTGTTACCTCCTGCATGGCGCCGTGCGGGTAGGCGGGGTAGTCGTGCGCGGCTCGCTGCAGCGGCACCATCTTGTCGGGGTGACAGTGCAGTCTATGTGAGTGTAGAGTCGACAGTCGACACTACCTGCGGGTACATGTAGTGGTCGACAAGTGTTACCTCCTGCATGGCGCCGTGCGGGTAGGCGGGGTAGTCGTGCGCGGCTCGCTGCAGCGGCACCATCTTGTCGGGGTGACAGTGCAGTCTATGTGAGTGTAGAGTCGACAGTCGACACTACCTGCGGGTACATGTAGTGGTCGACAAGTGTTACCTCCTGCATGGCGCCGTGCGGGTAGGCGGGGTAGTCGTGCGCGGCTCGCTGCAGCGGCACCATCTTGTCGGGGTGACAGCGCAGTCTGTGCGAGCGTAGTGTGGACGCGTACGCGAACCGCTCCTCGCACCACTTGCACGTAAGCGGCTTGTCGCCCGTGTGCGTGTACATGTGTACCTACAATACACACATTATTATACTGCGTGTACATGTGGACCTGTGAATTGTAATACACGAATTATACTTGCTCTATGCGCCATAAAGTCGGGAGATTTGCTGTATAAAAATGGCACCACCTAGTCAGTCGTAAAGTATATATGTGGTGTTTACGGAGAAATATCGACTGTTTAGTGTACCGTGAAGATACCGATGAGAAACTTTGTAATGAGACCGTGAGCGTATTCAAAAGTGTCACTCGTCAATGGTCTAAGAAGGGTACAATCTTTAGAGGTCGACGAAACAAGGTAAATAAAAAAAATACTTTATGAATATAGCATGGAATATATGTATACCTTAAGTGTCTGTCTCCTCTTGAACGCCTTGTTACAATATGAGCAGACGTGCCGGAGCTTGTCCTCGTGCACCAGCAGATGCTTGCGCAGCGTGCGTCGGCTGTTCAATATGCGTCGGCAAATGTAACACTCGTACGACGTCTCGTCGTGTATGTCCATGTGAGTCTTCAAGTTTGAATAAGTTTTAAAACTGTAATGTTTTTTTTATTCATTATTTATTACTTATAAAAACATTTTCGCTTATCTTTTCGCTAAGATTAGCCTATCACTTTTTCCTTGCGTTACATTGTATAAAATGAAAGGGACAACCTATGGTTAAAGATAAGCAGTGCTTAAATATTTTTATAAGTAAGGGGCAAGGCCGCGGACACGAACTCAACGGGAGTTAAGCAGCGGCGGCGGCGGCACGGGGGCGATGCGTTTTCAATGCATAGATTTAAATGGAACTGGCCTCGAAGGCAGATGAGTGGAGAGCGGCGCGACAACCGGTCTAGCAATACGTTGCAGCACCGCTCCTGCGCCGCCGCCGTCGCCGCTCCGCTCCCGCTGAGTTCGTGTCCGCAGCCTAAGCCTCATAATATAAAAACAAAACACTACCGTAATACTAAACGTTTTTCAAGTGGATGTGTTGTGTGATATTTTGTACTATTGCCCCCAATCACATCTGGGACGGAACTAAGATCGGCGAAATGTGGGTGTTCTAGTTCGCTAGTGTGCCTCTGTCTACCCCTTCGGGGATACAGGCGTGAGCTTATGTTATGTTTATGTTATTTTGTACTCGTATGTAAGTAAAGACGATGCATCACGGCAATGGTAACTAACGGTTTGTTGCACTTCCCGCAGACGAATGGCTTGTCGTCGCTGTGTATGGCGCGGTGCTGGCGCAGCTCGCCGTTGGTGCCGCACGCGTACCCGCACAGGTCGCACACGAACCCCTTGATCTTGTCGTGCACCACGCGCTTGTGCGACGACGCCGATGAACGGGTTGTGAACCTGAACACATTTTCGTAATATTTTTATATTTTGTTCAGTGTAAAAAAGGATAAGATTTTGTTTGTTTTTCGACAGATTTCGAACAAAGGAGCCTCTGTATTTTTAAGGTAAAAACTTATTTAGCATCGTTGCGACTTGAAAGTCGATGAAACTAAAAAGCGACAGTAAACAGAGACAGCCACATAAATTCATAAGATTGAACATGGGAGAAAATGAGATAGGAAGCATTTATGTGCGCATGCGTAGTACAAAGTTTGGGAAAAAGCATTACACAACCATGGTGTTTTGTAAATTTTACATTCGTCTCATCATCTTGAAGCCAAAATTTTTGAAGGTCGCACTTCTACCACACGTGAATTTCACACATGTTATTTTTTATGTAAGTATGTTACGGAATATCTCCACCAGACGTGGACCGATTTTCATGATTTTTTTTTGTGTTGAATATAGCTTATTCAAAGGGTGTTCCCATATAAATTGGTCACGATCAGATAAGTTTTAAACTCAGTCTGTTAAGTTTTTAAACTTGTGATTATTATAATATGCCTTCCTAGGTAAATGTTCTCATATTAATTGTTATTTCTTATTCAAAGATTATTATTAATTTTACAGCTGTTATACTAACTTTAAATTGCATACATCACAGTGATATATTTTTCTATCCTCAATAGGTATATGTGATCTCTCATGTGATTTCAATGCATCTTTTGAATTGAATATTTTTTCACAAGACGAACAGCAATATCTCCTCTCGGCTTTTGGTATGTGCCTTATTTTATGCTTATTCAATGCTGCTAACGATTTCGTAATCCGTGGACATCTATCACATCTGACAATTAAAAAATACTTTGTAAAGTAAGCAGGTTTTAAATATATCAGCATACTTATAACATAAATACCTGTATATTAACAAAAGTAACGGTAACGACAAAATATGTAAATCTAATTCAGACAAAACGTTTTAGCTAATTATACCGGTAAGTATTAACGATGAATCTACTTATATGTAGCTGTAGGTGCCATTGTTTCTCAATAAAAAGACGAATTGACGTTTTACATTATTATCTACCTAAGTACTGTTAGTTAAAACTTAAGAAAATCTGCCTAGTGCTGAAACGAAGTGATGTCGTTATTTAAAATATATTCGAATACTATTCAAATATATTATAACTGCCTGACTGCCTCGGTGGCGTGGTGGTATTTTGGTACGACTACGGTTCTGAGGTCTCGGGTTCGATCCCCGGGTCGGGCAAAGTGATATTGGATTTTTCCATATCAGCTCGGAGTCTGGAATTTGTGCCCGATATGGTGATAGGCTCGCCCCCTATCACATCTGGGACGGAACTAAGCTCGGCGAAATGTGGGTGTTCTAGTTCGCTAGTGCGCCTCTGCCTACCTCTTCGGGGACTCAGTCTTATGTTATGTTATGTATGTTGAATACTATTCCAACAATAGGACCAAAGTAAGCTCTCAACAAGACAATATTGTACTTACGCAAAAACATTAGGGTTTTTATGGTCTTGTATGTGTTTGTACATCACTGATTTGGACTTAAGTGTAATACCACATATACATTTTACAACTGGTACTGTTTTATGAACTCTTTGACAATGTTCCTTCAGCGTGTACCAACTTGAATGTTTCTTCTCGCATTTAACACATACAAACCTGAAATACATATTTCCTGATGACGTCATTGCAAATACACTTAACATATTTTGTAAGCAATGGAACAGTTACAGTTACGAAACGGAATGATGTTGAGATTATATTTTTACAAAAATAGAATGGCCATTTCATGAAAAGGAACATTGTTTCCACACATTCTATTCCTTTTCGAGCACTGGGGGTGACTCCTGACGGTCGATTCGATTGTGATTTCGATTTGGTACCATTTATTGACTTAAAATTCCAGCGAAATCGACTTATAAAGTGCGCGAATATTGCATAATATTCGAGAACTTGTCATTTGATAAATTTAAATGTGAAATTAATTTCAACTTTTTAACTCGATTTCGGCGGAATTGTAAGTCAATAAATGAAACCGAATTGAATTTAAGTTTGAATCGAGCATCAGGAGTTACCCCCCTGGTTGTAAGTTCAGTACAGTCGGAATATAATGCCTGCCATATCATGCAAGCACATTAATCTAAGTATCCAAGACATATGTATATCATTGTATTTATCTCAAATATACTTACTGAACAAAATCTTTAATATTAAGGCTAGCATATTTAGATTTATCTTGGTCTTCTTCTTTCTGCTCGTTCATCTCGTCTTTTCTAAGTATTTTACTCTCTAACTTATGATCAGACACATGTTTGTAAAGAACACTCTTTGATCTTATTTCAAACCCACAGACACAGAAGATAACCGGCTTACTTTTATGGAATTTAGAGTAATGATAATTTAAATCACTCCATGTCTTCATTTTGTGCTCACAAAAACTGCACTCAAGCCTAAAATTAAAAACATTCAGTTATTTAGAATTCTTAACTGTATATGTACGAGATTAATCGGAAAGGGTGTAGAAGACTGTGAGCAACATAATGTATTGCTGGTATATATTTCTACAATAGGTGCCACATCTCAGTAATGGCACATTTATTTTATTTTTTATTTTAAAAACACAACTCTATCTCACGATTGCGAAGTGGTGAAATATACGCCGCGTCGCGTCACCTCCTTAGAGTTTATGTTCTGTGCGCGTCACCCGTCCGCACGATGGTGCGCAATCGTTTGAATTACGATGTAGGCACCAACTATATGCATAGTTTAATTATTCTTGACTAGGACTTATGCGGCACATTGTCAGTACCTAGATAATCCACAACTAAATAATAATAATGAAAAAAATTAATAGACACCAAAATAACGATTACACATTAAACTTCCATTAAACTTTGACAGCCTCCGTGGCGCAGCGGGCGAGTAGCCGGCAGTGAAACGTGAGGTCGCGGGTTTGATTCCCGCACCGAGACAAATGTCTGTGTGGCCCATATATATTTGTTTCAGGTCTGGGTGTGTTGAGACCGAAAGTCTCTCGTAGTTTCTGATACCTGCGATACAGGTTATACCTAGTGTGGGGTCAGGACTATGTATGTGACTGTTGCCTGTTGGGTGTATTTATTTATTTATTTAGAAACAAAAAATAATCATTATTCATTATACTGACTTGACAAAATCTTTGACTTTTAAACTTGGTCTTCTGAGGAGTTCTTTGAACTGTGGAGTATCTTTGCCAATTATGGGTCTTCTTATGATTTTCTTTTCTTCTACATTCTTGAGTGATGCAATAGCTATGTTGTCCAGAGAGTCATCATCGTCATCATCAATAACATTGTCATCTTCATGGAAACCATCACTAGCTTGGTAGCCTAACAAGTCTGACAAAGATCCAGTGTTAAGTACACCTAGATATAAAAAATACATCATAATGATATTATGATAAAATAATATAAAATAATAAAAGACAGTATAATATGAAGCAAATACATTACAAATAATTAGTTATGGTACTCACTTGCAAGATCTTCTGCACTTGTTTCATCTTTGACCTAAAAATAAAAATTTTGTGTGAATTTTGCGATGAATATACACGCCTCTCCACAGCATAGGCACATAGCAATTTATATCCATATGGTTGATTATAGCTGAATTGTAATCTTTTCATGATCTTCCTTTTCACTTGCCTCGCCTCAATGTGGGGTTGGTGAAACACTTTTTCAAGCGTGTTGCAGAAAGAATTTGGCTTAGTTTTTATGACCAGCAGCCTGCCCGACTTCAACTCCACCTCTGGAGGATCCAGTGCCACACAAATCATGTTAGAGAAACAACCCACCAACCTGGAAATCGAACCTAGGCCCCCAGGTTTACTTGTATACACTGCCAACAGACCAAGAGGGCTACTATGTAACCTTTTCATGATATTGATTTTTTTCTCAAAAATTATTAATTGCCTATTTTTAACATCTATCATGAGTACTTAACATAAACCTTCTGTGAAGAAAAAAATACGAACAACTCAAATAGAGTACAAGTTAGCCATCATAAATACCTCCGATTTAATTATAGGTTCATCAAATGAAACTTGACCATCTTCAACTTTGATTTGTAAAGATTCATCCACAAACATTTTCCTAAGTATTTCCTGAGTTTTGTAGCACTCCAAAATAAACAGTTGAAATGAAACCATTTTTTCTTCACAATTTAAACAGATTCTAGTAGGCAGGTTATCATTCTCATAAATCTGAAATGTATTAAAAAAGAATATTACAGTATTTTGATGTTAACCTACGAATACCAAATTCTTAATTTTCATTGCATGACAAAATCTGCAATACACTGCAGTACACCTATATTATAGATACGTACCATAATTTGTACAAAATCTTTTATTAACTTCAGAACATTTTTATTGCTTTCCTCGAGCAAATCTTTCGAAAACTCATCTTTATTTGCACAAAGTCTACACAAATCTTTCATGTTGATAGCCATTGCGAACACAATTTTTGATCTAGGATATAATATACTTCATAGCATCATTAGCATAGTTTAAATTGTTCACTAAAGTCCTTGATGAATAATATACTTTACAAAACTTAATTTCAAAAACTCCATAACATTTTCTTTCACCAAACAGCAGAGATACACAATAAAAAACATTTGATTGGCCAGTGGCCACGGTCCACGGTAGTCTTGTAGTTCGCGAACGAACTAGTTCTAAAGAGCACTCTTATCGACGCGAAAAAAAAAAAAAAACTATTTTTTTATAAGAGCGAAATACACAGGGCCTTACTTATCATAAAAGCAGTTTACCTGAGAAATGGCAAAAAATAGTCTGTGAGTCTGTCCCTTTTATTTTCAAACAATGTGACACAAGGAAAAAAGCGACAGACTATTCTTAGCCATTTCCTCAGATAGGATGTATTTAAAAGTAAGGCCTCATATTAGAGACGAAATTGACGAACTATCAACTAATAAAGCGAACTAGTTCGCTGGGGAAGGCCCTGTGGAAGGGCCGAACTCAAGTGAGTAGTGATCTTAGGCATTATAAAACAGTACAATATACGATATATTACTGATGTAGTAATATATCGTATATTGTAGATTTTGATTTTATTATTTAGTCTAAGGATTTTATAGACCCACATCCTTAGTGACATCTGTCAAAGTGTTAGATGGAGACATATTGTCATTTTCGGCCAGATGCCATGGCAATAATTAATTATTAAGTATGACGTCTAGTACCTTTTCCGTGTTTTAGCCGGAATAATGTCTTTAAACTCGAAAAGTGTAGTCTATTGACGGAAGCCGGTCCATAAATGTTAAGGAGTTCAATGATAGGAGTAGAAACATATATAATTATCCTTTAATGCCTGCGCTATCATATATTATTTAAAAAGACATAGTATTAATTTTCTATCATTCTATCAGATTTTGTACTCGATAAGCTGTAATCCTAGGCTGTATAGTCAATAGACAGTAGTGTGTAGTATCATAGTATGTCACAGGGGGGCTCCTATTGTCTTTTACAACCTATCGAGTATAAAATTTGATAGAATCAGCAAAAAATAAAGCTATCTCTTTTTTACTAATGGATGTCAACTCAGGTAAAGAAGGATCAATATATAAGTGTTTATTCCTATAGGCTCGCATCCGTCAATAAGCGACGCCCCCGGAATAAAGTAATAATAATACGGCAGCTGAAATGATGGTCTAGTGACGGGGGCGTGATTCATTGCGTATGGTATCGATATCGATAAAATGTTTTATATAATTATTTAAATGACGGAACTAAGCTTGGCGAAATGTGGGTGTTCTAGTTCGCTAGTGCACCTCTGCCTACCCCTTCGAGGATACAGGCGTGTTTAATTATTTCACGGTATATTCTTTTGCATTACATACGTATTGTCACACCATAAGAGGAGGCAGATACTATAATTTTCTAATTCGTATGATTAGAAAAGCTCTAGTGCGTTTAGATAACGATTTTTATAACAAACGATTTTTTGAGTTCTTCTTATGATTGACATCATCATTGAGTTAATGTTTAAAGTGCTCATTCTGTTGCTGGTGATTATATCATTGAAACTAATTGTGCCAATAATAGTCATATACTTTAACGAATTAATAAACGTAATGTTTGATAATCTTAAATAAATAAAATAAAAACAAGTAATAAATAATAAACGTACAAAAATATTCACATTTGAAAATTTATGTACTGCTTTGTAAAAACAATACAAAAATGTTTATCGATAAATCATCGACTATATTACTTTACGCACTAAACTTTCCGCCATCTTTAGCTGCCAGTCTGGTGCCAAGGTCATAGAGAGGGAACCGATCTCCTCTCTCTCTTTAATCTAAGGTGTATGTGGATTTGTGACGAAGACGCGTAATTTTTTTAAAAAAGAAAATCAAACATAAAATGGAAACGTCGGAATGGCTTTGTTTTTGGAGTTGGAGTGTTATATTTCATCGTGTAGTTATAAAGTCTTAAGTTATTTAGAAAATTAACTTCCAGTAATCTACCAGTGAGAGTAGTTTTGTGCAAAGTACAGAACTTATGTTGTAAACTTGACATTGCATTTGTCGTTAAACAAGCCGAGACTTTTAGCCAGTAAGTTTGTTTTGTTTAATCAAACAACGCAATGAATATCCATTCGCAGTACTTTGGGTCCACTGCCGCAGTCCAGTACTTTGGTTGCGGTGATATAAGTTTTGCCAAGTCTGAAGACAGTGGCTACCACTCTACCTCTACACCTGATTCAATATATGATTCTGAATCATCCAAAGAAAATATTGACCAACCAGGAAGTCCAAATCGAACTCACAGCACACCCAGAAAAAGGCGAATAGCTGAGTGCAGCAGTGGTTTCAGTTCACGCCATTATTACAATCCAGACTCTGACCCATATCCAATAACACCCATCAAAAGAAACTGCAGGCTGAATCCATGCAAAACATCATCTAAAAAGCTTGACTTTTCTGGACATCAAATTCATTCTCTTGAATGTCAAATAGGTGAGTTACAGCCAGTTAAACAGAATGTTAAGGTTCAAACAGTACAGGGTGCGTTGTTTCCGTGCCAGCAAGCCAAAAAAATAGATTGGATCAAAAATCTTTATGAACACAATATAATTCCACCTATAGAAACAATTCTGGGCTATTTACAACCTGAAGATATTTTAAACTTCACAAGAGTGAGCCCAGAATGGCTTGCTATTTGGAAATGTGCTGCAACTAAGAAAATGAAACATAAATATAAACTTTATTTAGAAAGTTTAAGACAAAATCAAGAGAATCTGTATAGACGAGTAATTCCTCGTGAACACAAAACATACATTGCAGCCAGGCAGACTCCCCCACGGAGTCCACCTGGCACACCAAGGACATATCGATTTAGAAAGTTTATCAAGGTGAGTGTTGAATCATTATTTCTGGTCTAATTAATAGATAAATATCAATAATGACATAATTATGTCATAGATCTTCTTGTTTAATCAACATGATGTTGTTTTCATGATTTCAGTCAGCCTCATCAGACTTACGAACTCAAATGTTATGTGTTCGGTGCTCTGATCCAGCCAAGGTGACAACAGAAGATTCCGGAGAACAATGGGTATTGTGTACAAACATGTTATGCTCATACGAGTTTTGCGTTAGCTGTAAGTGCCCAAGACACCCAGACAAAAAGTGTTTCCAATATGATCTCAATGGTCCCAGTCCTTCAAAGAGAAAGAAAACACCGTCTGTTGTAGGCAGTAAAAACAGTCGAAAGAACTTGCGCCGTCTGTGATTCATCACAAAACAATCTTAATTCCAATTTGATATTGAATCTTACTTTTAAAACATGTTTTTGTGATTGTAATATAGTTATTGTGTTTTTCCTTTATAGTTAATAAGTACTTTATCAAAGGACTTTTAGTTAAAGGTGTTTTAGGTTAATATGTTTTGGGTATTCCTTAAAATTCCCGCTTCTGTTAGTTTTTATAAATACATCTTATTATTTAATATTCCCAGTGACATTCGCAGAAGCTTAAGGATTTTGTGAGACTGATATTTTAATTACTCTTGTCCTGTAATTTTAATTATAATTTTACTTACAATTTAGTGCCTATGATTTTTTGGGTGTTAATATGCTGGACATTTTGTTGTCACTCACCACTAAGCTTATTACTTCACATAATAGCCATTATTTATTGGACAAGGCCAATACACATTGAAAGGTAGAGTTGTAAAAACATATTTCTCAGCTATTGTTAAATGATCTTTAACTTATATTAATAAAGATGAATTTGTATTGAGCTAATTAACAACTTTAGCTCAGTGACTTTTTAATTGTATTACACTATTTATGTTAGTAAATGATCATTCTTTTTCAACACATGAGCCCACATTATCATCATAGTATACCACCAAAGCAGTATGATTTTTAAATAAGCCAAAAACTATTTGTCATAGCCAGTGAGACACATTATAGTGATAACATGACTGCACAGTTAAGAACCGTGCATGTTTATATAACATAAAATAGGTTGGATAAAATCTTGTGGGTGAGACACATACTCTCTTTATTTTTTAATAACTTTTGGATTTATCCAGTGTAACTATTATTATCAATTACAAGAAATACTATCAATTCCAGACTAAAGAAATTGTATGCTGTAATTTATAATAATAGAGTTATAATCTCATTAAGTTTTTTGTTTCATCTGTGAAATTCTATTCACCCTGTTCCACTCTGTATTTGTTTTATTAATAAGACGCCAGTGTAACCACATTCATGCTGATTCATAATCTTCAGAGACAGTAAGCTTGTAATTTTTACCCAATGATCTAAACAATCCATGCCATGATTTAATATAGATTGACATCACATATTTTCTTTTTTAAATCAGGTTGTTAGGGACATTGAATTTGAGACTATGATTATTACATGTTACTTTAGTGCCAGTTAATTCAATAGATTTTTTTTATTGAAGATATAAAAAAATGATGCAATCACATCACACCCGAACTATACTTATTTTGAGTTACATCTAACAAACCAATTGGTTAGCCCCGTTCGAATATTATATTGATTACACAAGACAATCAAAGCCAGTCAAATCAAAACCAGCCAAGCCTAGTCAGTAGACTAGGTGGAGAATAATTTTAGAGATTTTAACTTCTTGACAGCTAAAAAGGTCTAAGTGTCATGTTCACCATACAATCATTAAAATCGGCTTTTATTCTGAGCAATTGGTCTAGGTCTCATGTAAAATTTGTGAAGTGGCGGTTAGCCCTTTTTGGCTGCCAAGCATAGTTTTAAGCTAATAATATAAATCTGATTCATAGTAATTGCCAATTTTACAATATTTACTTAAATTTATTTTAATTATTATTGTCCGAGTAAGTTAATTATTTCAAGCAAGATTTGGATATGTATTTATAATTATCTGTTGAGCCTTTTTTATTATTCCTTATTTTATGTGTACTTGAAATTTCTGTGAAACGTAAAGATTACAATTAAAGTAAATAGGTATATCTGGAGTACGTTAGGTTTTTCATTCTATGTTTTAAAGACCAAAAAAAATATTTGTGCTCACCTCAACACATTGAAATAATAATTTGCTTTTCCTTTTGATTGTTATCAGTGGACCTAGCCGAGTGGTTTATGCGCTATTCGAATAGAACAGTAAATGTATGGGAATGAGATAACAGTACGCTATATAAGCGTTCTCTAATGTCAATCCCATACATTTATTCTATTCGACTAGCGCCTAAGCCACTTGGCTAAGCCCGCTGATTAGGCTAGGTTTTCTAAGTCAGTTCGTAATTTAAATAAACACACTTTTTCAAAATATCTTAATTAAAGTCCAGGGATAGCAAACATTTCTGAAAGGTTTTAATTGGCGTTTGAAAACAGAGGAATAAGTATGTAACAGTGACCTCTATCGTCAATTAAAAAGATAAGAAATGGTTACTGTCAATTAATTTAAAATTACTTAGTCGCCAAGCCATTATGTGCCATATTGTTTTATTACATATCTACTGTCTCCTATAAATTGTGTACCAATAATTCGCTATCACTGTTATATGTAATTCGTATTTCTGCATAGGTACGATTTTAAAAAACTAACCAGAGTATCGGCTCTACATACTCTGACTGTAAATAATAGGTTTATTATGTTTTTTCATATCAAGATGTGTCGTGAGAATCTTCATTTTTTTTTTTCGATTCAGCGTGCCGTGTGTTTTTCTTTAATAATTTTGTGTTAGGTCTTAGAAAAAAAAATATTAAAAAATGTTTCGGCTAGCCTTACTGTGATTGTACCTGCGTCATTTTTCCCCCTTAGGTATTAATCTCGTTTACGACGATAATTAAAGCCGTCTTATGGCCGGTTTCAATAAACGATCTCAGTTGAGAGTGCAGATAGATCGCGATTATGAACCAATCAATTCAAGTCATTTGACGGAGTCATGTTCAAACTGTGTTCTTATTGTCTAATTTTTGTATTTTTGGCTCGCCCCTATCACATCTGGGACGGAACTAAACTAGGCGAAATGTGTTTGTACTAGTTGGCTAGTGCGCCTCTGGCTACCACTTCGGGGATACAGGCGTGAGCTTAGGTTTGTTATGTTAATTTTTGTAATCTATGCGCATTTTAACTGAGATTGTTTATTGGAACCGGGCGTTAGAGAACTGTTGAAAACTGCAACCGTCGAATGTTCTACCGCTGTAACTTTTAAGTAAAAATATATGTAATTTTTGCTGTGGCAGCAATTTTGTATAATTACATATTTTGTGTGAATGATGTTATTAGGAATATATCTAATCATTTTAAAGGCCATTCAACCAGTTATTGTATTTTATGCACTGAATATATAAATTGTATTGTATAAATGTAAAAACTGACTATAATGTAAAAAGGTTTTATACACCTGCTTAGTGAAGAATCTTGACTCAAGACCATACGGTAGGGTCGAGTATGAAAAACATTCAGATTTCTAGGTTTATTACATTGTCAATGTGGTGTCGGAAAAATAAGTATTTGTATTATAACTAGTTTTCAGATTTGAGCTGATTTTGGTTATCAATGGACGTCGTATTTTATAAGTAATTAATTACTACATTTTTTGATTAATTACTCCATATAGTCACAGTAAAGTTGCTTAATCTTGATTAGACATAAACAGGAGTTTAGTGAGGTTTGATTGACAAGTAACGGGGAAAGCACTAAACTCTGAGACTGCACATGACGAAGTGGGTTTCCCCCCTCGATTCGATGTTAGCACTGAGGGTGACGATATTGAATGTAAATAATAACAAAAAAATATTTCATGTACTTGAAATGCCATTCCAAACCAAATGCGAGTTATGGGTATTTATTTACTTTAGGTTTTTAGATAAAATAGAAATAAAAATCACATTATTAAGTACATTTTAGTGCCATTAAATATTAAATTAGTTTCCTCACTTTTGTTTTAAAGCAAAAAATGTCACATCACTAGAAATATAACATTGCAGTTACAATTTATTTTAGTTACGTTTCTGCCAGAAATAAGCGAGAACAGTGCATTGTGCAAGAAAGAAAATGATTACAATTTTCTTTACCTCCCTTATGGCGCGTACACACCGGCCGAACGAAGGCGAAATAATCTATATCTGTTTCATTCACACAACAGCGAAAGTTTATTTGTGTGAACGCAACAGTCATAGATTCTTTTGCCTTCGTTCGGCCGTTGTGTACCCGCCATTAGCGAGCTGCGCTCGAATGGTTAAACAATAATCATAGCATAATATCAAGCTGAAAGATTATTTTGTATGATGCGCATCTGTATACGAGCTCGTTTCGAGATCCGTAAATCAAGATCCTGGTAAAGTTTATGACGAAAATACAAGACTGATATGAGATTTTTAACATTACTAAAACAAGACATGTTTATTGACGGTACATACAAAAGACTAGATAGTTTTGTAAGAAAATATAGTCGTAGGATTTTTTTTAATTGTGAATAATATGTTCATTTCGAATCTAAGATTTTTTATTTTAATGCTGATCGGTGTATTAATATTCAACATTTATATGGTGCCTTTCTGATGATTAAATATATTTGTAAGTCTAACAAGCCCTAAATTACTAATACTCATCGAAGCTTATCTATACGTGCATAAATCCCCTTCCTACAAAACAAACTCATCTGTAATCATTGTATGGTTAGTTTCCTATTCATCGTCTTCACTACCGTCCGGTTCCAATAAACAATCTCAGTTCGAATGTGCAGATAGATTACAAAAATTAGCCAATAAGAACACTTTGAAAATGACTACGTTAAATGACTTGATTTGATTGGTTCATAATCGCGATCTATCTGCACTCTAAACTGAGATCGTTTATTGAAACCGGCCGTAAAAGTATCGCATAAGTACGTTGTATCTAAGAAAGCATTGATTGCTGATTAATTTAAATTCCTTGTCTGTGGTTTCAAATTTGATTGTTTTTATTTAAAAGTTAAATTATATAGAACAAGAATTTAGAATATGTCGATAAACATTAACCGTTCTTCTAATAAACGTTGTTTAACTCTTATAATGATAGAACTGCTTATGACTTATCATCTCGTATGAACGTACTGAAGTTAGTCACTTTACAATCTTTGTACTCACTGTACTGTAGATACTTACGACAGCCACAAAACGCATGCTCACCATTCATGTAAACCTCTCGACTATATACCGACCACTACAAACCTTATTGTACGGCTTTAGGAAACGGACGGGGTAGTGGCGATTCGTGGCTTGTAATAACTACCTGCGACAGTCGCGTGGCAGATCCGTAACTGTCATTTGCGACGATAGTTTATCTCTTAAATACTAGATTTTACAGAAAACGCCTTTAAACACACTGTCGTTGCAAATAACAAGTGTATGCAAATTGTAACTCTCAGTAGCGGCAATTTATGGCATCCGCAAGTGAGAATTATCTTGAAATAACAACTAAAATAATTGCTACAGTGACTAACTTTAGAATGGCTAGAAACATTGACGAAAGCTTCAAGTGCTTTACAAAGTTTATTAGTAAGGCCCGTACTTCGCTAAAATTCATGACATTTTTATTGATATTCGTAATTCTATTCATTGGAAATTGTTTTATCTCTTATTTTACCATGACAATAATATTTTAATTGTAAATAATGTAAAATACTCGCTTATCTATTTTTGTGATTCTTTTTATAAGGTTAATATAAGACTTTTTTAAGATAATATCTTTTACTTATCACCTTAAACCACAACCCCAGCCCGCCTAGCATGCGCGCCACAAGAACATTTTGTCTACGCTTTTTGTCCTGTTATAACCGGTTTTCTCTATTTGTCTACGGACACTAACATGCGTCCTCGTTTATTTCCATACAATATTGTAGACAACACGTTGACAACATCTCGACTATCGATTATCGGGATATCTCATGGCGCGCATGCTAGGCGGGCAGGAGTTTTTGTGAATAATAAACCACATATTAGATTAGCGAAAGATAACATAAGCTCACGCCTGTATCCCCGAAGAGGTAGGTGCAATAGCGAACTAGTACACCTACATTTCGCCGAGCTTAGTTTTGTCCCAGATGTGATAGAGGGCGAGCCTATCGCCATATCGGGCACAAATTCCAGGCTCCGACTGATATGGAAAAATCCAATATCACTGCCCGACCCGGGGATCGAACCCGAGACCTCAGGACGGTAGTCGTACCGAAATACAACCACGCCACCGAGGCAGTCAATTAGCGAAGATAAGGTTCTACATAATAAAACAACCACTAACAATGGACTATTTATTTTGATATTATCTTTAATATTTACAAATATCTTGACACTTATCACTAAATAACAACACAGTCCTATTACTCCACCGATGTTCCATTAATTACAGACAAAATTCGTAGTATTAGCATTAAAAAATAATAAAATAAATTAAGACGTAGGTACTAGAGGATGCTAATTAAGGCACTGTTGGTTTAATCCTAATGGTGAAAAGGTAATTTACCCTGGAAGTCCTCGATTATTCATGCTTTAAAAATCTTTATACTTGTTTTTTTTTGTTTATTTTGTGGATGAAATGTATAAAATGTTGTTTGCTTCTGACTTGGCAATAATGATGATCACTATTTCTAATGTCTTATTGCATCATGATATCATCATGATAAAAATAGCATACTTTTGTAAATTCCAAATATGTGTAGTAGCATGAGTATTCCAGGTAGGTTGACTCGATCGTGCTATAGTCTAGGTATGATTGTCATGACTTGTCGGTGGTACCATTACGCTTCATATTCGACTGTGTCATTTTTCAACCTAGTCCCATGACGAATTTAGGTATTTGGTAGGCCACTTGAGGTATTTGCATTAACATTGACATCCTGTAAGGAACAGAAACATTTTATATGGTAATTATTTAAATAAGTACAAAATTATTCGCATGCCGTAGTCGATCTACAGCTTGAACGGTTTTTTAAACAAGGTAAGTAAATACTATTTGAAGAAGATTAGAATAACGTATTAACAGCTTTGTTTTATAAGTTATATAAAATGGTTACAAATAAAATAGCTTGTTAATTTGGCTTACAACTTTCACCTCTAGTTGCAAATAACTAAATGCCTACCTATATCATCTAACAGATTATATATCTCATCATCATCAGCCATAGGACGTCCACTGCTGAACATAGGCCTCCCCCAAATATTTCCAGATCGACTTGTTGGAAGCGGCCTGCATCCAGCGTATTCTTGCGACTTTATATATTTACATAATAAGTATTAATTTCTAAAATACCAAGTGGAAGGTGAAGGTTCCTCATTTCCTACTATAAACATAGAACGAAAAGAAGGAAATAATTATGCTAATTGTATAACAAGAGCTACGTTTTCTGACTTACCTTTCTCTGAAAGAAATGATAATGCTTATGCGTAAATATATTACAGATATAACTCGATTATGCACAAGAAAATGTGATATCGTCGGCCTAAGTAATAAAAGTCGTAACTCCGTTTATGAAAATTATCAGTTTATTTTTAAGTAATCTGTCGATGTTAGATTTAATTCAAATCTTATCTATTTCATTAGACTTTTTAGATAAGTATTAGATTCCATAGCAAAACTTGGAAAAAAATACTAAAGTTAAATAGCTACTAGAGTTGCAACTTCTGATATTAGACCGGATGATACAAAATTTAGACAATAATACATATGTTATAAAAACCAATTAGCATTAGTGTATTTAAATATGCACAATAACTAGCACCAACCTTAACTTCACTACGCCTTGTTCCTGTAAGTTAAAGCACCACCACCAACTAAACTTGTTGTACGCTAGGTTCATCGCTATAAAGAAAAATATTTACAAATTTATAAGTGATCAAAGGCATTGCGTGATTTTTATTTCCAGTTGTAAGAACCATTCCAAATATTATTTGCATCCAAACTTGATAGGGATGTTCAGAGATTTTATACAATAGACCTTAGCTATTAAGTCTTTTTAAAAATTAATCCACGGGATGTAATATAGGTACTACCGGTAATATCGGACCGGTAGTGGCGGATTTTGCATATGTAGGTAAGGCTAATTAGAACGGGCCTAGAGCTGCTAGATTTTAGAAGTAACTACGTGTCCGACTCGACTATGTGTGGGAATAGGTTTGTACATCGCATTTTCTAAAGCAGGTATTTATTTTATAAAAAGCACAGTGATAGACCGTTTTATAGCATAGAGCTGCAGTGTTATGCAACATGCATATAGTGGAAATAAGTTATTGCTCGTGCATTTTACGAACACCTGAGTCCGAGGACTTGTCGCCGTGAATTTGAAGAAGTTTTTACATTGACAATTGATAAGCTAATTTTGAAGTAATTTTATTACTTGTGTGTGCTAGAGTCATTAGAGCTAGTGCGCACGAGTGACATTACTGTTGGCTGGTCTAAACCCCTAAAGGTTTCTAACTGTCAAAAAAACTCGTACCTATTAGGGGTAGGTACTGGGAATATGTATATAAATGCAATTACTTCGCGGATAATAATATCTCCTGACCGAAAACAGTCATGGCGACATTAGTCACTCGTACGGGCTAACTTATAATTTGCGATGTTCTATACAGTGAGTGAGTTAAGGTGCGTTTCCTGCTCTTGTTTCTCTCGAAACACTGCACAAAAACATCTACATAAAACAACGTTTATGTTTCGGAACAAGCTGTCTTCTGTTCATGGAACAATACCTACAATGGACAAAAATGGGTAGTGAAACCATGTTTTGTGTAGGTGCTTTTGTATCTTGTTTCGTGAAATACAACCTGCCCGCCTAGCATGCACGCCACGAGATATCTCGATAATCGACTGTTGTCTATAACATTGTATGAAAATAAACAAGGACGCATGTTAGTGTCCACGCGGTGCGCATGCTAGGCGGGCAGGAGGCGCATTTAGAGATGCCCACCTCGATGGAGCCGCACAGCGCGCGCCGGTCGTGCGACCACCCCGACCGCGCGTCGCAGATCAACCGCTTGCGACACTCGCTGTTGTTAGAGAGCTAATGTATGTAACTCACGAGACAGAGAGTCCGTTGTAGAGCCAGGCGCGCCAGGTCTGCGGCGCGGGCGCGGCGCCGTCGATGCGCGCCTCGATGGAGCCGCACAGCGCGCGCCGGTCGTGCGACCGCCCCGACCGCGCGTCGCAGATCAACCGCTTGCGACATTCGCTGTTGTTAGAGAGCTAATGTATGTAACTCACGAGACAGAGAGTCCGTTGTAGAGCCAGGCGCGCCAGGTCTGCGGCGCGGGCGCGGCGCCGTCGATGCGCGCCTCGATGGAGCCGCACAGCGCGCGCCGGTCGTGCGACCGCCCCGACCGCGCGTCGCAGATCAACCGCTTGCGACATTCGCTGTTGTTAGAGAGCTAATGTATGTAACTCACGAGACAGAGAGTCCGTTGTAGAGCCAGGCGCGCCAGGTCTGCGGCGCGGGCGCGGCGCCGTCGATGCGCGCCTCGATGGAGCCGCACAGCGCGCGCCGGTCGTGCGACCGCCCCGACCGCGCGTCGCAGATCAACCGCTTGCGACATTCGCTGTTGTTAGAGAGCTAATGTATGTAACTCACGAGACAGAGAGTCCGTTGTAGAGCCAGGCGCGCCAGGTCTGCGGCGCGGGCGCGGCGCCGTCGATGCGCGCCTCGATGGAGCCGCACAGCGCGCGCCGGTCGTGCGACCGCCCCGACCGCGCGTCGCAGATCAACCGCTTGCGACATTCGCTGTTGTTAGAGAGCTAATGTATGTAACTCACGAGACAGAGAGTCCGTTGTAGAGCCAGGCGCGCCAGGTCTGCGGCGCGGGCGCGGCGCCGTCGATGCGCGCCTCGATGGAGCCGCACAGCGCGCGCCGGTCGTGCGACCGCCCCGACCGCGCGTCGCAGATCAACCGCTTGCGACATTCGCTGTCGCATGTGCCCCGACGGGGACTATTTTTCCAGTAATGTCTGTATTGAAAGCCAACCTTAATGTTAATAGACATAGTAACAATCCGAAAATACTATGGAGCCGGTCTTTAATCTTCATCTCGAACAAGCAATTGTATGAGGGAAATACAAATAAATAAACAGGATCAGAGCCTACCGCATCAGACATAAAGAGTTAAACTTATAAAAATGCACAGAATAAATAACTCGAATATTACTTGTAATACAGGTTGAAGAGATCTTCCTTTGAGGTCATGTCCTCGATAAACTTGTCCCAGTCTTGTGGTCGCAGCGCGGGCATCATGTACGCTGACCGGGCTGAATACAACTTGTACCATATCGGATACCCAAACAGATTTGCTTCTTTTAAATTCATTATCCATGTCTCGTGGTCTACTACTTGCTAAAAATAAAATAATCAATAGCAGTGTGTATATAACATAGGTTAAAAGCGAACCTACAGCTATTGGCGTCGCACAATTTAACTCGTGTGGCGCGGCTAGTTGTGCGAGATTACATAGTTATTATATAACTAATTCGAGTATTCTATTACTAGTAGGTGTACTTTCCATCGAGCAGTGGCGGCACTAAACCAAAATTGAACGTCTGCAACATAAGCTTTGCGAGGCCCGTTGATTCTTCCAGCGAAATATAGGTATTTGGAGTTTTAAATAATGAGATCCCCTACAAATCGAGGGCGGGTGCGAGGCCCCCATAGGCGCGAAGTATGTTTCATGTCCATCTCTGTAGGGTTTCTATCTTAGGCTTCAAATACACGATATCCCAAATTTTGTATGTAAAACGTAGCATTTAATCTAGAGTCACGAGCAGGAACATTTCTGACAATCTAAAATATATTCGAGCTTGATGCGTGTCTATGAAATGTTAACCAAATTTCATCAGTGCGTAGCGAGCTCGAATACATTTACGATTGTCAGAAATTTTCCTGCTCGGATCGCTGTAATAAGGGCTTAAGATTTGCCAAGAGGAACCTTCCTCGCTAGATTCGCGCATCCATAATAATTCAGAGCACACTACAGTGACAAGTACCTTCATATCTACCTACTTCAAAGATACTTATTCAAAGTTCTAACTACCTATCTAATGTTAGGTATGATTATAACTGTTACTGGTAAAATCACTGCCAAAGACGCTTACATAACATAACATAACATAAGCTCACGCCTGTATCCCCGAAGCGGTAGGCACAGGCGCACTAGCCAACTAGTGCCCACATTTCGCCGAGTTTAGTTCCGTTCCTGATGTGACGCTTGAGCCTGACGATAAGCTCTGAATCTCTAAGAACATTGCTCCTCTTATAATTCAGACGAACTATAAAATTAGTCCTAATTTTAGACAGTCTTACCCGAGTCGTAGAATCATGATCACCATCTACGTAATATATTCGATAACCTAAATTTAAATCATAGTACGGCGATACAGAAGGCCCAACGTATGCAATGCTCGTCGCTCTGCCTGCAAACAAAATATTGATAAAATAATTTATGGTATTTCATATACCTAACCATTGCTCAATATTCAACAGTGGACGTCCTATGGCTGATGATGATAATGATGATGACGATGATGATGATGATTGCTCAATTAGTACCTATAGTGGCGGCGTACTTAGGTTGATAAACCGAATGAGCATGGGTTCAAGTTCGAAATAGGATAATCATAATCAATAAATAAATAACACCCAACAGTCACACACATAGTCCCGACCCCACACTAAGATACTAGTCTTGTGTCGTGGGTGTCAGTAACTACGAAAGACTTTCGGTCTCACAACACCCAGACCCGAAACAAATATCTGTGGGCCACATAAACATTTTTCTCGGTGCGGGGATCGAACCCGCGGCCTCTCGCTTCACAGCCGGCTACTCGCCCGCTGCGCCACGGAGGCTGTCAATCAATCAATCAGTCAATCAATCTATGTAGACTTGTCGTTTCTAAAATAATTTCCTATTGTTCGGATACAAAAATGTGTGATCGGTAAGACAATACGCCTTGTCTTCTATCTATCAATATAAAGAACGAAATTATAACATAGGTACTTGGTAAACCGTTAGCTGTTGCTGGAAATGGAATTGCTCTTCTTTCATGTAAAATATATTCGTACAAATGCGAAAATTCACCATATTCTCTAGTATAAAACAACATAGAAATTCACTTACCAAGGTCGTGGGGATCATAAAAAACTTCGAACTCATCAAAATGTGTATGTCCGAAAAATTGCGCCGCTATTGTCGATTCATATCTGTTTATAATTGCGTAGTAATTGCGACTCCATACTTTCAGGCAGTCCGAGTGTCCGGGCGGTATGTGGCCTATTATGTGGACCTTCTCTCCGCTGAACTCGGCCGATTGTAACTCGTATATCAACCACTGCAGCTCGGTGGCTGGGTCAGTACTGTTCAGTAACAACCACCTGGAAAAAGAATACACAATATAAATACCACCATGCAGTGACGGATTTCCCGTAAGGCCAATTGGGAACGGGCCTAGGGGTGCTGTAGGGGCGGCCAAACACGAAAAAAAAATTTTGCCAACTTTCACCTAACTGAGTGAAGTTTCCATTATCTAGAATTTGAGTGGAAGATTCACGCTGTAGACAGTTACGTTTACAGCACGAATGGGCCGGCTCGACCAGTTTGATACCACTGTCTCACAGAAAACCACGTAAAGTGGCAGATTGCTGCTTGTGTTTCGTTCGGTGAGTGAGATTTCCGGTGGTGCATTTCCCCTGTCCCTTTGCCAATCCCTTTTCCCTCCCCTTCCATTCCTTCCTTTGAGGTTGGCAACGCACCCATTATTCTTTTTGTCTTGGGTGTCTATGGGCGGTGGAGATCACATACCATCAGGACCCACCTGCTCGTTTGCCAGTCTGTGCTAAAAAAAAAGAGAACTTTCTCCCTTTTTGGAGTCTGTTAAAAACAAGGGGCTGCAGCTAATACCGGGCCCAGGGCGGGCAGCACTGCAAATCCGCCAATGCCACCATGAGTATTAGGAGTTACGACAAGCGAAGGATATAAACATATCAATTCGATTATTTCAAAGGACGCCGTAAGTAGAAACTACCAAAGAAGCAAGCATTTATGAGGCTACTAATCTTACCTACATATATTATCTACTGCAATCTAATATGAAAGTTACATAATAATTATTACTTATTATAATGTTTCATTTTATAACATAACATAAGCTCACGCCTGTATCCCCGAAGAGGTAGGCAGAGCCGCACTAGCGAACTAGAACACCCACATTTCGCCGAGCTTAGTTCCGTCCCAGATGTGATAGGAGGCGAGCCTATCGCCATATCGGGCACAAATTCCAGACTCCGGGCTGATATGGAAAAATCCAATATCACTTTGCCCGATCCGGGGATCGAACCCAAGACCTCAGAACCGTAGTCGTACCGAAATACCACCACGCTACCGAGGCAGTCACCGAAATACCACCACGCCACCGAGGCAGTCTGTTTCATTTTATCTATAAGTTAATGTAAAATTCTTTTTGAAAAATAAAGATTCTTTCTTTAATGGTATATTCCGCAAATTTCGCGGGATCCCATGAAACTGATGCGGGTTTGCATCATGCGGAACCCCAAAATGGCTCGGGAACTCAGAATACCCACAGTTACTATTGACGTCGTATTATATTGGAAGTGAGATTAGATTACAAAACCAATAGGTACCTATCACTAAAGTTCATTATCATTTTCCGTGAATATACTTAGCAGTCATAAGTCTTCAGTCTTGAACGTTACGACTTTTTATACAACTTCATAATTTTATTATCATACAATGACATAGGTACTATCAGACGATCTACAGGAAATGTGAGTTAGTGACCCTGGTATCGGACGATATAAAAAATGAATCATCTGCTTATTATTGCCTCAGTGGCGTAGGAGTATTGCGTGCGCAGTACGACTACTGACCTGAGATCTCAAGTTCTATTACCGGGTTGGGCAAAGTGATACGTATTGGATTTTCTATTCACTATCAGCCTGGTGTCTGGAATTTGTGCCCGATATGGCGATAGGCTCGCCCATTATCACATCTGGGACGAAAATGAGCTCGGCGGAAGAGGGTGTTCTAGTTTGCCTCGGCCTACCCCTTCCGGGATACAGGCTTGAACCTATGCATTTATATACGCATGTATATCAGACTTGAAAAAAAGGTTCTCAATTCGTCAATATTTTTTTTATGAATGTTACTCACTTACTAACCCGATATCTCCGCCAAATATAGACAGATTTTCAAGATTTTTGTTTACTTATTACAAGGGTGGTCCCATATAAATTTGGTCATGATCGGATAATTTTGAAGTTTTTTTATAGCAGACTGGCAAACAAGCATATGGGTCACCTGATGGTAAGTGATCTCCACCGCCCATAGACAACCAAGACACAAAAAGCGTTGCCAACCTAAATGGGGGGAGTTGAGCCACCGGAAATCTCACTCACCGAACGAAACGCGAAAGCGAGCTGCCGAACTCTACGTCGGTTTTCTATGAGACAGTTGTATCAAACCGGTCAGCCGGCCCATTCGTGGTGTAGACGTAACTGTCTACAGCGTGGCTTTACCACTCAAAGACGGTCCGTTAAGTTTTTAAACTTGTGATGATCACTCACCAGTTCTTATTATTGCAGTAGTTCATGTTGAGCGATATGATGCGGAAGCCTGGCCTCACGAGCACGGAGTAGAACGCGCCGCGGCGCACGGTGTGCGACACGCCCGCCGGCAGCCACTCGCGCCAGTGCGTGTCCAGCTTGTCGTACAGCCATGATATGTTCTGCTCCGGCGATGAGATGTAAGGAGGTGGGAAACTAAAACAATACGCATTGTTGAACACCGGCTTCCGTTTTTTTTTTTTTTTTTTTTTTTTATTTTTTATAGCAGAAATTGGCAAACGAGCAGATGGGTCACCTGATGGTAAGTGATCTCCACCGCCCATAACCACCCAAGACACAAAAAGAATCATGGGTGCGTTGCCAACCTAAAAGAAGGGAATGGAAGGGGAGGGAAGGGGATTGGGATAGGGAGTGGGGAAATGGGCCACCGGAAATCTCACTCACCGAACGAAACGCGACAGCAAGCTGCCACTTTACGTGGGTTTTCTGTGAGACAGTGGTAACAAACCGGTCGAGCCGACCCATTCGTGCTATAGACGTTACTGTCTACAGCGTGGCTCTACCACTTTAAAAATTCCTCTATTGAAAAGCGTTGGAATAAAGCTTTTAGGCTACCACGCACTGAGAACCAATGACCTTGGACTCGGCACATGGCAGTCCGTACTAGTATTACGTACTAGTACTACTCCCAACAGAACTGAGCTATCGCTAATTCCAATATCCTCTTCTTCCACCTATGAAAAGAGTCTGTTTCTCTGACTTGAATGAGATATGAATCTAGGAGCTATTGATTAGCAGCAGACTGCCTAGAGGAACCCTTATTTGTCTACCTTGCCCTCCTGCTAAATTAGATCGATCATGTTTTGCAGAAATTATGCAGTCCATAAAAAACTCAACATTGTTTTATTAATGTCAAGGTGACTTATGAAGCTAGTAGACAATAATATTATTTAAATCAGTTAAAATATTAAAAAATCACCTATTGACCGGCGAGGATTCATGATTTCCAAGAGCGGGGAAAATCGGGACACCCGGAAACATGTCGGACATCTGTGCTACAGTTTCTTGTAAAACTTTCAAGTTTTCATCCTTCGTTTGATTCCATACATCGTGGGGTGGCAAATCTCCCGTCCATAAAATGTAATCTATATCCTAAAATCAATTAAGTAATCATTCAGTTTTTAGCATTTCTCAATCACTCAGTATTTACCACCTAGACAAATATACTATGTACATATAAATACCTATACTATTTAAATATATATAGGCAAAAGGTATATTTAGTACTTTGATTTAGTATGATAAAATCGTAGGTACGACTCAGATTGTTTCTAACGGGCTATTTTTATTTATCCAGGAGAATTGATTAGATAAATAATCCTACGGCCAACGGCCATGTAGAATGGATTTCGCGATGTGTTTGACATAGTTTTGTAACAAATCATGTGACTACAGAGTAAGTGGTATGTAGTTACAAAATATCTTGAATTATTATTTATTTTCAAACAATGGTCCGCGAGAAGTTAAAATAACGTTCCGATTCCCACATCAAAACTGAACTTTGGCAAAATAAACTTAAAATGATAATATAATCCTTCAATTTAAAACATGTAGATTCTCTTTCTTCTGTAAATGTGACATGTTTTACAAATATTTTACGTAGCCTTGTTTGTGATTGTACTCGTGATGAATTATAATAAACAAGAATGAGTGGACTGACTACTTACCTACATTATTTCAAATAAAAGTGCAATAAGTAAGAAGCTTGATAAAATATGTCGTAAAGACAAAGACAGTATAGTAGATACTATTGAATCGCTCTGCGTAAAGGTATAAAATGTTTTATTCATAGTTTGACATACCAATATGATCTATTTTTAGACCAAACTAACTATTATTTTCGAGTTAAACGGGACCATCACTGAACATTTACTTTATGGAAGATTCTATACCTCTCATAGTATAGAAATATATTAGATAATTAATACATTTTTCGTCAATTTTTCCAGTACCAACAACGGAGATGGCGGTATAATGCTCTCTGATAGTTACCGACATTAATTATTTTAATAACATATTTATGTTGATGGAAAATTATTTTACTGACAGTGTGAGTAGCAGCAATATGCTTCAACATGTGGTCGATAGTTCTCTTGGGAGTGTCACACTTGCGGTAATCTCCCCACCGGCCAGCGCCTCCGCCAGGTGTTAACACTGGTCCGCTCGATGCTCGACAGCAAAGAGGTTCATTGCATTCTGCATTTGCTCCTGAAATTGATAGTTATTGAGATTAAAATACAATCAAATAGGTAAATAGAACAGAATAGGTGATATTAGCCAATAGATACAGATACTTGCCCTCTGCATAATAAGGATCGAAATGTGTATCAGAAATTTGAAGAACTTTAAACGTGGGAGCCTTTTCTTCAGGAACAGGTGGGGCTCGAACTGATGGCTTAGGGACTGGCGGGAAAACGACCTCCCATTCATGGTAAGGATTATAAACGTCGCCACAAGCGTCGCCTATTACAAAACTGCATATCTCGTCGGGTCCAATAGTTATTCGTTTCAAAACGTATACCACTTCGCTCTAAAAAGGAATTATACTTAGTTCAATGTAATATTTTATATAGTTATCAACTTAATAAGGTATTTAATTTTTTTTTCTACTCACACCAAATAATCTAGTTATGCCTTCACAAACTCGAGCAGATTGAATTTTTAATGACACGCAAAACTGATAAATCATTTTATTGATTTCTTCTTTGCTTTTGCCGAGTCTTATGTAATGTTGCAGTAATCCTGCGCCAGCTTTGCAAGCTGTGCACGATACTCTAGACATTACAGAATGTTCGACCTCATAATAAACTTGTTTTAGATTTAGAAGTTTAAGTGCTTTTTCTACGAATACTGGCAAATTAGTGCTCTTATCACTATCCCAAAGCAGACGGGAGTAATTTCGTTTCAAAGCAGTCATGTGCGCTATCAGTTCAGTTTCGTTGGCAGATGGAGGCAACTTGTGGCTAAAGTTAGAGGGCACAAAGAAGGGCTCCTCATTCCTAGGCGTGGTCGTCCAGTTCCAAGTGTCGGTTGGTGGACTCCATTTGATTACTGGACGACCTGTTGTTCCCGGTTTTTTCAAAAATATAGGGCTACCTGTAATAAACAGATTAAAGTTTAGTTATTATAATAATATGAAACTGAGAAGACTGCTTCTAAAAACAATTTTCTTGCAAGTTTAAATATAAATTATAACTTATAATGTTTTTGTATAATTATAATTTATATGAATAAAAGATTATTGTTTTACTTACCTAACGTCTGTGTAATTATAAGTATAGTTGAAAGAACATGTAGAAGCCATGATATCCTAATAATCATAACTGAGATCTACTGAAGGGGAAACCACTGAAACAAGCAAAAATTATGTTAGTCATTCCATTACTTCTACCATACTACAGACTACTGTAGTATACAGTATATAGTACACCTGCTAAGGTATTTAGTATATTTTAAGTAAGTATTAACTATATCTCATTAAAGCAATGTTATAAAAAAATATAAGCTGTGTTTATCTTTTCGAAGCATGACCGCAGACCGAGTTCGTTTATTTACTGATTTATTGCAATTATTACTTGTGAGTAGGTTAATAATATTTCATTTCGAAAAATATCGTTTAAACTGAACAAGAATTTAATTCATATCAGTTCATATCGCCTCTATTGTAGGCAATAAACCATTTAGAAAAAATATTGTGCGTGCTTCTTATATTGATCATAATACAGTGAGTAATTTTTCTTTGATCCAAAAGATTAAATGTTTCCAGTAAATAATTATGGTCATAAAAGATTTCTCCGGAAATATTGATCCTCTATGACAACAATAAATACGGTGGCGGCAGGTACGGTAAATATCTCATAAAAACTTAAATCTTCCCATGAAACTTTCGAATCAAATATTTGTACAAAAATTACAGTGAAAGTAGGCCAACGTCATCACGGCCTATATGCTAAGCTCCTTTATTCTCAAAATTCATAGGGATCATCGTTAATAAACTTTGGAACCCATAAACTCGTCATGCGTTTACATAAATTTCAACTTACATGTTTATTCGAGAGCTAATACGACGTCATAAAGTAACAGTTAGAGGTAGTCTCATATTTTACGTAAGATTCTTATGCCCATTTTCTGCTTCAAAGGTTTCTCTTTTGATTAGGATAATATTATTTACATTACATATTTTGTTTACTCTTATAAAAATATAGCCGGAACTAGGATCTATGTACCTATACACTTGTGTAGTGATATATGTATGTACCTATAGAAGATGATTTTTTGAGCATTGTCATTATATGGAGATACAGTTTACTTAGTAAGTGCTTACACACAATTCTTTCATCAACATAACATAAGCTGACGCCTATATCCCCGAAGGAGTAGGCAGAGGCGCACTAGCGAACTAGAACACCCACATTTCGCCGAGCTTAGTTCCGTCACAGATGTGATAGGGGGCGAGCCTATCGCCATATCGGGCACAAATTCCAGACTCCGGGCTGATATGGAAAAATCCAATATCACTTTGCCCGACCTGGAGTCGAACCCGAGACCTCAGAACTGTAGTCGTACCAAAATACCACCACGCCACCGAGGCAGTCAACATTTTTGTCAATTTCTGTTAATGGAAACAGGATGCTTCCGAATGTTATGCAATAAACGCGTTATAAGACCTACTTTTACTTAAACTTTATTTTTACGCTTGCAGTTCGATTAGCAAATATAAATTACAATGACACGTATATTGAAATCTATACCTATGTACCCGTGTCTCTGTAAGCAGTATATTCACGTTCATTTCATCGATGCATGTACGCGAGTTGTTGAGTCAGCGAATTTTTCGAACGCGACAGTTGTACACGGACATGGAGGTCGGCACTCGGCACTTTCTCCGCGCTTCATTGACTTCGCTGGAAAGTGACGGTGGTAAAGCACACTACTGCACCTGCAGGCCTAGTATAGCTTGACAACAAACATGCGTGCATAGGAATACAAACACCCAATGTAATCTTAGCGCATTTGTCTTACATACATAATAATGCTTCCGCAGGACTTGGCACAAAGTCCCGTAGTACTGTTTTCGACCGAATTGAAAAGAAGGAGGTAATAAATTCGTCTGTATCTTCTTGTAGGTATGTTACGCGATATCTCCGCGAAATGTGCACCAATACTCAAGATTCTTTTTTGTATTCGATCGAACTAATTCCAAGAGTTAGGTTACGTACGTAATTTGATTACGATTGAATTGAAGTCGGGCTGTTATATTGTTACGGACGTTGATCAAAACACGCTTGTCAAGGAAAAATATGTATTTATGGTCAGCAGAGAAAGCTTTTCGTGGAAATATGATGTCAGAACAGGCTCGAAATGTTTTTAAAACGAACATTTCCATAATATCGATCCATGCCGTTTGTTTCTGACACGACATTCCGATACTCCAAATATTTTGGTTCGCTATTAGCATTAAAAATCGATTAAATAAGACTCATCATAATTTGTAACGGTTAGTGTTTTGCCATAAAGAGAATTGCAAAAAATAACCTCACATTCTTGATGATTGGTGAACGATACATAGTATGTTTGCAGGGATTGGCGTTTTGGCAATACTTATGTCTATACTTAGTTTATAAATAAATATAACTTTTTCCACAAAAAATATTAGGAATTTGACAGTAAACGTAGTGTTGCTCAACATACGACGGCCAAGGAGGGATTGTTCGTCATTTATCATTTGCATTTGCTCCTCAAAAAACGAGGAGGATTTTGGAATAAACAACACTTACAAATCCCTTTACCACACTTGCTTGCGGTCTAGTCCGACATTTATCTACATATACCTATATTTAAAAAAATTTTACTCAAGTTGAATAAATAAATATTGAACAAAAACTAAAAAATCAGAAACAAATCGTTATTCACGGTAATTCACATTTAATATTTTAGCGGTTTAATCTCTTTATTGAGACAAATGTACATTTACGACTATATAACTGATAACCATGAACCCAGCACTAACGCACTATAAAAATGTATCTACCATGTCCATGTTTCACTATAAACAATTGTGTATTATTATAAAAATGCACATTAAAACCAGGGCATAAAAATACAAACACACAATGGGTAACTGAAAATATCGTGTCGTTCCCATAATATGGAATGCCGGCTTTGGTAACAGGAAAAAACTAAACATAACTGAGGTGATTAATCCCATTATTTTATTGTTATAATACTAGGCATACTAATGTAGGTAAGTATTCAATTGCGACTTACAAACAATTTCCCATAAACAGCTTTGCGTACAGCCGATGTTGAAACTTGAATCAGGAGACAAAGTTCGGGTTTACGTCTGCGCAAATGCGCTACACAGGTACGCAAACTGTTTTACTCTACTGTCTCGCAAGGAGGGTACGGTAACGGAGGCTAGTCCCGTAGAATAGATGGTCAAAGAACAACACATTACCTATATTTAACAGAAGCTCTTTGAATATTTTTTATAGTTTTTCTTTAGTATAAAAGGTACGCATATTTATCAATAAATGCTATATGCTTGGAAAAGTGTGTTGCCTTTTTCACAGTAAAGTAGGAACTATAAGGATAGATAAAAGAAGAATGTGTAAAAAGTAGGCATATAGAACATCTTGTCACCTACTGACTGCAGGTAAGTCGATGATTATTAATTATTATACAATCCCATGTGGGCGCTCTCCCAACGGCCAAATTGACCGTATCGTTCACTTTCACTTTTGTATTGCATTACTGTATTTACTGGTACTTGGATATCCATTGATTACATAAAAATCATATCCTGGATAATGATAATGATACTAAACCTCTCATATAAACGTTACGTTGAAGAAATCGTCGTAATTATTATTTAATTTCGACCATAATATGGAGTCTTTAATTATGACATTTTTCAAAGTAGAAAGCACAATCTAAGTACAAAGCACACATATGTATCATAACATATCTTTCTAAAGCTTTGTTTTATAATCTATTTAATAATAAATTATTGTTTTAAGCTCTATAACTAGGTGTTCCTTGCGTAATCTCGTAACTTTCGGAGACCCAAAAGGAGTTCCGAGGTCACAGATGTAAAGAATTTCTATTTTATTCTAGTTTCCTATTTTAGTTGAGTTGTCGTCTATCGGTCGTTTTAAAGGCGTGTGTATAAAACTAGTTTCCGTTTACTTCATCGCTTGGTATTGGTGCGTTGCTGAAGTAGGGAGAGACAGTCGCCTTTCCGTGTTAGCAACGCAGTTTGCAATTTCCGTGGAAGTTATTTACATCACCCATCACCTAATGTTTCTATGATACTGATAAGGATTTACCATTATTACAATATAATCGCTCTATCTTATATATATATATATATATATATATATACCACTACATACCCACACGTCTGTATTCCCGAAAGGGTAGGCAGGGGCGCACTATCGAACTAGAACACCCATATTACGCCGAGTTTAGTTCCGTCCCAGATGTGATAGAGGGCGAGTCTATTGCCATATCGGGCATAAATCCCAGACTTCGGGCTGATATGAAAAGATCCAAAATCACTTTGTCTGACCCGGGGATCGAACCCGAGACCTCGGAACGGTAGTCGTACCGAAATACAACGATGCCACCGAAGCCCTGAGGATATATATGTATATGATATTGGATTTTTGCCCGGAATCTGGAATTTGTGCCCGATGTGGTGATAAGCTTCTATCACATCTGGGATGGAACCAAGTTCAGCGAAATAATAATCAATAATAAATAAATAACCCAATAGCCACATACATAGTCCTGACCCCACACTAAGATCGAGTCTTGTGTCGTGGGTATCAGGAACTATGAGAGACTTTCGGTCTCACAACACACAGAACCGAATCAAATATCTATGGGCCAAACATTTGTCTCGGTGCGGGGATCGTACCCTCGGCCTTTCGCTTCACAGCCGGCTTCTCGCCCGCGGAGGCTGGAAATGTGGGTGGTTCTTAGAAAATAACTATTAGAATTTGATAAGAAACGACTAACGATAACACTTAGAAAACTAGGCCACAAAACAGAGAGAGATGCTGGTGATGCGGTAATCTTAAGTAATATAGATCACCTCACCAACGATTCTATTCGAGTCTCAGGATTTTAAATATTTTGTCAAAATATAAATATACATACTTAGCTATTGGACCTCACAGCCTGATGAATATCCTAATTAAGCTAATGAACCAATAAAGCGACTCACTTTTACATAAGTGTAATATTATACCTAAGTGATATAACGTGACAAAGTGAATGTAGGGTGTATTCGGATATGTTATTAATTACATAATTTAAAGTAGATTTTGGTTGCAGTTTGAAATAGGATCGTACCGTTATGTCTTGCCATTAATTCAATGAGAAAAACAAAGTTTAACAAACTATTTTTTTTCTTTTTTTTATCCGGGCACGGCAAAGTGACTACACTGCATCTGATGTTAAGCGTAGTGCAATCCAAAAAAACTAGCGACCACCGACAAACACTGTGTTTATCAGTGGTCGTCAGAATAATGCCGGCCTATTTATGCTTCTTCACACTCCGAATCCGAAGAGGGAAGAAGCAAATCGAGGGGCTTGCTATAAGATGGCGGATGACCGATGCAGATACAGGAATACCCCCATACCCGTCTCCACCAACCATCAAGTCATATAAATTGCAACATAATAATGTGCTTTAAAATTTAAATTTTGTTTGTTTGTCATACTCTATTGTAACACAGTAATAAAAAGTATAGCGGGCGAGTAGCCGGCTGTAGTAAAGGTAGTGGGTTCGGTCCCCGCACCGAGACAAATGTTGGTGTGACTCACAAATATTTGTTTTTGGACTGGGTCTTGGTCTTGTGAGACACGAAGGCTCTCTATTGATACTCACGACAACACAATACTCATATGTTAGTGTGCGATGAGGATTAAATATGTGACTGTTGCATGTTATTTATTTACAACATTTTTGTGAATTCATATTAATGAACTCTATTTAAGTCTTCTTTAAACACTATAAAAAAGCAATACAATCATTCTAAAAATTAAGACGTCATCGATATAAGTAGTACCTTTTACTTTCAAGACGATCCTTACGCGCGTCCAGACACCCTTTGTAAAAACTTTCGTTTAGTTCATCGAACTTACTTTCACCTATTGTAAGCACATGTTCTCGTCGGAATGTATTGCTCAGTACTCATATAATTTGTTAGCACCTTTTACGCATGCAGGTACGTTTTCGTGGCGGAGTGCATGCACTTATATCTACGGTATATATTTCATTTGCACAATATGCAAATTGTTAGGGATCGCTCAATAGAATGTACTGATATCATGGATGAATAGTACCTATCTATTTGAAGTCTTAAATTCACATTGTTATATTATTTATTGTGTCACCCTTATTCATAATAAACCCTTCTCGAAGTAATAAACCTATATAAGTTACTGATTTCTTAAGTTTACGCGAATATTATACATTGAAATAAAACTATTTTTACGGATTCTATCAAGACACCGTGAGCTCGTACTGCGTAGATCAGAACACAAATAATTAACCTTTTTTGATTTTGTATTATTTAAAAATGAAGGTGGATATTGTAACATTGACCTTTTTTAGACAAATGACACCTCAGTCTGACCCGTGACAACGAAGACTGCAAAGCCTTCGAAACGTCGGGAAGAAAAATTAAAACCTAATCGTGATAGAATCCGTAAAAATAGTTTTATGTCAATCTATATAAGTTAAAAAGAATTTTATGCTCTTAAAAAAGAACTTCAATCTTGAAACAGCTGATCGCAATCGGCCATGTTGTCACTACTGACTTATGAATAAGACCGTAAATGTCAATGTCCCGCATCAACATCATTTAAATCAGATTATCCGAACAAGCGATTTAATTGCTAACATTCATTAAATTTTTTCACGCAACTCTTAGAACTCGAGAACGAGTGTTTTTCTATTTTCTAGCTAACATATAACGCCGTAATGGAAAGTATCACTCAAATGTCTTTCAGAACTCTTGAACACTGCTATATGCCAGTGCGATTTATTACAGATGTCTCTCTGAGTACACTGTGTTACGTAGTGTGGACGTACTAATATTTTTCTCATTTGCTATTCAGCATTCGAATGGTACTGTCCGAGCTATCTATAGTGGAATATAAATAGTGATTGTTCCCGGTTCTGGACGTCGACATAACGTGTGCACTGTACAAATGTCAAACTGTTACAATTTGGTAAATAAAGTTAAACGTACATAACAAGTATACCCCAATTTACTACGATAATTAAATGATGTAGGTAAGTCAATTTCGTACATACACAATAACGTTGATTTCAATAATTGATTATTATGACTGATATGCTTTGCGGTTTAAAATGATTTGAATTAAAATTACTTGTTAGAAATTATTGTATACTTTAAATTCAATGTATTATTTTTCTGGATCAATATCTATGTATAATGCGATGTATAATAAAATATTCCTACCTGCTACCAAAAGAGCATACCTACCTACAGCTTGAATTTTGGAACCATTTATCGAATTTATTAAATTAATAATACACTAACTATAGTTTTTATGATTAAACACAGTGTTGTCACTTTGATAATGTAGGCACAACTAAGTCTAGATGTAAATTAATGTAATAATGAAGGGCATTACCATTAGTACGATACACGTTCAAAATCAGACGTCAATTGACCCGCGCGACCCGAGAGCTCTGATAAAAAGAATGACCTGTTATGAGTTTATATGACAGTCTATAATAATAATATTATAACATCTATGACAATTTAATAACAAATAGAATAATAGTATAACAATATTATATTCGTGTCAACTCAATATACTGACCCAGTTGTTGACATTAATTGCCTTCCAATTGGCCTCAATTATGAAGCTCTAATTTTAATATTCGGAAACTGATCATTAAACTGATTTACTATTTTGAATATATTTGTTGATAAACGAAAAATATTTAAAACAGAACACAAATTTAAACCAAAACAAACCCCTTTGGTCAGACAAAAATAATGATGTTAATTAAAATAAAATCGTAATAATTAAGGATTCTAAGAAACCGTTACTTCATTACCTACTTAGATAATTGTAGGAAAAATATTAGTTATTTTTACTTGTATAAAACTGAAAGTGCGATAAAGATTATACGTAAGTAGTTGGTATCTAATATTAAATTCTTTTGTACATAAATTATTGATCTGAATATTTTCAAGCATCACTATGTAATATTATATACTATGGTCAATCGGTCGTAAAAACTAAGCTAAATAATTTTTTGCAACATAGTGTTGCGCTTGCGCCGACAATCCCACATTAACGTAGGATAATATTGCTTGCAGCTAAGAAATCAGTCTTAATATTGAGATTTAACATCATCATTATCATCATAGGATGTCTACTGTTGAACATAGGCCTCCCCTAAATATAACATAAATATAAAATAAAAATAATAATATTAGCCCTGTAATATTACTGTCCCACTGCTGGGCACGGACCTCCTGTACTAATGAGAGGGCTTAGGCCTTAGTCTACCACGCTAGCCTAATGCGTTATGGTAGACTTGACATACCTTCGAAATTGCTGTGAAGGATTGTATGTAGGTTTCCTCACGATGCTTTCCTTCGTCGTTATAGTTAGCGACATTTCACAATGAAAATACACTTAACATAGAAAAGTCAGTGGTGTATGCTCCATTTTTGGGGTTGGTCTCGAACCTCCGACACATGTCTCGGCAGTCCTTACCATTACCAACTGAGCTATCACTGCTTATAAAAATCAAATATAACATATCTAAATTAAATCCACGATTGGTCAAACTCATAACCTCCCATTTATTGTAGGTACATACGTACCCAAAAGGTAGCGGACCAATCCCTATATACAAAAACACATCAACTTTGTATTCTTAGTACCGTTCAATACATAAAAAGAATAATATGCATTTGTCCTGGTGTTTACTCACTTATTTGTTAGTCACACTTATGCAAAGCTCGGAAGAAGGGAACTTGTCGTATAAAGAATCTCCACAAGCCAACTGTTCAAAGAATCTGTTGTATTTTAAAATACTTTTAAACAGATTACATCATAGTACAATAGTATATTATTACGAACTGGCTTGAATGTTTGCCGTGTGAATATAAATTCCTTAATGGAAACGCACTTTTATCACAGCGGTTAATTGTAGGTATCGATTTAGTAGAAGGGATAATGTAGTGTTATTAGTTTATAAAATCAAATCACCGCATATAAGGTCGAATTTAAAATGTCGATTTATCCCAAATGTCTATTTTAATGTAGGAATGAGCTATAGGAAAAAAAAATTTTTTGTCTAACTCTACGTTGTAACAATTCATAGTAAATTGTGATCGATACAAATAAGTAAACTATATTTAATACAAGAACAAAAAAAGTATCAAAATTGATCATAGTTTTGCGATAACTTAGTGAGATTTGCAGCACTATAGTAATAGTAGATTAGTATCTATAGTTAGTCCTAAACTCAATTTAATCTACATGTGATTGGTTTATTTAAATATAGATTTGAGATGAACCGAGATTTATATAAGACCTGCAAGTCGCCCTTAACAATGTAACAAACAATCGAATTATGAACCTTATTTAAAAAATCGGTAGCGAACACCTACTGCACAGTCACTCAGTCACTCTGTATCTCCCAAGGGGCAAGCAGGGGCAAACTAGTGAACTAGAATATCCAAATTTCGCTGAGCTAATTTCCGTCTCAAATGTGACAGGGGGCGAGCCTATTGCCATATCGGGCATAAATTCAGACTTCCAGACTCCGGGCTGATACTGAGTAGAAAAACACAATATCACTTTCCCCGACACGGGGATCCAACCCGAGCCCAGTCGTGACACGCACGCAATATCACCAACTATCAAGTCACCGAGGCAGTCCGACAATTGGCTGTTACTATAAATACAGTGCGAAGTGTATTGTATAAGGAAGCTTACAAACAGTTAGACTTGTTTTCAAGATGATACTTGAACTAGATAAATAGTCACGCAACAGATAGCCTCTATTACCAATGCATTACGACAGTGTTTCTTGTAGAACAATGGATACAAACAATAGCAGTACAAACAATTGAAGCAAGTCCGGTACTACTGGCGTTGTTCTTTGTTTCCTTTATCTTTAATTAAATAACTGTTTGATATAATTAAACACTTACCAGCTATTCTCCAGCTGTTTTAATTTTTATCCATCTACTGGTTTATGAGAGAATGTATTATTGATCCCAAATGAATACTCCTTTTATAAGTAGATAATAATATATTTTATTTCTATTTCAAAGGCTACATAAATTAAATATAATTTATTCGTTCTTAACACAATATTTTAATGTGTTTGATTAGCTATATTACCTTCACACATATACCCTTCGGAATTCATATTGGTTTCATTGCTACATATCTACTTCATTAAATTTCTATTGAGGTCACATTTACAACGTAGTAAATAGATTTGTGAATCAATTTGTTTATGACGTATTTAATTTAAACATTAGTATTCACTATTGATGGTAAGTACAATGTGTACTTCCATAGTTCTTGATAAGCTTTTTTTATATTAGTAAACTTATTATTACTCAAGTATGTGTTTAAAAAAAAAGTATCTTTTATAATAAGAGGTCCATCAAATTCTGTTAACAAAATGTTCAATTCTAAATCTAGGCTGAAGAATTTTCTATAGAGAAAAAATTACGATAGTATTTTTTTAAACAATTATGTAACATAAGTTCTTAGGATGACGGAAAGTGATAATGGGTTTTTCAAGTTACTATACCTACTAATAGTTCAGACTTTAATTTGCGCTTGATATGGCTATCGGCTCGCCTCCAATTACATTCATTTGGAACGAAAATGAGCTTGGGGAAAAGTGGGTGCACTGATTAGCCTTTGCCTACTCTTTCAGGGATAACATGCATATACCTTTGTCTTACTTTAATACGATAACCTGAATATGATTATCTAGATGAAATATATTCTATGTAATGATTTCTTAGGTTTACGCGAATGTTATCCATTGAAATAAAACTATTTTTACGGGTTCTATCACGATTTGGTTTTAATTTTTATGCCCGACGTTTCGAAAGCTTTGCAGCCTTCGAGGTCACGGGTCAGACTGTCTGACCTCGAAAATTTTTTTTAATTTTTCGAGGTCACGGGTCAGACTGTCTGACCCGTGACCACGAAAAATTAAAAAAATTAAAATTAAAATCAAATCGTGATAGAATCCGTAAAAATAGTTTTATTTCAATACATTTTATGTTGAATAATCACATCTTATTAACAGCTGGCTGTTGCCCGCAGCTTCGTCTGCGTTTAAATATCCCACGGCAACCATACATTTTCGGAGATAAATAGTAGTCTATGTAAAGTTTCATCAACATCAATTTAGTAGTTTTTACGTGAAAGAGTAACAAACATTCTCACAAACTTTTGCGTTTAGAATATCATACAAACATACATAACATATAATCTCACGCCTGTATCCCCTAGGGGTAGGTAGAGGCGCCCTAGTGAAATAGAAAACCCACATTTCGCCGAGTTTAGGCTAGTTATATTATACAATTAGATTAGATTAGAGAACTTGTGAATTGTGAAGCATGCAATACCGTTGACAGCTGCAACACTGGTGCGTAGTTCGTACCTTATATTTCATCATTGTGAAGTGCCACCCTCGCTCAGTGAATACGAGTGTACCCATTACCGTTGACCTCCATATTCTTTTCTTTTATTGTTCACGGTGTGATGTAAAATTACGTTTTTTATACATGCAATCATTTTCACATAAGCGCCACTGGCTGTGCACACACATACTTACTTGTGACACTAAAGTTTATTTGCATGTAATTAAATTTAAAAAGCTGCTATATTATTACATAACAGATTCCTGTTCAAATTATAACAAAGATTTCTAGCTATTCTGTGGTCTGTCTTAGTACCGTTTACAAAATAACTAAGTATTATATTATAAATCAAGTAGGCCACTATAAGGTAGTAAGTGTCCACCATAATCATAAGGGGTTGTTTATTGCTATAAAAATACCTTCATATGTAAACATAAAGGGCGACTTGCAGCTCCGCGGTAAATCTCTATTTATCTCAAATCTTGATTTAAACATAGGAGTGAGCTGTAGCATAAATCGAGTTTCGGTTTAGCTCTACATTAGTAAGAGCGCTTAGGGCGCTTCGCTCTTAGGGCGACTTGCAGCCCTTAGATAAATCTCGATTTAAATACAGGAATGAAATGTAGGATAAATTGAGTTTAGGTCTAACTCTAGGTAGGCCTCAAGATAGACTGAAATTATATAAATGTAGAGACTAGAGGCTAATCTTTAATTTGATTTAGAATTTTAGATACGTAAACAAAAAACAACCAACTTTGTTTTAAGCAGTTACCTCAGTATTTATAGAATAGTGAATTCATCATAGTTTTAGTAAGTACCACATTTGATAACACACAAACTTTAATGCAAGGCCTACTCTTAATGACCCGGTCAGGTTTAATTTAGGCACTTGACATCAATTATTTATGACGATAGTAGTTAAAATGTTATCAAAATAGGTATACATAATTTAACACACCTTGACATAATTAGAATATATCAGTAACTTAATTATTCCATTGCTTATCCTCATGGTACCTGTTATTAACAAATAGCTATCTCTATTTAGCAATTATTAAATAAGTAGGTAGTTATTACATAAGGTATACTACCTCTATACTTCAAGTATTCGATTTTTTTTACCGGAACCATCCTTTCATTTCATGACTTTCTTTTCTTACCCTACGAGTTAGTGTTGCGGTTCTGAATTCGAATGTATTATAAGTAGCTGATCTTACTCACATATATACCTACATAATACGAGAATATATTATAGCTAGCAAGTTTATTTATATTCCATGTCACCACCCATAGAGGTGTTCTACATTGGTTTGCGATTCAACGCACATCGAAATCCGCCGTTAACCTCTTTTGGCTTGCCAGAAGAAAGTAGCCGCAATCGCACTTGTGTCCGATGACACACAAAACGATGGAGTCAATGAACAAACAAATGACTACTGTGCCACAGCCCACAGGCAAGATAAAGTTGCGCAATGACGACGTCATTCCAATCATTTGATAACTTTCTTTTCTTTTATATAGACTTGACTAAAACTGAAAAAATATTTTCTTAACGCGCCGTGATGGAAACAATGTAATACCTAACCAGGCTGCATTCCAATATTATTTCACCTGCAACAACTTTGCCGCGGCGTTCTTTTACAAAAGTCTATAAGTGATTGAATCAGATCTAATAGGCATGTATGTCTAATTTTTTTATTTGTCAGGTGTGATCAGATCAATGGTCAGGTCTTAGGGTCATGTGTTTTTAAACATTCCTACCATATCATACGTGCGTTCTTACTTGGAAAATAGGTTTTACGTGCAGTGGCGTGCAGTTTATATAGACAAAGAGACACGGTCTACCCCGTCAATTGGGTACCTACTTGACTATTTTTTTAAATTAATTTTATATGAAATTTACGTAAAATATAGCACAGAAAGAAATATTTAAATATTCTTAAAAATAATAAAGATATATAGGGCTTTTAAGTTTTGTGTAGGTAACCTTCAATTTATGTGCTATATAAAAATGTGTATAAAATCAAACATAGTCAAGTGCCCAATATGGTATTATCACACTAATATTATAAGGTTGAAAGTTTGTGAGTAGTAGGTATTCCTCCAACGGGAGGATCAATTTTAATGAAATTTGGTATATAGGTAAGTAACACCTTGGATTGACACATAGACTATTTTTATTCTGAAAAATAAATTTTATCCCGGAAGATAAAGAACAGTGGTCAAATCGTACCTGACGACAATTCGAGATACCGTAGGTATATCGGAAAAAAATTAAGATCTTAGAAAAGCTAAAAAATATATCTATATTGTTATAATAAAAAAGCTAGTTTTATACCAAATCAAACATTAAATTAAACTTATGCATAATTTAAACTTATAACGTAACAACAAAGAAGTTAGGTTTCGCGTCTTTCTATATAGATTTTTACATGTGAAAAAAAGTTATAATTATTATAGTATAAAACTTCGAACAATCACAACATTGCAAAAAATACTATAAAGAAATGTGTGGTAAGTACTTAGTAGAAACGGGTGTTTATGAATATTTACTCGCGCTTGGGTATTTATCCGAGAAGGATCCGATCATTAACCTAAATACTCCAATATCATATTTATTTGAGTCTGGACTCGGAAAATAAAAGTCAGGTACATCACCCATATAAATTTGGCCGTTACTCTTTCCACGCGAACGAAACTAAAAACAGATTTTCAAAATAACAGCTTTAGACTTAAAACCGACATAGGAATGATAGTGAAATAATGATGTCTAGCCTAATCCGAATGTTTGTGCACGCCACTGTTCGTGCGACCAAAGACATTCAACAGTATAGTTAGTAAGTATTATTAAATCTCTTTGTGTGCGCCATAATGACGTTTTAACCTGGTGCAAAACCACACCATTAATGACACTCTTTTGAACTATTTGCTGCTCTGTGTGATGATAAACCGGGATCATTACCTTCTTCACAATAAAATATAGCCTATAATACTCAATGATAATTATGTTTTCTGTAGGTTTTAGAGTTAAAACATTATAAAAATCACTTGTTATAATACTGTTATAAATTATAATTATGATTTTTATGACACAAAAAGCTAACTGTGCATAATATTCTATTGGTTCAAGTTTCACATTCAGAAATGGGTTCGATTCAGGGGTTGTCGTTTATATTTTATAGAGCACTTGCATATAAGTACTTAGTACCTACATATATTTTGTATTTATTTGTTAGTCCGTTGTAGTACCGCTAAACCTTATTTTCCCTTATCACGATTCACGCTGGCGGAACTGTGAACAAATCCACAGTAAGTAGATTGAAAATCTGTTTTTATTTAGTTCAGTAGATCAACGAAGTCACTATAATAAACAGATTTGGGAAAAAAGACTAGTAAATATTTATTGTTCACTACATTTCACATTGGCAAAGCTCCTTGACATCCATTTTTCTTGGCTGGCAATATTTGTTTTATTCATATACTAATATTGCATTACTTGCTGTTAAATATTAGGCTTGTGTGCTTTTAATATTGTAGATAAATAAATGCTAGAAACGATTTATGTAGGTACATATTTTTATGCCGATAGTGTGGTCCCACTGTCAGCCAAGTTCGCAAACAATTATTAACAGAGAATAATGTTCTGTATCATATTGGAGTAACAACCCTATTTTTTGGCATATAAAACCTGCAGTAAATAAGTAAACTAGTAAGTAGGTACTTAAATAGCTATATTTAACATAAAATAACATAAGCTCACGCCTGGATCCCCGAAGGGGTAGGCAGAGGCGCACTAGCGAACTAGAACACCCACATTTCGCCGAGCTTAGTTCCGTCCCAGACGTGATAGGGGGCGAGCCTATCGCCATATTGGGCACAAATTCCAGACTTCGGGCTGATATATAAAAATCCAATATTACTTTGCCCGACCTGGGGATCGAACCCGAGACCTCAGAACCGTAGTCGTACCGAAATACTACCACGCCACCGAGGTAGCTACATACATATATTTAAGTAACAAGAAAGCTTAAAACTCTAGCTACTTATGTATGTGTAAAAAAAATGAGATCAGCATCTACATATCTGCCTTAAAAATCAGTTTCATTAGAAGTGTAAATTGATAAGTTGTTATGTAGATTAACTTATTATGCGTTAACTAAAGGTTTATGTTTTATATAAGTGTTAAGCTCAATTTGCAGCTAGTTTTTTTTAGAGCAATTATAAGGAAAACTCTCACCGTAACTCAGACTATTATGCCGTTAACTCACCTCAGTCCGATAGAAAGGAATATTCAGATCCTCATGAAGTCTGTCCAGGTGAATCCAACTCGCAATGATCAGTGAGTGAAAAACATTTCACTCGTTTTCGTGATAACCAAATAAAACGTCGCATTCACATAATAAATCGAGAGAAACTACGCGATATTTGTTATAACGCGCATACGTACAGCTGCGTGACAGAACACTGAAGTGTGTATCGGAGTCACAACACGACGTAGCTGCCGAGGCGAGGAGGTGGGCGAACAATGAGTAACCACAACCGCACGCGGCGCGCGCAGTGAGAGTTGTGTCTTCCTCCGTTTGCGTGTCTCAGCGCGGCACTCCGCACTCGCGGGCCGCGGCATACACGCAGCACGCTGCATTGAGTGCTGAAGGCCGCGGCTGCATCCGCGAGATGCTGCACTCTGCACATGGGTCCGTCAGGAGGAAGGCGGCGGTGCGCTGCATAACGGTTTGCTTCACGTGTGCTCTCCGCATTGACGTGCATCATTTGCCGCAACGCGGCATTACGCAGAGGAAAGTGTTAACATAGTTGGTCAATTAATGTAACATAGATACCTAAATACAATTTGTAAACAGTAACTATAAACTAATGCATGTGGGTGTTCTAGTTCGCCTCTGTCTACCCCTTCGTGCGGGATACAGGCGTGAGTCTATGTATGTGTAACATTTTGTTACAACAACCGACTTGAACATAGTCTATATAATTATCTTACTTTCAAAGTGATATACACTGAAATTCATGACTTTTTTTTGTTACATACAACAGAGAATTTTTGTCAGAGATTATAGCACGAATACACTTTCAACTACAAAGTTGAATTTATAGATATTTTTAAAATCCGATGGAAAAAGGCACACCACATAAATGTAAACTATACGTTTACATTTATGCGGTATGCATGTGTGGTATATGTACTACCTAAATGATAAAGTTTGTCACATTACATTGCGTACTCAAGTGTATAATGAATAAAATTAAAAAGAGACCCAAGTAGAGTCGACTCGTGAAGCTATAAGGGATTAATTAAAATAAGTAATTATATACTTTAAGGGTAATCTTACGCAACAGTTCCCGGATAACTGACAGCGAGGGTGCTAATAGGAACAGGTGTTTGTTCAGTTGTTCGCGTAAACCATATTACCTACGCGTCACTCATGAGTGAGCACAGACCTTGATCGTTGGCGGCAGTGGCGGCTATGCACCACCAACCCTATGGCTTTATCCCTCACTTCTACTACTGTTATTCTATAATTTCATCCCTTTCACACAGTGGGCCATACGTGGTGGTAGAGTAAGGTTGTTTGGACGTTGTCAAAGCAACGGTAGTCTGATACAAGACACAGGCGGCATAACCAACTGACGCGCACAGTGGCTTCCAGTACGATATTCGAATTATTTTTTATTAAGTGTAATTAAAATACCGACGCAACGCAACATAATGTAAGTCATAATACCTTTATACGTAAATCATGTCAGTGATCTAAAATTATACAAACTACAAAAATATCAGTTTGACCTAGAAAATGTTCTTGACCTGTCTCGTTATCACATAAACGAAAATACTTCCGAGTTGTATGGATTAATTTAGATAATTGAATGGATAAGATGTCTTTGGTCTAAATCTTCTTTTAATTCGGTTACTTCATGCATAAAATTACTATTTACATAAAATACGAAGATAATTATTAAAGTAGATATCAGAAATTTAGATAAACTTATACGTAACTTATACTTACGTAAGTTACATACGTACCTCACAGTTGCATACCGGAAGAGGTAGGCAGATGTAAAACAAGTTCACACAGTAACGGCTCTAGATATCCTATGATGTGATAGGGTTGAGTTTGCATACAAAACTCAATCCTGGACCTCAATGTTATTTTTCGAATTGGAAACTTCAATTCTTGTAATTGCCTGTGTATTTGAGCCCATGAATTCATGATTGCCTATTTGCAGCCAAAGACATTCAACAGTCTCGCCACTATGGTCAAGCGTTAAATACTAATAGGTATATTAATATAAATATATTTCTATTTATTTAGAACCTAGCGCGAAATTAAAAGCGAAAACAATATTACGTTTGCTCCATCGTAACGCACTTTCGAATGTAGAGTTCATCGTTTAGTGAATTGATAAATAACCCTTAAATTGCACTAATTTATTTGTAAAAAATTCAGTAAATAACAATCAAACTCGTAAGTAAACTTAATCAATTTGGGCCGTGGATATTTTTCATCAATATATTAGAGACTTAGACAACACATAATACATAATTATGTAGTTAGACTCTACCTACAAATGTTTGTGGTCCGCCAATGTTCACAATCACACAAAATATCCGAAAAATGTAATCATCCATAATTTTCATGTCAATTTATGAGCAATAATTTATTTAGTTGATAATTTTAATTATGCACTAAATTTTGCACGCGTCTCTGCCTGCGAAAAAGTCGTACTTATCCGCAATACCGCACGATAGAAAAATATTACAACGATCATAATACATATATATATATACCTTTATAGGTAGGTATTATATACCTAATGTCTGGGCCTAAGGACCACTTTTAAAGCTTTTCATCCTATAAGGTTCAGCCGCTACGACAAATAAACAAGCACCAAACCTTCACATTTATGGTATTCATAAGTTAGTAGTATATTAGAAACTTATAAAAATACATTTGTTAAGAAACATTTTTTTTTCAATTTCAACCGACAAACACTTTCGCAAATAACATTACTTTCTCCATTTCAGGTATAAAATTATATAAACGTTGAGTTTAAAAGCTGTTGATATTACAATATGATATTATCGGATACTATTGGCACATTGCAAGAAACGGATACATTAGATGGCTCTATCAATTTGGATTCACTATATTGTTCACATTTATGGACTAATAGTAGATTACGAAATGCATTAATTTCGACACCATATCAAGACAACAGTGTCATAAAATATTGTTATATATGTAAAAGCAAAATAAGAAAATACGAAATTCAATCACCGAAAGAAACTTTCTCACCAAATATTCATTCCACTCCAACCGGGAAAATATTGTTTGAATCAATTAAAACTTGTAAAAATGAACCAGAAATAAGGTGTGTTAGTAATGAACGCTGTGAACGCATCGGCTTGCATGCCGGTCGTGGTGAAGAAAACGTTGCAGCTACTAGTGTGGAAATAAAACAATGTATTCCGTCTATATCACAGCAAATTGACTCTAGCATTCGCCGAAAATATACTTCACGTGGCGTAGAACCTCACGAGATATCTCGAAGAAGATTAAGAAGAAACCTGAAAGGCGTTGGTTGTGTTATCAACTTTGTACTGACTGATAGTCCTGTAAAGAAAAGAACTCAAATACAAGCTTGCTCAATTAGTGTGATGATTGTAGCGATCGTAGTTATAAGTTTTGTTCTGGTTAATTTTACTACACCTGATTTTAAAGAAAGTAACGTGATAAATACCATCGTAGTGCCAATAAATAATATAAGCTTCAATAGTACAACACCAATGGTATATAGTACCTATGAAGACATAACAATAAGAACAGAAATTGAAACAGAGCAAAGTTCCACCACTGATTATTTTAAAGAGTTAGTCACGGAGAACATTACGCTGACTTCAAATATAATTCACAAAATTCGAAAAAATATTAGAACATATCCAAAACACGCAAGGAATAATGAACCAAAGGACATAATAAATAGAGATTTATCGCAAAGGTTTTGCTCGTGCCAAAAAAATGAAGTTTGCATGTTAGATGAAAGTAGCGGGAAATCAATATGTCGTCCATCTGTGGATGTAGAGGATCCAACTGGTAATTAAATTATTTACATGATCACCCTAAATTCATTAACGTCTTCGTTTTCTAATTGCGTTATCATTTGTTTTAGGTTGTGGGGGTCTTTGTGCTTTAGAAACTGAAGCATGTCAATTAGTTGATAAGAAACTAGGAGTAAGAGTATGTCGCCTCTTGACTCTTGCGACATGTTCACCGCTAGAGTGGAGGTGCCGCAACGGGCTCTGTATTACAGCTGACGCTAGATGTGACGGGATCATTCAATGCTATGATCGATCTGATGAAGTACAATGCGGTAAATGATTTTTTTAATTATATTTAATTTGATTCCAACAAGTTAGGATACGTCCAGTTTGGCGAGCGTTCTCAATACGTACTTTTTACCATCTGTTTCTATAGATGTATAAAAACAGATGGTATATAGTTTTCTACTTCGAGCTTCGGACACATCTTAAGATCTAGCTTTTGTTTTTCAGAATGTGATTTAACCAAGGAATTTCGTTGTGGACATTCCATATCATGTTTCCCGAATTCAAAGCTTTGTGATGGAATTATAGACTGCTGGGATGGTTTTGACGAAGTTAACTGTACCATCGGTAAGTAAATAATCTTGAAATGGGATCTTATCTATTAAATCACCTACGTTAAACTCATTTGTGTAGTCTTGTCGCCTTCTTGGTCTAGTGGCAGTGTACAATCGGCTGTGAACCGAGAGGTCTTGAGTTCGATACCCAGGTCAGGCGCGTTGTTGTCTAACACATTTATCCCGGGACTGGATGCTGAATCCTCTCGATATGACTTGACGTCAGGCAGGTAGCCGTGGCTCATAAAAATACCCACGCTAAATACTTTCTGCAACATGCTTGAAAATGTGTGTTGTGTCGACATCACTTTGAGGTGGGATAAGGGTATGCGGAAAAACGATTCATCGTTGTAATGGCAATGTACTTCTGCTGTAATCTTGTGTACGAGACTGTCCCGCCCACACACCCGCCACTGTAATTCCTGTAAGCCAGGATCAACAACGGCACGCATTTTGCGACACCTCGGCGAGTCTCAGATAATGCAAATTTTCTTCATCCGGCAACGAAATTAATCAAACAGAAAGATAGGGAGGAGTTGTAATTATAAGGTTTCCACTTCTCGCCGTAAAAAGCAGGAGACAATTTAATGAATTAAAGAGGCATCAGCCTCATACATAGGGATATTTACAATAATCAATTAATAAAATAATAAGAGAGGCTAGATGTAAGGCACCATAGAAGTAATTTTAGTGGGTCCTATTATGTGAGCTGTTAAACTTGATTCCAATAATAATAATAATCTTATGTACGTCTCCGTACGTCTTGTAGATTCTTACCGTGTAAACAAAAATCCGGCGGATTTTCATACGCGAGATGCTGACATTAGAATTTGTATCCGATATGACTTATTTTCAGTCACAGTAATAACCTCGAACTAAATGTGATAGCTTTATTGAAATACACTCTTACATACATTTACTGTTTTCGCCAAAATGGTTGCTAGGGGAGACGAGTCGGCCTAGAATAAATGGAAAATAAATTGAACTTCACCGTTCAGTAGCTCACAAAACTAGGTTATGAATGTATTCACTCAGACGGATAACGGGGCTTCTTAGTACCACTTCCTCTTTTATTGGAAACTAATATTAGGTACTTATATTGTAAGATAGGATATAAATCAATAAAAATAAATAAATAAATACATCCAACAGTCACACACATAGTCTTGACCCCATACTAGGTATATCCTGTATCGTGGGTATCAGAAACTAGGAGAGATTCTCGGTCTCCCAGACCCGAAACAAATATTTGTGGGCCACACAAACATTTGTCTGGATGCGGGAATCGAACCCACGACCTTACGTTTCACAGCCGGCTACTCGCCTGCTGCGCCACGGAGGCTGTTTATAGGCTTACAAAAACAAAATAATGGAATAATTAACTGCCTGCCTCGGTGGCGTGGTGGTATTTCGGTACGACTACTGTTCTGAGGTCTCGGGTTCAATCCCCGGGTCGGGCAAAGTGATATTGGATTTTTCCATATCAGCCCGGAGTCTGGAATTTGTGCCCGATATGGCGATAGGCTCGCCCCCTCACACACATCTGGGACGGAACTAAGCTCGGCGAAATGTGGGTGTTCTAGTTCGCTAGCCCGCCTCTGCCTACCCCTTCGGGAATACAGGCGTGAGCTTATGTTATGTTATGTTATGGAATAATTAAGTATTTTTTATAATTATTATGGAACTTAAAACATATTTTCATTCTTCCCCTTACTTATAAAAAAAGGGTCGCGCTTCTTTTCTTTAAGAATAGTTTGTCACTTTCTTCGTCCGAGTTAAAAAAAGGAGGTACTCAATTCATTTGTATGTTTTTAGGGTTCCGTACGTCAAAAGGAAAAAACTTAACCCTTATAAGATCACTTTGTTGTCCGTCTGTCAAGACCTTCTATCTCAGGAACGAGTGGAGTTATCGAATTGAAATTAAAACCATATATAAGAACATAATAATATATTTCCAAAATTATTTTTGTGGTCCATATAGGTTATTCTAAAGGTGGTGGAGGATATTTTGGTCACGGGAAACATTTTAAAGTCAGTCTGTTAAATTTTTAAACACGTGATTATCCCTGAGTCACATAATCATATTGTTTGAAAATAAGAGATAAACTAGTTTTTAAATTAAGTACCGCGTAAATAATATAATTTATAAGGGTCTAATATCTTCCTTCGTAGTTAACCGATTTCTTCAATGGCATTTAAACCGCTATAAAGTACATATTTCTATGGATTTCTTTTGTTATAGCATGTCCCGGAGATAAGTTTACGTGCACTGATGGACAGTGCATAATGTCAACGAGATTTTGCGACGGGTTTGTGGACTGTGCCGATGGAAGCGACGAGCCTGATGGATGTGACGGCGCCTGCGGAGTTCACGAGATACGCTGCAATAATCATCGTTGCGTGGCGCGCGCAGTGCTTTGCGATGGTCACGATGATTGTGGAGATGCTTCTGATGAATCAAATTGTTCCCAATAACAAATAATTATACTTACTTATATTTATAATCACGTGCTTTATTATTACCTTATGATTACGTAATTACTCTAAGCATATGATTAGCATTTATAACTATAATCCAAGGACCTAAGCTATAGTACTACGTCTAGGGCCAGCTGTTGTATATTATATGACCACATTCAAATCTCACATTGTTTATTTTACTTGTATTTAGGTATTATAAAAGGTAGGTACCTACCTGAATAAAACTTCTCTTGGTTTAGTGGCAGTAGGTGAGTAAGTAGGTATAATGGCCTGTAAACAGCGGCTCGAGCAGGATTTCTAACAATCGTAACAACTGTATGCGCACTGATGACATTCGGTTATTCATCATCATCATCATCATCAGCCATAGAACGTCCACTGCAAAACATATAATTATTTATTATTCATTGGTTATTATTCCATAAAAATTTTATAGACTCCCATCGAGCTCGAATGGCGGGTACACACCGGCCGAACGAAGACGAAAGAATCTATACCTGTTGCGTTCACACGAACACACTTTCGCTGCTGTGTGAATGAAACAGGCATAGATTCGTTCGCCTTCGTTCGGCCCGGTACCCGCCAGAATAATTACATTTAAGAATCTTCGTTGTCGCATTCACACTACAAACCTTCGCTGTTGTGAGAACGCAACAGCGAAGATTCGCGAATGATCGGGAACGTTCGGTCCCCATCGCCGATGACCCTTCGCGAACGTTCTTTCGCCTTCGTTCGGTTGGTGTGTGGGTGGGCCATTAAACATCACTGAGTTATCTTTTTTTATTTATTTAACGACTCTGAATAAAGTCCTTTGAGCCCGTTTTACACATCAATATAATATACCCTAGACACACAGTTCTTTGCAAATATCCTTGTAAAAAGTGGTCTCAGGAATAAAACAAAGAAAAATATCACAAATTCTATTTAAATCAACACAAATATAACCCTCTGCACGTTGTTATAAAGTAGCTTTTTAAACGAAATGATCAAGCGTTCTTTAATTTGAATTTGGAAATTCAGAATTCTTCGGCGTCCGATTATAGGCGAAAGGAGTGCTTAGGCACTTCTTTGCTGTCCCATTTTCCGAGTGTCAATTGTGCATCTAGGTAAATAATATATCAATGGTTTTACATATAAAAAATTTAGTCTAAGTATAAAAAACAGAATAATCTAAGTAAAAATCTGACGCTGGCTGTCTTTTTTTTATCTTGTTCATAGTGATGGATATTGGATACAATGTCCGTCAGCCGTATACTTTTTATTATTTTTTACACTTTGTTTCCTACATCTAAGTTTTCGCAAGTGCATTGAAGTCGGATTTGTTCGATTTCAAGGCCCTACTGGAGTTTTGGCGTCAATTCCTTCTAGTTTGATGCTTTTTAGATGATTTTCTCGCAACGAATGAATAGAACATGGTCGACCCATCCACTCGATAAAAAGCATCCAAAATCACTTATTTCAAAGTTTCCACATACTGTCCATCTTCATTGATGTTTATCGCATAAATTCACATCACATTTAAACCACAAGTACAACTTTAGACTATAATATGAAATCATTAAATCAAGCGACCACCCGCACCGTCAGAATTCCCGCCGAAACTACGATGCTGGCTGTCTTTTTTTTATCTTGTTCATAGCCATGGATACAATGTCCTTCAGCCGAATACTTTTTGTAATTTTTTATACTTTGTTTCCTAAATCTAAGTTTTCGCAAGTGCAATGAAGTCAGATGAGTTCGATTTCAAGGCCCTGCTAGAGTTTTGGCGTCAATTCTTTCCATTTTGATGCTTTTCAGACCATTTTGTCGCAGCGGAGGCGTCGATCATGGTCGACCCATCCACCTGACAAAAAGCGTCTAAAATCACTTATTTCAAAGCTTCCATATAATGTCCATCATCGTTGATATTTATAGCTTAGATTCACATCACATTTAAACCACAAGCACAACTTTATTAGACTAAATATGAAATCATAAAAACAAGCGACCTCCCGCACCGTCAGAATTCCCGCCAAAACTCCATGCTGGCTGTCAATTTGGCAGGGTTGCCAATATGTGGAAAATTCCTCAAACTTAGAAAATCTCAACTTTACCCCAGGAACCAAACGAAACCATAAAATTTCAAACCCACATATTATATTTATGTTTGATATTTTTTTACTACTTCATATTGATATTTTCTTAAAGTCACGTATTTCAGTTAACTCCTGTTTCCTCAGCTTATTTTAATTAATAATCAAAATTATGTTGCATAGCCAAACTCTATTGAAATAATGTTATCACACACATTATAATAAATAGGATGTGTGTGATAACAGCAGATGAAAAAATAAAGTGTTATTTTGTAATATAATGTAATTCAAATTGATTACTTTTTACTACTAATGTGGATAATCGATTATTTTTCATAATCTATGTTTTTTGAAGACATATTATTATATTCCCTGACTGCCTCGGTGGCGAAGTTTTATTTCCGCACGACTGCCGTATCTTACACTACTAAATTTTAGCGACAACTGGAATACTTTTTTAAATATGGATAATCGATTATGAAAAATAATTGATTATCCACATCACTACTTTTTACCGGGTGTAAATATTTGATTCTGAAGATTCTTCGTTTCTATCGTAGAGAGTATTATATTCTTTGCTTCGTTTATATATCATAACATAAGCTCATACGAAGAGAAGCAGAAGTGCACTGGCGAACTAGAACACCCACATTTCGCCGAGCTTAGTTCCGTCCCAGATGTGATAGGGGGCGATCTTATCGCCATATCAGGCTTAAATTCCAGACTCCGGGCTGATATGGAAAAATCTAATATCACTTTCCCCGTCCCGGGATCGAACCCGAGACTTCAGGACGGTACTCGTACCAAAGTACAACCACACCACCTAGGCAGTGAAATGAAACTAGTTTATATAGATTTTATCGCTGTTTCTGTTGTAGGTACCTTTTTATTGTAAACTAGCTTTTGCCCGCGGCTCCGCACGCGTATTTTGTAGGTCCAACGGAAAAATCTTTTGATTTGTCGATCCGCCCTGTCGTTTTAGTCCAAATATGGACGACCCAGATATCGATTTTGAAGTCAATCGGCCTAAAAACAAAGAAAAACAAAATGGCGGCCACTTTTGTCAGGTTTGACAGCGGTTCTGTCGTTTGGAACCACGGGGCGACTCAGATATCGATTTTGAAGTCAATCGGCCCAAAAAAAAAGAAAACCAAAATGGCGGCCACTTTTGACAGGTTTGACAGCGGTTCTGTCGTTTGGAACCACGGGGCGACTCAGATATCGATTTTGAAGTCAATCGGCCCAAAAACAAAGAAAACCAAAATGGCGGCCACTTTTGACAGGTTTGACAGCGGTTCTGTCGTTCTGAACCACGGCGTGACTCAGATATCGATTTTGAAGTCAATCGGCTCAAAAACAAAGAAACAAATTTTCAACCCCTATTTCATCCCTTTGTTGTATAAAAATATATCACACCCCATTTCTGTCCTTAGCGCTACTATCTATGTAACTATCCTCATAACAACTTTCTTAAAAATCCGGTTTCTGGTTCCCATAAAAACTTTCATCCCCTATTTCATCCCATTAGGGGTTGATTTTAAAAAAGTAGCCCATTTTTTCTTTGAACTCAAAGGTATCCACTATCCCATGCCAAATTTCATAAAAATCCATTAAGTGGACCTAAAATCCCCATACAAACTTTCATCCCCTATTTCAGCCGATTAGGGGTTGATTTTAAAAAAGTTACCCATTTGTGTCTTTAAACTCAAAGGTATCCACTATCCCATACCAAATTTCATGAAAATCCATTAAGTGGACCTAAAATCCTCATACAAACTTTCATCCCCTATTTCAGCCCATTAGGGGTTGATTTAAAAAAGTGGCCCATTTGTATCCTTAAACTCAAAGGTATCCACTGTCCCATACCAAATTTCATAAAAATCCTAAAATAATTGGACCTAAAATCCCCATACAAAGTTTTAAACCCTTATTTCATCCCTATAGGGGTTGATGAAAAAAATGAAGTATTAATAATTTTAATCCCTAGGGTCAAATGTATCCTCATACCAAATTTCATCAAAATCCATTAAGCGGTTCCAAAATTCCGATACAAACTTTCATCTCCTATTTCATCCCTTTAGGGGTTGGTTTAAAAAAAATAAAGTACCCTATGCCCGTCCTTGGGGTTAAAAGTACCCATATACCAAATTTCATCAAAATCGGTTCAGCGGTTTAGACGTTAAAACGCCACAGACAGACAGACAGACAGAGTTACTTTCGCTTTTATTATTTAGTACTAGCTTTTGCCCGCGGCTCCGCACGCGTATTTTGTAGGGCCAACGGAAAAAATTTTTGATTTGTCGATCCGCCCTGTCGTTTTAGTCTAAATACGGGCGACCCAGCTATCGACTTTGAAGTCAATGGGCCCAAAAACAAAGAAAAACAAAATGGCGGCCACTTTTGACAGGTCTAACAGCGGTTCTGTCATTGAGAACCAAGGGGCGACTCAGATATCGATTTGGAAGTCAATCGGCCCAAAAACAAAGAAAAACAAAATGGCGGCCACTTTTGACAGGTCTAACAGCCGTTCTGTCATTCGGAACCACGGGGCGACTCAGATATCGATTTTGAAGTAAATAGGCCCAAAAACAAAGAAAAACAAAATGGCGGCCACTTTTGACAGGTCTGACAGCGGTTCTGTCATTCGGAACCACGGGGCGACTCAGATATCGACTTTGAAGTCAATGGGCCCAAAAACAAAGAAAAACAAAATGGCGGCCACTTTTGACAGGTCTGACAGCGGTTCTGTCATTGGAAACCACGGGGCGACTCAGATATCGATTTTGAAGGCAATCGGCCCAAAAACAAAGAAAAACAAAATGGCAGCCACGACAGGTCTGACAGCGGTTCTGTCGTTTGGAACCACGGGGTGACTCAGATATCGATTTTGAAGTCAGTCGGCCCAAAAACAAAGAAAAACAAAATGGCGGCCACTTTTGACAGTTCTGACAGCGGTTCTGTCGTTTGGAACCACGGGGGACCCAGATATCGATTTGGAAGTCAATCGGCCTAAAAACAAAGAAAAACAAAATGGCGGCCACTTTTGACAGGTCTGACAGCGGTTCTGTTATTCGGAACCACGGGGTGACTCAGATATCGATTTTGAAGTCAATCGGCCTAAAAACAAAGAAAAACAAAATGGCGGCCACTTTTGACAGTTCTGACAGCGGTTCTGTCGTTCGGAACCACGGGGTGACTCAGATATCGATTTTGAAGTCAATCGGCCCAAAAACAAAGAAAAACAAAATGGCGGCCACTTTTGACAGTTCTGACAGCGGTTCTGTTGTTTGGAACCACGGCGCGACTCAGATATCGATTTTGAAGTCAATCGGCCCAAAAACAAAGAAAAACAAAATGGCGGCCACTTTTGACAGTTCTGACAGCGGTTCTGTCGTTCGGAACCACGGGGTGACTCAGATATCGATTTTGAAGTCAATCGGCCCAAAAACAAAAGAAAAACAAAATGGCGGCCACTTTTGACAGTTCTGACAGCGGTTCTGTCGTTCGGAACCACGGGGTGACTCAGATATCGATTTTGAAGTCAATCGGCCCAAAAACAAAGAAAAATAAAATGGCGGCCACTTTTGACAGTTCTGACAGCGGTTCTGTCGTTCGGAACCACGGGGCGACCCAGATATCGATTTTGAAGTCGATCGGCCCAAAAACAAAGAAACAAATTTTCAACCCCTATTTCATCCCTTTAGGGGTTGATTTTAAAAAGTAGCCCATTTGTGTCTTTAAACCAAAATGTATCCACTATCCCATACCAAATTTAAAAAAATCATTAAGTGGACCTAAAATCTTCATGCAAACTTTCATCCCCTATTTCAGCTCATTAGGGGTTTATTTAAAAAATTAGCCCATTTATGTCTTTAAACTCAAAGATGTCCACTATCCCATACCAAATTTCAGAAAAATCCATTAAGTGGACCTAAAATCCCCATACAAACTATTAACCCATATTTCATCCCTTTAGGGGTTGATAAAAAAAAATGAAGTACCCCATTTGTGTCCTTGGGGTCAAAAGTATCCTCATACCAAATTTCATCAAAATCCATTAAGCGGTTCCAAAATTCCCATACAAACTTTCATCCCCTATTTCATCCCTTTAGGGGTTGATTTAAAAAAAATAAAGTACCCTATGTCCGTCCTTGGGGTTAAAGGTACCCACATACCAAATTTCATCAAAATCGGTTCAGCGGTTTAGACGTGAAAACGCCACAGACAGACAGACAGACAGACAGACAGACAGACAGAGTTACTTTCGCTTTTATTATTTAGTAAGGATAAGGAAGGATAATCTATACTAATATTATAAAGCTGAAGAGTTTGTTTGTTTGTTTGTTTGTTTGATTGAACGCGCTAATCTCAGGAACTACTGGTTCGATTTGAAAAATTATTTTTGTGTTGGATAGCCCAATTATCGACGATGGCTATAGGCTATATATCATCACGCTATGACCAAAAGGAGCGGAGCAGAAATGAAAAATGTTTAAAACCGGGGAAGGCGATATCTCAGAAACTACTGGTTCGAATTGAAAAATTCTTTTTGTGTTGGACAGCCTTTTTATTGAAGATGGCTATAGGCTATATAACATCACGTGTTGACCAATAGGAGCGGAGCAGAAATGAAAAATGTTGCAATATCGGGAAAATTTATGTCTCGGACAGAAACTACTGGTTCGAATTGAAAAATTCTTTTTGTGTTGGATAGCCCAATTATCGAGGGTGGCTATAGGCTATATAACATCACGCTATGACTAATAGGAGCGGAGCAGAAATGAAAAATATTGAAAAGACTATATTTCAGAAACTACTGGTTCGAATTGAATTTTTTTTTTGTGTTGGATAGCCCAATTATCGACGGTGGCTATAGGCTATTTAACATCACGCTATGACCAATAGAAGCGGAGCAGAAATGAGAAATGCTGCTAGCGGGGAATTTTATATCTCAGAAACTACTGATTCGATTTGAAAAAATATTTTAGTGTTGACCAAGGGGATGAATGGTAGGGTGACTAAGGGGTGACTAAGGGGTGACTAAGGGGTGACTGACGGGGTGATTGATGGGGTGACTAATGGGATGACTAACGGGGTGACCGACGTGAGGAATGACGGGGTGACTGACAGGCTGACTGATGGGGTGGCGGACGGAGTGACTGACGAGGTGAATGACGGGGTGACAGACGGGGTCACAGATGGGGTGACAGATGGGGTGATCGACTGGGTGACAGCCGGGGTGACAGATGGGGTGACCGACTGGGTGACAGACGGGCGACAGAAGGGTCACAGACGGGTATGACAGACGGGGTGACAGACGGGGTGACAGACTGGGTGACAGACGGGGTGGCAGACGGGGTGACGGACGGGGTGACAGACGGGGTGACAGACGGGGTGACAGGCGGGGTGACAGACGGGGTGACAGACTGGGTGACAGACTGGGTGACAGACGGGGTGACCGACTGGGTGACAGACGGGGTGACAGACGGGTGACAGACGAGGTGACAGACGGGGTGACAGACGGGTGACAGAAGGGGTGACAGACGGGGTGACGGACGTGGTGATAAACTGGGTGACCGACTGGGTGACAAACGAGGTGACAGACGGGGTGACCGACTGGGTGGCAGACGAGGTGACAGACTGGGTGACCGACTGGGTGACAGACGAGGTGACAGACGGGGTGACAGGCGGGGTGACGGACGTGGTGACAGACGGGTGACCGACTGGGTGACAGACAAGGTGTCAGACGGGGTGACAGGCGGGGTGACAGACGGAGTGACAGACGGTGTGACAGAGGGTGTGACTGACAGGGTGACAGGCGGGGTGACGGACGTGGTGACAGACGAGTGACCGACTGGGTGACAGACAAGGTGTCAGACGGGGTGACAGGCGGGGTGACAGACGGAGTGACAGACGGTGTGACAGAGGGTGTGACTGACGGGGTAAGAGACGGGGTGACAGACGGTTTGACAGACGGTGTGACTGACGGTGTGAGAGACGGGGTAAATGACGCCAGAAGTAGATCATCCCATTACCTCTTTTAGAATTATTGTGCTATAGGTGCCTACGACTCACTCTTTCAACCCTCTCTCTCATACGCAGATGAAGTTGCGCGGGTCAGCTAGTAATAATATATGTGCGATAAAAAACGGTAGATAAAAAGCGAGTTCATGCATTGGTGGATATCGTTTTATTTGACGATGATAGAGATGATATCTTACTATTTTTTAACAGCGTCCGTGGTGCAGTGGGCGACTGTGAAGTGAGAGCCCGTGGGTTCGATCCCCGCACGGAGACAAATGTTACACCGACCTAGGATTTTAACCTAGGACCTCTCAATCCTGCTCCCCATATGCGCTGCAACTAGACCAAGGAGGTAACGGGGAGCAATGAAAACAATACAATATGTGGCATGTATCGTGTTTACAAAAAAAACCGTCACCCGTTGGAGGCGGCATTATATATCTATATATATAAAAATGAAACCCGTTTTCCGTTGTCACGACATAACATGAAAACGGCTTGACCGATTTCGCTCATTCTTTTTTTAGAATATTCCTCGAAGTACGAGGATGGTTCTTACGGAGAAAAAACATTGAAAAATTGCCTGAAAAAGTCTAAAAACAACACTTTTCTATACTCCCATACAATCGATTCGTAATAATACTTAAAAGCTAATTTGAACTTTAATACCATACCATAAAGTTCAAGTGTTAGTGGAGAGGTTCCGGGAAGGCAAAACAATTGAGTGTCGTTAGTATCGTATAAATATTAATGTCAATATTTGTCAATTGAAAAATTCTTTTTATGTTGGATAGCCCATTTATCGAGGACGGCTATAGGTTATATAACATCACGCTATGACCTATAGGGTGACTGACGGGGTGACTGACGTGAGGAATGACGGGGTGACTGACAGGCTGACTGATGGGGTGGCGGACGGGGTGACAGACGGCTGACAGACGAGTGACAGACGGGTGTCAGACGGGGTGACAGACAGGTGACACACAGGTGACAGACTGGGTGACAGACGGGTGACAGACGGGGTAACAATCGGGCAGACAGATGGGGTGACCGACTGGGTGACAGACAGGTGACAGACGGGGTGCCAGACGGGTGACAGACTGGTTGACCGACGGGGTGATGGATGGGGTGACTGACGGGGTAACCGACAGGGTGATGAACGGGGTGACTGACGGGGGTACTGACTGGGTGACTGACGGGGTGACTGACGAAACCGGACCGAAGTAGATCATCCCATTACCTCCTTTAGAATTATTGGATTATAGGTGCCTACGACTCATTCTTTCAACTCTCTCTCTACTACGCAGACGAAGTTGCGCGGATCAGCTAGTATTAGATAAGTAAGCGTCTCGGCCACCGGTGGGTGAGCCGCCCGTCTCTATAATTATTATAATTTATCGATCTTTATATTTTGTACTCAATAGTGATGTGTGCTGTTTGTGGGAAGCGTGAAATTTTTTCCCACATTTTTAGAATTTGAAGGCTATTTTTGGGGAATCGACAACATTAGCATTGGCAAGTTTCAATTTTTCTGTCGGACGTCGGTGTTGTTGGTAGTCATGGTCGTTACAACGATCGCCGTTTAAGTAATAGTATTATTTCTTTAAAACGACATTAGTGGTGATTTGGAAATCACTACTAACGTTATTGAAAAGCTTTCAGGTTTTTAAAATTGATCAGAGACAGAGACTGTATGCGCCATCTATAAGAATTTGCTAAAACTAATGTCTAATACGTTTGAAGAGTGTATCAATTTGCTATAGTGACATCTAGCGACTTTTAGACACAATTTTCGATTGCCATCTATAGAAATAAGCTGGAACTATTATGAATCATGGGTTAGTAATTTTAGTGTTAAATTATTACGTAATTCAAATTGTTTAACAACATCTAGTGATTTTTTTGGAAACTATTTGCAGTCAAGGTAAGTAAATCCATTTAAAAAGCCGACAATTCGGTTTATAAACATTGGATACTAGATCTTTATTTTCTAGATAATAAGGCGTATTTTTGGTCGTATCGAATTGCAACCTACGACCTTTATTATTTTGTAGACGAAAAAGCTATGTAATGATACTGATTTAAAAATACTTTTTTATTCTTATTTCAACTAGAAAGTGATGACCATCATAATTTAATATGTGTGTAAATGCTAGTCGCTATTACGGCGATGCAGTTAGTTTGTTGACACTGCTTCATGAACTTCTACGCAGATTTGTTTGAGCACTGCTCGAAACTCGGAGATTCCCGGTTAAGAATTTATTCCTTAAAAACGTCAATTGTTTCATAACTCGCTTTAATGATGCTAATAAAAACTTTAAATTAATATTGTATAAAACTACCTTTTTCATTAAAACAAAATTATGTTATTAAATATCCAAAAAAGAATTAAGAACACGTTACGATCCGAAATACGACAAGGACATCAACAAAACGCGGGCACCAATAAAATGACCGCGATTCACAAAATAATATTAGAACGAGAAAACCGTGTTTCGTAATAAAGCTTACTGCTATGAACACAACTGCGGCGATTCTAGATAGCTGCGGCGATTCAAGACAGCTGCGGCGATTCAAGAAGCCGCTATCAAAAAAGTAACCTATAAGTTACTAAAGCCGCGCGGCGGAGAATCGCTGGTAGCTTTAAATAGCGATTTAAAGTAATAGCTTTGTAAGAATAGCCTAAGCGACATAACCTAATGGCAAAAGTGAGCCGTTGTTTCCATCGCTAGTTGTTGGCATTTGGCGTTTTTCTGCCTTCTTGCCACTTCTTGCGTCGGAATTTGTATATCAAGAATTAACATTTACAAAAGTTTCGAAAAACCGCGTTGTTTCTTAATTATCGAGTCTATAAATACCTTTATTATAAATTAATTTTGTAGAAATGGGTGACAGTGATGATGAATATGATCGTAAAAGACGTGACAAATTCAGAGGAGAAAGAGGAACTGCTGATAGTAGCAGCTATCGAAGTAGTGATCGACGAGAAGAAAGGAGTCGGGGCCGTGAAGAATGGTCGGAGAGGTACTTTTATAAAAAACATATTAACATTTAAATGATCCTTATGCTGTATAAATGTATCAGCTAAATTCTCTTACAGAACCCAACCTCAAAAATATGACCCTACCAAACATCCTTGCCATTCATCCAAACCTACAAAGCGATCTTTATCATTAGTCATAAGGTATATTATGTGAACGAACTACACAAATTACTTTTATATTTGACATTACATAATCATTTCAGGAGGTACTGTATCTAATGAAGCTTGTACACAATAGTTTTCTAAGAACCATAGTGCTGTGTCGATTAAGTAATTATGGTAGTTCTCATTTCGAAATAAGTTATATTATTGATATTAATGTACATTTATCCTTGTGAGTGCCTATGTAGGATTATTTCTTTTTGGAAGAAAGTTGCCTACACCCTAATCTAGGTCATGGGCTGCTTGTGTATCAGTCATCATATTTTATCCAAATCTTGTAGATACACTATGACTTTTACCTCTGATAGATATGCTGGCCTGATATTCATTAGCAAATATGCAACCAGCTTCATTATGATGGATTGTAGATATTGTAGATATATAACGTAAAATATAATAGTATATAAATATTTAATATATATTTGTCATATTAGTTAGAAGAAAAATAAGTAGGTATTATTTAATATGATACTGTAATAATGGTAGTAAACAAATTTAGATTACTTGGTACATTATTGCCATAAATTAACTACCAATTATGTTTTTAGATCTCGTGGAGGACGGTCCGGCCCTGACTACAGAGACTACCGTAGTGGGGCTGGTGCCAGCCGTGGATACTCTCCAGTAAGAGGGGAAGGGCCACCCAGTAAGCGCATCAGACCCGACTGGCCTATAGACGAGAGAAGATATGGGGGAATGCCACATGATTCATATGGGTCTTATGGCTGGGCTCATGACCATTTTGGGCCCCATCCGGCACACCAGGGCTATGGACAGCCAATGCCGCCTGTTCCAGCTAGGTTAGTTAATGACCTGTTAAATCTTAATTTATCTGCAATGTCAATTACCTAATTTTAAGTATGTGAAAAATCACACACAATATTTTTGTAGCACATGTTCACTTAATAATCATATTCAGCTAGGTTTGCTACTTTTGCTTTATCTACACACTATATAAGACATTATTCTTTGTTATGTTATTGAAAGATTGCTTTATTTTATAGGTTTATTTACATATTTTATACTTTTAAGTTTGCCCTTAAAATATTTATTTATGCAATACATCACCAAGGAACTGATTACACAGTTTTTTTATCATTATTTTGATTTTGAATATTGTAAACTATTTAAACATTTATTTTTGGTATATGTGTAGCTATTATGATACCAGGGATCCAGTGCTGCCAATGGGTGCATCAGATGGACCCCCCACCATGATGTCCTTTAAAGCGTTCCTGGCTGCTCAAGATGACTCTATCACTGTTGATGATGCCATCCTCAAATACAACGAATACAAACTGGAATTCAGACGCCAACAGCTTAATGAGTTTTTCGTTGCTCACAAGGATGAAGAATGGTATGTCATATTTAAATTAAAAATTTAAAGGAAATATGCTATATAATACTCACCATTACTTCCAAAAATAAAAAAATATTCTGATGTGGGTTCCTCAACTGGAAATTGTAGAGAACTGGAAGTTGCAAAGGGACATATTAAAATATCCTTGATATGATGTAATTTGCTAGTAGTCAAAAAATTCTAAACATAATGAAACTTTTTATTGTGTTTCATGTTGTATAATTGAGAAGCGTTATGTTTGGAATTTTTTTGAGGATGCTATGCAAATGTTAACGGTGACCTTTTTTCCCTACAGTCAACAGCGTATTCGTGTGGAATTGCTGGACATCGTTCGAAAATTTTATTCAAACTTTATACAAATGATTAAATGCTGTGTGTAGCTAGTTGATATCGCGTTGACCCGTAGCGCGCAATGCTACGGGTTCCGTTACTGTTAGGGGTAGGGATAAAAATATTCCACATGTGTGGAACAGGTGAGATCATGAAGATTTTTTAATTATGTATGCTAAGCAATTTTAGTTTTGTGTAACTTGGAGATCAACAGTACTGGATGTTTGTCAAAAAGGTGTTTATTTATTTTATGTACTTGTGTAAACTAATGACCTATTTCTATAGATTTGTCTCCCATCATACTTAACATAAATAATTTCTTTTTTATATAAACCTTCAGATCAGTAAGCCAATTATTATATTTTAAATCAACGGTATATTTGTATTATTATTTATATATTTCGTAGATCATTTTCATGCTCTCGTTTATGAATAACTTTGGAGAATCAACTTAGAGTATATAGTTTCAAATCATCAGTAATAGTTAAAGTTTTCGTAAGAAGCAATAATTTTTAGACTATAGATTTTGTGGTGTTGTGCCACCTTTAAATAACATGCTTAACTGATTTATGATCAATAATTACTGACAATTTGAAACAATAAGTCCCTGCTTAGTGTTACTAAATCCAACATTTTTTGCATTAATGCATTAAAGCTGCCTGCAACATATTCCAATTTTTCCCATTGTGTAGTACAGTTTATTCTATAAATTAACTATATTATATAGATCTTTATCTATAGAAATTGGTCTTTAAACATAATAAAGTATCTACATATTACCAATGCTACTATCAAAATGTGTGGATATTTTTTATATAAATTAGTGTTTCCGTTTAGGTTCAAGATCAAATATCATCCTGAAGAATCGGTAAAACGAAAGGAAGAACAATTGGGTGCTTTAAAGGTATGAACATTTTTTAAGATCCTTTTTAACTATCTAAATAATTTCTCCATAAGTTAATGTAATTGCCACTCTTAAAAGAGGCTGAAATGGTTCACAATATCAATAGATTTCGATGTATTAATACTGAAAGTGAATGAATTAACTTCAAATAATGTCATAATTATAATGTTTTATGTTAAAGGATACACTTTAATGGCTGTATGGTTATAATAAATGACAAGAACGGTGAAATAATTCTTCCTTATAATGCCTTTGCTTATTTACTTGCAGAATCGTCTTAGTGTGTTCCTTGAGCTGCTTGAAGGTGGAGAGCTGGACAAAGTTTCAGTGGATGTTGATAAGTCTGAAAAATTGATACGATTGCTTGATACTGTTGTTATCAAATTGGAAGGTGGCACTGAGGAAGATCTTAAGGAACTTGATGAGCCGTCACCATCTGACAATCCTAATACCAATGAAAAAACTGGTAAGTTCTAATAGTTCGAAATTTTTGATTTAAAAATATCTTGTCAATGATATTTACAAGTATTTTGAAACCATTTCAGATAAAGTTGATTCTGATAAACCAGTCATAATTGATGTTGATGATGTTAAAGTAAAAGACGAGAAAGAAGAAACAGAAAAGAAGGTAAGGGCCTTTATATAATAGTTAATATTTGATACATTAAATAAACTTAAAAGTTATGTTTAATTTATTTTATTTTTATAACATAACTCTGTCTATACTATGAACATGGGGTACCAGAATCTATTTTGCACTGTTTCGTAATTTATGAATGGGGTTTTTTGAACTGCAAATAGTCTTTTAAATTATTTTGAAACAGAGTAGTGATTTATCACTTATTATAAGTATAAGTAAGTAGTAAGTACACCCAACAGTCACATACATAGTCCTGACCCCACACTAGGTGTAACCTGTATCGTGGGTAGCAGAAACTACGAGAGACTTTCGGTCTCACAACACCCAGACCAGAAAAAAATATCTATAGGCCACACAGACATTTGTCTCGGTGCGGGAATCGAACCCGCGACCTTACGTCTCACAGCCGGCTAGTCGCCCGCTGTGCCACGGAGGCTGTCATTATAGACTATTCTTTATAAGATAATTTTTATTATTATTGCATTACGTCTGTTGAATTAACCCAGGACGCAAAAGCAGAGTCACCGAAATCTACAGCACCATTAACTATGGAAATTGACCCACATTTAAAACAGCTGCAAGAGCAGGCCAAATTATTCTCGCGTTTCAATTCTGCCGGTGAAGAGCAGGAGGCTGAACCACAAGAAAAAGAACCTCGTGAGTATTTTTGGATGGATAAATGGACAGTTACGTCTACAGCCCGAAAGGGCCGACTCGACTGGTTTGATACCACTGTCTCACAGAAAACCGACGTAAAGTGGGAGCTCGCTGTCGCGATTCGTTCGGTGAGTAAGATTTTCGGTTGGCAATGCATCCGTGATGTTCGTGTATTGGGTGTCTCAGGTGACACATCTGCTCGTTTGCCACTGCAATAAAAATATATTGTTTTTGCCAAGCCATTCTTTCACACATAGTATTCATGCTTGGGTATTGAAATTTTCTGAATGACTTAATGTGACTAATGGTTGGTTGTCAATTACCATTGCAGCACCACCAGGTTCATCTTCCAGTTCATCATCCTCAAGTTCGTCTTCATCAAGTTCGGAAGATGAAGGTGAATCGGGCACTCGCCGAAAGTCAAAGTCGAAGTCCAAAACCCCAGACAAATCGCCAGCACAAAAAGCAAAATCTAAGTCTCCGAGTGTTGATAAAGATGGTGAAATAATAGAAAATGCAAAGGAAAAAGACAAAAACAACGAAGACAAAGCAGAATCTGTAACTGACGTTGTAATTGAAAAGAAACAGTGTCGAGCGTTGCATAAAACAACGTCGATATTTTTAAGAAACCTAGCACCTACAATAACTAAGGCTGAAGTTGAGGCTGTAAGTAATTGTTGTTGTTGTTTTTATGCTAATTATTTTTGTAATTAGGTACTTTAATCACAGTCTATAATTTGACAGTGTACATACACTTTATATGATATTGTAGTCTGTATTGGTATATTGTATAAATACAAAAAAATTAAGTGATTTTTTTTATAAAGATCATTTATCAGATCACTCAAGAAAATAACAATATTTTTAGATGTGTAAGCGCTACGGTGGTTTTCTGCGGGTAGCCCTGGCAGACCCTCTGCCCGAACGTCGCTGGTTCCGTCGCGGTTGGGTCACGTTCCGACGCGACGTCAATATCAAAGACATCTGTTGGAACCTCAATAACATACGGGTAAGTCTATAATTTTTATTATAATTGTTTAGTTTACAATTCTCACCAATTACCATCATACTCTTTTGTTATTATCAAATATCAATAAACAGTGTTAAGTGCATTAAATTAGTCCGACATACCTGAGCGCTCTATCTCGGAGAGATTCCTAAATGATTTACCGGTGTTAAAAAAGTGTATAGCAAAATACAATGTGAATACAGTTGCGTGAGTGCGAGCTGGGCGCGATAGTGAATCGCGACCTGCAGCGTCGCATCCGCGCCGTGTCGGGCGTGACGCTGGAGCGCGCCGTGCTGCGCGCCGACGCGCGGCTCGCGGCGCGGCTCGCGCACCTGCTCGACTCGCGCACGCGCCTGTGGCACGCCGCCGACGCGGACAACCACGATGCGCACACGCACAACGACAACGTGCAACAAACTGAGGTATCGTACACATCTTTCTTTCTACCTGCCCTTATGTCACCTCAACGTGGCGTCGACGCAACATTCTTTTTCAAAGAAGGAAAGGATATGGTTTCACTTTTACGACCGGTTCTTTCCCGGATGCATGCCCCTCGCCACTGGAGGGTTTCGTAAACATTGATAATTTTCTATATGTTATGTATTTATTTTATCGATATTTTGTAATCAATATCGATAATTTTATTTTGGAATAATTACGCACACGTTGTTATTCCATTCAGGTATTATGTTATCTCAATCACAACTGAGCCATCAGTTGCGACAAAATCATTGAAAAACCCCTTGTTGTTTTAGAAATTGCAGGTAACGAAATCAAATAGTTATATATTTATAGAATTCTTCTTTCATTTTTATAGAACTTCAGTCTCACATCGAAAAATCCCGTACTTCACAAAATAACTGAACATCTAATCGAAGAAGCTTCAACTGAGGAAGAGGAGCTTCTAGGGTTGGACGCTTCATCAGAGACAACCAGCGAACAACCTGACCCAGAACTGATTCGTGTCCTCGACCGTCTTGTGCTGTACCTGCGTATTGTACATTCAGTCGATTATTACAACCACTGTGAATATCCCTATGAAGATGAAATGCCTAACCGCTGCGGTATAATGCATGCTCGCTCAGGACCTCCAGTTAACAAGGTGAGACAAACGAAGAAGTAGTAATATAAAAAAGTTATTTAATTGTTTGAATTTAAAAAATCCTATAGCTATGTACAGTCAATTAATACAAAAAGAGTATAAGATTGTTGCAGAACTGGATTAATCATATAACTATCCTCTGTTTTATTCATCAGCACTTACAATATGGATTTTTGTTTGTTTAAGCCAACTCAGCAAGAAATACAGGACTACATAAAAACATTTGAGAGTAAAATGTCTGCTTTCTTACAAGATGTTAAACCATTGTCGGATGAAGAACTGCAAAAGTTGGGTATTAAGGTTTGTATATCATTTACATATATATAATACTAGCTGACCCGCGCAACTTCGTCTGCGTATGAGAGAGAGGGTTGAAAGAGTGAGTCGTAGGCACCTATAGCACAACAATTCTAAAAGAGATAATGGGATGATCTACTTCGGCCGTCAGTCACCCCGTCTCCCACACCGTCAGTCACACTGTCTGTCAAACCGTCTGTCACCCCATCTCTTACCCCGTCAGTCACACCCTCTGTCACATCGTCTGTCACTCCGTCTGTCACCCCGTCTGTCACCTCGTCTGTCACCCAGTCGGTCACCCAGTCTGTCACCTCGTCTGTCACCCTGTCTGTCACCACGTCCGTCACCCCGTCCGTCACCCCGTCTATCACCCCTTCTGTCACCCTTCTGTCACCCCGTCTGTCATCTCGTCTGTCACCCGTCTGTCACCCATCTGTCACCCAGTCGGTCACCCCGTCTGTCACCACGTCCGTCACCCCGTCTGACACCCAGTCTATCACCCCGTCTGTCACCACGTCTGTCCCCCTTCTGTCACCCCGTCTGTCTCCCCGTCTGTCGCCCCGTCTGTCACCCCGCTGGTCACCTCATCCGTCACCCCGTCTGTCACCCTTCTGTCACTCGTCTGTCACCCCGTCTGTCACCCAGTCGGTCACCCCATCTGTCACCCAATCGGTCACCTCATCTGTCACCCCGTTTGTCACCTCGTCTGTCACCACGTCCGTCACCCCGTCTGTCACCCCTTCTGTCACCCCGTCTGTCATCCAGTCTATCACCCCGTCTGTCATCACGTCCGTCACCCCGTCTGTCACCCCTTCTGTCACCCCTTCTGTCACCCCGTCTGTCACCCCGTCTATCACCCCGCCGGTCACCTCATCCATCACCCCGTCTGTCACCCTTCTGTCACTCGTCTGTCACCCCGTCTGTCACCCAGTCGGTCACCCCATCTGTCACCCCGGCTGTCACCCAGTCGGTCACCCCATCTGTCACCCCGTCTGTCACCCCGTCATTCACCTCGTCAGTCACTCCGTCCGCCACCCCATCAGTCAGCCTGTCAGTCACCCCGTCATTCCTCACGTCGGTCACCCCGTCAGTCATCCCATTAGTCACCCCATCAATCACCCCGTCAGTCACCCCTTAGTCACCCTACCATTCATCCCCTTGGTCAACACTAAAATATTTTTTCAAATCGAACCAGTAGTTTCTGAGATATAAAATTCCCCGCTAGCAGCATTTTTCATTTCTGCTCCGCTTCTATTGGTCATAGCGTGATGTTATAGCGCCTATAGCCATCGTCGATAATTGGCTATCCAACACAAAAATAATTTTTCAATTCGAACCAGTAGTTTCTGTCTGAGATATAAATTTTCCCGATTTGGTTACATTTTTCATTTCTGCTCCGCTCCTATTGATCAAAGCGTGATGTTATATAGCACATAGCCATCCTCGATAAATAGGCTATCCAACACAAAAATAATTTTTCAATTCGAACCAGTAGTTTCTGAGATATCGCCTTCCCCGGTTTTAAACATTGTTCATTTCTGCTCCGCTCCTATTGGTCATAGCGTGATGATATATAGCCTGTAGCCACCGTCGATAATTGGGCTATCCAACACAAAAAGAATTTTTCAAATCGAACCAGTAGTTCCTGAGATTAGCGCGTTCAATCAAACAAACAAACAAACAAACAAACTCTTCAGCTTTATAATATTAGTATAGATAATCCATCATGAATGTTGTTATGAATGTTAGTCATGTTTTCATGAATATTATATTATTTTTGCACAGGACCAAGATGCTGAAGTCGAGAAGTTTATCCAAGCCAATACCCAAGAGTTGGCAAAGGATAAATGGTTGTGCCCGCTGAGTGGCAAGAAGTTCAAAGGACCAGATTTTATCAGAAAACACATTTTCAACAAACACGCCGAAAAGGTAATTATTTTACGTTTACGCGTTAATGCCTGACTGGTAGTAACGTGCAGTCGATACAGGCGAGAATAATACAAGAGTTTACAAACTTAAAAATTGAGTTCGAATTCCGACGAACGATGTTTTATTATTACAATAATAGTGTGTGTGTAACCTATAAAGCTTACACACTACATTGTGTATAAGGGTGTATGTTTGGTTGTAGGTGGACGAGGTGCGGCGCGAGGTGTCGTACTTCAACGCGTACGTGCGCGACGTGCGCCGGCCGCAGCAGCCCGAGCCCGCCGCGCGCCCCGCGCCCCCGCCCGCCGCGCAGCCGCAACCGTAACCAACCAACCACTATACACTGTACACTATACACTATACACTATACACTCACCACATACATACATACAAGTACTTCAACGCGTACGTGCGCGACGTGCGCCGGCCGCAGCAGCCCGAGCCCGCCGCGCGCCCCGCGCCCCCGCCCGCCGCGCAGCCGCAACCGTAACCAACCAACCACTATACACTGTACACTATACACTATACACTATACACTCACCACATACATACATACAAGTACTTCAACGCGTACGTGCGCGACGTGCGCCGGCCGCAGCAGCCCGAGCCCGCAACCAACCACTATACACTACACCAGGGGTCACCAATTAGTTTCGCTCGGGGTCCGTTTTAAGTAATGAAATGACCATCGCGGTCCGCTCAACATTTTATAGGAAAAAATATTTATTTAACGCTTTCGCAATCCGCGAACCCTGTCTCGCTTGTTAGCTCGTTACTTCGCTCGGCCGTTTTCGAATTGACGTCAATAAAGATAATGCATAACATAAGCTCACGTCTGTATCCCCGAAGGGGTAGGCAGAAGCGCACTAGCGAACTAGAACACCCACATTTCGCCGAGCTTAGTTCCGTCCCAGATGTGATAGGGGGCGAGCCTATCGTCATATCGGACACAAATTCCAGACTCCGGGCTGATATGGAAAAATCCAATATCACTTTGCCCGACCCGGGGATCGAACCCGAGACCTCAGAACCGTAGTCGTACCGAAATACCACCACGCCACCGAGGCAGTTAGTCATAATGCGGGGGTTACATTATTATTAAATTACGAACTCTGTAGTGTAAGTTGCTGTGTCCTCGCGGTCCTCACAAAATAGGTCAGTGGTCCGGATGCAGACCGCGTTCCGTCATTTGGCGACCCCTGCTCTACACTATACACACCACATACATACATACACACAAGTGCTTCAACGCGTGATTTATTTTTACTCGGGCTTCCTGGAATGCAAAATGGATTCCTTAGTATCTCCTGGGAGACCACAGAAACAATTTAGTAACGAGAAAAAACCTTGAATCGCTTCGTTTTTTCAAGTAATTACGTCGCAACTTCGAACGGACTAAATTAGAAGAGATATAAAATTCGGCACCAGTTTTTAATAAACTTGCGTCATTCTATTTATTTATCTATGTCTGTAAATAACAGACACGAATAAATCTATATTTTAGGTACAACAATTTTAAACATAAAAAAAAAACTATTTTAATATTTGAGTGGGTGTAGAGATACCCGGTTGCTTGGTGGCAAAAATGGATAACGCGGAAATAGGTACCATACCCACACGTACTCTCATGACTTACCACTTTGTAAATGTCACTTTATAGCAATTACAAGAATGTTGAATATTTAATTTAACGTATTTCCATCTGACGTATCCAATGCTAAAACAGAAAAAGTAACCGCCATTTTGTTTTTTTTTTAATTCAACATCTATATCTCGATTGAACCGTAGTTACGAGAAATGGATCCGGTGCTAAAAGTGGAGCGTGTTATTTTACCACTGATGCAAATAAAAATCTATATCTGGGAGTCCCATGGTTACAATGGTCACAGGTACTAACTGAGAATGTGGTCGCTATATTGTTTTGTTTTCATTTTATAATCTTTAAACTTCCTTTGGGGTATTTCAACTGAAAAGATAACGGATAATAATTATGATAACAATATTTTTTAACATTTTTATACAAATAAGCGATGCACTTGAGTATGGTGTCGAAAAACCTCCGAGTCATCACACAAGGAAGTGTCTGTGTGGAGGGTCTGGAGCATGTGTGTATTATTAACAATACAAGCTGCCAAACATAAGTTGGCGTGTGGCAAAAAAAAACGAACTAACGTGAACGTGTTTCGTATTACAATATTTAACAAAAATCCGGTAATTCTAATTTAGTTTAGTTGGGGACAACAAACTCGATAGATATTCCACTCATACTTAACAAGTAAAAATTACTATTTTTAGTCACAGAGCAATTTGGTGGTAACACATAAGCGCTTGGGGCGCCGCCTCTGTAACGCCAACTTATACTTGACAGACTGTATGTGTGTGTGCGTGTGCAGGTACGGCGGCGGTCCAGGCGGCGGCGGGCCAGGCGGCGGCGGGCCGGGCGGCGGCGCGGGGCCGGCGGCGCGCGGCTGGGGCTGGGGCGGCTGGGCCCCGCCCGCGCCCTACGCGCCGCGACACCCGCGCTTCTCCAGGCCCAGGTGAGCGCTCACACAACAATTCGCTCTTCGACTTTCTATCTACTAGATATTGCACACGTTCGAGAATTACGACACTTGGCCCCTTACTTATAAAAATATTTACGCCCGGTTCCAATAAACAATCTCAGTTCGAATGTGCAGATAGATTACAAAAATTAACCAATAAGAACACAGTTTGAACATGACTCCGTCAAATGACTTGATTTGATTGGTTCATAATCGCTATTTTATTTTTATTTTATTTTATTTATTTCAACTAGCACTACCACATCATACATATTAATCATAAAAGAAAAGAATAAAACTTAAATAATACAATCAATTCAGATATGTATGACAATTATGGCGTACCTAACATTTGCCGCAAATGTGCTCGAAAATAGAAAATTGCGCGTCAAATATACCACAAGGCTAGTCGCATGGGAGCAACCAGCCATGCAATGTACTTGCTGCTCTATACAGTTATAAAAATAAAAAGAATCTTAAATGTTTTTTTTTTTTTTGTCGTTATTTTTTTTTTTTATCTGCACTCTACAGATAATTTATTGAAACCGGCTGTTAAGCGGTGCTCATCTATAACCATAGGTTGTCCCTTTCATTTTTAAATAATGTAACGCAAGGAGATAAGTGACAGGCTACCCTGAGCGAAAATATAAGCGAAAATGTTTTTATAAGTACGGCCCTTGAAGTTTAATTACCCTAATTTATCCATATCCTAATGTTTCCTTATAGTTATAATATTAAATGTGTCTATATGTGTATATTGTGTAAGGATATTTGTATCAGATGCTCAATAATTTTAAATATACTTTTCTACCCGTCAAACTGATAAGAAGTTATGATAAAATTACGACTATAGTAGGATTGCTAATTAAACGGAGTAAACTGACATTTCGAATGTTGCCACTTTTTCATGAAATTTAAATAGTGCTGCGGTAAAAGGATCAAGATTATTTAAATATTTCAATTCAGTGAACCATTTCGTTCTTTCATTTTCTAAATTCCAACTAAAAATCGTAATTCCTGCATAATATGTAATAGAACTGCATGACTACTGAATTATAGTAATAGTAAATTACTGCATGCTAAGTTATGGCATATGGACTGGAATTATATTCATGGTTCATTATAAACAAAACTTACAAAAACTATGAATGCGCCGAACGTAATTTTTCTCAAATAACAAAAATAATATTTGTAATTTTCATTGTTATAATTTCGCGTATCTGTTGTGATTATTTACGTACAATTATTTACACAGACATTTAGTCGAAGGGTTAAGCTGAAATTTCTAAAAATACGCAATAAAATTCGAAATTTGCAAGCTACTGCTGAGTTATTGTTTCTTTGAGTGATAAAAATTGAACTGGATCAATCCCTATGTTTTGTAAGTAAGCAACATTATTTTGGAAAGTGACATTTCGATCTGTCAGTTTACTCCGTTTAATTAGCAATCCGACTATAAAAAAATGAGAACTTAATCATGAATTATGGCATGTCCGATTATAAATTAACTTCATTATAATCTCAATAGATTGGAAACCCCCAGAACATTTAAATGGATGTTTATTTTCACAGTGAATAGCGATATTTGTTTGTTTTTTATTTGACACAAAGTTATGTATCGGTTAAAAGTGAGACAATACATTTGAATTCACACAGCATTTAATAGTGAGTAATGTCGCGGTTCATAGAATAATAATGTAGTATTAGCTCATTGTGGAATCCCAATGTCGCCAGTTCATGTTTCTATATTTACACGAACGTATTTTCAAGGAATAATAATAATCAGAAGATGCAAGTCGATTAACAAAATTGCATTATTACGCGACACAATCACAATAAGTATGGCACTGATGTTGTGCATAAACTTTTAAATTAATCACCATATTATTTACATCGTGTTATAATTAATAATTATGTATTATAATAGCTTATACCTAATTAACTTAATCTATTCCACGCCTATCCTGTTTATTAATGTATTGTGGCTTCTTTGTATTCTTTGCTTTTTTCATATCAACATAATCTTCTATCCATGCATATCTGAACGAGTCGAAGCCGTAAAAAATATTAAATTGCGTGAGAACGTGAAAAGATTATAGTATATCTATTTATTTTTTCTGAACCAGTCTAGTGCAGAACTAAGAGTACATGATATACACCTTTGTTGAGGAAGACCATATTTCATTGAAACGAAAGGGGGACAATAACAACATGATTTAACTGGACAGTTTTTTTACACATAAACTTGGTGTACTCTTTCCCAAGTTTGTACGATATAACGAAATATGCTGTACATGGGCTATATAATAATGTTTCTGTATATTTAATATATTGTTTTCTAAACGGCTTCTGATTGAACCCGGATATGAATGGATAACTATATTCGCATGAATGCTCCACATATTTCTCATCCAATAAGAAAACATGAAAGTCTGTTAGGCATATGATAATGTGTGACTAATACGAAACCTTTTGTATTAGCGCTCTAACTCATATGACCTATGTAAAACAGGCGTCGAGCAATACACCGTATTTTTTGCATGACCTTAACATTTCGATTTTGTTCGTATTGCTTTCAATCAGATATAGAGGCTTTATGTATGCTGCTAAAGTTTTAATATCACTATGTTCATTGTTTTTTTGTTATGAAGTTAACATTTGAAGAATGTGCGTTTTAGATCACAGTAATTATTTACAGGGAAAATGTGGACCGGTCCCGACCTATAATTGCGTACAACGATCTCGACTTCCCGGAGAGTGGTGACATATTCTGAACTTAACATAGTTGTGACAACACTATTTTTTAAAGTATTTATTGTTGTGTTAAGCATTCCGTATGGTAGGAGAGACCGTGGTACATCGATCTTCACTCATCTGATAAACAGATGAGACATATTTTTTTATTAAATATCCTTTTTTACAAACACGCTATAGTAGTTTGACTATTGACATTTGTTCATATCCATTTTTAATTCAGTTAATTGTAATACATTTTTTTCACAACTTTCACTCCTTTGATGACCAAAAAAAATTTATGTGCTAGTTTTTGACATAGAGAATATTCCTTGGTAGGTTTGCCTACTTATTTTTATAGCTACTTGGCAATCTGGTATCAACAGGTATTTCAGTATAAGTAACTACACCGATCTGATAACCAATAAAAATTGGTATCATAAGATAATTGAATTACAAAATCAATCGTATAGGCTTGCCTGCACAAAACCATTATGAAAAAAAAATGCCACGAACACTTTCGATAGGCAAGCAGGCGTGTTTGTAAACAATTGATATTAGATTAAAAAAAAAATGTCTCATCTGGTTATCAGATGAGTGAAGGTCGATGTACCACGGTTTCTTAGACCAGTATAACTTTTAAATAATGAGATAAAAACATTTTGAAATTTCATTTTATTTGATATCAACTTTATTCATTTTGTACGTGCATGCTAGATGTAATACGCACTGTGTTTATTATATGGACGTATGAAGTAAATACATAAACGGTTACATTTTAACATGTTTTTTATTTGAATTACGTATAATTAAGAAACTTATAAGCAATGCCTTGCTAATGACATTTCAAATACTTTTACATAAATGACAAAATACTTTGTATACTGTTTATATTGACTTATAATAATACTATGAATGGAATGCATTGAACGTTTTTATGTGTGGAATATGTCATCACCTGCATTATATTACCATATACTAGGCTAATAAAGAACACGTAGAGTCTGGATTTTGAACTAAAATTATATAATGTTAAACATAATATTATTGTTATGTTGGAAAATAGCAACTAATTATGAAACTGTGTTCACGTGATATTTTCAATTTTTATTCCATTAAAAAGAACCAGAATCCTTTTGTTAGTTCAAGAGGCTCGTGGCTCGTAGTTATGAGTTAAGACTATGACATACAATACATAATCAGGAGCACTTATTTCTGTTTGTAAAAATAGTTCATTTAGATTTGTGTTGAATGTACTTCACTGTATTATTTTCATACTAATATTAATAATTAAATACATTTATTTAAATATATTTAAAATGCAGTTTTCAATTTAATACATATTTTAATTACAACTTACCACTTTTGTGTAAACTTAATTTGGTGTAATTTGGAAAGGTCTATTTTAAAAAATGTTTATTATAAATCTTTAGTATTCATAAAATGTAAATAAGTTTGCATTTGATTTTTTTAAATAATAGGAATTGTAAAGTTACATTTGCACTTTTTTTTGTTATTTGTATAATTTGGATGTAAGTTTGGAATTACATTTTCTGGCTATTTTTTGTCTTCCACACATAATTCATTTTGTATGAAACAATTTAATAAACTTTCCGGAATTCAAACACATATAATCTTATTAATTCCTTGACCTATCATAACGCGTTATGAGCAACCACCGGGAAGCTGAGATTATTCTCTACGTTGTCTGCGTACATTTGCTTTGTTGAAGTGTTCAGTAGTCGTTTAGCACTTGTGAATGGTTTTTTGTTTGTGGCGTGCATTTGTTGTATTGCACCTAATATGGAACTGGTTGATTGTTAAAGGGGCGGCGGCGCCGATTTCCGCCCGGTCATACACTACCGCGACTTGGATGCCCCGCGTGAACCCGACGAGTTCGTATAACTTGGATCCCTTGCATCAGCGACTTGCCAAAGGACCCACTTACACGATCTATTTTATCACATTTAGTTCTAATATTGTATGACAGACATCGGTAACTCGTAGTTCATACTATTGTTTTATTTAGGTGTAACAAAAAGCGTTAATGTATTTTTAAAATATATCTTATTTTATCGATGGGCGTTTGTCACTCAAAAATCATCCACACTAATTAACGCATAAGTAACTGTATTTACGGCTAAACTACTGAACCCGTTTTCATAAAATTTGATATAAGGCATACTTGAAAGCTAGGCGATAACCTACATAGGCTATTTTCACTGTCTCAAAAAGTCTTAATTGGGATGACATAGGGGATGAAAGAGACCATAACAACATTTCGTGTGCAATTATGCCGCGTACACACTAACCGAAAGAAGGCGAAAGAACGTTCGCGAAAAGCCATTGGCGATGGGGACCGAACGTTCCCGATCATTCCTGAATCTTGGCTGTTGCGTTCACACAACAGCGAAAGTTTGTTTGAGTATACGCGCCATTAGGCAAACCAACTGAATTTACTGATATACATAAAGGTAATGATTGTGTGAAGGGAGAAGAGTTAATCGTAGGCTGAGATCTATAGAGCGAACTTCGACTGTCAGTCTCTTTTTCTGGTAAAAAATGGCTCGGACTAAGTCGAAGTTCGATTTAAAATTCCGAATCCTCACTAAGTTCGTTTCTTTGACCCCGACTTAGTCGAAGTTCGCTCTATAGATCTCAGCCATAATATCTGCAAACATGCATTTTAAAGTTAGATGTACAAAATAAACAACAATATAATCATCCTGTTTACACTACCAAAATCAAGCGGCTGCGATCAAGTTTATACAAAAACGTCAGTTCACACATATGGTTCAAGGGCGTTTTAGGTATTGCATGGTAAAATCATTTTATACCTGCAACAACAACGATATATGTATGTTATTTATCGACTCTCTTAGTACATACACTCACGCCTGTATCCCCGAACGGGTAGCCAGAGTCAAACTAGTCACATACATTTTACCGAGCTAATTTACATCCCAGATGTGATAGGGCGCGAGCCCATAGCCACATGGGGTACAAATTCCAGACTCTGGGCTGATTCTGAATAGAATAATCACAAGTTTAAAAACTTAACTGACCAACTTCTAATTTGATCCGATCGTGACCAATCAACCTTGAAATAAGATCTATCAAACACAAAAAGAATTTTGAAAATCGGTTCACATATGGCGGAGATATCGCGTAACATACATACAAGAAAAAAGAAGTAGACGAATTGAGGATCTTCTCCTTTTTGGAAGGCGGTTAAAAACCCAGTATCACTGCCCGACCCGGGGATCGAACTCGAGACCTCAGGACGGTAGTGACACTGTAATACAACTACGTCACCGAGGCCAAGGCTTATGACAGTTTATGAACTAGACGATAGGTTCCGCAAAAACAACACTTCGTCTGGGTAGGTAGGTTTGAGTGGTAGAGCCACGCTGTAGACAGTAATGTCTATTAGTAGGGGAGCCCACGAGGCTAAATGGGGATTTACTCGAGCGTCGTGGAGACCTATTGGGATGCAAAGCTTAGATGATATGAAGAAAAAAATGTTATATGATATATACCTTTACATCGGTGGGGGAAGCGGCTATAGATTTTTAAATATGTAAAAAAAAACTGTTGCATGGACATCCTCGAGCGCGTCAGATATTGATAGCATCAATGCCCTACGTATTTTTAATAATGTACGTATGTTAATCTGATCGTTTGCATGATGCGAGTGGTTGTATTTAAGGGTTGAAAATGAAAAAAAAAAAATTTAATCGAGCGCGTCAGATTTTCTAAGGGAGTGTTAAGTGCACCAAAAAAAAGCTCTCATTCACTAATCTGACGATTTCGATGGGACGCAAACTCGCGGCCATTTTCATAATGTGCAAAAAAAATTCGCCATTTTGAAATACTCAAGCGCGTCAGATTAAGATATATATGGTTCATCTTTATGTTCTAAACGTACTGTCTCATAATCTGACGATTATCTAGAGGGATTGGCCTGATCTGACAAAAAAAAATTAGAAATACGGTTCACCTTAAAGGCCATCCCTGCAACTTCCCGCTAATTCCATTCTTGGGCTCTTAAAATTGTACTTATGACATTTTTGAGCTCAAAATGTATTTTATGTGATATTTTTTGGTTTGTGGTTTGGTTTTGGAATTTTTAAACCGCAATAACTTTTGAATGGATCAACCGATTTTCACGCGGTTGGCGGCATTCGACGCAGTTTTATCATCCTCATAAGTAATTTTGCAATTTTAATTGATCGAACCACAAATTTCGGAGTAATCCCGAAAAAACACTTTTTCGGGTTTCTTTCGTTCACGATATCTCTCGAACGAATCAACCGCTTTTGACCAGCTTGGTGGCGATCGACGTGGTTTTTCAAGCTCAAAGGCGGTTTAGTTTTTGAAGTTGATCGATAAAGCCGGTTAAAACCAGAGTGGGGACGGAGTGAGAGAGTAATAGATAGAGAAAGAGTGAGAGAGGAATAGAAGCGCGGAGAAAGAAATGTAGGCATCACGCAACTGCAGGCATTTAACTTTATCGACGAATTTTTGTTATTTCGGCTTGCGGAAATCGTCAGATTATATATTTTTCATTATTCTTGAATTATTTCCTTCAAAATAAAAAAAAATTTAGCTACGCTCGAGAATGTCGAGATGACGTTTTTTTTTTACAACTTTGTTGCCCTCCCCTTTTTTTACGTCACTCTCAAATTGTCAGATTAGTGGAATATACACTTTTTAGGATGTAATTAACTCACCCTACCTTAATCTGACGCGCTCGAGAATTTCTGATGGTCAATTTTTTTTTACTAATCTGATCCTGTATCCTTCACGGGCGGCCTTATATATGGGCCTCATGTTTTGTGGAGGTACTTAACCGGGTACAAGGTATCCCCCTGTATATTAATCTGTCGCGCTTTAGTAAATCCCGAAATCCCCGCTTGGGCTCCCCTACTATATAGCACGAATGGCTCGACCGGTTAGATACCACTGTCTCACAGAAAACCGACGTAAAGTGGCAGCTTGCTGTCGCGTTTCGTTCGGTGAGTGAGATTTCCGGTGGCCCATTTCCCCGTTCCCTTTACCAATCCCTTTTCCCTCCCCTTCCATTCCCTCCTTTTAGGTTGGCAACGCACCCATGATTCTTTTTGTGTCTTGGGTGTTTAAGGCATAGGAGTACTCTAAAGCCGCGTCTCCTGCACATGTCTTTTCGTAACAAACACAAAAATCCTACACAAAACAAGGTTTTTCATTGTGTCCTGCTCATATAACAATGGACCATAGACAAACAATTGTAGAAATACCATGTTTTTTGTAAGTGTTTTGTGTAATGTTTTAATGCAGGAGACGTGGCTTATGGTATTCTGTATATGTAGAGGTAGGTTCCGCCGTATTATCCATTTTCGTACACGAGTTCTATTTTAAGGGCATTGAAGCCGGCAAATTTATTGACATTCAAAAAGTTGCAAAAAGACGTTAAGGGTTAAGCTTGATAAATGTTTTTTTTAGTTTAACACGTCAGACGTTGTTAAGGAAATGAAGCATCGTGGGACAGGAGGCGGATCACTTGAACTGAACCCGGACTTGTCGTACGCTAATGAGTTTTTTATTCCTTATTTATATAAAGTTATTACATTTTGATACGAAACGATGTATACCTATCAATTTATTTTGAGTTTAAACATACACATTTATTTATTTATTCTTTATTGTACACTTAGGACAAAATACAAGGAATATGAAAAAACAAATTCAGTACAAATGGCGGTCTTATCGCACTAGGCAATTTCTTAGAGACAACCATGGGATGGATATAAGCGAAAAAGAGACAGAAAGGGCAGTCAGAAGTGTCCTGTACACTGTCCTGAGAGCAAGACGAAATTCCTTAAAATAAAAAATAATCATAATATATATTATTTGAGCAATAATAGTAAATACATGCTAATATACTTTTACATTAAGATAAATAGGGGTATACTACAACATACACATATACAATACTTACCAATATATAAATTACAAGTAAGTACCATGTCAGTGTAGTGTACACAAAGAAAGATAGAGTGATCTTTGACAATCACATTGTTTACTAAAATTACTAATCTATATTTAAATGCCTTTATAACAAGATTTGTTATAAAGGTTTCTTTTATCAATCATGATTTAAAAAGTAAAACCACATTAAAATAAAATCTCGAAACACCAATGTCAAATGAAAAAGATGTGGCTTTATCCTCATTATTAAATATTAAGATTCCATTAATATTGAAACCACATTAGATGTTCTTGTGAATTGAGATTCCTGATCAAATAACGTGGTACATTTAGCTATCTTTTTGGCCTTCTTGCACGATTCTCAGAAATTGAGTTCAGCCTTCAGAGATATGTAGGTAGTAAAAGGAAAATAAATACTTTAACTATTCTATAGAATTTGTGAACTCCGGTTTTGATGTATTAATATGACGATAGGTGTAATATTAGTCAAGACGCAATCATATCATCGCATAAATCTGTCATCTTCTATACAAGGCAAATTATAAATAAGCCTTGACCTCTAAAACTGCCTCCGGTCAAGCGTTGTTATAGGTAACTATTGGAAGCGCCGTATATCAATCGATCTTTTACGAGGATCACGATCATATGTACTTGAGTCATTTTGCATAATTGGCATGCAGCGTTTTTATGGAGGAGAAAAGGTTTGTGACCCTTAATAAATTCACGGTTAGATAATGCTGTAAATGTGTTTCTTTAGATTGGTATTTATAGAACATAAGTCAATGCCAATCAGACAGGTCCGAATATGTGGTTTCTCGGTAAGTATGTGCATATGTGAGTACTGAGTAGTACGCACGTCATGTCACCCGGATGCGAGATGCTGACGCAGCGGTTAGCGCTGCAGCCTGCACGCTTGCGGTCGCACCTCGCACGATCTGCGGGACACGAGTTCGTCGAGTGACGAGTCGCATCGCTGTCGCCAGTTCGCCACTGACCGCCTTTGCCACGCTCTAATGTCGCCAATTATCCGCACTTATACCATTATACTATAAACGTTTATCTGAGAGCAATGTTACGACAATGATTAATACAAGCTACGTGAATAATACGGTATAAATCCGGGGGACAGGGCCAATGGCGCTGACTCAGCTAACTTTCGTTGTTTACGCGACACTTTAACCTTTGCATATTTTAGTGTATCGATAATATTATATCGACTGCCTCGGTGGCGTGGTTGTATTTCGGTACGACTACCGTCCTGAGGTCTCGGGTTCGATCCCCGGGTCGGGCAAAGTGATATTGGATTTTTCCATATCAGCCCGGAGTCTGAAATTTGTGCCCGATATGGCGATAAGCTCGCCCCCTATCACATCTGGGACGGAACTAAGCTCGGCGAAACGTGGGTGTACTAGTTCGCTAGTGCGCCTCTGCCTACCCCTTCGGGGATACAGGCGTGAGCTTATGTTATGTTATGTTATGATAATATTATAGCAAAGAGATTTAATAATACTAACTATAGAGGGGCTATCCAGCAAGTTCTATACAAAGAAATTGATCTCAAACAGTACGGCCATCACTTATTACAATGCGAGGGCGATTGTTACAATTTACACCTTAGAATATTTTGTGAATGGTTAAGAATCACGTAAGGTAAGTTTATTCTCTCAATATTATTTATCTGGCTAACGGCCAGGCGCGTATATTTCAAATAAGCGGAGCGACTTATGACCACTAATTCGTAACTCTTGGATCACAAGTTTTGTGCTGTTGTCCCGTCTATATACTGTTGAATGTCTTTGTATTTTAGATTACATTTTTTTGTGTCAAAATATAATTTAAAGGAATATCCCATGCAGAAAATCTTGACGCAGGCGGAGCCGCGATCAAAAGCTGATACACTTATGATATTCAAGCTAAACTACCGACTTCAGAAAGTCAGCAATAATTTCTTACCTTCTTTGGAGTAAGTTCCTTTTCATTTGATCAGCTTATTTGGCCCTGGCAATTTTGCCGTCCTCAAGTTAAAATGCCGTTAAGTAAATAAGCCTAATTTTAAGATGTCTTCAAAAAACGTGGAAAATATGGTCGCTAGAGATTTCATAGTCTTATGGTTACATTTAATCTTAAACTAAACAAAATATTAAGTCTATTAAATACAAAAGCCACAGTCTAATAAACGTCCTTGGCGCATCGGGCGAGTAGCCGGCTGTGAAACGTGAGGTCGCGGGTTCGATTCCCGCCCCGAGACAAATGTCTGTGCTGTGTAGCCCACAGACATTTGTTTCGGATCTGGGTGTTGTGAGACCGAAAGTCTCTCGTAGTTTCTGATACCCACGATACAGGTTACACCTAGTGTGGGGTCAGGACTATGTGTGTGACTGTTGGGTGTGTATTTTATGCACTTAACGGCATTTTAGCTTGAGGACGGCTGAATTGAGAACCTATAATACCTTTTCTAAAGTAGGTTTAAAAACATTTCGTGTTTATAATATTACTATGTTATTTAACGTAACATAAGCTTACGCCTGTACCCTCGAAGCGGTAGGCAGAGGCGCAGTAGTGAATACTACACCCACATTTTGCCGAGCTTAGTTCCGTCCCAGATATGATAGGGGGCGAGCCTATCGCTGCAATTGTACCTGTGGCCTCCGGCACAATGGTGAGAAGAACATTGCGGGGCTGTAGTCATTAGGACAGTTTACACATACTAGGACAGTTTAGACATACCCTTAATCTTTGGCTTAGAGAGATAAGCAAATGAATTTCCCCGTGTTAAATAAGGACAGATTTACCACAGATTTCTCAACTCACTCCTATCTTTAAATCAAGATTTGGGATAGAGATTTATCGCGGAGCTGCAATTGGCCCTACGTCTCTAACATCGCTACATTCATGATTCAACAACAGGAAGCCAGAACTGCAGCACTTCTACTCGACTGAACGTATTAGGCCACGTGCACACCCACTAATAGATAGATACTAATTTAATTTAAAATAATTATACTTACATACTGAAAAATGACTACCTACTGTTTCTTCTTAAATGGTACGGGCTTAATTTATTCAATCCACTCGTAGATAAATTAAAAACACCTAATCATTTACAGGCAGACAGGCTTTATTTTTATGATTTAATAAAAACAACGTAATGATTAATCACCTAGAGATCCGCATAACAAAAACGTAAACTGCACTTATTTTACAAAAGTTATAAGTAGCAGCTAGTAGGTCATTTTTGCGCATACAAATCACAAGGTCTTTTTTCACATTTTTTACTGAAACGGATGTAATACTTACCTCACTTTTGGATTACTCATAAAGGGCGTATTTTACGTATTTTCTGATCTAATTGTAGTAAGTAAATCCGCTTTTAGCTTCCTGAATAAAACAATATAGCGAGTTCCAGAATCTTGCTGCCCTAATCCCATTATGTGGAACACGAGTGATGAGTTGCGTACTTGCGTGCGATTATTGCTATGTAATTGATTAATTGGTCGCTTGGCTAATTCCGGCCTAATTAGATATATTATTTAATATCCCTTAAGTTCAAATCAACCAAGTTAAAAAAACACTAACTTATTTAGCAGTTAATTAAGCCAGTAGTCGTACCTAAATGTAGTAGTCGTACCTACATGTGATTTTAATCCGTCGGAGGCGTCACATAAATATGTTCCATAAGCGTATGGGCCACCGGAGGCCAAGCCGCCCGTGACTATTAATCTACCGGTTCCTTTGATATTATGCCTATTGGTTTGAGTAAAGAAAAGCAAACTTAGCCGTCATAGCATTTTTTGTGTCTATTATCAAGTTTTTGACGTGAAACATCAAATGCGACGGGTTAGACCGGCTTTCCAGCCTTTTGACCAACTAAAACAACAAAAATGTACCGCCTTTTTTTTGTTTATCATTTACTAACATTTCTTGTAGACTGTAGAGTTTTTGGACTGTAACAAGTAACAACAGATCACAAAACGAATCAACAAATTGTTTAAAACCTTTCCCTTCTACAATTTTCCGCGGGCAAATGCTAGTAAACAAGCAATCTAATACTCTCTACGAGAGTCTAGTAAAGAATAATTGACATCTGTCAGACAGGCCCCCGGCGGTGGCCGGTGGCTGTTCTTTTTCTCAATTCATAATATCCATGTTTATTATAAGAAAGATAGGTTACGACAAGCAAGGCACACATGTGGGCGTTAAGAGGTAGAGGAGTTCACTTATCATCGTTTGCTTTGATCGTCTGATTCACTTGGTCACATAAACAAACCTAAACCCATGGACGTAAAAAAAATGGACGGAGCGCTAGGAAAAGTGAAGTGAAGCAGGATTTTTGGCCCATTCGATCGACAAGTAATGGCGGCGACTGATCGCATGAGCCGAATACCCTGCTTCTCTTTTAATGTTTCTAGTGCTCCGTCCATCTTTTTTTTCCGTCCGTGCCTAAAACCATTTCGTCAACCGAATTTACCTAATTGCCTTACCGGAACTGTTCTCTTGTTTACAATTTGGAAACAAGGTTAAAATCCTTAGCCCTGTTTGAATTTTATGGTAAATAAAATCAAAACGATTTTATACCTACTTACATACATTTTTTTGCTCTCTTTATTTTTAAAGGGGTTTTAATCCACAAGGGTTGGCGATCGTACCTTGTCCGTTGTGACAATGTGATCTTACGTATAGTAATAACAATGAAAAAAATAAACTAATAATAAAGGTCATAAATGTCCGTTTCGTTTATTAAACTACTGAACGGGTGCACATAAAACTTGTTAGGACGAACACGTAAGTATCACGTATAAATACTTTTGAATGGCATTTCCGTTTTCTTTGTAGGTATTCTTTTTTATTTTTTTAAATGTTTTAATAACTAGCTTTGATTCTCGCCCACATCATTGCTTGCATCACATTGTTTGTAAATAAAAATGGACAAACTTTTCTAAAATAATCCTAGGTTGTGTGCGGTTTAACACGATTTGCTTGAAACTGGATTCTCCAGGAGATTGATTGACATCATGCGGTTTTCCGTAAAAGCTACGCCCAAAACTTTCTGCATCATGCTTGAAAAAGTGTGCTGCGCCAACCTCAGATTGAAGTGGCATAAAGGTGGAAAAAAAGGATAATGTTTCTATAGAATCTGAGGTTGGTAACTAAAATAATAAGAATGAGACTGTAGAAACAGATGCACAATACAGTTATAGGCGGAAGCAGAGAGATCAGAGTCTGTAAAGGTTACCGAACTATAAAGAAGACGTCATGGTCAGGAGAATTGTAAATCAGCGATAATGCAATGTAGACAGTTACATCTACAGCACGAATGGGCCGGCTCGACCGGTTTGATACTACTGTCTCACAGAAAACCGACGTAAAGTGGCAGCTTGCTGTCGCGTTTCGTTCGGTGAGTGAAATTTCCGATGGCCCATTTCCCCCTCCATTTCTCAATCCCGCCCCTTCCATTCCCTCCTTTTAGGTTGGCAACGCACCCATGATTCTTTTTGTGTTTTGGGTGTCTATGGGCGGTGGAGATCACTTACCATCAGGTGACCCATCTACTCGTTTGCCAGTCTCTGCCTTAAAAAAAAAGTAAAAACCAAGAGTCGTATGTCAGAGTTATGTAAGTAAAAGTATATTTTTGCCCACCTCGATGGGATACAGGCGTGGTAAACATGTATAATTATAAATCTAGATAGTTACCATTGAGCAGATATCTATGAAAAGCTTAGAACTCGGAATATTTATGAATAGGAATAAAATTAATCATGATTAAATTACTTGCATTGTTGCATTACAACGATAGGTACAATAATTTCCAAAAGAGATAAGTGCCCCAAACCGGAGTAATGAAGGAGGTTGTTTCGACGTATTTTCCCGCATCCTTAACCTCTACTCGATAACATGGTAAGTGCCATGTTACATGCGTGCACAGTGAGTACGTAATAAATATTTGCGGAGTATCCAGTGACCAGTACAATGATAATGCGCCGTATAGCGTTGTATTAATGAACTCGAGCCTCGAGACAATATCACCTACGCGAATACAACCTCCGATTCACTGTAAACTCCAACAGGTTTTTTTGCTATCATATAAACGACTGCCTATTTGTGTATCGCTTTATAAAAGCGACCGTCAGCTGAATATTAACATTGTAGTTAAGAGGCTTCACGACGATGGAGCTCACATGTGCATATATCGTTTTACTGTTTAGTGTAATAAGTGCAACGCCACATGGATATGGCACAAAAGGAGGTGCTTCAGCCAAAGGTAGATTCATTAAAAGTTCAAATTTATCTATTTTTATTTAACACAAAATCAGCCTCCGTTGCGCAGCGTGCGAGTAGCCGGCTGTGAAACGTGAGGTCGCGGGTTCGATTCCCGCACCGAGACAAATGTCTGTGTGTCCAAAGATATTTGTTTCGGGTCTGGGTATTGTGAGACCGAAAGTCTCTGAGAGTTTCTGACACCCACGATACAGGTTACACCTAGTGTGGGGTCAGTACTATGTGTGTGACTGTTGAGTGTACTTATTTATTTATTATTCCTGTAACCTAAAAGAGTGGGCATGGGTGCACCAAGAGGTACGCCAAGCTTTTTTCCATCCCTTGATATGATAGATGCCAAGCCTGTCGATAAACTATATTGGTCATACATTCCAGAGCAACTCATATATATTTTTGTCAAATCGAGTAGGAAACAAATATAAATTACGTATGTTTGCTCGATCGGGGTTGAACCTACGACCTTGCGACATCTCAGACTGACTACGCATGCGATTAGGTGACTAGACCGATGTAGCGAAAATCTTATTAATTATGAAAAAGTAATTTTTGAAATAAAACAATTTAATTGTACTTATTGGTTTCTGTTGAATCATTTAAACATATTAGTTTATAATTGTTTGTTCGGTTTAGTGGCCTGTAATGTCGGTGGTTCTGCTCTTTAGGTTCGATTCCCAGCTCAGATAATATTTTAGGCGATTATTATTTTTGCTCAAGCCTGTGTTTTTGCTGCAATTATATTTTATGCCCAACGTTATAATAAACTTATTACACAATAGTGATACATTTATTCAATGAAGATAAATTCGTTACTCTTCTATTAACCTCTTTAAAGATACGAGAGTTACGAGAGTTAATTTACATTTTTTTTATTAATACATACATACATAAGCTGACGCCTGTATCCCCGAAGGGGTAGGCAGAGGCGCACTAGCGAACTAGAACACTCACATTTCGCGGAGCTTAGTTCCGTCCCAGATGTGATAGGGGGCGAGGCCATCGCCATATCGGGCACAAATTCCAGACTCCGGGCTGATATGGAAAAATCCAATATTAGTTTGCCCGACCCGGGGATCGAACCCGAGACCTCAGAACCGTAGTCGTACCGAAATACCACCACGCCACCGAGATTATTAATGTTTTTAAGTTTCAAATCTTATTGTATTTTGTTAATCATAGGATGTTCACATTGGTATTAAAAGTGAAATATTAGGTATATCGTCTAGGTTTTGGAAGTACTTGAGAAATACTAGATATGACTTTTATTCCCCTACGGCCAGAGATAGGCAATTCTTACTGATCTGTTCTGTTATTGCAAAAATAATAATAAATTGATATTTAGATATGCCTATCCTTATGCGGTTACAGGCATAAGCTTATGTTAATATTATGTGTACCTACTTAGATAGGATTTTCCTACTTCCGATAATAGTGTAACTATTGAATTACTTAATTTTAGCTGAGGCAAGTGCATCCGCTGGAGCCTTTGGAGACTTAAAAGGATTGCCATTGAGTATACCAAGCGGATCCGGTTTTTCGGGAAGTTTCTCCAAATCTTCATCATCCAGTTTCTCGTCAGCAAGCTCAAGTGCCAGTTCAAGCTCCAGCTCATTCAGTTATAACGGATCTGGTAATACAGGACTACACGGTTTCGGAGCAAATAGCATTGCTGGAGCGAAAAGCGTTGCAGGAGCAACTGGCCTTCCAGGAGCAAGCGATTACGCTGGAGCAAACAGCCTGACAGGAGCAAATAGCCTTGCAGGAGCAAACAGTCTTGCAGAAGCAAACAGTTTTGCTGGATCGACCAGTCTTCAAGGAGCACATGGCTTTTCAGGGGCGAACGCCGTTTCCGGAACACGTGGCATTGCAGGAGCACATGGCCTTTCAGGGGCAAACGCCGTTTCAGGAGCACATGGCCTTTCTGGAGCGCATGGCCTTGTCGGAGCAAACAGTATTGCAGGAGCGAACGGCCTTTCTGGAGCGCATGGCCTTGCCGGAGCAAATAATTTTGCAGGAGCGAACGGCCTTTCTGGAGCGCATGGCCTTGCCGAGACAAATAATCCTGCAGGAGTCGATGGCCATGTAGAAGACGCCGCAGGATGTGCATCTGGAACTTGTTCATATAATAAAGCCAATAGTCTTCATGGATCTGGTAGCTCAGCTACTAACCAAGGATACATTGGCGCAATTGCTGCTGCCACAGCAAAGGCTACTGCCGATACATATGGCTTTACAAATGGTGGTGATAAAACTTGTGTTGGAAGTGATTGCTCGAAACACCCTGAATGTGATGCCGCTGGACAATGTGGATCTACTGTACAGTATACCCTTCCAACAACAGCTACTTTTGAATCTAATGATATTCCTGTAAAAACACATAACACAGCAATACATTCCGGTTCTAATCATCATATTGATAAAGCGTACACTGAATACAATGGACCTTTATCCCATTCTAATTCAAAATCACCTGAGGGTATTAATTACTCAGGAAATGGTCAAGCACATGGATCTCCCCAATGTGATACTCCTAATTGCAAAACACATTATGATTCTTCGATCCCTACATCGGCCCCTAGTAACGATTATTCAACTGGTCACACGATACCAACGACTTATTTAACTGCTCCTAAAGTAGACGCACCTTGTAATTATCCAACTTGTCAGCCTGATTTCAGTACAAACTCTGGAAAACCCACAAGCTACAATGTGCCCTTACATACTAGTTTAGGCACTCCGGCAGAACAACAACCATGTAATAATGGTAACTGTCAAAACAATATTTTCAAGAATCCGTACCCAACCCACGGTTCTACGCCATCTGTAATACCATCGTACAATCCCTCGCATGGACATTTTAATCCTGATTGTAAAACATCTGACTGTATTGGATATATAAATGCAGGAAGCAACTCCGGAGCTCATTCTCAAAGTGGATTTTCGTCTGGCGGTTCCAGTCCTACAGCACCAAGTTATTCTACCCCTGTTATAATTCCAAGCACACCAACTACTGGGCATTCTCCACACACAACAGGAAGTACAAGAAACCATGGTGCTGCTGGCGGTACAACCGTAATAACTCATGGACATAATCAGCCCTCAGGAATATATGTGGAAGGGTTTGGTGGGCCAACTGGTATATTAAAGCCTAACGAGTTTAGTATTCCAATCAATACACATGCTGTAGCGCCGACGCAAACAGTATCTTATAGTCCAATTAAACCTACTGTTGCTGCTAGTCCTTCTGTACAAGAACTTCCACCATATACAGGAGGCTTCGGTGCTCCGCATGGATTATTAAAACCTAATGAGTTTCACATCAAACATCCCTCAACAACATATCAAACACCTATATCTAGTGTGAGTTCGTCTGGACAAGATCTCCCTGCATACACAGGTGGATTCGGTGCACCTGGTGGATTATTAAACCCAAATGAGATTAGTAGTTCTGCTAATGCAGGCGCTGCTGCGAATGCAAATGCAGGAGCTTTTGCCTCTTCATTACCAAATACGGGCGTCACTACTCCAATTCACAAAGTGCCTACACATCAAACACCTATATCTAGTGTGAGTTCATCTGGACAAGATCTCCCGTCATACACGGGTGGATTCGGTGCACCTAGTGGATTATTAAAACCAAATGAGATTAGTAGTTCTGCTAATGCAGGCGCTGCTGCGAATGCAAATGCAGGAGCTTTTGCCTCTTCATTACCAAATACGGGCGTCACTACTCCAATTCACAAAGTGCCTACACATCAAACACCTATATCTAGTGTGAGTTCATCTGGACAAGATCTCCCGTCATACACGGGTGGATTCGGTGCACCTAGTGGATTATTAAAACCAAATGAGATTAGTAGTTCTGCTAATGCAGGCGCTGCTGCTAATTCAAATGCAGGAGCTTTTGCTTCTTCATTACCAAATACGGGCGTCACTACTCCAATTCACAAAGTGCCTACACATCAAACACCTATATCTAGTGTGAGTTCATCTGGACAAGATCTCCCGTCATACATGGGTGGATTCGGTGCACCTAGTGGATTATTAAAACCAAATGAGATTAGTAGTTCTGCTAATGCAGGCGCTGCTGCTAATTCAAATGCAGGAGCTTTTGCTTCTTCATTACCAAATACGAGCGTAACTACTCCAATTCACAAAGTGCCAACACACCAAGGAACTTATGTTGCACCATCAGAGGCTTTAAGGCCAGATACTAGAGTGGAAATTACTCCAGTCGTCCACCTTGGCTCTCCGATCATATTACAACCAATTCCTACTAGTTATTCAACGCTTCAAACGCATCCAACACATATAGGCGGATTAGTTGCACCTATCGGATCAGTACAACCTAATACGTACTTTTATAGCCATCCTGCCAGTAGTTCAAACGTAGCTGGTCAGATTGGCGTTCATGGACATCATGGAAACTATGGAAACACACAGTTAACCAGCGGAGTCAATTCTGCAGATAAAACCTTATCTACATACACAGGAGGTTTCGGTAGCTCCGGCGGTGTATTGATACCAGATGATTTAAAAGATTCGTCAAGCAACACGAATAAACAGGAAACGCCCGGCAACACAAAAACGTGTGTTTCTGGAACATGTAATATTGCATCAAGTAACGCAGTGGCAGTAGCGAAAGCAGATGCCGTTGCTTATACCGGCGGTTTTGGTGGACCATCAGGTCTTCTTAAACCCCATGATGGCGGTAAATTGGACGGGAAATTGCTGTCAAGTGGGCAGTTAGGGTTACATCATGGTGCAACTGGCTCAGTTGGTTCGGGAATAGGATCAAGTGGCAAAGTAGATAGTGATGGGGCTAACGCGCCGACACATGGGACTTTCGGACAATCTGGAGCGGCAGCTCAAGCCAATGCGGGTGCACAAGCTAGCGCTATTGCAGGCGCTACATCAGGCTCTTTCGGAAGCAACAATGCTTATAGCAGTGGTCAAGCAGTTCACGACATAGGCGATAAATTGGGAGGCGGATGCGGTGGAGGATGTGGGGGTGGCCACTATCATGGTAGTGGGTCTGACTTCGGTTCAAGCTCAGCGCTAAGCATTGCGAAGGCTGGTGCAGTTGATGGAGCGGACAGTGGATTACATGGTAATGGCGCGTCTTCTAAAAGTCTTGCCAGTGCTGTGAGTGGCGCTCGAGCCTTTGGTAGTGCGGGGAGTTACGCAAGCAGCTCCGCCTCAGCACACGCCTCTGCCGGATATGCCACAAAAGGAGGTGAGACATTATTATATATGTATATAAATAAATAATTAACACTCAACAGTCACATACATAGTCCTGACCCCACACTAAGATCGAGTCTTTTGTCGTGGGTATCGGGAACTTCGAGAGACTTTTGGTCTCAGAACACCCAGACCCGAAATAAATATCTGTCTCCATTCTCCACACACACACGACACACAAACATTGTCATTGTCTCCTCCTAGGTGCTGGTATCGAACCCGCGGCCTCTCGTTTCACACCCGGCTACTCACCCACTGCGCCACGGAGACTGTGACAATATTAGCACATTAAGTTATGTACATAGGTACACGTTCAATAAATGAATTACTTTTACGTAAATATTATAATTTAATTATTACTGTCGGCACATCTTTTCATTTTATTTTTTATTTTTTGATACACCTATGTGCTTCTATGGAAACAGAGACTATTAAGGATTTTATTTTTGTCCATCTTTTACTATTTAGGTATATCCTTACTAAATAATAATATTTATATAAGTAACGAGACAGCGTCAATTTATACTAAGTATATATTTATTTTTGTTTCAGGTTATGGGAAATGAATTGAAGGCATTGGACTGATAGTACGCAATGTGTGATTACATTACAAAGACTTATCTACGGTTATTAGACATTATTTAAACAACTAAAAGATAATATATAAGTTAAAGTACCTATATTAATGTAAGAGCAATGAAATAAAAAGATTTATTGTCACATTGTAAGCCTAATTTACTTATGACTTGATTGTTTTATATCACAATGTATTAAATATTTTCTTTATAAAACGTCATGATATGTAGCTAATCATTTTTATTTGTGCTTACATCACACGTAGGTACCTAGTACCTACCTATCCATAATAACAGGTGATCAAAACCTCATTCTAATTCAGCGCTAGGTGTATAGGTGTCAACTATCAAGTGACATAATTTGTATAAATACAATGTGTACTTTAAGTCTGTCAACATACCTAATGTTACACGAATTTATGCGTCACCGTAATGGGGAACTTGCACAAAAATAACAACGAGCAATTATGTTGATAAATCAACAAACAAAACCAAAATATGGTATCACGAAATTTATAGAATAAAATAATTGATATTTTAATATCCTACTTATAATTTACGTATCATCATCATCATCATCATCAGCCATAGGACGTCCACTGCTGAACATAGGCCTCCCCCAATTTACGTATATTGGAAGGTAATTGCAAAACCCAAGTGACGTCATTGCATAGACAATCATAGAGCAGTGTTTCCAAGTTGAGGTATTTTTCCCAATTTTGCCGAAAATTGTTGTTTTGTTTAGTACGGTGATTAGTGAATTAGATTTCGGAGGTCCTTCTCTTCCTACTTCCTCGTTTTTATTTTGTTATTTAAAAGAAATAGCTTAACATTTCTACGCGGTGACGTCACGTCCTTTTTTAGCGCTAGATTTTAAAAGTCCTATTTAGACTTGCGATAATTAAATGATTTATGTATATTTCAATGTTTTTGTTCCTCGTGTGTTTATTTGAAACTTGTACTTTAAAATAAATAAAAAAAAATACGTGCAAGTTCCCTATTACCTATATTTAATTTTATTGTCATCTTTTTGGCGTTTCATTATAAGGAACCAACTGTCAATATTATTATTGAAACGAAAGAATTTAAAAATTCTCTGATTTTATATACGTAATGAAATTAGATCAGTTGATTTATTGCTAAAAATTGACATTATAATTAACTCAAGTTTTAGAATTCCTTGGAACGTAAATATTATGTCCATTACCTGCCCAACAACTTTTACTGTTAAATAACTTACATCAAAGCCTTTGATTTAAATATAAAAGTACAAACATATATAATATAAATACATTCCTATAATAAATCATCTAAATTAATTTAATTTAATAAACAATAAGCATTATAAAATTATAATTCAAAACAATTTGGTAAACAAATATTTTATAGAAAAAAAGTTAGGTATGTATTTTTATAAAAATAATAAATAATAAAGAAGCTTTTCATTAGTCAATATTTAATTTTGGTGTTTCGAAGATTGTCTTCCTAAAGGCGCGTCTCCTGCACCTGTTTTTCTAGAAACAAAACATAAAAACAAATTCGCAAAACAGTGATTTTGACATAGAACAATGGACCATAAAGAAATAAGTGTAGCGAAACCATTTTGTGTAATGTTTTAGTGCCGGAGACGCGCCTTTAGTTGTCTCCTACATTGACATTGACAATCACATTGTGAACATACCGAGTGATATCTCACGGTTAGAATATTCAGATCGCGGATGCTGTGCATATAAATTATCCTTATTTATGAAACTCCCTAAGAAACTATTCTGAAGCAAGAAATCTTTATAAAGCAATGCTTACATAATTTACATACTGCTCCAATGATAGAAAAATTACAACGTATTGCGATTTGCGAGTCGTAACACGCACAGGATAGGGTTCCATTGTTATCCTGAACATTCATATTTATTTAAATGCATTAGGCAATAATATCTTTACATTCTATTACTCATCATCTTAAGCTCACGCCTGTACCCCGAAGGGTTAGGCAGAGGCACACTAGCGAACTAGAACACCTACACTACGCCGACCTTACTTCCGTCTTTTCTAAATTGACCATCTTTGAAATGGCAACATGACAGATGGATTTGTATTTGGCTACGGAACCCTAATAACAATCGTGTACTTCATATGCCAACGTGCACAAGTCATCGTTTCTTGCGAAAGGTTTTCCACAATTGAATCGTGATTCACTTAGCGACCTCCTGTTTGAATACATTATGCTAAAATAACATAAAAATTGTGAGAAATGTGGGATGTTGACTGGCAAGTGGCAACCGTGTAATAAAAACACATTTTAACAACAAACCTTGAACACTTAAAAATAAAACACGGTATAAAATGTACCACTATTACGTACCTAATGTATGCTCATGTTCGTCGTGCATATATGTATAACATAAACAGTGTCTATGTACATAAATCAACTAGATGTATGGCCGTATATAAGGGGAGTTTTAGGGGGTCTGAACACCCGTGGCGAAGGGTCCGTATAAAACTATTCTTTCCAGCTTACCTTGGCCGAATTGTCGACTTATAAATAGGTATGAATTTATAGAGACATTAAATCACACATCTTCTGGCTTTACTATTTATGAACCACATATACCCTTTGGTCTAGAAGTTCAAAATTTTTATGCCATCTATGTTTAATTACATTTCACATAATATATGTATGTATGTATAACAAACGTTACTTTAATGGTGAAATTGGTGTAAGTATATGATGGTTCTATCTACTAAAACTCTGTCATTATATTTTTAATAAGACATAAGAAGTGCACACTCTTAATACCGAAATGCGTTTAAAGAATTGTGAATACTTATGTAGGTGCTTACTGAGTGACTATCGCCTCGGACAAACGTAAATATTGCATCATCAGTAGTTATAAGGATTCCGCCCAATGGTAGGTTTTAAGAGAGATAGCAGATCAGTGAGGTATAACACAATGTATGATGGTTATTTCATGGCGTGTACACACCAACCGAAGGAAGGCGAAAGAACGCTCGCGAAGGGCCATCGGCGATGAGGACCGAACGTTCCCGATCATTCGCGAATCTTCGCTGTTGCGTCCACACACCAGCGAATGTTTGGTTGTGTGGCAGGTCAGGCAGTGTTTTTCTAATATTTGCCTGGAACTTGATGGATATCATGGTTGACGTCAAGTAGACAGCGGGTCGTAAAATACTACAAGGATCCTTTCTATAAGATGCTTGACAAGGTGTGTTGCGTTACACGACATTAAGGTGGGATAAGAGCATGTAGAAAGATTCACGTAAAATGTATCTTTTCACTTTCGCATATGTAATCAAAGGACACTGCCCTACAATAAAGAATATTTTCTTTCTACATGCCCTTAACCCACCTTAAAATTTAACCACCACCTTAAGAATCGAACCCAGGACCTCTCGGTCCACAGCCCACATATGCTGCCACTAGACCAAGGAGGCGACAAGGCTTTATAATAAAGAATATTATTATTTATTCTATATGTTTATTACATACATAAGGGTACAGAAACGTCCTCAAGTTATAACCATAAACAATTATTAGTGATCATAAGGCGTAGGCGGTGCATGACACGTTGACCTTATAAACACGAGTACTTGTCCTGAAGACGGAACAAACATCAATTACAATGATATTCATATTTAATACAAAATATGTACCGCATTGTTGTTCACTCAGATCCGGGTGTACATACATAGCTACGGAGAATTGTCAAATTATATAATTATGTAGTTTACACGTCATCGTGTATGTAATAATAAATTAAATGGTTGAATTCGGGTTATTTTTGATGATTTGGACATTACAAAGACTGCCAGACGCAACTCACAGATTAGAGGTATAAACCAGTCCCATAATTCGTAGAACTTCCCTCTCAAACTCCTAAACTAAATAATATGTTTGATTTATTATTAATCGCTTTGTTTTAAGATATCCTAATTTACGATCGACGTCTACTGCTGGACATAGGCCTCCCACAAAGATTTTCAGATCGACCTGTTAGAACCGGGCTACATCCAGCGAACTTCCTGCGACCTTTATCAGGTTGTCTGTCCACCTAGCAGGTGGACGTCCAACGCTGCGTTTGCCGGTATGTGGTCTCCACTGGAAAACTTTTCTGCCCCATCGACTATCGGTTCTACGAGCTATGTGCCCTGCCCAATGCCACTTCAGCTTGCTGATCCGCTGGGCTATATAAGTGAGTTTTTCTACAGATCTCCTCATTTCTGATTTGATCGCGTAGAAAAACTCCGAACATTATTCATAACATAACATAAGCTCACGTCTGTATCTCCGAAGGGGTAGACAGACTCGTAATAGCGAACTAATACACATACATTTCGCCGAGTTTAGTCCCGTCCACAGATTACTCAGGCTGTCCCGTCCCAGATATGATAGGGGGTGAACCTATGGCCATATCGGCAAAAATTCCAGGGCTGATACTGATTTGAAGAACCCAATATCATTTTGGCCGACACGGGGATCGAATCCAAGACCTCAGGACAGTAGTCGTACCAAAATGCAACTACGCCACCAAGGCAGCCAAGGTTATTATCGACCGACTTCAAAAAAGGAGAAGATCTTCAATTTGTCTGTATTCTTTTTTTATGTACGAGTGTGTTCTCCGATATCTCTGTCCAATGTGGACTGATTTTCAAGATTATTTTTGTGTTCCGTAGAGTTTATTTTTGGTGGTCCCATATAAATTTGGTCACGATCAAATAAATTTTGAAGTCGGTCCGTTAAGTTTTTAAACTTGTGATTATTCTACATTATAATTTTGAATTCTGACAGCCTTCGTGATGAAGCGGGCGAATACCCGGCTGTGATGCTTGTGCTGCTTGTTGCTGCGGGCTCAACTACCGCACCGAGATAAAAGTTTGTGTGACCCCACAGATATTTGAAGTCGGTTCTTAACTTATAATATAATATGTAGCAACCTACCTACAAGGTGAGGTCTAGGTCCTTCAGGTGTTTGTTTTAAATGCAGACTATCACTTTAAAGCGCATATAAACTACCTATATTTATGCAAAACATTGTGACATCGATTCATTGCGATGCTCCGTAGTTGACCGAATAAATAATAAACCAACCAAATTATAGTATCAGTCCTCCTGTGCTCAACTGCCGGGCACGCGCCTCCTCTAGTATTAAAAAGGTTTGGGCCAAGTCCATAGTCCAAGTCACATACCTTTGAAATTCTCATGGAGAAGCCTCAGGAATGCAGGTTCTCGCTTCCTGCACCGTTAGAAATATATTATTTTATTGTAATTCGAGAATATTTATTCTAATATTTAACGAATACTTTAACGATAACTAGGTATTTCCAAGAAATGATGAATCCAAATAATTACGTCATCACCTTCAGTTCTAAACCTAGGTGATTGCCTTGAGTATGTGAAAGCTTTATAGATTATAATGAATATTTAGCTAAAGGACGTAAAACCCGTATGATTCATAGAAAAGGATTTAATTTATAATAATATTATACTTAAAAGTTTATTCAATAAAAGCCGGCAAAACATGAAAGGACCACTTCTTAATATTTTATCCATTATATACGATTTCACTTCCGGGAGTGGAAAATGTTCTTTGATTTGCTAATCTTATATTCTATGTACGAGTATAATCTGGTTCCACCTAAGGTAGGTAACAATTAATTACATATTTAAGAAAATCGGACACATTATTTAGGTGATTATGATTCTACTTACTTTTAAGCATTCACTAAGAGGAGAAAACAATTCAGGACAGTCACAAAACGACAGCTTATTACTTCGTACGTAGGCATTATAATACCTACCAATTAACAATATAATTATCATGTATCAGCTATGAATCACAAGAATTTAAAATTCTTTTTATATGTCATGCAGTTTTGTTAACCGCTTTTAGAAATACAGGAAGTATACAGTAATGTGCATATCTCAGTGTAAGTCCATATGTGATAGCCGATTAGTCTTTATTTACACTCCGGGAACACCTGTGGTATTCACTCATAGTATAAATGCAGAGTATTCCACTATTGGGTACTTGACTATATTTGATTTTGTACACATTTTTATATGTAATAGCAAATAAAACAAATAAGAAATCTTTCTGCATCTGCAAAAACTGCATCGAAATTGGTTGAAAATAAGGCAGTAATTCATATTTTAAATTCCGCAATGAGTGAGTGGGGACGTTGTGGTGATATCTTGGTATCTCTTTCCAACGCACGCACCGTTATGGCCGTGACGTGAAAATTCCACCCAAAATGGTTAAAAAGTGCTGTAATGTCTTATTAGATTCCAGAACTTGTCTTTTGGTATTTTTTTAACGCAACAATAGTGCATTTTTTATCTCGATTTTGGTGGAATTTTATGTCAATAAATGAAACTGAATCGTAGTCGCAATCGAATTGAGTGTCAAAATTTACCCTACAGGCATTTATATGCGACTATATGTATTATTGATGAGCTGACGGGCCAACACTCACATTATCTGTCTTATTGTGAATTGATGTGCTTACTGGCACATATTGGTATCAAACAGATATGTTATGCTTAGTTATTAAAATCTTCCTGTACACAATATGGGGCTCGGCTAGAATAACTAACACCAGTCACTCAGCATTGTTGTTTTTAGAAAAAAAAATTACCTACTTCTAATTGCATCAGAGGTCTAGGCACTTGCACTCCCATTAGAATTAGAAATGTGAATAAATATCTGAATTTGAATTCAGATCTTTATTCAATAATAAGGCCACTACGGGCACATTTAGACATCGTTGAATGTATCTGTGCTTTGGAAACCCCACTGGTCTGAGAAGAAGTACCAAAAAAATCAGCCGTAACAAATATACTTAATTTTCTTCATAACATATATTTTAGATTATGGGCTGTGGAGCGGGAGCTCTTGGGTTCGAATCCCAGGTCGGCAAAACTCTTTTTCTACCACGATTTGTCCGGGACTAGCCCCAGAGGGCGTTGACGTCAGTCAGACGGTCGTAAAAACTAAAGCCAAATCCTTTGTGCAACATGCTTGAAATGCCTATGCCGACCCCGCATTAAAGTGGGATTTTAGATAAACAACATAGTTGTCGTATGGAAATCGATCAGGTCATCAAAGATATCTATGCATAGATATGGAATTAGAATGTGGCCATGACAAGCCCTCAAAGTAATGCGTATACAAGTGCGTAGCAACGGGACCTGACATTCCTTTGTTCACTTTAAGTAACTACTTATTAATACCGCAAAATGCATTTAGCCCTTAATCCCGGAAGAGTTGTTAAAGGTGAACTTTTATAAAATTACTATTTTCTGTTGATTCATATAGTAAATATTTATATAAAAAAGGAATGTACGTATAGTACATTCCTTACTACTACCTACCTACTTATGTAAATACACACAGTAAATACTTTGTTAAATTAATAACAAAGACACGATAATATAAGAAAACATCAAGTTGAAATTAAAACCAGCAAAAAATAAAATTAATAATAATAAAATAATTAATTAATTAATTTTTTCTTGCTCGTAATGTGATAAGAAAAAAATAAATATGTTTTATTATAATGTGAATCATTAGGATAGATTCTAGATATGTTTCCGTGGGAGATGATGTTTTCTTTTGTCTGAACGTCCAGATGAATTACCGGGACCAGACATTTTCAATTTCCTAGAATTTCCCGAAAACGAGAACCAGGAAAAATCCTTACTGCCACTGGCAATGTCCTCAGAGGCTATGAATTAACATGACCTAAGGACGAGGAAAGGAAAATTATAGGGAACACCACAACCACAACTTTGCCACCAGATAAGTATAAGCAATTATCCGAGCACTCTAACATCACGTCGCTGACCGAAACTGTTAACTCTAACGCTAGTATTGAGGAAAAATACAACCACTTAGAAAAAACACTATCCCAAGTTACGGAAACAATCACGAAGAAGAGCAGAAATGAACTGAGCGAAAAGATATTGGAGCTTCTAGAAGAAAGAAAACTATTAATTTCGAAAACAAACAAAAATAAAGAAATCCGAAAGAGAATCTCTACTCTCAGCAGATTAATAAGAGCCAGTATACGAAGGGAAAGAAAACAAAAAAGACTTAGGAAACTAGAGGACACAATCCAAAAAACAGGTGGAACTAAGAAAGTACTCAAGGAGTTAAGAGACCAAGGGAAGGAATGGATTCAGAGACTTAAGAATACTAAATCTAAACCCACAACAAAACGAAAAGAAATCCGCAAATTGGCCACAGAATATTACAGAACTCTCTACTCAAACATAGCGCAGCAACAAGAGGAAGAAATGAGGACAAACAACAACCAACAGGAAGCACCCCCTATACTGACTGCGGAAGTACGAAAAGCCATACTCTCCCAAAAGCTGGATAAAGCTCCAGGACCGGACAACATCCCAAATGAACTGATAAGAGGTACTGTAGAAGAGTTAACTCCAATCCTAACGAAACTATTTAACGATATACTTAATACAGGGAAAATTCCAGACCAATGGGGCGAATCACACATTATTCTATTGCATAAAAAAGGTCCCAAAGATGATATAGGCAATTACAGACCTATAAGCTTGATCTCAAACATATACAAGATATTCGCAAAAGTAATCCTAGAAAGAATCGTTCAAATCCTCGAGGAAAGCCAACCTATAGAACAAGCAGGTTTCAGAAGGAACTACAGTACAATCGATCATATTCATACTATAAAGCAAGTTCTAGAAAAGTGTAACGAATACCAAAAGCCAGCTTATATAGCTTTTATAGATTACGCAAAGGCATTTGATAGTCTCAATCATGAGTATATATGGCAAACTTTAAGACAGCAAGGAGTGGAGAGGCAATACATAGATATGATCAAAAACATTTACAAAATAAGTAAAAGTCGTGTTAAACTAGAAATTATCGGAGATCTATTCCCCATAAAGAGAGGCGTCAGGCAAGGAGACCCCCTCTCCCCAAAACTATTCACTGCTGTGCTTGAAAATATCTTCGGCGGTCTAAATTGGGACGATTACGGCCTTAACATCAATGGCAAACGATTAAACCATCTAAGATTTGCAGATGATCTCATTATCCTAGAAAGTGACCCGAAGATATTACAAGAAATGGTAGAAACCCTGGCATACAAAAGCAAGGAAGCTGGTCTTGTAATTAACACAAACAAAACTAAATTGATGACCAACTCAAATGAAATGGACATTGAACTGGATGGGAAAAAGCTCGAATATGTCAACGAATATGTATATTTAGGACAAATAATATCACCCAGTAACCAGATGGAAATGGAAGTTAACAAAAGAATTACTTGTGGTTGGAAGAAGTACTGGTCTCTCAAAGAAATAATGAAAAACAAAGACTTGAGTCTATCCACTAAACGGAGAACGTTCAACACATGTATCCTCCCATGTTTGACATACGGATGCGAAACTTGGGCGCTCACTCAAAACCAACGTGAAAAACTTGCCAGATGCCAACGTTCTATGGAAAGGAGTATGTTAGGAATAAAGCTCAGCGACAAAATCACCTCAACAGAGATACGACAGAAATCAAAAGTTCATGACATACTCATTCGAATCGACCATCTAAAATGGGGCTGGACAGGACACATGTTACGGTGCAGAGCAAACAAGTGGAGCCAACAGGTCACGTTATGGTATCCAAGGGATGGGACGAGACAACGGAAGCGTCCACTAAGAAGATGGGAAGATGATCTTCGCTTGGCCCTGGGACCGTACTGGACAAGAGTCCCAGCAGACAGAGAGCAATGGAAACAGTTGGAGGAGGCCTATGTCAAGCGACACACCGAGCTAAGAGACATTTTATAAAACATAAAACCAAACAAAGAGGAACAAGCTCGGAACAAAAGGCTACAAAAAAAAAAAAAAAAAAAAAAAAAAAAAAAAAAAAAAAAAAAAAAAAAAAAAAAGGACGAGGTTATTAGAGACGAGGCAATTAAACTTAATTATCCCAACATTAATTTATTTACTTATTACAAAATTGAGTAAACTAAAAAAGCCTGAAGGGTAATTATAACAAATTTTGCAATTAGTGATCGTTCAACGATAATTTGAACTTTTAATTTAACAAAAATAAAAGAAACGACATTGAAAAATTAATGAAATTAATAGTTATTCTAAAAAAATAAAAGACTTTTCGTCTTTGTTAGGTGTTTGCCCTTTGTATTATGTTGTTATTTATGATCTTGGCAAAATATAAAAAATACGATTTCTACAGAGTATATCTGTAAACAAAGAGAAAGCTTTTTACCATGACTTCCAACTTTCGTGACTATAAATACTTATACATGATTATACTATAGTTAACTAAATAATACTTGCAATTAACAACTATAAAAAGGTGCTATGCCCTGGAACCATCGACGATTTATATTATATTCATGGCCTAGAATTTATATTAGTTTCCAAATAATTTTCACATATAACAATAATCTTTTTAAATTTCGGATAAACAGGCAAGTGGCACACTTCAGAGTAAAATAGATAGCAGCTGTGCCTGATCACTTATTTATACCATTGTGAAAGGGGGCTTAATATGGCGTTCATTGTACTTTCTTCTTCATCATATGAAACATAAAACACAAAATCCTGCAGCAAAACCCCATTTTGTGAGGCAGTATTACCGTGGACTCTGGATGGACCGCCTTAATAGAGCAATAGAAGATTATCTCCAATTCAACTTTACATATTACCTCGCTGCATTGAGATCTAGCGCTATAAAACACTAAACTAGGTGTATTATTAAAGATTCCACTTAACAGGATTAACGCCCGAATAGTCAAACGCTGCTCAACTTTAACGGCTTCTTAAATTCATTTCTGCCATACAATTTTGACATATAAGGCGGCCTTAAACGACATAAGGCGACCTTAAGTGTATGAACATTGGGCGGTAAGTATCAGAAACAGAGAGATTCAATATTAGTGCTATATTGTTTAATATCTTTGATTACAAACAGTTCATTCTTTCTTTATCGTAAAGTCTGATAGAGACAGTTTTTAGAAATAAAATTGCATAGATAAGGTATTGTAGAGGTAAATTAAAAGTGTAACACATAACATAACATAAGCTCACGCCTGTATCCCCGAAGGGGTAGGCAGAGGCGCACTAGCAAACTAGAACACCCACATTTCGCCGAGCTTTGTTCAGTCCCAGATGTGATAGGGGGCGAGCCTATCGCCATATCGGGCACAAATTCCAGACTCCGGGCTGATATGGAAAAATCCAATATCACTTTGCCCGACTCGGGGATCGAAGCAGAGACCTCAGAACAGTAGTTGTACCGAAATACCACCACGCCACCGACGCAGTAAAAGTGTACTTGGATATAATAATACATTAATACCTACACCCAACTGTCACACACATAATCCTGACCCTAAACTAGGTTTAAGCTGTATCGTGGGTATGAGAAACTACAACTTTCGGTCCCACAAAACCCAGACCTGAAATAAATATATGTGGATTACACAAACATATTTTGCCTCGGTGTGTGAATCGAACCCCCGACCTCTCGCTTCACCGCAACTATCTGCCCGTTGTGCCAAGGAGGATGTTAGATGTAATATAACACTAATATTTTCTAGAAATTCCATTATTTATTGTGATTTAAGTTGATGAAATTGGTAGTTGTGTACCTCTAATATGCAGTTAGGGACGGGACCGAACTAAGCTCGACGAAATATGGGTGTTCTAGTTCACCAGTTACATGTACATACATAAGCTCACGCAGAGGCGAACTGGCGAAATGGCCATCAGTTTTATCTATGTTTAAGTTTATTTATTTATTTCTTTCTTTCAGTGCGCAGTCATCTGTAAGCGGAGCGATTCCAACGTCATTGCATTAATTAGTTAAACCGATGTAAAGTGGCAGCTCGCTGATGTTTCTTTCTGTAAATGAGCTTCGACGTCGTTCAAATCCTCTAAATTCCCTTTTATGATATCTGCAGGTCGATTCTCTAAGAAACGCCACAACGTTGTGATCGACGACGAGCTCCCGCAGCGCACATCGTTGAGATCGACGGAGCGTGCAACGTTGTTGGGTCTTAGAGAATACAATTTTCCATACATTTATGTCAAACGCCTCGCTCGAAAGAACTAGTTTGCATAAGCGCCGTCATAACACATAGCGCTAGTGCGTGCGCTTTGTACCTTGCTGAATACAAAAATGAAAACATCGTTGCCGCAACGTTGTTTTCACAAATGAAACCTTAGAGAATCGACCTGCTGGTAACGTAATTATGATTATTTTGCTGTCATGTCACTCATGTGTGTCTATGTGTGGTAGAAATCATTTGCCATCAGATGACCTCTATCCGCGTGTGACGGGCTGCTAAATAACAAACCAGCGTACTACCTGTATACATACATATTTTTGTACAAGTATAAGAACCATGTAAAATTATATTTCAGTAACCATTTATGTACCTACTGGTAGTCAAACTTGGCTGGTTTGTTATATAGCACGTCACACGAGGAAGCAGGTCATCTGATGGCAAATGATCTCTACCACACATAGACACACATGACAGCAAAATAATCATGATTACGTTACCAAATATAATAAAAGGGAATTAAGATGATTTGAACGACGTCGAAGCTCATTCACAGTAAGAAACAACAGCGAGCTGCCACTTTCCATCGGTTTAACTAATTAATGTCTATTAAAATTCGTCTGTAGCCTACAGGCTACATATTTATAACCTACAGGTTATATATAAATATCTATATATAAATACCTCTATATAAATACCTATAAATGTCTCATTAATCACATTAGACACGCATAATCTATAAAACAACAGTACAAACCAATTATTAATTTACACGGCTATACATTTTTACAAATAGCGTGCTTATCGTTTCTTTTTCTGTTTTCATTAGCAGTTAGATTTTACGAGCCAAGCAATGTTACTTTAAAAAAAAATTATAATGAAAACAACAATAAATGTTAAATAAAATATAGTAGACACTCTATGCCAAATCATCATCATCATCAGCCACAGGCCTCCCCCAAATATTTCCCGACTGACTTGAATAGAGACAACTTATTACGCTTACAAAGACATTCGACAGTCCCTTTTCCCTCCCCCTTCCATTCCCTCCTTTTATGTTGGAAACGCACCCATGATATTTTTTGTGTTTTGGGTGTCTATGGGCGGTGTAGATCATTTACCATCAGGTGACCCATCTGCTGGTTTGCTAGTACATAAGCTCACGCCTGTATCCTCGAAGGGGTAGGCAGAGGCGCACTAGCGAACTAGAACACCCACATTTCGCCGAGCTTAGTTCCGTCCCAGATGTGATAGGGGGCGAGCCTATCGCCATATCGGGCACAAATTCCAGACTCCGAGCTGATATGGAAAAATCCAATATCACTTTGCCCGACCCGGGGATCGAACTCGAGACCTCAGAACCGTAGTTGTACCGAAATACCACCACGCCACCGAGGCAGTTAAACCTAGTCACGGCTATAAAAAAATATAGACGGGATAACAGCACGAAACTTGATGATCCAAAAGTTGTGACCTAGTGGTCATAAGTCGCTCAGTCGTATTTGAAACATACGCGAGTATGGTCTTGTCAGCGTCATAATGTTTAGTCGCAGAACATTCTGAGGTGTAAATATGCATCCTCGCGTTGTAATAAGTGGTAGAGGCCTTAACTAACATTTGAAATCAATTTTTGTCTTTGCAAACTTCCTTGATAGCCCCCCTATTGCTACATGCAGCTGGCAGTGCTGATACCTCTTGAAAAATGTCCAAATTGATCAGATTTTTTTTCCTCCTGCTCTTATTCGGTCCAATCCAGTGTAAGGTTGATGCAACATGACTTCAATCATTTTGCAGAAGCATTCTTAGTTTACACGATCGGTGTTTGCACTAAACCATTACACAAAACACCCACGCAAAACATGGTTTCGCTACACATTTTTATCTATTATTCTATGCGCAGGAGTCAGCGAAAATCATTGTTTTGCGTATGTGTTTTTCTGTTTTATTTTGAGAAAAACAGGTGCAGGAGAATGGCAAAGGCTTGGGGAAAAATGGGATCAAAATAATGTTGCGATACGCCTTAACACAAAACCTAAACACTTATCCAAATCAATCCAGCTAGAGAAGTCTTGAAGGACGTTTTAAAAGGAAGTTAGTCAAACAGGAATCATCAGTTTACCACAAAAAATTATACTCGTTTACACCTAAAATTAAAAATTTATAAAAAGTTTGCAACTTATTTATTTATTTTGAAGTTACACTCATAGCACTACATATAACTTGCAAAAGTTTCAAATAATCTTTCTTATACACAAGGTCTTTCTGTCTAGACATGTAGATTGATTAAGAAAATTTCTTCTAATGCTCACATTCGTATGCTGCTGGCAGCTATAGGTTTCGAGACGTGTTTTTCTGTCTGTTGTCCTTGTCATGCATAACAAATGTTTGAACTCGTTTAGAAATAAAAGTGCATACCGAAAGGTAGTCTGGAGTCGTCTAACGATCGGTTTCAATAAACGATCTCAGTTTAGAGTGCAGATAGATCGCGATTATGAACCAATCAAATCAATTCATTTGACGGAGTCATGTTCAAACTGTGTTCTTATTGTCTAATTTTTGTAATCTATCTGCACATTCGAACTGAGATTGTTTATTGAAACCGTCCGTTAATAAATATCAAGACTTAACTACTTCTTGTTTCGTTCACATTTGTGATGAACAAATGATCCTTGAAATCTTAATATTATCCATATTCTTTATAATTCATATAGGTTAGTATCATTAGTTATAAAGGTCTGTTTTACCCATTAACCTGTCTCTCTAGGCCGAAACTTGTTACTTCCATCTATGTGCAGACCGCACATAGATGGAAGTAACAAGTTTCGGCGTCGTCGTCGGACTCGCCGGTCGTGCTACCGACAGTACTGTTTAAAGCTAGCGGTCCCTGGTCATGGAGTATGCAAATACATGAAGCTACAGCTTCCGTGGGTGTCAGATCTTGTGATACCTCTAAAGTTAATCATGGTCTGTCGAATTGGCACATTCTTAGACAGAGCACAGGAATGTAACACATGTAAAGCCGCGTCTCCTGAACTAAAACATCACATAAAACACCTACAGAAAACATGGTATTTCTAAGATTTTTTTCTAAGTCTATTATTACGTGAGCAGGAGACAATGAAATGCATTGTTGTGTGCAGGTGTTTTTTTTTGTTTTGTTTCGAAAAAACCGTCGCCTCCTTGGTCTAGTGGCAGCACACATGGGCTGTGGACCGGGAAGTTGTGGGTTCGATTCCCAGGTTGGTCAAAGCGAATTTTCTGACTTAATTTGCTCGGGACTGGATCCCTTAGAGGGGGTTAACGTCAGGCAAGCAGCCGGTCGTAAAAACTTAGTCAAATACTTTCTGCAACATGCTTGAAAAAGTGTGTTGCGTCAACCCCACATTAAGGTAGGATAAGGGCAGGTAGAAAGAAAGAAAGTTTCGAACAAATATGTGGTGTAACGCGCCCTTACACCACCACCTCAGGCCTTTTTTGCGTAGAGTGTCTGGGCAACTGTTATGTCATATACATCAACCCTAAGGATGAACGTACGCTTATCCACACTAGCTACCGCACGTACCAGTCGTAGAATTTTAGCAAATTACGCAACCCTGCACACCAATCCTTGTCGCACGACTTGCAGTGATTGCATCAAAGTCGATGACTTCGGCACGTGCCTAAGCTACATATGGCTCGTTCGGCGCAGCGCGGATATATTTAGGATATACTTACCTACTTGGGAGTTATGTATGTTACTATAAAAACGACTAAACAATAAATTGTATTGGAATTGTGTTCATATTCACCAATCTCCTCTTAACTTTAGAGGACGAATAATTTCTATTAGGTATCTACATTGAAATAAGTCATTATATGGCGCTGCGCCATTTGGTGTGTGTTTGTCCCTTTAAGGTTAATAAAAACCAGAATCAACCGTGTAACCACATTATTATAAGTACAGGTCTTCGGTCTTTGATTTATACAGCTCTACTTAAACTAATAATGTGTCAGAAAATAAATTCATAATACATAATTCATGTCATAAATCACTGTACATTTATATTAAACTATGAATAATTTAACCGTAATATTCATTCGGTGACCTTTCCTGTATAAATAATGGAAACATAACAAAACCTCAGCACAGAAGCTTAATCTTCGTCGACGTGACCGCAGTCTGCACACATTGATATAGCGCGACCTGGTTAAGCCTACTGCTGACCCTTTCACCTAATGCTAATCAATATTACTTTGAACTTCAGATTTTAAAGATTTTATTCGCATTCACCTAGGAAATGCATAGAAGTGACTTGTATAATACAATGTTGTTATAAAATACGCAATTTATGTAAAAAGCAAAGGGATTTATATACTACCTCCTATTGAACGACCTTGGTGAAATCAATCAAAATGATTATAATTTCCATAGGAGCCACTGAATAATGTTTCATTATGAGGGCAAGGATAGGTTCTATTATGGAGCTAACGCAGTAAACGCTCTATTGTGTTTTCTCAATCCTTATACCAGACGTAAACAAATACTTACCCCCTTTACACCGGCGACTTGCACCACTATTACTAACCTACAGTTAGTTCTAACCTCAAGTTAAATTGAAAAAAAACCATATGAATGACATGCAAGTGCAGTGGTGCAAATCGCCCTTAAAAAATATATTACTAATCTAACATACATAAGTAAGACAAGTTCAACTTATGTATGGTTTACTATGACACAAAGTTACATTCGCTACGGAATTACATTAATTAACAAAAATATAGAATTACAACATATAGGGCATACATAATTGTTAAGTGGTTCGACATTTGTTTACATTTCTGGCATATGGAGTGAGAACACCCTCGAACCGGGCTTCCAGAGGAGTGCTCCACGTGTCTATTTCAGCATTTAAATACTAAACAAATTACAGATAATCGGCGCTTTATTTATGTTGTAACACATGATAGTTTTTAAGGATTTTTTAAAATATTAGTACAGTATATTTCATTCTCAACATAAAATCATAAATCATTATTTTCTAGACAAAGCTAGATACTGTAGTCTGTACACCACCACTTAGCGATCAAAGCTTCAAAGATTGTTCACGTATAATTAACAATCGTGTTGTTATGAACTATGGGCTCTATACTTTTTTTTATATATCTGAGACTGGTAAACGAGCAGATGGGTCACCTGATGGTAAGTGATCTCCACCGCCCATAGTCACCCAAGACACAAAAATAATCATGGGTGCGTTGCTAATCTAAAAGAAGGGAACGGAAGGAAGGGAAAAGGGATTGAGAAAGGGTGGCGGGGAAATGTGTCATCGGGAATCTCACACACAGAACGAAACGCGACAGCAACTGTCACTTGACGTCGGTTTTCTGTGAGACAGTTGAATCAAACTGGTCGAGCCGGCCCATTCGTGCTGTAGACGTAACTGTCTAAAGCGTGGCTCTACCACCCATATTACCCAAATAAGGAAAACTTGCTCATTTACAACAAAAGTAGCTCTCCTAATATTAAACTGGGTGAGTATTGTAATACTTTTATTCAGAGAACAGAACAGAAATAAATAAATTTTGGTAGAATAAAATATGTAGAGTACTTACAACAACAAGAATCAAGTACCACCATTCGGTTCTAACTCGTTAGTCACATTATTCTTTTATGAAAGGAAACGAACGTACCATCTTTATCAATTGAAGTATGGCTTGTTTGGAAAAACGTGGGCACGACTATGTCAACTTTCGTATCTATTCCGTTCGACATCTACAATTCCGTGTGTGAAGCTTGTCGTATTAGGCAACGTTTCGCAAAACGCTTCTGCCAACGACAATACCGTGACAAGCGGCAAAGACAAATACCTACCTTGTTATCTTATGAATAATGCCGATTATGTTGAGTAAACACGCGCAAACGCGTCCCAGTGCATTTTTCACGACACTTTATCACATATATGGTGTTCCAGAATGGAAAATTTCCTTGTTATTAACATCATGTCTAATTTTATGGGACAATGTTTGGTTCATGACATTAATTATGTAGGTACCTAATTATCTTTTATCGTCGAAATTCATCAGGAAATATAGATTATTTTGGTCCACGTATTGTCAAAAGATAAAAAAATCTCGCATTACTATTCATATAAATACTTACCCTGATTACAGATTTTACTGAGATAATAATGAAGAAGAAAATAATTAACATAACATACCAACTTAAGCTCACGCCTGTATTACTGAAGGAGTGCAGGGGCAACCTAGTGAACTAGAACACACATTTCGCCAAGCTTAGTTCCGTCCCAAATGTAATAGAGGGCGAGTCTATCGTCATATTGGGCACAAACTCCAGACTCCGGGCTGGTATGGATAAATCCAATATCACTTTCCCAAATAATTAACACTGTCCCAAAAATTTTATTATACGAGACGCACAACTTGCTTAGATATAAGTAACCTATAAATAAAGTACCTACGTCCGGTATAAGGGGCATTTTATAGTAGGTAATTAAATTTTGTAAGAAATACATCATTTACCAAAACTATTGCTTAGATTAAATTACTAGTGTTTTATTACCAACTGAGTATATTCTGCGGATTTAGCTATACTGATTGTACTATTTTATTTTGGCAATGATTACAATTCGCCGCACCCTGTGCGCACGCACGAGTGTTACCGGCGCACGAGTCGCCTAGATGTCACACCTATTGTCCACGGCGTCCGTCCATCGGTGGTGGGTGAGCCACTGCCACGCCATTACCTCACACTTTCAATATTGGGTTACGAGAATTTTACTTCAAGGTCTACTTTTAGGAGTAAATAGAGGTGGTATAAATGCAAAGACGAACCTCGATGATGCGCAGTTGGAGTACAGTAACTCGTGTGAAAATGAATGGGCTGGTGTTTGTCGCGTTGTGTGCCATTTTCGGTATGTGAAGCGCGTTAAAAGACATTGTTTCTGATCCAGATCAAATAAATATTAAACTAATTTTATTTTTAGGTGGTTGTTTTGGATACAACGTGCGGAGGGAGGCTCCCTACAATGAAGGTCCGAACAACTATAACCTGGACTACGTGAATTATAATCAACAGGAACCGTCTCAACGTTTGTTCTGGGGCAGTCAAGGTTCAAACCAGGTTGGCGGAACGGGATTGTGGGGAACATTGACAAACAAGTTCCCGTTCTTGGAAACGATGTTCGGGAAAATACAGTTGTCCCCACAGTACGGCGCGCCAAACAGATATATCGCTCCGGCCTTGGCTGCACAATATGGTGGTCCAAATCAGTATCCTACACAGCAATACATACCACCGGACAGGTACCAGGCGCAACGGTATCAAGCCCAGCAGTTTAACCAGCAACCCGTGTTTAGGCAAGGTTTTGGCACTTCTGGGCGCGAAGTGGCTTTGACCGACGATGCTGTGATAGTGACCGCTCCCTTCGTTCCTGCTGCAGGAGCCGTTCCCGCACCACGTCCTCCCGCACCACAACCCCCACAAATACCTGCACCTCAACCACCGCAAAATCAAAACACAGGATATAATTACGATAAACCAGTTAACAGACTAGAATTGCCTTACAAATAAGAATAAAATAATATAACTAACAATAATAAATAATATAATAGGGATATTTTGTAGAACAAAGTAACGCATGCACAAAATATTGTAATTACTTCTTTATGATTTTCCGCGCCAAATTTTAGTAAATTATTTGGCTTTTTTTATTTATATTTACATTTTAGTCCAACCAAATAAGGCGCAAATATAAAACGAACTATTTAGACGAAAAAAATAATTGTAAGACAACGAAACGCTCTCCCTGAAAAAATCCATGACACTTTTATCAAATAGGTTTCAATGAAATTATCATTAACAATAAAACAAAATTAATTCATATATGTTTATTATTTAATATAATCCATCCTGAATATTTGTTACCTAGAAGTATTAGACTTGGTTATTTTAATAAAACTTTAATCGGTGATCTACAATTTTTCTACAGTTAAAACTATTGTGATATAATTTTGAAATAAGTCAGTATATAATTAAAATAAAACTACTCTTACGGATTCTATCACGATTAGGTTTTAATTATTATTCCCCACGTTTCGAAGGCTTTGCAGTCTTCGTTGTCACGGGTCAGAATAGTTTTATTTCAATGTATAATATTCGCGTAAACTTAAGAAATCAGTATATAATTACGCAAGATTACTTTGAGCTCTTTTTATTTTATCGTAGCTCAACTAATTCGGAAAAGTTGGTCCTGTCCTATCTGGCAAAAAGAAACTTTAAAATCCAAAGTATTTCAAATTGATCGCCATCTTACTGGCTTACAGTGATAAAAATATTTTTACTATATTTTTAATTGACAGTCGTTATTTGGTCAGTGCATCAATTAGAGACTGATGCAGATTGGTCGTAGTATCCTTTGCCTGTGGAGTCTATACCGACGGAGGTGCTGGCACTCACCGACCGACCCAACACTGGGCCTGATTGTCTGGCGGTCATTCCACCTCTGAAAACAAACGAAACATATTGTAACCATCCGCAGCATCCATGCAGCCATGCAGACTCGTGGCGAAGTGGGGAAGTAGCCGGCTGTGAAACAAGAGACCGTGGGATCGATTTCCGTACCGAAACAAATGTTTGGGTGGCTCACTAATATTTGTTTCAGGTCTGGGTGTGAGACCGAAAGTCTTTCGTAGTTTTTGATACCCACGACATAACTTGTAACTTAGTATGGGGTCAGTACTGTGTGTGTGATTATTCGGTGTTATTCATTTATATCTGTAATATTAAATACATCTAATAAACATTAAAAATGCATGATTTATACAAAAAAATTAAAATTACAATTAGATCTTATGAATCCTTTACTTTTCTAAAGTAAGTTGTCATTACTGAGTCGACCATAAAGTTAAAGTAGAGCCAAGTCGTAAACAGTAACATGTACAGTACGAACGGTTCAACTCGACCGGTTTGATACCACTGTCTCGCAGAAGTCACAGAAAACCGATGCAAATTAGCAGTTCAGCAGCCCGAGCAGGAAAATTTCTGACAACCGTAAATGTATTCGTGCTCGATGCGCGTCTATGAAATTTGTATGAAATATTAAACAAATGTCATCAGTGCGCAGCGAGTTTACATTTACATTAGTTTTTCGTGCTCGGACTACTGAGCTCGTTGTTACTTTTCATTCGGTGAGTGAAATTTCCGGTGGCCCAAATCCTTATTTCCCTCATTTTATTTGGCAACCTACTGATGTTTTTTTTAGTATCATGTGTGTCTGAACGGTAGAGATAATTTACCCTCAGATTACTCACCTGTTTATTAACCAATCTCTGTTATAAAAAAAGAAAAAATATATTTGTCTATAGCAAGTCTAAGCGTACACTGCTGGCCGTCTAGCATGCGCGCCACGAGATATCTCGATAACCGACTGTCGAGATGTTATCTACATGTTGTCTACAATATTGTATGAAAATAAACGAGGACGTTAGTGTTCGTAGACAAATAGAGAAAACCGGTTATAACACGACAAAAAGCGTAGATAAAATATTCTCGTGGCGCGCATGTTAGGCGGGCTGGTGTAGTACACAACCATTTTCTGTGTCAAGATTCTCCAAAAATAATTATTATTTCAAAGTGATCAGCAGCCCGGGCAGGAAAATTTCTGACAATCGTAAATGTATTCGATCTCGATGCGCGTCTATGAAATTTGTATGAAATATTAACCAAATGACATCAGTTTTCCTGCTCGAGCCGATGATGTAGCTTACTGTTTCGTTGCTACTTTTAATTTATTCTACAGAGGTTCAATCTCCCTTACTAATCTCCACATCTTCCCTTAAAGGTCGGCGACTATCATTCTCCTGTTCTTAAGTTATTCGTTTGCTCGTAACCTATACATATTGCCTATATTACCTCGTAACCTATTATCGTTTGCTCGTATATCTACTAGAAACTAGCTGCTACTGCTATACCAGAACAGTTACATTCTGGGTGTTTTCTACAAAATCAATTATTGCGGATGTCCAAGAATTAGATGATCAGAATGACAGTGCTTGATTTAAAGGCGCGTCTCCTTGCACGTGTTTTTCTCGAAACAAATCACAAAAACACATACGCAAAACAATGTTTTTCTCTGTCTCCTGCTCATAGAACAATGGACCATAGATAAAATGTGTAGCGAAACTATGTTTTGCGTTGGTGTTTTGTGTAATGTTTTAATGCAGGAGACGCGGCTTAAGTATTATCAATGCATCATAGGTAGTACTCGTAAGACTGTTAGGAGTTATGTTTTAAAAACAAAATAATAATTTCAGAAAATAATATAATGAAAATCGATCCCACTCATGGTTATTTTACTAGATAGTTGATAACACATCTTGTTCTTACTTATATAAAACTTATACTTATATAAAATACGCCAACTCATAGGATGATCCGTGGTGATTCATGCAACTTTTTTGGTAACGATGTTGTAAAGTGTAAATCACGCCGGATATTTTTTACTGGGAATTAATTATAGCCAATTATTCATACAGCCCAAGTAGGTAGTCTTTGTTATATTTTACTAGCGTATTCGTATGTTTTATTTCGCGTGGAAGTTTATTAACAATTTTATTTAGCAGCCTATGTGCTATTCCAGACTACTTATAATGTATCTTTGTGCCAATTTTCATCTGGATCGAATCATTTTTTCTGGCGTACCTAATTGAGTATCCAAACATCTATCCATCCAAACGTTCGCATAAAGAGACCATTAGGGTAACTTTGGCGCTCATTAGATTCGATAACTTTTCATTTTGTAATTTTTAACGCGACATTAGTGAACTTTTTTCCTTGATTTCGGTGTAATTTTAAGTCAATAATAAATGAAACCGAATCGTAGTCGAAATCGATCGCGTGTTAAGAGTCAGGGGGCTGGTTTTATATTACTAATATTATTAAATAACGAAATGTGTGACTGACAACGAGAGTGATTTTAAATTAAAATTCATTCAAAGGCAAATAACAAAATTGTAATTGCTTGTTTGTACTGGTAATCATAATATTATTGGCATAATATAAGTATTTTTTTCTAGCAAGTGGTTCTATATAGATATAGTCTGTGCTGATGGCTGGCACATGCGTCATACCCGTGAACGGGTGCTACTTGTGTGGACTGGTCTGCTCTGAATTTATTACATTCATTAATTTTATCCATTCGTTTAGTTTGGCGATTATTCGCCGTGCCTATGGGAGTCGCTCAGCAATCGAAATTGTACGTTTTATTGTTTTTATTTTACATGGAGGTTACCTTGTTGTAGATTGGCTGCTCTAATTTAATGTAAATTATTGAAATTTTTTGTTTTCTTATTTTGGTTGTGTATTAATATCTGACTGTAAACTGGTTATTATTCTCAAAAAGAGCAACGTCAGAGTTTCTTGCCCGTTCTTCTCTGACGAACCAGCTTTCCGAATTGGCGGTAGAGTAAACATTTTAGACGGAATCTAAACAATGTGTGACATTTTATGGATTCAATAAACGATTTGATTTGATTTGATTTGTAGACACTCTGTGGCGAGTACTCCTTATCTCCGAAGTGTTATTTTTGACTTACTTAATAAAAGTAAAATATTACAGCGGATATTATGGGCCTTACTTAAAAAACATTTTAACTGAGCAAATGGTAAAGAATAGTCAGTTTCAGTTCAGTTCAGTGTTTTAGTTTATGGCCTTTGCGGAATAAAGAATAGTCTGTCCCTTTTATATTCAAACAATGTGACACTAGGAAAAAAGTGACAGATTATTCTTAGCCATTTGCTCAGCTAAAATGTTTTTATAAGTAAGGCCCTATTATCTATTGACATAGCAAACTGCCTCACTAGTTGATTATATTTCTCATCACGATTCCCGACACAAACACCGACACTGTAGATGAGTGGTAAAAAGTTTCAGAAAGATTTCGGCTTTTTTTCGCGACCGACTGATTGCCTGACGTCAACCCCCTCTGGGGATCCATTCCCGGAAAAATTGCATCGGAAAAGCCACGTTGCCCGACTCTTGGACTTCTTGATCCAATATACTAGTATGACTCGTTCAAGAGGGCGACTGGCAACTCCTAGCCTAAACCAAACCACTAGATTATCAGACAAAGACGGTATTTTTACAGTGAGCAAAGAACCAGCTCCACATACCCAAAGATAATCTTTAAGTTGAGAAAATGGAGATAGTAATGAGGAATTAATTAGTTATTTCACCATAGTAATTTATCGATACAACCAACTTCAATAGGAACACAGGCAAGAAAATATTCAAGCTACTAAGGGTTGTAACTTGTAACACGATTATCGAACTGTTTTGAGTAAGCCTAAGTGGTAGCAAACAGCGCTTCAATGACAAAGTCCCTGGGAAACTAAATCTAACGTTTTTAAAACCAAATCATGTCGCTGTGTACTTTTGCATAGATACCAGTGTTTTAATGAATTAAGGTTATTTGGTGATTACATACCGATACGATATAGAGTACAAAAATAAGCAAAGATAAGAGGATTAATAAAAGTCTCGTGTATTATTAATCACATTTATTAGTCTTATTAATACAGCATTAATTACAATAAATAGATCATAAATCTTCCGGCAGTTGCAATGAATAATTGTGCCGGCACAACCGCCGACACGGCCGCGTGAGCAGAGCTTGCAACTGATGGAAAATACTGGTTCAGGATGGATGTACCGACACCATGCACTTAGCCTACTTTATGGCGCAGTCGTCCTTAATGCCTATGAACACAAATAAAAACAATGTTAATTATTTTTCACCACGTGATATGGTGAGTGAAAACTACCTTTTGTTAAGGGATAAACCTACCTACGTGCAAATTAGTGTAGATTTGATAGATTTTTCAAATAAAATAATTAAATTATATTTCAGTTATTTTTTTCCCTAATTACAGTTAAATCAATTAATATAATAATTGTTTTCATATTTCAAATATTATAAGAACCAAAAAACACTATGGGACTGACTCTACATGTTCCATGGACTCTACATCCTTGTCATTTAAAAAATGAATTAGTTTTATTTTGCATTTTATTTGAGTTAATGTAGCATTAGTTACTTGTATGTTGATAGTACCTGAGTAAATTAGGGTTTGCAGAGCCGTATTCGCCTGAAGGTATGCCCCAGCCTCCGACACCGGAGCCCCAGCCGCCAGAGTGCGCTACTGCATGAGCATTCGCGTTGGCATTGGCATTAGCTCCACCCCCTGGAAAACAACATAAAATACATTATGGAGGATTTTTTCTACCTGTCCTAATCCCACCTTAATGTGGGATCGTCCCACCTTTTTCAAGCATGTTGCAGAAAGGATGATCTTAGTATTTTTACAACCGCCAGCCTACTTGAAATCAACCATCATAAACATCTGGGTGATTCAGTTCGGAACGATCATGTTAGAAAAACACCCGCCACACCTACCTGGGAATCAAACCCAGGACCTCCCGGTTCATAACCCATACACGCTACCACTAAACCATATAGGTGACGAGTGACTAGAAATTTAAAAAAATAATGACCTGTTCCCAAAATAATGACCCTATAATTTATTTATGTAAATTCAGATTTAGGTACATTAAAAATACTTCTTTTCTCTAGTAGGTATGTATAAAAGAACCTATTCGTTTTGTGCAAACCTTAACTAATTATGTACAGTAACCTGTGACAGTAACTAATTGATTTGGTAGCCGGCATACCTACGAGAACCATGTTTAATTATAAGGTGTAAAAAATACTCAAAGTAGGTACCTTAGACATTCCTATAGCTTTTGTACCTAGGTATATCCTCGTTCATTTCGAAACGTGACGCGGTTTTTATTTAGGAAACAATTTTATAGTAACACAAATTAAAATGTGTTATTTGAATCTACAATACACCGCAGTCTATTATTTATTGTAATGACAATATACAACGGATTGCTATCTATACTTTTTGTGTCGATACATTAATTGAACAGTTAAACTGCCTGGAGAATCTTGAAACCGTTATGCGAGCGCTAGTTGACGCGCGGTGGCTTTTAAGCTTGCTCTACAAACGGCAAGCTCTTATCGACAATCGACGAACACTATTCAAACCATACTGCGGTATACGTAATGCATTCACCACATAATACGAAGAAATCGAACGTGGGTAACTTCGTGAACAGTTATTTTATTACAATTAGAACGCGACACGTTTGGCATGTAAACTAATGCATGGGAATTGAACGCGTACACTGTACAATGCAAAATAAAATCCGTAAGTTACAACGTCATTAGTAATTAATTCCTAATACAGTATGTTTTTCTTAACTGGGACAGTACACGGAAATCGGAAATTATAGGAGATATAAAGAAATAGTCTTAGGAACCATATTATGCCTCCTTTTTAGAAATAATTTTTAAGTGTGATTTGACCCTGAAAATTAATGAAAAGTACAAAAAATATATTAATCCAGTTTTATGTCGAAAAAAATTGGGACAGTGAAAGTTGGTCAGAGTTATAAAAATGATTTTTATATAGTAATTCGGTATGTATCTGTTTATCTTATACTGTTGCTACAATAAATGTTCAATATAACGGCACATTTCAAAACAGCTCTAGTGTTTTTGGATAACGATTAATATTAAACGACGTCCTACGACCAAAAGATTCGATAACTACTACCTAGGCAAGTGCTTAAATGCGGATTTTAAAATATTTATTTACATAAAACGAACGCGAACTTGGTAACCTTTACACCTAAATAAATATAGTGAATGGATTTAAAGAGGATTTGATTACACAGAAAACTTAATGACGCTATAGAATTTCGTGATTAATGTCAGTAATTCAAGGATTTCAGGTTGAATTATTAACATTTACAAGAATATAATTAAGCTATTACATTTGAAGTACTAGTAAACAAGTATGTATGTATGTAGATATTAAAAATAATACTGGATATTTCAAATAGGCATAATTGGGGCTTTGGGGTCATATCCTCAATTATAAAATAGCACCCAAAGGTTAAAAGACAGACCCATAGACCCAGAAGTCCTGCAGGGTTACCACTACCTCTTATAGCAGTATTATTATAATCGTTTTTCGTTTGTTTTGTATGGGAATCGGTACAAGTAAAATTATAATAAAACTGCTATAACAGGTGGTGGTAACCCCCCCTGAACCCCAAAGTAAGATACAAATCGTATGTCACGGGTATCGGGAGACGAAAGTCTCCGAAAAGTCGCACAAAACCCAGACCAGAACCGAAACAAATATCTGTGGGTTGCACAAACATTTGTGTCTATGCGAGAATCGAACCCACGGACGGCTACTCGCCCGCGGCACTACTGAGGCTGTTAATATTATATGCGATGACGCATAACGTACTTAATATAAGTTATATCATTTACATATTTATGTTTCATAAATCTTTGTACCTACTATAAGTTTCACAGAGGAACCCATCTTAATCAACACAGCTCTACACACACACACACACACACTTTCTTTCTACTTGCCCTTATCCCACCTTAATGTGGGGTCGGCGCAATATACTTTCACGACCGGCTGCCTGTTTGACGTCAACACCCCCATCTGAGGGATCCAGTCCCGGGCAAATCAATTTAGAAAAATCACTATGCCCGACTTGGCCGTCGAACCCAGACCTCCTGGGCCACAGAACATATATGCTACCACCAGACCAATGAGGCGACAACTGTCACTATTTAATAAACAATACTTACATCCACGGGCTTCGGCATTGGCATTGGCATTGGCGTTGGCTTCAGAGCCTCCGGAGTGAGCGTAGGGGTATGGGTTCAGAGAGCGGCGCAGGCGTCGGAGAGGCACCGGGGCGGACTCGTGGCCTTCCGCGTCGATAGTGTAATACGCGCGAGGCACGTAGTACTGGCCCCCTGGAATAACCGTCAGAAGAAATCTGTATTTAGTCTTAAATAGAAAGACCGACAACCTGTTTCATTGATGAGCAAAGCTGATGAAGGGCGCACCTTCCATAGCCAAATAGAAACGTAAAAGTTCAACTTCAAAACTTCGACTCAAGATGGTTATTGGAATGTTATCGTGGTCATCAGATCTTAACCTCGTTATACCGGACTACCCTTGAGTCTTGGAGTAAATTCCGGCAAGCTTATTCCAGTCCCATGATGTAAAAGACGGCGAGCCTATCGCAATTACGCTATAATTTTCCAGACTCCGAAGTCCTGGCTAATAGCCTAGTCCGGAGGTCGATCCCAGACATTTGACTCATAAGTCCTAACACATTCATAACACAACTAAGCCACCGAGGCAATCGTTTAATTTTTCGATTTAAAAGGCAATTTAACGTTTTTTTTTTTTTTTTTTTTTTCTTTATTTTTAGAACTTTTATACATAGTACATGTCAGTTCTATTTTAGCTAAACTTAATTATATACATAACTATGGAAACAAAGATGCCAAAAAATTAAATAAAATATGTGCATCATCCGAACAAGGTCGCGATAGAATGCTGTTAAAAACACCAACATTCATCCTGTTAATACATAAGTCCTTAATGATTTTATTTCTAGTCGTTTGATACTGAACACATTCCACTATCTTATGATGTACATCATCTAATATTCCACAAGCATTACAATTTGGAGTTGTTGAATTTGTCATTAAATAATTGAATTTATTAGAAGGAATATGACCAGCTCTAAATCTATGTGCTATGATAACCAAATGTTTATTCAATTTCGAATATGCACACCAAGGTAAACGAGAAAGCTCACATTGGATAGTTTTGTACCATATGCCTTTTTCTTTACATCTTAAATCAAAGTACTCTTTCCATAATTCATAGCACTTTTTGGCGTATATCGGCAGTAGTTCTGAATAAGACGGCAAAACAGGTTTAATATTTCCTTCTTTTATAGCCCATTTTGCCAACTTGTCTGCTTTCTCATTACCCTGGAGTCCAATATGTGCTGGGACCCATTGAAATCTCAAATCTGCCCCACCTATTTTTAAGTAATGTATTTTTGATAGTATATCATAAGCTGTCGAAACACCTCTGACTCCAGAGGCGCATCGAGCCAAATGATATAGTGCACTTTTACTATCTGTAAATACGACTGCTTTTGTACAGCTAATTAAATTGATATATGTAAGTGCTTCCGAGATCGCGACGAGTTCCAGCGACATAACACATACATTATTATCTACTTTAAAACAATTGTTAATATTATTATCTTTATTATGAACATAAAATGCAGCACCATTGCCATCAGCACTCTTTGACCCATCTGTATAAATTCTATGCCAGTCTCTATATTTTTCATTTAATTCTGCTATTACATCGTATTTTAAAGTATTTATATTCGATGACCTTTTAGATACTTTAAGACAATCTAATTCTAGTGAAATTATTTCATTTAAATTAATATTACTCACCCAAGTTATTAAGGTAAACATTTGTAAAGGTAACGAAGAATTTATGTTGAGATCTTTGACCTCATCATAAATAGTAACTAATAAAGGTATTTTTTTATTTAACCAATATGATCTGCTGTGACAAAAAGTGCTGATTTTGGCTAATAAATTTATTGTTAAATTGTTATTGAGAGATAAAGATTTCAAACAGTATTTATATGCCAAGTATCTTCTACGTACATATAATGGGGGAATATATAGTTCACTCTCCATCACATGTATAGGTGTGGTTCTGATAAAGCCACCTATCACTCTAAGAGCTTGATTCTGTATTTTATTTAACTTATTTAGGTGAGTGTTAGCGCTATCCTCAAATAAAAAGCAACTATAATCCAAACTACTTCTAATTAATGCTATATATATTGCCCGCAAATGTTTAGGGTGTACCCCCCATGCAGGCCCTGTTAAAATTTTCAGCAAGTTAAGATATTTCTGAGCTTTCTGTATCGTCTCATTAATGTGCTTGTTCCAGCGTAAGGACTTATCTAGCCATAGACCCAAGTATTTATAGCTTTCTACATGGCTTAAAACATAATTGTTAATCTTTAATTCTACGTGTGGTCGTTTGTGCCCTCGACTGAAAATACAAACCTTAGATTTTGATTCTGATACCTGTAATCCTATACTATTAAAAAACGATGAAAATAAAGTTAATGCACTCTGCATTTTACGAGAGCTTTCCGAGATATTGTTGCAGATGGTGTATAGTACAAAGTCATCTGCATATTGACTCATATACACTTCAGTTATTTCAGTGAAAACTTTGTGAGTAATTATATTAAACAATATTGGGGACATAGGATCCCCCTGAGCAAGACCTAAATTAGTATATCTAATAAATGAATTAATATTATCTCTGTTGTCTATAAGTTTTAGGTGCCTCTCATTTAAAAATTTCCATAAATAAGAACAAATTTTTGTTCCAACTCCAATTTCATCAAGAATTGATACTAATGAATTTACAACTACATTATTATATGCATTATCGACATCAACGAAACACGCTAGAGTTGAGTGATTTTTTGAGAAGCCAAGCTGAATATGTGTTATCAATTGGGTTAAACAATCCTGACATGATAGTCCCCTTCTAAAACCTCTTGTATATGTAGACAAAATGTGATTATTTTCAATAAACCATTCTAGGCGTTTCGTGATCATGGAATGTAATATTTTACACAGACATGATATTAATGATATGGGTCTAAATTTTTTTAATGTGTCTGAACCTTGGTCTGTAGTTGTAGTTAATTTTGGGATAGGCATAATTGATATTTTTCGCCACTGTATAGGTATAACACCTGTACTAAATATAACATTGTACATTTCCAAAAGATATAGCTTAGCATTCAATGGTAGATGGGAAATCATTGAGTAGTATATTCCATCTTCACCTGGAGCCGTGTCTTTTTTTTTAAAACATATTTCCATTTCGTGTAAAGCAAACTGTGTCTCTAACTGTATGTTTGAAGAGTTAAATTTTGGCATATTAACAGAAACATAATCAGGCGCTAGATTACGGAGGATTTCGGATTTTTGTTCATCTGAAGCAAATGACCTAGGTGATCTGTATCCCTTTATCCATCGCATACGGTTCCACATATTTGAAACGGTTGTGGATTCGTCGATACTCGAACAATAACTTTGCCAACAAGCTCCCTTTGCATTCTTTATAGCCCTCTTTGCTCTTAGATTACGTTCCTCCAATATAGACAAATTGTAAGGCGTAGGATTTTTCCTAAACATTTTTAGAGCTAGTCTACGTAACGCTACCAGTTTTGAGAGCTCTGCATTCCAATATGCTTTGGGTTGGAAGTTATTTGTAGGGCATTCACAGTATTTCACGACAGGTATATACTTATCTGCTGCCATGTTAATAAGTTCTGTAAAATTATTATATTTGTATTGAACGTCATATTCATCACAAGTATTATTATTTTGTTCACTATATCTACTAAATAACTCTTTAAGTATATTTGTATATCCTAGCCAATTTGCATGTTGTAACTTACGTCTGTTATATATTTTAAATGAATCTTTGAAATTTCTTTTAATCTTAATGCACAAATGATCACTCCCCAAGTTTTCATTTGTTACCATCCACATAAAATCCAACGCTACATCCGTAGATGCAAATGTAATGTCAGGAGAGGTACTTTGAATCTGATTGTTTACTATTTTAAGTCTCGTAGGATCCCCGTTATTAAGTGACACATATCCAGCTTCTAAAGCAGCATCGAATATAAATGTGCCTCTTGAGTCTGTTTTACAGGACCAATTGGTGTGATGTGCATTGAAATCGCCTGCTATTAAACATTTACTAGTAAAACGTTGAAATAAATTATCCCAGTCAGACTTAGAGGTATGTACAGATGAAGGACAATATAGAGATATAATATAATTAATTTTGGTGCAATTTAACAGTTTTAGACAATTAACTTGTATACCTACATTGTTAAAATTCAAAGGGCATACCTGTACTTTTAACGATTTATGTATCACTGCGGCTACTCCACCATACGAGTCATTTCTATCGTTTCTAAAAATGTTATACCCACTTATGTTCAATACTGAATCAGGCTCCAACCACGTTTCTGATATTAAGGCTATATGTATCTTCTCTTGAAACAATAAAAGCTCAAATTCGGCTAGTTTAGGTCGTAAACTCTGTGCATTCCATTGCAAGATATGTAAGTTTACATTTTTGTCTTTTTTATCCTCCATTTTTATTAAATATTGAAATTATTGTTTTACAAATATCTTTACACTTAAAAAACTTCATAATTATTCGAATAACTTCTTGAACAATACAGGTACAAATTAATTTTAATTTAACCTCAAAGTTACTAGTTGAAAAACAAATGTCATTAATTTTATATAATATTCCTTTAAAATCTATATTCTCAGCTGTTTTATTTTCTTCTACATCTTGTTCCATTATGTCTTCCTCCATAGAAATCAATTTTTCTGGTGTTTCGTGAACTTCATTTCCCTTTTTTGCTTTATTAATATTATTGTTTCTTTTTGGTTGTGGTACTTTATTAATTTCATTTTCTGCCTTTTGACTTTCTGATTCATTTTCTATTGACGAGGAAGTCAGATTTTTTCTTTGAGTAGAAGCTTCGCCAATAACAATATCCCTATATTTTGTATGTTGTGCTAAATGTTCAATAGGCGGACCATTCGATAATTCCTTGTTTATCTCTTCGCATAAACTTAAGGTATCTTTCTGCAAATTTATATTCTCTGTATATATTTCTAGTCCTTTACGATAAGTGCAATTTTTCTCCGACATGATTTTTCGAATTTCCTTTTCTTTAAGAAAAACGGGGCAATTTTTATAAAGCGACATATGCGATCCTTTGCAATTTATGCATTTAAATTTTGTTGTTTCACAGTTGGTGTGATTATCTCCGCATTTAAGACATAAGATCTTTTTTGTGGGGCATGAACGAGAAAGGTGTCCGAACTTCCAACATACAGAGCACTGGGTTACAGGAAAGGTGTATGGTTCCACTTTGAACCTGCACCCGTATCCATATACATACGGGGGTAAAGTAGAACTCTTGAAACACAAACGGACAGTCTCTGAATTTATCCATTCTCCCTTATCAGCCAAACGTTTAAGTCTTTGTATAGAAATAATATCAAAATCACATTTTAAGTTTTCTAAAATTTCTTTCTCCTCCATTTCCAGATCTACTTGTTTAAGAATGCCATAACTTACACTCCTTTCGTCATACATTCGCGTTATATAACCTGAGTCGCTAAACTTCTTACAGTTTATTAGTTTCTGTGCACTTTCTTGCTTATCAAAATAAATTAAGACTTTGAACGAACTTTTGTATTGAATCTTACAAATATCTGGTATATTTTCCTGTTTTAAAAGTTTTGCCATGCCAAATTGTTTTGGTAGTATTTCTTTAGATGTGACGCAAACAATATTTTTTTCTAAATTGGTATTATTCGTAATACCTTTCTCTTCCGGTTTCGAGTTGCTTCTGGCTACACGTTTATAGTTCCGTCTTACTGTAACAAACCCGTCATCCTCAATAATCTCCTCATCATCTTGTCTTATCCTCTTTTCGGGTACTCGCCGTAAATCTTCCACGCTCATCATATTATTTCCATCAGAAACTGCTACATTATCTCGTTGCTCGCTTTCGCTATCCATATCTCCTTCCATTATCTCGCTTCCACTTGTATCACAAAAGTCAACATTTTCAATCATCACTCACAAACATTCCCGATATGTGGGTAGAATTAAAAAACAATTCGTCCGAGAGAATTAATCGTTCGTAACTAGTGCGCTCACGGCGGCTGCTCGAGCGCGAGTCAATTTAACGTTATAATAAGAAAATAGATAACCATGGTATCAAATGGTCAACTGTTTAATTAATGTTCTATTGAATTCTCGGTCATGTAGCTAGAGGTATATCATAAAACGGGACAGTCCGCTATCACTAGGTTATGAGAAACTAAAGTAGATTAATTGGACTAGTCCGACTTCTATCTCATATTATACCGACATGCTTGATGAGATAGTAAACTATTATTGATATTTACGACAAATGTTACGACAAATGTTATTACGGCAAATGTCCGTAAGCTCGTAAGAGCTTACGGACATTTGCCAAAATAATTATATTTAGGTACCTACCTACTTACAAAATACTGTACTTAAGTAAGAAAGTAATTTGTTACGTCGCTTTATTTTATGTATAGGTTGAAATCACAGGTCAGGCAATCAGTTATGTTGAACTATAACAACTTATTATTTTAGGACTGGAACTATATTAGGACTGGAAATTGACCAATATATTTATGAACTCACGTCACCTTACGAGGATTTGGGTTTTTTATAAAAGGTATGTGCTGATATATATTTTTATTCTTTCTATTATTAAGAACATAACATAAGGTCACGCCTGTATCCCCAAAGGGGTAGCCAGAGGCGCACTCGCAAACTAGTACACCCACATTTCGCCTAGCTTAGTTCCATGCCAGATGTGATAGGGGGCGAGCCTATCGCCATATCGGGCACAAATTCCTTCTTAAGATTTATTTAATATATCATAAATTAAACTATAAATAAATGTGCTTGTATCTACATAATTTGCTAGTGGTACAACATTTGTATGACGTATTTGCCCACGATAAGTTTATCGCTGGTCACCAGAATCACGCCGGTCTATTTATGCTTGTTCACGCTCCGAAGAGTGCGAGGTGACCGTAGAAGACACAAATGTACCCACAAACCACCACAATCCACCATCAAGTCAGGTCGTAAGCCCCTCGAGAGAACCGGATATAGGTACACTGGCTAATCCTGGAGAGCGAACCACAGGAGTGTGGTGTGGGTCACTATGGCAGGTTTTTACACCATGTGTGCGGTGGTCGCCATCCGGAAGGATACCAACAGCAAAATTCAGCAGGTTCTCAATTCGTTGGTATTCTTTATGTATTTTACCCGATATATCCGGCGTGGATCCTTTTTGTGTTCGATAGAGCTTACTTTAAGGCTAATGAATTTTGAAGTCTGTTTTAAGTTTCCAAAGTTAATTAATAATATTGACTTAATACCAATTCATTTGATGAAGCAAACAACTTTTTTTTCAAGGAGCTGAGATCATCTCTAAGTGATCAAATTAACCGTGAGTGAAGTTTAACGATGACCTTATAAAATCGTGACGAGTACGGCGTGCATCCTCTTCAACAAAATACGGAAAATAGCTATTTATTTAAACATTATAGGAACTAAGTTTTCCTCGCGCCTTCATCCGCATAAGAATAAAATGCCAGAAGAGGTTGAAACAAAAATTACGAAAAGGTAAGTTTCAAGTTACGAACAATAATAGCAAATGAATAATGCAAGACCAAAATGCTTTCCTTTGATGTAAAAAAATATATATACTAAATTGGGGACAGTGCTTTCATTTGATATGAAAAAAATATTTTTATTTGATTCTACGAATATCTTATTTCGATTATAATAAAGCAGTTTGATGGGCGATGAATCAGGACATTTAGGGATATTATAGATAGACATATTTTTTTATCAGTAAACCTGAAAAAAGTTTTGTTTAATATTAGTTTGTTTAACTGTCTTTTTACCAATATATTTTAGAAATAAGGCATTTAAATATACTATCCAGTTAAAGTTGAAGCTTAACTAAATGTTAAAGCCTACATTTTAAAATAGACGGACTCGCGGCTCTACCACATATTTTATAAACACCCTTGCGTGTTCGGTGTAAAGAACAAAACAAGTTTTCAAAAACTATTTACTTATAAATAACATCCAGTCACAACTCACACGACCTGCGACCAGTCATGATGAATCAATTACAGCAGTAAGGAAGTTTTAAAAGAATTTAATGAGAAAATGCGACTGTGCGCAGGAAATGGGAAATACAAATTAGTCGCACGTCATGTTTGCTAAAACGAGGGCACTAACCTGCGAGAACCACGGCTAGGGTCGCGGCCAACAGAACAAGAGTGATTTTCATGTTGACGTTATTACTCCACTGTTGTGAGGCAAGAACTGGCTTCGACGCACCTAGTCACACCTTTTATAAGGCTTTGGAAGCGTCTCGGCTGAAACTCGCGCGCACGCCGCATCTCACTGCACGCACGCGCACCGTAACGGTTTCCGCCGGGCCGTGCCGCGCCGCCGGCAAAAACTATCGTCGGACCTCAGAATTGAATGGACACTTCAGACCAACAATTTCCTACAAAAAACAAGATGAAAGTAGTCTGCGACTACGACCTACCTATTATGTCGACAGATACATTATAATTGAATGTCGTTGTGGTTCTATTGAGATTTGATTTATACGAAGCATCACATTTAAAAAAAATAAAAATTCAATTGAGGGTAAAGGAAATCCTTATTTTCTTGAGTGATGGAGCCAAGATGTACACAGTAACGTCTACAGCACCAATGGGCTGGCTCGGCCGGATTGATACCAAATCCAACCAATACCAATATCATACCAATCTCAGAAAAAGTGGCAGCTCACTCTTGCGCTTCATTCGGTGAGTGAAATTTCCGGTGGCCCAATTCCCCCCTTCCCTGTCTAATCTCTTTTCCCCTACTTTAAGATTGACAACGCACCCTAGTTTCTTTTGGTGTCTATGAGCAGTGGAGCATCACTTACCATCAGGTGAGCTACGTGCTCGTTTGCCAGTCTCTGTTTTACAAAGACATTCATCTCCAGACTCAAAAAGGGTCAAAAGCAATATATTCATACTAATAATATGATCATTTCGGGCCGATCGTTTTTTTAGAGATAGGAAATTCGCTCAACTGATTACGACCTCTCGGATTCCCCCTGGCGCGCGTCGATTAGTTTCCCTAAGTTCGAAAACGAAACTCACGTTATTAGATACGACATTATAGTAATTTGTCATTTTTATGAATTTAAAAAGCCATTATCTATCGATGGGTTTGCGGCATGACTTGATGGTTGGTTGAGACGGGTATGGGGGTATAGCTGTATCTGCATCGGTCACCCGTCTGTCTTGTCGCAAGCGTCTCGATTTGCTTCTTCCCTCTTCGGATTCGGAGTGTGAAGAAGCATAAATAGACCAGCATGATTCTGGCAACCACTGATAAACCCATTGTTTTTCGGTGGTAGCTAGTTTTTTGGACTGTTCTACGCTTACCATCAGATGCAGTGTAAGTAGTCACTTTGCCGTGCCCAGATAAAAAATATATCTTCACACAAGATATCGTCACAAAAGTTCTGTATTTAACAATTTACACAGTACTCTCCGATCCTGCCTATCTAGTACTATAGTTTGTGCTTATAGTGATATGTAAGTATTCTGTAGTTTCGCATGAAAACTTAACTGAAGTAAAAAAATGACTCTCGCAAGTGTATTGCCAGATGCAGATATATCAGATGTCCCCTTATGGCAGAAAGTATGGATTTTTAACCCTTTTATAGTCTCCAAAAACTCATTTCCTCATTTTGTTATAGCACACTGGTAATTCTCGCACATTTCGACCTCGCAAAAACTTCGAATTAGAACTTTTTTTTCTACTATAAGAATTGGAAATGTGCGAGAATCGAAGGCCAGTTGGGTAATCTTATGTAAACGGATCTCCAACATCCCTAGATATCGACGATAATGTAAAAGACTTGGTTAAAACGTGCCTCTTATATGCACTATATTCGCTACACAACTTTACTGTATATCTCAAACTAGTTGTGTACACTTCGAGCTCCAAAGGGAGACTAACTCAATAATGATAGCTCCCGCTCTTTTATACCTTTTGCTTTAGTTAATAAAGAAATACCTTCTACAAATATTATGAATTACTTGGAGGGTAGTTAATATAAATATAATTAACATACTACCCTTCAATATCGTGTACTAAATCACAACAATTATCCGAATTCGTAACATTCGGCCATCCGATACCGTGCTATCTCCGGAGCACGCACTACTATATTAGTAGTTACGTACACAATAAAGTAATCATAACACTCTTGGTTCTTGAAAAAGTTAAACATTTAGTAATTTTATATGGCCCAGTAAACTTGGGAAGTCATTTCTAACTTTTACCATCGTTATTAAAATTAGTCTTACGGCCAACAGTCTTTTCGCCATATCAACTTCTGGAATAGTTTGTGATTTAACTTTAATCACATCTGCTTTTGTTTAGGCCATAGGCTCTAGATATATCTAGACTAACTAAAGGTCATAATTGAACACCCTACTAGTGTGTTCATTCGATTAAAGCCAGGCACTAAGCACATAATATAACAAGTCAATCATCTAGATCTGACTTAATTCAAGTAAACGTAAAGAGCACACATACATGGCTCTTGAATAATTTCGAGCACGCCTGCATGGCTCTTAATTTTGAGCACATCCGCATGGCTCTTCAATAATTTTCAGCACACCTTCACAGCTCTTCAATAACTCTGAGCACACCTGCATGGTTCTTGAATAAATCTGAGCACGCTTGCATGGCTCTTTAATAAATCAGAGCGCACCTACATGGCCCTTCTATAAATCTGATCACAACATGACTCTCCAATAAATCTGAGCTCACCTACATGGCTCTCCACTACATGACTCTTCAATAAATCTGGAGCACACCTACATGGCTCATCACTATATGACTCTTGAATAAATCTGAGCACACCTACATGGCTCATCACTATATGACTCTTCAATAAATCTGAGCTCACATACATGGCTCTTCATTACATGACTTCAATAAATCTGAGTTCACCTACATGGCTCTTTAAATCTGATTACACTACATGGCTCTTGAGCACACTTACATGGCTCTTAAATCTGAGCACACTTACATGGCTATTCAATAAATCTGAGCACATCTACATGGCTCTTCAATAAATCTGAGCATATCTACATGACTCTTCAATAAATCTGAGCACCACATAGCTCTTCAATAAATCGGAGCACAACATGGCTCTTGAATAAATCTGAGCGCACCTACATGGCTCTTCTATAAATCTGATCACAACATGACTCTCCAATAAATCTGAGCTCACCTACATGGCTCTCCACTACATGACTCTTCAATAAATCTGGAGCACACCTACATGGCTCATCACTATATGACTCTTGAATAAATCTGAGCACACCTACATGGCTCATCACTATATGACTCTTCAATAAATCCGAGCACACCTACATGGCTCATCAATAACTCTGAGCACACCTACATGGCTCATCACTATATGCCTCTTCAATAAATCTGAGCACACCTACATGGCTCATCACTATATGACTCTTCAATAAATCCGAGCACACCTACATGGCTCATCACTACATGTCTCTTCAATAAATCTGAGCACACCTACATGGCTCTTCAATCACTCTGAGCACACCTACATGGCTCTTCACTACATAACTCTTCAATAAATCTGAGCACACCTACATGGCTCTTCAATAACTCTGAGCACACCTACATGGCTCTTCAATAACTCTGAGCACACCTACATGGCTCTTCACTACATAACTCTTCAATAAATCTGAGCACACCTACATGGCTCTTCAATAACTCTGAGCACACCTACATGGCTATTCACTACATAACTCTTCAATAAATCTGAGCACACCTATATGGCTCTTCACTACATAACTCTTCAATAAATCTGAGCACACCTACATGGCTCTTCACTACATAACTCTTCAATAAATCTGAGCACACCTACATGGCTCTGCACTACATGGCTCTTCTATTAATCTGAGCGCACCTACATGGCTCTTCAATAACTCTGAGCACACCTGCATGGCTCTTCACTACATAACTCTTCAATAAATCTGAGCACACCTACATGGCTCTTCACTACATAACTCTTCAATAAATCTGAGCACACCTACATGGCTCTTCACTACATAACTTTTCAATAAATCTGAGCACACTTACATGGCTCTTCACTACATAACTCTTCAATAAATCTGAGCACACCTACATGGCTCTTCACTACATAACTCTTCAATAAATCTGAGCACAATTACATGGCTCTTCACTACATAACTCTTCGACAAATCTGAGCACACCTACATGGCTCTTCACTACATAACTCTTCAATAAATCTGAGCACACCTACATGGCTCTTCACTACATAACTCTTCAATAAATCTGAGCACACCTACATGGCTCTTCACTACATTACTCAATAAATCTGAGCTCACCTACATGGCTCTTCAATAAATCAGAGCACAACATGGCTCGTCAATAAATCGGAGCACAACATGGCTCTTCAATTAATCAGAGCACAACATGGCTCTTCAATTAATCAGAGCACAACATGGCTCTTCAATTAATCAGAGCACAACATGGCTCTTCAATTAATCAGAGCTCAACATGACTCTTTTAACTAATCGGAGCACAACATGGCTCTTCAATTAATCAGAGCACAACATGGCTCTTCAATTAATCAGAGCACAACATGGCTCTTCAATTAATCAGAGCACAACATGGCCCTTCAATTAATCAGAGCACAACACGGCTCTTCAATTAATCAGAGCACAACACGGCTCTTCAATAAATTTGAGGACCTTCATCGTCGAAAAACACGGTAGCCATAATGTAGTACTACCACTAAATACTAAATATAAATCGATTGCCACAATCTCGTGAAAACAAATCAACTGCCCCCATTTCGGGGCACACGGTAATTTTGTGGGCGATGATAGGCTTTTGAAGCCGATCCCGCTTCTGATATGTAAAAGACTCGGTTAAAACGCGCCTCTTATATGCACTATATTCGCTACACAACTTTACTGTATATCTCAAACTAGTTGTGTACACTTCGAGCTCCAAAGGGAGACTAACTCAATAATGATAGCTCCCGCTCTTTTATACCTTTTGCTTTAGTTAATAAAGAAATACCTTCTACAAATATTATGAATTACTTGGAGGGTAGTTAATATAAATATAATTAACATACTACCCTTCAATATCGTGTACTAAATCACAACAATTATCCGAATTCGTAACAATAATAAGCGATGGTTGTGTTGCAACGTTAAAGGAAGAGCTGGGGGGATTTGGGAAGAAGACTTACCAAACAACTTAACGCAACAATGAGCTACCACGTTATGCCGGTTTTGTGGGACTGGTATGAAGCCGGTCGAAATATTTCGTAGGTAGTTGTATTGCGGGCGCGGTACGATTACCATCCTGAGGCTTCAGGTTAAATCCCCGGGTCGGACAGTTATATTGGCTTTGTCTATTCAGTATCAACCCGGAGTCTGGAATTTGTGCCAGATATGGCGATAAGTTCCCCACTGCCACATCACATCTGGGACGAAAATGGGCTCGGCGAAATATTATATGAGTGTTAAAGTTCCCTTCTGCCTACCTTCTTCGCGGATACATGCGTAATTCTATGTACATACATAGACTCATCTACTATATAAAAATAAGTCGGGTTTTCCTTCCTAACGCTATAACTCCAGAACGCACGAACCGATTTCCACGGTTTTGCATTCGTTGGAAAGGTCTCGGGCTCCGTGAGGTTTATAGCAAAGAAAATTCAGGAAAATTTTCAACAGAAAAGCGGGAAAATCTTTTTCACATACAGCGCCATCTCTGATACATAGCATGTACTGCAAACCAATATTTTAAGTAAATGGCGCCGTTGCGTGAAAAAAGATTTTCCAGATATTAGAGATTTCACAGACGGGGTGACAATCGAGCAGACAGATGGGGTGACCGACTGGATGACAGACGGGTGACAGACAGGTGACAGACTGGGTGACAGATGGGTGACAGACGGGTGACATACAGGGTGACAGACGGGTGACACACGGGTGACAGACGGGTGACAGACGGGGTGACAGACTGGGTGACAGACGGGTGACTGACGGGGTGACTGACGAAAACGGACCAAAGTAGATCATCTCATTACCTCCTTTAGAATTATTAGATTATAGGTGCCTACAACTCATTCTTTCAACCCTCTCTCTCCTACGCAGACGAAGTTGCGCGGGTCGGCTAGTATATCTATAAAATAGTAGATGATACATGACTGCAGAAAATAAATATTTTGTGTAGGTAGTTTGCAGTTAAAATCTTTCCCCCAATTCTTGTGTGCCCAGGGTCTCATGCATGCCTTAAGACGGCCCTGTTCGTGAGTAGAGAGAGAGATCAGGAACTACGAGACTTTCGAGAAACAAATATTTATAGTCCACACAAACATTTGTCTTGTGCGGGGACCGAAATTCCGGCCTCTGTTATTCAACTGCTGTGCCATAGTGGCTGTCAATAATAAAATTGTTTTCATATTTTGCCTTTTTATCTCAATCTTACCAGATTAAACAAGTAGTAAAATAAGTAAAACACTCACAGTTTCTAAGGATAACTTATTTTTTTCGACCGCCTCCAAAAAGGAGAAGGTGCTCAATTCGTCTGTAACCTATATTTTTATGTATGTTAGGCGATACCTATCTCCGCCAAATGTGGACCAATTTTCAAAATTCATTTTGTGTTAGATACAGCTTATTTAAAGGGTAGTCCCATATAAAGATCACGATCGGATCAAGTTGGAAGTCGGTCAGTTAAGTTATTTTTGTCGACCGACTTCCAAAACTGAGGAGGTCCTCAATTCGTTTGTATTTTTATGTGTTACACGATATCTCCGCCAAATGTGGACCGATTTTCGAAATTCTTTTTGTGTTAGAGCTTATTTCATATATTGGCTACGACTGGATAAAGTTGGAAGTCGGTCAGTTAAGTTTTAAACTTGTCTGAAAGAAGGTTATATATAATCATTTCAGTATAATTGCCAATGGTAATATAACTATAACCTTCGATTTTAACGACACTTGCATATAACAATATACATATTCCATTAGTCGTTTTATAGTGTTGAGATCATTAAAATTATGTACCCATTTATCTTATGACAATGCACTAATCAATTAAACAACTTTATTGTTGTTTCTGTGCACCTAAGTAATGAGTTTTACAAATATACGCATACAATGCGGTAATATTAAATTAGCAATACCGTTTTACTACCCAAGGTGGCATTTAAAATGAGGTCAAGACAATTGGGTATCTACTTGACTATTCTTAAATTAATTTTATATGAAATTTACGTCATCTAAAATATAGAACAAAAAGTAATAAAAAGTTATAGGCCTTTGAATTTTGGTGTAACCTTTAAACTGCTGGAAAGAGAAGTATCAGTATAATCACGTCACCGTCATACCGGTACATGCGATAGAAAGGGATAGCAAGATATGTCCACTATGACACCACACCAGAATTTAAAATATGAATTACTGCCTCACTTTTCAACCAATTTCGATGCAGTTTTTAGAGGGGATTCTTTTTTGTTTTATCTGCCATTACATATAAAAATGTGTATAAAATATAATTAAACATAGTCAAGTACCCAATTATCGTAAAAGCACGGTAAGCCACATTTCTGGAGTCCCGTGGCAGTAGGGTAACTTTTGACACTGGATTCGATTGCGACTACGATTCGGTTTCATTTATTGACCTAAAATGCCACTGAAATCGCGGTAAAAAGTGCATGAATGTCGCGTTAAAAATTACCAAATGACAAGATTTCGAATCTAATGCGACATTAGCGCACTTTTGAACTCGATTTTGATGGAATTTTAAGTCAATAAATTAAATTGAATCGAGTGTTAAGTCAGGGGGGAGGGTTTAGGATTTGAAAGTCAAATATTTGCAACAATAAAATAAAATCACAAATATGTGGGTAGGGCACTTTTGCTCTGATGGTCTGAAATAAAACACGATATTTTCTTACAAAAATTCATTTTGAAATAAAAATAACATCAAGCTTTTCAAATTGACAATTCTTAAGAAAGATGTAAATAATTTATGAGCACATTTTTCACATTAGGATTAATAATTTCATTAGTTCAAATCAAAGTAAAATATTTTATGAATTCAATCTCAAATTGCAACTCGGTCCTTCGATTACACAGAACAATATAGATAACGAAAATAAATCCCTCCACTAAGCTCTTACAAAAGAGGCAATAATTTTTATGTTAAAATCAATATTTATTTACAGAAAAGAGTAAAGAAGTAAAAGAATAGCACATATAAAAATACATTGTAACGAGTAATCTGCAATTGAATAAAACATTGTAAAGAAAGTCATTTAAAATTGAAATGCAAAATAAAAATGGAATTTTTCATCATTTAATGTGTATGAACACACAGCACATACCTCATCTTATTAATATATTCATATAAACAACATTTAACCTAAACATTCATTTTCTTATCCTTTAGGAGATATTATTACAACCCTGTATCCACTATACGTTAATGACAATATTTAAGTTCCACAATCTGTCCTGCATAAACTCGGTCATCTCAAAAAAAACTAAAAGTATCGCCTTACGTCACTTTCGTACTCGGTGCAAGTTGTCGATACCGGTGCGGTTGCAAATATCGATAATTTCGTCATACATTTATTTGTGCTTCGACAAACGGTGAAAATGAAATTGAACTATATGGTATAACTAAACGATAGTATTGGAAAGACTCTGTTACTAGGGGATGACAAGTGATCGGTAGTGTCATGTGTAGTGTAGTGTAGTGTAGTGTAGTGTAGTAGTGTTCACTTGGTGGCGGCGGCTTGTCGCTGTCGCAGCGCCTTGTTGGTGTTCTGGTCCACCTCGGGCAGATCCGACTCCTCAGAGGCGACTTTCTTCACTGTTAACATAATGTCGCGTTACATCTTACATCTTATTTTTGACCCACTTTAAAAAGAAAATCCTTCATCCAAGCCACAAAAGAAATCACATCAATATGGTCTATTAATGGTTTAGATCATGTTGGCATCAATAAATGTTTTTTTTGCGGGTTGGTTCACTCCTGCACAACACGGTCCAATTCGTCTGTATTTTTTTATGTATGTTCCCCGATATCTCCACCAAATGTAGACAGATTTTCAAGATTCTTTTCGATAGAGCCTATTCCAAGAGCGGACCCATATAAATTTAGTCACGATCGGATACGTTTTGAAATTGGTCTTTTCAACCAGCTTTTATCCCACAATGTGCCGTCGGCGCATCACACTTTTTCAAGCATGTTGCAGAAAGGATTTAGCTTAGTTTTACGACAAGCTGCCTGCCTGACACCAACCCTCGCTAGAGGTTCCAGTCCCGGGCAAATTAAATTAGAAAAATCGCATTGCCCGGCCTGAGATTTGTACCCAGGACCGTCCGACCCACAGCCATATATGTTGCCACTAGACCAAGGCGGCGACCACCTTATATCACGCAGTTAAAATATATCGGTAATAATTATATTAACACTTTATTTCAAACTTGCACTAAACATTTTATTTAATACCTTTTTCCTTCTTGGGTCGTTCCTTCTTTTCCTTCTTGGCAGGTTTGTTGAGAGCCTGCTGGCGTGCTTCTTGCCTTTGTTTGATGGCTTCAGATATGAAGTTGAACATCAGGTACACCTAGCGAGATTAATAACAAAAATGTTAACACATTACATAATATGTACTAGATTTTAATTAGTGAAAAAAGTATAATAAATTATATATATGCATTATTTTATGTGAGCTGTGTCTAAGTATAGCACACAATTCGAGACCTTATTTATAATTATTTTATAATTTTGACAAATTATTTTATATTTTCAATTATTATTTTTGAACTCCTAAATCAAGTGAGATTATGGGGTTTGCTTCACTCAAGACCAATGTAAATATGCATAGGAAACATAATAGCCAGTCATCATCGATACCAGTCATACATATTGTTCATTTGTTTCACTGTGAGTAAATTCATGACGTAAGTTTAAACAGTAGGCCAACCATTTGTTTGTTTTGTTTGTTGTATGTATTTACGGGAGCGAGGACGTAAAATATTATTATGGAAAAGTCAGTTTCCAGCGTAACCGCTCGTTCGTAAGGCGTTCGGGTGTTTATCATACAAATAATTTACAGAGTCGCTAGCGAGTAATGTTAAAAAAATGCATGGTTGGCCCACAGCTGTGAGAGGTTCGGTAGCGGTATATAAGGAAGTGTCGAAGTTAGGGTCGAGTGTCCGTCACCTGGAAGGAGACGAGTAGCGAGAGCGGCGCGACCCGCAGCAGCAGAGGCGCCGCGCCCGCCAGCCCGAAGTAGAAGGTCAGCACGCCCAGCACCAGCGAGCACAGCCGCACCGACACGAACACCGCGCCGTTCAACACGCTCAGCACTGCGCAGTAGTACAGTACACAACCACAAGTATCACAGCACAGTATCACAATAGGGAACTTGACTACAGTAACCGATATCAAAGAATAGAAGTAGGAACATAGATTTATCATTGAAATAACTTGTGCAGGAATTTATTAGAAATAAAACATAAGTTCTCGCCTGTATCCCAGAAGGGGTAGGCAGAGGCGCATTAGTGAATTAGTACACCCACATTTCGCCGAGCTTAGTTCCGTCCCAGATGTGACAGGGGGCCCTATCGCCATATCGGGCACAATTTCCAGACTCCGAGCTGATATGGAAAAATCCAATATCAATTTGCCCGACCCGGGGATCGAACCCGAGACCTCAGGACGGTAGTCGTACCGAAATACAACCACGCCACCGAGGTAGTAAAAATACTCCAAAGATAATTTTATTTTAGTAATTTAAATTCTTAATTTTTTATCTGTGAGTCACGTGACTGTAAACACCAATCAAAATCACACATTACTCATTTTCCTCCTTACATATTTTTTCCACAAGAGCCTAAGACCTAAAATCCAAAGTCATACTGCCAGGTTATTTGGTATATTTTTTCGTATTTTCGTTTCAATCTCAACTTAATTTCGACCTATCCAAAGAATAAAGTTACATATGATAATGAATCGAAATTGCTTTCTTATTTTTCTGAGCTTAATTATTGACCTGTATATTTAACTAGTGAATATTTTTTTAAGCTATGTCATAATTTAACTTGTTATTATGTCATAAATTTAAAAAAATACTAGTATTAGTTAAATGTATAGGTTAATTTAAGCTCAGAAAAATATAAAAGCAATTTCGATTAATTATCATATGTAACTTTATTCTTTGGATAGGTCGATTTCTTAATCTTTTTAATTCTTAATTTCTTAATTTCAACGTGGATGTGATCGACGATCGATATCTGATCGATGAAATATCTGACCCGTTTTTTTAGTTTGAAATCATATATGTTATTTCGTCAACGTTTTTTAATGAGCTATTTTGTATCTATGATAAGGAACAATGACGGCACCCCTATCTACAGTTAACAGATAACGTTTTGGCGGCAAACTAAATTATACATAATAATTTTTGCTTTATTTAACTAACTATATGGAAATAAATTACGAAATATTTTTTTACATGTTTAGGATAAACAAATTAATAGCCCTGTATACTTTTTTAGAGTAGTCAAGTATGCAATTACTTTTCTATCACTCATTCATATGGGTAAAACGGTTTGGAGCTGTGTGCTTGTGTGTGTGATTCAAATGCAGACACTCCAACATAAATACAATCGCACATTCATTATGAGGCACAAGATTTCCAGACTGACCTGCTGGATGTATGAGTAGACTTACATTTGTCTAAGAAGTCCTCGCGTTCACCTCTGAGGATGACGTTCAGACGGTAGCTGTGAGCCACGAACTCAGCTAATGCATGGAGGACAATCAAGCAAACACCGACCCTCTGGAAACTAAAAAAATAAAAATATTCACACTTTCTGATCATATATTCCCTTTAAAAAATAAACATAAACATAAAAAAAACAAACATAAGCTCACGCCTGTATCCTCGAAGGGGAAATAAAAAATAAAATAAGTTTTATATTTTGTTCACTGTTATAATCACTGCTGAATTGGGTACTCGACTATGTTTGATTTTGTACACATTTTCTATGTACTAGCAAATAAAACAAAAAAGAAACTCTTCTGTAAAATCTGCATCGAAATTGGTGGAAAAATGAGTCAATAATTCATATTTTAAATTCTGAAATGAGCAAGAGTGGGGATGTAGTGGGGATATCTTACTATCCCTTTCTAACGCACGTGCCGTTATGGTCCTGACGTGATTTTACTGACACTTCTCGTTTCCGCAGTTTAAAGGTTACACCAAATTTTAAATGCACTTTTTTATTTTTGAGAATATTTCAATAATTCTTTCAGTACTATATTTTAGATGGCGTAAATTTAATATGAAATTAATAAAAAAAAATTAGTCAAGTACCCAATTGTTGTGCACATACACGGCAACACGCGCAACGAAAACACACACAATACCAGCGGCAATACACGCATTTACCAGTAGGCCAACCATGAGTTTTTTTTTACATTACTCGCTAGCGAGTCCGTAAAACACTCGAACGCCTCTAGCGGTTACGCGGGGAACTGACGTCCATACAAATATTTCACATCCTCGCTCGCGTAAATATGTGCAAATAACTCATGGTTGGCCGACTGGTGTGGTCTGGTAAGGCTGCATGTCTTGCTGCTGCATGCTTTGTTTGCTACACAAGTGCTAAAAACTAACCTAGAATATGAAGTACTCCCAGTTATTTAATGTACATTACTCACTTGAAACCATAAGCCAGAGCAACGAAAGCAAAGGCGCAAGACGCATGTCTAATGCGAGCAGCCCATTCGTCTTTCTTGATGCGTTGGAAGTACAATTCAGGGATTGTGTGGAGCCAGTAAGCCGCTTGGACGACCCACCACAACTTGAGCAAGAAGGTCATGGGGTGGTTAGGGTACCCTGTTAAAGGCAGAGATTTAAATATTTGTGAGGCCCAGATATATTTGTTTTGGGTTTGGGTGTTGTGAGACCGAAAGTCTGTACCTAGTTGTACCTAAAGTTCTACCTAGTGTGGGGTCAGGACTATGTGTGTGATTGTTGGGTGTATTTATTTTGGGTGCTAATTAAACAGACTTATTTTTATAGCATTATTCGCCTTTAAAAATTTACATTTCCTTCTAAATTACCAAGTCAGCCACAATTAATGACTGTTTGAATGATACTCTCTTAGCCACTAGTTAGGTGTTGGCATAAGGGGTTTCCAACCTAACCTTACGGAAAATTATTATAGTCTTGATTTTGTATGTGTCGATATTGATATAAAATGTAAAATAGTGATGAGATGTAAAATCTATGGCTGAGTTAGTAAATTGGGTGACTGACTTATAATTTATCTTTATTTTCATACAGTGAAATATTGCAACATTTAAATGTCACAACACCTTGAAAGTAATGTGTAATATGTACAATGTGAGCTTCTTTACTTAGATACATTTTCCATCCTTATATACTAACTGTACAGTTAAAAGTTATAGCATCTTTGTTAGAATCAATATCTATTTGTTACAATTAAGTTTATTGGGAATCTCACATAACATCTGCCCAACAACTTTTAACTATGTTACATATTGTGAAATTTGTGATATAAATGATATAATTGATTGGTAGCAATTTCATAATTATTAATTTTGACATATCAATTTATACCAAGCCACTGATATGGCACATGATAAGGACATTATGTAATTATTCACAAACAAACAATATCAATATTAAGTAACTATTCATAAATGTATAGATAAAATGGAATTATGTAGACGTTAGAGTGTATAATTTCAGAAAAAAATATAAGTTTGCTGTTTGAATTAATTTGAAATAATGTGTTTCAAAATCATAAAACTAGAATAGAGTTATTATAGCCGACATTCTACAGGCAAGTTGCAACTTTTTGGTAGGCACAGCCCATCTAGGACCTAAATGTAATGAAAATACCCTGGAAAAATATTATCTACTGGTCACATACATTGCCACTAGACCAAGGAGGCAACATAAATATTACATACTATTAGAGGCCAAATATACTTAATTAACACAATAATTACCTATATACTCAATTTGCTTTATAGTTAAACAAATATAAATACTAGTTATTAAGTCAATCTCCCTCTGGTGGCCCATACGCTTATGTAGCATATATATGTGCTGCCCCCGACAGGTTAAATCATAACAACTATGTTATAGCTACACACTCTTAACATAAGTTTGGTTTATTGACATACAATTTATTTTAACATAAAGCCTACTGGTTGTATGCCTGTCAGAGGCGGCCTTATTATTAATAATAATGCATTTTACATTAGCTGCTTGACGGCCGGAGGCCCAGCCACCTCTGAGGGGTTAAAACTTCTAAAATAAAAAATATACTATTGGGGCTCAATCATATTGTATACCATTGGCATAAAGAAATATTATGTAAATTAATACATAATTAGATGAATTGATATCAGAATTATCAAGTGAATGAAATGAGTCCAACCAATTTGAAAAAAATTACTAAACCATACTCACCATCCCAAAGCTGTGAGATGTTGAAGATGAAGCCTTCACGGAGGATAGCATCCCCACCCCACACAAGAGTCACAAGTTGGAAAAATACCAGCTGGCCAGATTCATTCAGAGCGCTCAATCTTGATTTGGAAAGGTGGAATTTCTTGGATATTTTCTAGAAGAATAATTGTGCATTAAGTTCCTACACATTATTTTACACAGAAATTAACTCTGTATTGTCCTTTCCAAAATGAAATGTCTGCTCACACACAGTATTCATACTAAGCATATTGCCATTGATTTTACAAGTAATATAAAATAACAATGAATTTTTACTACATTATATTTTAACATAACATAATATGTAATGCTTTTAATAAATGTACTTACATCTAATAAATATTCTTGAAGGATAGCATGCATTACAATGCAGACCAGCGAGTAGAAAAATACTGCACAGGCATCTTTCCAGCCTGCTTCGTACAGGAAAGGTTCGCCTTTGGGTACCTCTCTAGTTGGCTCAACCCCACTGACATTGTGATGAAGGCTAATGAATAAACTTGCTGTAGGACTCGTCGCCTGCGGCAAGAAAATAAACATTGTACAACAAAAAAGTGGAATATTCACGAAAATTTCATAAAAACATAGAAATTAAGGCTTACGTGGCAAATACTTGTTACGTACCTGAACCATCAAACCGACCAAGAAAACCATGACAACACATGATACAATATCAGCATGGTTCTGTATTACAAACTCATGACTGAAAATAGGTGGGTTCTTGTTAGATTTCCTTCCAATTGCAGGTTTAACACCCATCTTTCCCGGCGATAACCTAAATCTGAAATTAAACTAATATGTTATTTCCAATCTGAATACAACACAGGTTTTAAAACAGGAAATCACCATAGTTCCGATATTTCGGTTAATAAAAAATAATAAAATCGCACCCGTATTCAGTGGACACGAATTGTATGAGAATAAAAATATTTCTGACAGAAATTCCAATCGACGTGACACTTTCACTTGCTACGCGGTGAAACGTCAACTACGTTTGTTGATTGCGGATGTACAGAAATTGTTGTGTTGGCACTCGTTTGAGTCAACTTCATCCTTTATTATTGCTTTCGTCTATTATGTAATTTATTAATTGTAAATAAAAAATGTATATAATATACTTTATTTTAATTTACTGAATTAAGTGATCATTAATTTCATAATATTTTGTTAAACAAATTATTCAATTGTTAAAGATAAAATTGACAGGAAGAAGTTCACAGACTATGAAACCAACGATTATTAGCGAATAACAAAACACCGGTTTTTCGTTTTTACTAAAACCGGTTTATCTCAAAACTGGTTCTGCAGTAAATAATGACGTTAATCTATTGGATACAATTAAATATAAAAAATCTCTGGCAGTAAACGCAAATAGTGTAGTTTTTCCTTAGACTAAATATAGACTGGACAATCCTCACTGACATATTGAAGAAACGGGATGGTGCTATACGCATTTAAGTGTGTTGAACAAAGATGCTAATCTAGTGCTTTGTCTCGCGTCGAATACCCAGAAATTCTTGCTTTGTGCATTTGCTTTGAGCTCAGAATTTGACAGCATATTTTATTCTGCAGTTTACGTGGATATAAATCACTTATAATTATTCAATTCTTATTATTATATTGAAACAGTGAGTTTGCAGAGTCTCATATGGTGGGATGTTGCATTCGCGGGTGTAAAAGCAATAACAGACGAAATAAAATTTGTGTTACATTTCGCACGTAAGTAACGATGAAATCTTATTTCTGAACATTTTATTAGTATCGGTGTGATATATTGAAGAGTATTTAATAAGATATGTGGAATAATATGCATATAAATCGCAATATAACGTGAAAATATAATTTCCTGACGTAATCATGGTGTTACCGGCTACTAAAATCGTAAAATCCGTAAATTGGTAAATTAATAATTTCATTGAATATCAATTCTTTAATAATGTATAAAGCAGTAAAACATTACTTATAGGCTCTATACCCTCGGAGGGGTCGGCAGAGAAACTATTACGCTCATTGTTCGCTCACGTTATTTCTGTCCCATTATGAACCTAGTACCTACTATTAATTAAATATTTATTATTTTTTTAAGGTTCCGTCCCTCAAAAGGAAAAAGCCCTTATAGGAACACTTTGTTGTCCGTCTGTCAAGACATATATCGGTATCGCAGGGAGGTATCGAGTTGAAATTAAAACCATATACGCAGATCTGTAGATGTTTGAAGCTTACTGACGGGGGCATCGAAGTGTATTTGGGGGCGCACTGGAATTGGTGAGCGGTGTTGAAAAGGATTCCCCGAACGTGAGAACCCAGTATTTTATTTTGGAAATCCCTATACACGCCCGCGGCCGCGCCTCGTAACGTTAGCATTTATTTCAAAACTGACCAATAGAAGTCATTATGATAATAAAAATGGATATGCAAGTTATGAGAGATTTTCCTTTTCGTTTTGATATTTGTTTTTACCGCCCCCTTGAACATGCCGCCCGTGTGCGGTGCACACCTTGCACGCCCGCACGTAACTCTTGCGGCGATTACGATCAGGTAAGTTTGGAGTCGGTCCATTAAGTTTTTAAACTTGTAACTGTTTTACGTTTTCCTCTTACTTTGTCATTAAATTATAACCAAATGAACATGGTACCTTTGAAATAATCTCTATCGAATACAATAGCATTTATCAGGATTGGTCCACATTTGGCGAAGATATCACATACACTAAAATAGTACAAACGAAGTACGTACAGTCTTTCTGCCTCAGTGGCGTAGTGGTATTGCGTGCGCGGTACGACTATCGTTCTGAGGTCTTGGATTCGATCCCCGGGTCGGGCAAAGTGATACTGGATTTTTCAGTATCAGCCCGCAGTCTGGAATTTGTGCCCGATATGGCGATAAGCTTGCCCCCTATAATATCTGGGACGGAACTAAGCTCGGCGAAATGATCTACGATTTGCAAGAGGGATGACTGGACCGTGGGTAGCTTCACCTGGTGTCTGGGCCTAGAGCGTCGATTAAGAATGGAAGTAAAGCTGATTCGCATTCGTGATCCTTTTGGCCAGTGAGTATAACACACAGGAATGGAACCGGTACCCCGACCTAAGTGACCGTTGGGATTTCCAATATCGTGCTGTATTTTAACAGCGAACGGTCCGGTCAGTGAGTATCAGTACATAATCATTACTCTCCTGCGGTTAGGATCATAAGATCCGTATATAGATTTCTCACGCAAAGTTTAATGAGCAGTGTTGAATTGCATATATTTGTGTTTTTTTTTAATGTTTATAAATATTATAGGTACTAATTACATCGACAGCGTATTTTACTTACTTTGTGTTTACATATTTTTTACCTGAACTTATTCAAATCTTGATTCCAACTACAGAACATTTACATAAGTAGTTTTCATTCAACTTAAAAAGTAGGAGGTTCTCAATTCGTCGTTATTTTTAACGGGAGGCCGCGGGTTCGATCCCCGAGCCAAGACAAATGTTTAAGTGATCACCAGATATTTGTTTCGGGTCTGGGTGTTATAGGACCGTAAGTACTGATACCTACGACACAGGTTAAGCCTAGTTTGGGGCCACGATTATATGTGACTGTTGGATGAAAAAACCCTTTCATTCAAGGGCAGTTGTCTTGGTATGTTTGAATAACGTACCACAAAAAAGCCTCATCAATATCCATAAGTATATATATTACAAGTTTTGTATATAGTAACAGTAGGATAATATATTACCAATAATATATAACTGAATATAATAGACAGGAATGGGCTCGGCGAAATATTGAGTGTTCTAGTTCGCTCCTGCCTACCCCTGAATACAGGCGTAATTATATGTATGTATGTACACTACTAATATTTCGATTAATATTCCAAAAAAAACCTGAATTCAGAAATTTAGGATTTTTTTTACAACCTGACCACACAAGCGATGGCTCTCGCTGTCTCATGTGTCGGTACGACGTGGTGATATCTATAGGATAATCTAAGAGTTTTTCCTTAGATTAAAGAGAGAGAGAGAGAGAGGAGATCGGTTCCCTATCCATGACCTTGGCACCAGACTAGCAGCTAAAGATGGCGGTAAGTTTTACTAGTTATAGTAGTTACTTAGTCGATGATTTGTCGATAAACATTTTTGTATTGTTTTTACAAAGCAGTGCATAAATGTTCAAATGTGAATATTTTTGTATGTTTATTATTTATTACTTGTTTTTATTTGATATATTTAAGATTATCAAACATTACGTTTATTATTTAGTTAAAAGTTTAGACTATTATTGGCACAATTAGTTCAATGATATAATCATCAGCAACAGAATGTGCACTTTAACATTAACTCAATGACGACATCGATCGAATCGTACAACTTGAAAAATCGTTTGTTTTAAAAATCGCCATCTAAACGCACTAGAGCTTTTCTAATCATACGAATTAGAAAATTATAGTATCTGCCTCCTCTTATGGTATACAGGTGTGACAATATGTATGTAATGCAAAAGAATATACCGTGAAATAACTAAATAAAACATTTTATCGATACCATTCGCAATGAATCACGCCCCTCGTCACTAGATCACCATTTCAGCTGCCGTATTATTATTACTTTGTTCCGGGGGCGTGGCTTATTGACGTATGCGGGCCTATGAGAACAAACACTTGTATATTGTTCTTTCTTTACCTGAGTTGACACTCATTAGTAAAAAAGAGATAGCTTTATTTTTTGCAGATTCTTTTAAATTTTATACTCGATAGGTTGTAAAAGATAATAGGGTCACTTTTTCCTTATATCCGTGATTTTTTTTTTAATTTTCCTTTTCGGGAAGGAAAGAGATCTAGCCCATACAGCCTCGTCTTATGTGCTTTTTATGTCTTCATTTGCTTATATATCTAATTTTTCACAAGTGCAATGAAATCGGATGAGTTATTGAACTCATATAATTTGTTAAATTGTTAAGGCCCTGCTGGAGTTTTGGCGTCAATTCCTTCCAGTTTGATGCTTTTTAGACGATTTTCTAGCCGCGGAGGAGTCGAACATGGTCGATCCATCCACCCGACAAAAAACGTCCAAAATCACTTATTTAAAAGCTTCCACATACTGTCCATCTTCGTTGATATTTATTGTTCAGATTCACATCACATTTAAACTATGAGCACAACTTTAGACTAGAATATGAAATTATGAAAACAAGCGACCACCCGCACCGTCAGAATTTCCGCCAAAAATCCAGCATTCCTTGAGTTTTGCTTTTGCTCCTGTAGTATCCTGTAGGTATTTACGTCACTCAAAAATAAAAAATATGTCCTTTCATATTTGAGTTTCGTATTATGGCGGGTACACACAGGCCGAACGAAGGCGAAATTATATATATACCTGTTGCGTTCACACAAACTTTCGCTGTTGTGTGAATGAAACAGGCAGATTCTTTCGCCTTCGTTCGGCCGGTGTGCACCCGCCATTAGAAATAAGTCTTCTACGTCCATCCTTTTAAATCACGCATGGATTTTTTCAATTTTCCCTTGCGAGAAAGCAAAAGCAAAGGGAACAACGCGACGTAGCCGAGAGGACCAAGTTGTGGGTATAATAGGATAGGACTAAGGGAGAGAGGGAGATGAGGCCATCCCCATTGTTTTTTTAAATATTTTACATGAATAATGAACAATTTAATTTAGGAACAGCTTTTAATATTTATTGTACGCAATAAACATCCTTGTAATATAATATCTTAGCGAAATAATTTTTGAATATTATAAATTATTCTTTAGAAAAATATATCAAATTAATTCTAAACAAAATAAAAATACTGAGATAGTAAAAATAAATGTTTGCATTTTCTTCTAGCATTGACGTGATTTATTTTTTCACAAAACACGATATTGTGTTGTGAACATGGCATAATTAATAATACTATTTTAAAATATTCCACAGCCACTCGATTTTCATTTCTTTCATAATATGTAAGGTATTGTATTTACTTTAATAAGTAAAAGTAACTAATTTTTATTATCACTTTTAAAATGATTTCATCAGTGGTCTATACTAAAAGGTTAGAGCCGAAAATTTACAGAAAACAAACCTAGTAAAATTCTTAAGAGAACATTATAAATAAAAACTCAAAAGATTAGCAGACACAACTAATTTGTCGAGTCGAATGTATCCAGATGTCACGTTGGGCACACTACATTATTAGGCAGATTGGGCACCTAATCACAATCAATAATATTTTTCTATTTATCTAAAATAATTTAATTAAATAAAAATAGAATAGGTCTCCTAACTTCTAACATCATTATCATTATTAATTTTAACACCAATTACAAGCTACAAGCTTTTATAGAAATGCAAATAATTTGTAATACATTATTTTGCTAAATAGATTATTGTGATTGTAATTTCACAGATAGAAGAATACATAATGACATGAATTAAAAAATAAACAAATGATTGTTATCTTAATCTAATAGACAAATAGAATTAATACTCTTAATGGTAATAAATATTTGTCATAACATGCATTTAAATGTAATTTATAATATACATTACAAATTGGATTAACAATATGTAGGTTCTAATGAAGCGTAATTTGAGATTTCACATGAATCATTGTAGGTGTAATTCACTTAAAAACTTTGTGGGTTGAGTTGGTGGTTCGTTCCTGCACAACACAGTCCAATTTAACTCCTATCAAATAAGTGGAACAATGACATAGAATGGCAACTTTTGATTGGCTTTGAAGTAAAACTGGAATAAATAAATAAATAAATTATTTTAGTTTGTGACATCAGAAACTAACTAAAGTTTTAAAATGATGTACCTTTTTACGAATTCATATTTACAAATGTCTATAAAAAATATCTAAATCAACTGTTTGTAATGTTGATGAGTTTATATAGCAAAATTCATACACTTCAAATTAGTTTTATGTACATAAAGTACCTACAAAAATCTAATCGCACTACATTAGTGTTTGTTTCTACTGGACGGCATTATTGAATGCCTCACATTAGCTTCGTTTATTCGAACATTCCTATATATGAAATGAGTTATTAATTCAGTTGCAAAAGTTTAAGTTACATTGATTATGTGTAATGAGTATTTAAATAACGTTTTCGGAGTCAATCTCGCCTTGTTCGACAGTCATGTACATTCCCTCCTCTTCGTACGTGGAGTCGTGTTTCGCGAGGATACGCAGCAATGGACGCAATTTCATCCACCATTGCTGTTTCGGTATTCTTTGGCTGGAATGAAAGAAAATATTGATTTAATCTATTTATTATTTTACACAAAACATATACATAAGCTCACGCCTGTATCCGAGAAGGGGTAGGCAGAGGAGCCCTAACGAACTACCGAACACCGACATTTCGCCGAGCTTAGATCCGTCCCACATGTGATATGCCTCGCGAGCTTATCGCACTTCTCCAAAAGCCATTAAATTATTTTGGGTGATAATTTTGAAGCTTTCACAGATCTTTTATACATTACCTAATTGTCGAAATTGCAAATTATTCTCCTGTTAAAAAATATCCGCAGACACACAAAAGCTCCCTCCTGTATTCCTGAATGGGTCGGCAGAAGCGAACTAGTACACCCACATTTCACCAAGCCTATAGCTATATCGGGTACAACTTCCAGATTCCAGGATGATATTGATTAGAAAAATTGAGATGGAATCAGTGGGCTTAACCAAGTGGTTTATCGCTAGTCGAATGAAATGACGTACTTATCTCATTCCCATACATTTATACTCCTATTCCATGCCCTCCTTTTAGGTTGGCAACGCACCCATGATTCCTTTTGTCTTGGGTGTCTATGGGCAGTGGAGATCACTTACCATCAGGCCCATCTGCTAGTTTGCCAATCTGCTATAAAAGAAAACTATTAACATTAGCGCACTTTATAACCCGATTTTGGTGAAATTTTAGGTCAATAAATGAAACCAAATCGAAGTCAAATTCGAATAGTGTCCAGAGTAGGGGGAAGTCCTCTACCTTCTTTTGTCTGAGGGCTATTGAAATTGAACTCCAAATAAATAAGGGTATACTGACGCGAAGTTAGTCTGCGCCTTGAGGTCCTCCAGCGGCGTGAACTTGTACTGCCGCTTGACGACGCCGAGCAGGCAGGCCGAGTCGGGCGTGTCGGCGGGCCCGCGCTGGATGGCCTCCACCAGCCAGTGCAGGCACTTGGCCGCCATCTTGGTGCCCATGTTGCGGTCGAACGGTGTCGGAGAACCGCCCTGCTGCATGTGACCTACGTCGAGGACAGATGGTAGGGTAAAATTACCTCGCTGTAATATTTGCCTTCGCTGTAATATTACTATCTAATGAGTGGGATGTGTCCGTAAAGTCGAAAAGGTTTCGTGGTAAAAGTAGAAATCCAACTTTTGAATTATGAAGAATCTTGTATTACAAACACTACATACACGCCTGTATCACCGAAGAAGTTGGCCTCTGCCTCAATGCCTACTCCTCGTCTCTGCGAACTAGCGACAATCGTATGACAAACCTCATATGCAAATCAAACATATCATCACTGCCTCGGTAGCGTGGTTGTATTTCGGTACGACTACCATCCTGAGGTCTCGGGTTCGATCCCCGGGTCGGGCAGTGATATTTGATTTTTCCGTATCAATCCAGAGTCTGGAATTTGTGCCCGATATGGCGATAGGCTCGCCCACTCTCACAAATGGGACGGAAGTAAGCTCGGCGAAATGTGGGTGTACTAGTTCGCTAGTGCGTCTCTTTCCCTTCGGGATACAGGCGTGAGTTTATGTTATATCATCATATTTTAAGATGGTGAAAAATATACAAGACCCTCTATTACAAATTTTACGCCGTATATCGCAACAAATGATTATTAAATTATAGGGAATTATAACTGCCTCGGTGGCGTGGTGGTATTCGGTATCGGTACGACTACGGTTCTGAGGTCTCGGGTTCGATCCCCGGGTCGGGCAAAGTGATATTAGATATTTTTATATCAGCCCGGAGTCTGGAATTTGTGCCCGATATGGCGATAGGCTCGCCCCCTATAACATCTGGGACGGAACTAAGCTCGGAAGAAATGTGGGTGTTCTAGTTCGCTAGTGCGCCTCTGCCTACCCCTTCGGGGATACAAGCGTGAGCTTATGTTATGTTATGTTATGCAATTATAGCTATGCGACTTACCTAGCACATTCATCCTGGCGGTGAAGAGGCCCTTTCCCTCCTCGGAGTAGAGGCGGTATATGAACTCTGTGTTGTAGTTGTCGTTGGCTTTCTCGTTCCGGAGGATGAGCCCGCGCTGTATGCCGCCCGTCATCTTGGACGCCATGTGGTACACGTCCTGCTGCAGATCCTTGATCGAGAACTTCTCCTCGTAGATGTATGCAGCGTCGGCGCCGCCCGCCAGACCTACGTTATTTCAAATAAAGATAAAAAAAATATTTCAGAAAATAAATACATGGACAACAGTCACACACATAGTCCTGACCCCAACTAGGTTTAAACTGTATCGTGGCCATCAGGAACTACGAGGGACTTACTGTCGTACAACACCCCGAGGCAAATATCGCCTAGAAAAAGAAATAAGTGAAGTTGTGAGCCCTGAAACATAATAGCAAACAAAAATATTACAGTATAATATTGTTTAGTTACCTGCCAAAGTGGCCAAGTAGCCACAATATCCTCCCATAGTTTCAATAACGAATACACGACGCTTCGTACCCTGTAAGTAAAATAAAGAAATGTAATGGATACATTGGGCGTTACTTATAACAACATTTTAGCTGAGCAAATGGTTAAGAATAGTTTGTCACTTTTTTCCTAGTGTCATATTGTCAGCATTAAGTCCGCCTTTATACTTCGTGTATAACAAGTGTAAATAAATAAATAAATATTGTTTGAAAATAAAAGAGACAGACTATTCTTAACCATTTGCTCGGCTAAAAGATTTTTATAAGTAAAGCCCATTATGTCTCGTTGGACAAATTTAAAAATAAGTATGCATTTATATATATATAAAAGGATAAACTGACTCACTGACGTATCAGGGTACAGCCGAAACTATTAGAACAAGGCATGTAAAATTTTACACATGGCTTCATTTTATAACGTAGGTGAGCACTAAGTAAGGATTTTTGGAAATTTCATCCCCTAAAGTGGTGTTAAGAGGGGTGAATGTTTCTATACTTGCCTGCGCAGATTGTCGGATGCGATCGCAAATCTCGGTGATCTCGTTGAGCGCAGTGTCGGCGCCGAGCGAGAAGTCCGTGCCCGGCACGTTGTTGCTGATGGTCGACGGGATCACCACCAGCGGGATGCAGAACTCCGGGAACTGGCTCCGGGACTCGTACAGCTCCACGCCGGCTTGGTACGCCTGCATAAATAATCAAAAATTTAATCACTTCAAAACACCATCACATCTTGGCTTTTATACTGGACCATTCTTGAAGTAAGCTCCATCGAACACAAAAACAAAATTCACTTCATTTACCGGAGAAAGTGAATAACATATTATACATAACACAAAATAAAACCCGACTATTAAAAAAATCACACTCTAAAAAGTATGAAACAAGAAAATATTCTTATCTGAACGTGTTATATACAAACTATTCGATATGTATCGTTGGTTTTCAGAGATTAACCATCATCCAGAGATTTTCAGACTTAAACGACAGATCGGATCGACAATTTAAAAACTTTTCCCTTCAGACCTTGAAAATACGCGCGCGGGGCCGCCAGTAAAAGCTAGTAGTACATATAATATTATTGTTTGTATTTACTTGTTTAACAGAAACTCACCTCAAAACCTCCAATGATGAGCAGTCCCTGTATGTTGAACTGCTTGATGCGAGCGGCGATGTCTCCCTTCTTGTCTCCCGGCAGAGTGCGCTTAGTTCCGAGGAACGCGCCGCCCTGGGCCACCCAACCAGTTACGTCAGACCTGATCAAAATATAAATTGTAAAATTTGAGAGATTTTACTTTCAACCTGAATTGCTAAAAAATAATTACGTTTTACATATAACCAAAAACTGTGCAATCACGTCATATTGCCGTGATCCAAATCGTCTTCCCCATCCTTATTTCCTTCCTTAAGGACGGCAACTCACGATTTTCTGGTATCATGTGTGGATATGGGCGATGGAGATAATTTACCAGAAGAAGGCATATGCTAGTATGCCAGTCTTAGCTATAAAGATAATTGGGTACTGGACTATTTTTTAAAATTGATTTTATATTAAATTTACGTCATATAAAATATGGAACAGAAAGAAATATTGAAATATTCTCAAAATTAAAAAGTTATAAGCCTTTGAAGTTTGGTGTAACCTTCAAACTGCGAAAGAGAAGTATCAGTATAATCACGTCACCGCCATAACGATACGTGCGTTGGAAAGGGATAGAAAGATATCTCCATATCATCCTCATTTTTCAATCAATTTCGATGCAGATTTTACACAAGGTTTACTTTTTTGTTTTATTTGCTATTACACATAAAAATGTGTATAATATCAAACACAGGCAAGTATCCAATTGAATACAACTTTTTTCTTTCTACCTGCCCTTATCCCACCTTAATGTGAGGTCGGCGCAACACACTTTTTCAAGCATGTTGCAGAAATGATTTGGCTAAGTTTTCAGGACCGGCTGCCTGCCTGACGTCAACCCCCTATGAGGGGTGCTAACAACTATGTGTTAATAAAGCCAGTGCCAGTTATTGACCAGTCCATCTTGACGATGTTGCCGCTGATGAGCCCCTCGACGCCGTCGTGTATCCCGAGCACGGTGTCCCCGCGGTAGATGCAGTTGCGCACGAACGAGCGCACGGCCGCGTTCATGCCGCAGGCGGGCGCGCCCACGTGCATCACCGCCAGCGTGTACCCCTCCTGACGTACATAACAACATACATACATACATACCAACTCACTTACACCTTTATCCTACTCTTATGTGGGGTCACCACAACACATTTTTCCAAACATATTGCAGAAAGGATTCCGCTTTGGTTTACAATCGCCCGAAGAATGTTGTTCATGAATGCCTAACAAAATGCTATCCGCAATAACGTAAAAATACCTATATAAAACGAGACTGCCTCGGTGGCGTGGTTGTATTTAGGTACGACTACTGTCCTGAGGTCTCGGATTCGAACCCCGAGTGGGGCAAAGTGATATGTTATGTTATGTATAAAAGGAGTGATCTTAGAAAATCTTTCATACAGGAGAAAATATTTTTATACAACATACAGAAGGTTTGCCCGATGCATCGAAGGCTTCCTTTGGTGGCTTCAGACGGGTCAACATCTTGTATGTCTCCAAATTACGTGCGAAACTACGCCCGCGCAGTTGCACTGCTAGATCCCAATTCTTGTCAGTCATGGCCTGTGAGCACAGATTTATATGTACTATGTTTGTGAGTAATTAAACTTAAATACATTAAATATTCTAGGTTAATCCTAATGGACAATACACACCAAAACCGCCGACCGGCCGGCTTAGGTCGGCAACTTTTGACGGCGGGCTTGTTTGCGGCTTCAGTCCTTAGCAAGTCGGAAAACTTATAGGCCGCCGGGTTGTGTCGGGCTATGTCGGCGGGTCGACGGGTTTGGGGTGTACTACGCTTTAGTTTGACATAAAAATATTGCTAACAAATTGTTATAAATTAGAATAAATAAAATATTCTATTCTTCCTGGAAAAGATCAAAGAAGCAGGGGACAGAAACAAAACAACAGATCACAAGACACACAAAACATATTAGAAAGAGTTGTTTTATTTTGTTCATGTTTCATGAACATGAATAGCGAATATTTCCATTACCTGAGCCACAGCTTTAGTACGTCTGACGCACTCCATGAGTGGCAGCCGCACGGCCTGGTTACCGTCCAGCGACACCACGCAGGGCTCCGTGTCGGGGGTCGCTTCCATCAATGCCATCACTGCCTCCGCACCCATACGGCAACCCTACACGAAATATCATAGTTCTCCACGACAGCGCCATAGTCAAAGTCCTTTATTGTAATAAAAATAAAAGGTTTCATGGTAGATTCATGACGGCGCGCACGCAGAGATGTTACAACACTCAATTTTATGATTGATTCTCTCACTGAAGGCACTTTGTCTATTAAGTGCCAGTTTAAAGGACATGAAAGCCAGTGAAATTACTGAGCATTAAATTACTTAACATACAATGTTCCATATTATTGGTTCACTCATCAATTGGACAAATAAAAACGAATGTTCCTGTAATTTTTATAAACATCATCATTGATACTGGCTAGATAATCTGTAAATTCTCACCAATATTCTGTCGAAAGCGGAAGGAGATCCACCTCGCTGCACGTGACCCAGCACAGTGATGCGCGTGTCCTGCTGCAAGTTGTCCACGACTACCTTCTTCACAAGTTCCGCCGTGATGGGTTTGCCTTCGCGATCGATCGCACCTTCAGCCACGATGATGATGTTCAGACGCTGACCCGACCGCCTTTCCTGTTATATACACAATAATAATCAAATCCGAACATAAAGTATTCCTTACATTAAATATCATGCTATAAATGAGTTTCCCAATATGAAGTTAGCAGATCAATGATCAAGTATAACAGATGCACTAAAATCCTTTAATATGTATGAGTAAAGATAGAGAGTGAAAGATATTTTGAATTTGAACAAGAGCCAAGAAAAGAAGTTAATAAGCATAAATAAAACAATAAACACACAATCAATGCTAGGAAAGTATTTACACCAACATTTATGTTCTCTACACAAGTGACTACATGATGTTATTAAAAAGACACTATACCCCTAAATATATGTTTGTTACTAGTTACTTGGCCGTTAATTATAGCGTACTATAATAAGTGTTACGATTGTGTGTTAAATAAGTTCAGTGCCACTCAATATAGCCAGCATACCTGCTGCAACCTTTTGCAAAGCTTTTCAACCCAATTATTGGGAACAGGGTCCTCAGGAATGAATACTTGGTCTGCTTCGCTCGCCAAAGCGGCCACTAATGCCAGATAACTGCAACAACCAGTACCCCCGGAATAATGGGTCATGCAGTCTTCCCCATTCATGTAAGCGTAAATACATGACATTGCAGACACACAATTTCAAAAACACCTCAGTAATGCCAATGGAATCTGCCAATTCAAGATGAAAATAAGGATAATAAGTGATCCTGCTCCCATATTATAGTATGTATATTTTTTATTTCTTGCCTCTGCCACTTTTGCACACAACTTTTTTTCCCAATTGAGAGGCGCTGGATCTTCGCAAATAAAGCTATAAGTAGCGTCCGTACATAGTGCGGTGTACACTGCAAGAAAACTAAAGGGGTGGTTTAGTTTATACGACTAGATAACTAGCATAAACAGTATTGAAGGACAAAATGTTCGACATGTAGGAATAGGCAAGGGGAATGTTTTCTGTACTGCTTGCCTGTTCTAACTTATCACAAAGTTTATCTCTCCAGTCAACTGAAGGCGGCGCCTCGGGAATGAAGACAAAATCAGCTTCAGATGCCAACGCAGTGACCAGAGCAAGATATCTAAATAAATAAACTATAGTTAATATTGTGTCAAGTTGTTACTGAATTGGCATGTATCCATTTCATTCAATATTATTGCTCAAAGAAGAGTACTTGTAAGGCAATATTTCGCTCATTTGCGACGACAGTGTCAGCTCAAAAGTCTCGAGTTTACAGAAAACACTTTTAAAATAAAGTTTAAAAAGCATTTTTTGTATAATCATAGTTTTCGAGACGTGACACTGTCGTCGCAAATGAGCGTATTTATTCTTGTATACATTGAAAGAACTTAATATAATGAGTTATAGAAAATACAATAGGGTTGTGTTTCATTTTTTTTTTATAGCACAGATTGGCAAACAAGCAGATGGGTCACCTGATGGTAAGTGATCTCCACCACACATAGACACCCAAGAAACAAAAAGAATCATGGGTGTGTTGCCAATCTAAAAGGAAGAAATGGAAGGGGAGAGAAAAGGGATTGGGAAAGGGAGTGGAGAAATGGGCCACCGGAAATCTAACTCACCAAACGAAACGCGACAGCAAGCTGGCACTTTACGTCAGTTTTCTGTGAGACAGTGGTATCTAACCGGTCCAGCTGGCCCATTCGTGCTATAGACGTTACTGTCTACAGCGTGGCTCTACCACTCATCAATGTAATATTTTACAACTTAGTTGTACCCATTATTTTGAACATTTCTTACCCACAGTGTCTCCCCATGACCTCCATGATAAATGTTCTCTGATGAGAGTAGGCAGTGCTTACAATAGCATCAATAGCTTCAATGATGCGATGTAAGGCTGAATCAGTACCTATTGTCATGTCTGTACCACAGAAGTCATTATCAATAGACCCAACCTGTAAAACAGTAAGTTATTTGAGTACAATTTATTTTTTGAGATCACTTATCTGTAATACATTGAGATCATACATTAAATTATCTCTAAAACTGTCACAAGTTAATCTGTATACACTTATGAAGATGTATTGCATTATAAACAAAATAAACTTTACTTTTGTGTTTTATAAACTTCAATACATTATATAACACAATACTGAAGTACATAATAAAATGAATATAATATGCTTATTTCATTATTTCACGAAGTCATTAATTGTTATGATGTGTTTTTCTACCTGCGTTTATCCCAACTTAATGTGGGGTTGGCACAACATACTTTGTCAAGCATTTGGCTTACATTTAACGACTGGCTGTCTATGACATCATCTCTCCTCTGGGGGATTGATTGTTATGAATTAATTAAAATATAGTTTGTGCATGTGAATTGACTGACTAGATTGACATTAATTTTTTATTGTCCATTCACTGGTTTCTTTTAATATCATATTGCATCATATATACTTATTGTAATATGTATAGGTAAGTAAGACAAGGCTATTTATTGACTTTGATAATAAGAGCATTTAAAAAATTTATTATTAATAATTTGAAGTAATTTACCATGCCAGCAATATGCAGGAACTTGTATTTCTCCCTCTGATCCTTAGTAATTTTGTTATTTTCAAGCAACTCATCCAGCAAGCTTGACCATTCTTGACGAAACAGGTTTGCACCAGTCAGAGAACCATCACCTCCAATGACAACCAAATTGGTAATGCCACGGGTTACCAAATTGTATGCAGCCTTAAGACGACCCTCTCGTTGACTGAAAGTATTATTGAAACATAATTATTATACATAATAATTTTTTTACTATTTCAATTATATGACATCAGTATTTAAAAGTATCTACCTTAGATTGATTTCATTTTTCATATGAAACTAAATTTATAATTTTAGGAGGTGCAATCTTATAGATTTTGGCACATCTCATACTCGTTGATTTGCCCTTGGATAATGACAGATAAATTATATAAACAAACATACATGAAGTCCATACAGCGAGCCGATCCAATAATAGTGCCTCCTTTGTGAATTATAGAGCTCACAGAAGACCAGTTGGCCTCTTCAATGTTGTCGCCTCCGTCGACCATTCCCTGGTAGCCCTCACGTATGAAATAAACTTTGCATCCTAAGTAAATACCCATTCGTACCACCGACCGCACTGCGGCATTCATACCCTGAGAGTCACCACCGCTAGTGAACACTGCCAGACCCTTTCCCTTGTGGGAACCACGTCCAATAAATTTCTGGGTAGTCGCCCCGTCCATGGTTGAGGGTTAATTATCCTCAACACTACTTCTATAAAATAAATATATTAATAAATACGCATATGTATTTCAATACAATATGGAGAGAAATTTGATTTAAGCGTATTTTTAACATGGTAAATAAACAGACCACTGTTTAGTTAACATTATACATACCAACAAAAATTCAAAATCACAAATTCAAATCTTGTACTTCACCAAGGTGACCTTTCTTGAATGACACAAGTTGATTGACATTTTGACTTCTGTCAACTTGGGGTTATAGAGACGTACCAGAAATGCAATGTCCCGTAAGTTTAATCTTTCATTGGATTCATTATGATTAGTCGATCATTATATTTATTCGATTGTGATTGAATGACGTTTACAAAATACAAACTTCTGTCAAACTATGCCGAGATGATCAAAAAATCGATTTTTTTTCTGAAAAATTGAAAAAACAAGTAGCTCCTATATTTTATTTCTAGCTTATAGTTACTGAAAGTAAGGGAAATTCTTGAAGTGTACTGTCTCCGTCAACACATTGGTTCTTTTGTTAAAATTTCTTGCAATTTTATACTACTTTTATACTTCTCGGCTTCTTTTAATTGCATTGTATCTTAACATCCATCCAGCCAACAAAATGTCTGCGGAATCTGATATGGAATATTCTGACAACGATGGAGATGACTACGATTATTACGGTGAACAAGATGATTGTGATATGGAAACGGTCGATCGAAGTAAATCAGATCCAGAGTATTTTGTGTTTTCCTGTTTGCGAGTCGAGGAAGTGGAGAAACTGTTGAATGAATCAATTGAACTGCTTAGCAATAGCCTTCAAATAACGCCTTCGCTGGCTAAGGTAAGGTCATGTTAATGGTGATTATTGCATTGGTATAACAGTGCACATAATATTATGATGTTATGCTCTTGAAAATGTGGTTAGTTCTGCACATAGTTGTCCATGTTTTCCTTTGCGGGAGACAGGTGTACCTTATAATGAGAAACAATATAATGCATTAGACTTAAGAATAAAGTATATGTACTGATTTTTTAGGTAACTCTTCATGCGTATGAATGGAATGCTCAAGAAATAATAAACAAGTATAAAGAGAATTCTAATGAGGTGTTGGTATACAGTCATGTGAAACCTCGGGTTCCTTCTCAAGGGTGTTCAAGCCGCACATGCTGTGCTGTGTGTGCAAGTACTCCACCATTACATAAGTACAGTGCACTTGCATGTGGACATTACTTCTGCAATGACTGTTGGGCTATGCATTTTGAAGTACAAATCAGCCAAGGTAAGTCATAATTTTAAATATGTGTATATCCACATCACATCAGAATAAAGTTTAGATTTACAAACTATGGGTAATAAAATAGACCTTATAAGTACTTTGATTTTGTCATTTCTGTGCTACATACAATTTACAAAATGCACAATGAGCTATTCAAGACATCTATATGTTTAGTATCTCATGCATTATAACAACCAATTTTACTTTAAGCAAACATGAATTATCATTAAATAGTCACAGGTGGCTCAGCCTCACATTTATATGTGCCACCTCTGACAGGTTAATCATCATCATCATCATCATCAGCCAAAGGACGTCCACTGCTGAACATAACTGCTGGACAGGTTAATATGTGAATAATAATACAGATAATCGCTTTTATTACATATAAAGTGTGGTTTTTTAGTACATACTTTAGTTTGTAACATTATTTACAGGTGTGTCAAATACAATACAATGTATGGCACAGGACTGTGAAGTTAGGGTGCCTGAAGATTTTGTCTTGTCTCATGTAGCTAAACCAACATTACGTGAACGTTACCAGCAATTCATGTTCAAAGATCATGTGAAATCACATCCTGAATTAAGATTTTGCCCAGGACCTAATTGTCAGGTAATTTGATGATGCACACACTATGTTAATGAATTCTTTCTACCTGCCCTTCATCATCATCATCATCATCATCATCAGCCATAGGACGTCCACTGCTGAATGTAGGCCTCCCCCAAAGATTTCCAGATCAACCTGTTGAAAGCGGCCTGCCTTAATATGGGGTCAGCACAACACATTTTATCAAGCATGTTGCAGAATGAATTTGGCTTAGTTTGTATGTCCGGCTGCCTTCCTGATGTCAACCCACACTGAGGGATCTAGTCTCAGGCAAATTAATTTAGAAAATTCACTTTGCCCGACCTGGGAATCAAACTCAGAAACTCCCGGCCTATAGCCCATATATGCTGCCACTAAATCAAGGAGGCGACTAAACGGTATGTTAATGAATATAGTGACTGATATCAATATTGTAGTACAGTCTTGATTGTGTTTTATATTACATACATACATTCTTTCTTTTTACTTGCTCTTATCCCAAGTTAATCTGGACGCAACACTATTTTGTAGATAGTTACGGCTGGCTCGGCCTCTGGTGGCCCATATGCTTATGTAACATACATATATATGTGCCGCCTCCGACAGGTTAAAGCATGTTTCAGAAAGGATTCATACTTATACAAAAATTGTATCTTTTTTACAGGGTTTATAAAGAACTTTTTATATAATTATAAACTTTATGTTGTAGTGGATATTCCGTGCATTTACACGGGAAGGGGCCCGTCGTGTGGAATGTCAAGGCTGTGAGCTGCTGACTTGTTTCTCTTGCGGAGCTCCACATCACGCTCCTACAGACTGCTCCACCATACGTAGATGGCTAACAAAATGTGCTGACGACTCGGAGACTGCTAACTATATTAGTGCTCATACCAAGGTAATCTATGATCAGTTATAAATACTTATGCTTTAGCTATTGGGTGGTTAATAAATATATTTATATTAGTTTTCTACCTTGTGATACAGTTGGTAGTTGGTACTGCCAGGAACTAATTTGGTTACACCAAACTTTAAATGCTTATAACTTTTTTATTTTTGTCAATATTTCAATATTTCTTTCTGTTCTATATTTTAGACGACGTACATTTCATATAAAATTAATAAAAAAAAAAAATCAAGTACGCAATTATAATAGCACCTCCTGTGACACTAGTACCAGTTTAATTGTATACTCAGGTTATCGAGTTATTAAACAATAAACATAAAAACAAAGTAAATAATAAACATAGTAACAAATATGGAAGTTGAGTGAAGGGACTACATCATACAACAACAGGACGCATTGGTTATGTCGACAAGATCTAGAATGGAATTAATGCAAGAAATCAAGCAGTGCCACATGACAAGATATTATTTTATAAGTACAGGGGTACTGTACCACCATGTCTTATAGCAGTATTATTGCAATCTTACATTGATTTTGTATGGGAATGATACAAGTAATATTATAATAATACTGTTATAAGATGTGATGGTAAACCCCCCATATGTCATAAATAAAAAATATGTGCATGAGGCACAAGCTTGATGCCAAAATAAATGACTAACTGCCGAATGTTCATACACCTAAGGTCGCCTTATGTAGTTCAAGGCCACCTTATCTGTCAAAATTGTATGGCGAAAATCAATTTAAGAAGCCGTTAAAGTTGAATAGCGTTTGACCATTCGGGCGTAAACATTTTATTTATATTTCGATAACAGGACTGTCCAAAGTGTCAAATATGCATAGAGAAGAATGGTGGCTGCAACCATATGCAATGTTGTGCATGTAGACATGATTTCTGTTGGGTGTGCCTGGGAGATTGGAAGACACATGGATCTGAATACTATGAATGCAGTCGCTATAAGGAGGACCCCAATCTGTCTAATGATAGTCAACATGCTTTGGTATGTAAATAAATAATGGTATGTGAAATATTATGAATGTTATAAGGTGTAATATTATAATTAATGAAATACATTTTCATTTAGGCCAGAGAAGCTTTAAAAAAATACTTGCATTATTATGAAAGATGGGAAAATCATGCTCGATCTCTAAAATTAGAAGAGCAAACATTAGCTGACCTAAAAAGTAGAATTAATGAAAAGGTAACAAAATTGTATATGATTTTTTTTATCAAGTAGGAAAATTGTAGATTGTATATAAGATTATAATTTGCAGGTTATGGCAGGTGAAGGCACGTGGATTGATTGGCAATATTTATGGGATGCAGCAAAACTGTTGAAGAGATGTAGATACACTCTTCAGTATACCTATCCATATGCTTATTATATGGAAGTTGGCCCAAGGAAAGAATTGTTTGAGTACCAACAGGTAGAAAATTGGGATCTATATTGACACAATAACATTCTTATAAAAAAATGGCATTATTTTCCATTGGACCATATATCAATTAATATTGCTGTTCAGATTACACAGCTGTTACATTATTGCCTCATAAGATTATATAAAACACATGTTTTATATTGTAAATTTTAACGATGATCAGATATTGTTATATTAATCTACAAAAGTTATGCAAAAAAATATGCCAAGTTAAAGTATACAAAAAATCTGTTTAAAAATTATTCCATTTACCACAGAAAAAAAGAGGACAACGGTGCTTAAATTAAAAACTCGTATAGGAACTAATATTGCCAAACACCTAAATGAACGTCAATTCATATAATGCAATACTAATAAGTAATTCGTGCGTTTTTGCATTTGAAATATACTTTCAATCATATATCTATACTAATACCGACTGCCTCCGTGGCGTGGTGGTATTTCGGTACGACTACGGTGCTGAGGTCTCGGGTTCGATCCCCGGGTCGGGCAAAGTGATTTGGATTTTTCCATATCAGCCCGGAGTCTGGAATTTGTGCCCGATATGGCGATAGGCTCGCCCCCTATCACATCTGGGACGGAACTTAGCTCGGCGAAATGTGGGTGTTCTAGTTCGCTAGTACGCCTCTGCCTACCCCTTCGGGGATACAGACGTGAGCTTGTGTGTGTGTGTTCTATACTAATATTATAAAGATGAAGAGTTTGTTTGATTGAACGTGCTAATCTCGGGAACTACTAGTTCGATTTGAAAAAATCTTTTTGTGTTGGATAGCCCAGTTATCGAGGGTGGCTATAGGCTATATAGGGTGACTGACGGCGTGACTGATGGGGTGATTGACGGGGTAACTGACGGGGTGACTGACGTGAGGATTGACGGGGTGACTGACAGGCTGACTGATGGGGTGGCGGACGGGTTGACAGACGGGTTGATAGACGGGGTGACAGACAGGGTGACAGACGGGGTGACAGACGGGTGACAGACATATGACAGACGGGTAACAGAAGGGTGACAGACTGGGTGACCGACTGGATGACTGTCGGGGTGACCGACTGGGTGACTGTTGGGGTGACCGTCGGATTGACCGACAAGGTGACTGTCGGGGTGAACGACGGGGTGATGGACGGGGTGACTGACGGGGGTACTGACTGGGTGACTGACGGGGTGACAAACGGGGTGACAAATGGGTGACAGACAGGTGACAGACGAGTGACAGACGGGTGACAGACTGGGTGACCGACGGGTTGACCGACAGGGTGACTGTCGTGGTGACCGACGGGGTGATGGACGGGGTAACTGACTGGGCAACCGACAGGGTGATGGACGGGGTGACTGACGGGGGTACTGACTGGGTACCTGACGAAACCGGACCGAAGTAGATCATCCCGTTACCTCCTTTAGAATTATTGGATTATAGGTGCCTACGACTCATTCTTTCAACCCTCTCTCTCCTATGCAGACAAAGTTGCGCGGGTCAGCTAGTATACAAATAAAAAACAATTAGTCAAGTACTGACTTCTTTTGTGCCGTGTATTATAGATTAACATTAACAAATTATAGATATAATCTTATGGCGAGTACACACAGGCCGAACGCAGGCGAAAGATCTATGCCTGTTGCGATCACACAAATAAACTTTCGCTGTTGTGTGAATGAAACAGGCATAGATTCTATTGCCTTCGTTCGACCGGTGTGTACGCGCCATTAGGCTAACGATCTAAGCATGAAAACTACGCTAAGTTATTTAGATCAATATAATTGTGGCGGATAAACTGCAAGAATGTCGCATGCAATGGTATGGTCACGTTTTGAGAAAACCACATAAGTGCGTCGGTCGCAAGTGTCTGGACCAGATCGTACCAGGGTTGCGTCCCCGTGGACGGCATAAAAAGCGCTAACTAGACGCTTTGAAAAATGATATGAGAGCTAATAGTCTTCCTGCGGAAGATGCTAAGGACCGGGCGAAGTGGAAGCGTTTAAGCAGGAAGGCGGACCATGGCACTAGGCTGGGGTAACGCCAGGCAGAAAGAAAGAAAAGATTGTAATAAACAGTTTTATGCCAGTTCAGTGACGCACCGATTATTCATTGTAATACAAGGCAGGTTGTATTCTTACTTCTACATATTATAAGATAATTTTTCATTCTATTACTAGGCACAACTAGAAGCTGAAATAGAAAACTTGTCATGGAAAGTAGAAAGAGCAGAAACAACAGATCGTGGTGACTTAGAAAATCAAATGGATATTGCAGAGAAGAGACGAACTACGCTGCTGAAAGACTTTCTAGAATTTAATACAAAAATAGCTTCTAGTAGTAATAAAGTCTAACGGAAAATGTAATTTTAATAGGTACGCATTTTACATAAAAATGACCAGCATCAACATTTGATATTCATTCAAAGCTAGATTTTTTTTCTGCCAAAGTGTATTTATTAACATTAATTGTAATTAAATTAGTAATAATTAATATTATTATTTCATTTCCGAGTACATAAAATATGATGATTTTACCTATATGAAAAAAAAATTCTTCCCTTATCTAACCTTAATATGGGGTTGGCACAGCACATTTTTTCAAGCATGTTGCAAAGATGATTTGGCTTAGTTTTTACGACCGGCCGCCTGCCTGACGTTAACCCCCTATGAGGGATCCAGTCCCAGGCAAATTAAATTAGAAAATTTGCTCGACCTGGGAGTCGGACCCATGACCTCGCGATCCACAGTCCATACATGCTGTCACTAGACCAAGGAGACGGCAATATTGGCCATAAAATGTTAGGGTAATCGTTCGATGGTGAGGCATTAGAGGCATTAGATTTTATATCTTCAGATAAAATATTAGTCGAAGAGCACGTCATACTTAGGTATAGTTCATTTTATTATCAATAAATTATGAGAGAATCGGTCGTATGTCATTAATCTAAGGTAGAATAAGGTATAATGATTTTAGATAATATTTGGTCAGCTTGGAGCTAAAGAGGTCTATGTTACAATTTTACATATAATATTAATATTATTGACGCTTAAATTCGGATCCTCCGAAACAAATATGTGTGGGTCACGGAAACATTTGTCTCTGTGTGGAAATCGAACCCACAACCTCTCGTTTCACCATCGATTACCCGCCTGCTGCGCTACGAGTCTGTCATTCACATCAAAGTCAAAGCCTCATTAACTCGTATCAATCGTAAAAACTAAGTGAAATCCGTTCAGTATCGCGCTTGATTCAAGGACACTATTCTGTCACGAAAACCAGTGTTGTAAAAGTGTAAAATTAAAAATCGGTAGATTTGGCACCTGAAAATCGGGAGAAATCGGGAGATTTTTATTCGGAGTAAAACAAAAGTATTTTATGTTAATATATTGCGTTCATTTGTTTAATTATAATCAATAATTTACATACAATGGTTTATTGTTTGATATATTGTATATTGATTAATCATTTTCGTCTTACCACCTCTTATTAGCTATTTTCGTGAACATTTTCTCATCTATATTAAAATTGAAAAAACATTGATTAGTGTCTCATATACATATATCTTTTTGGGTGTAGAAGACATACCATTGACTTAGTGGAAAGATTATTTCTTTGTTTTTGTGCGAGCTCTTCATACTAAGTTTTGACCTTGAACAATGACATGCCGCGCCGTGCGACGTAATAAGACAATAATGTCTTATTTAGAAAGCCTTCACGCCGCTCCGCGGCCGTGTACTGTCGTTCTATATGTTATACTTCTATGATAAGTGCATGCAATTCTATGAACGGACTATAATGAACGACTTAGGCAAGTTACCTAATTTGGGAAACAACCCGGAGTTATCTTCAAAGATTTTCCCTTGTATACTCACCGGACAATAATATACTCTATTATAAGGTATTTCAGTACAATTTGTTTTAATATACCGCGAAGTTGAATGGCCGTTTTCGACGTGGTGTGAGGAATTTCAAGAAGCCCCTGTGCATTTTGTATTACAGGTTTCTTTTAGTGGTGCCGTATTAATAATATTATTTTCCATTTTTTATAAGACTGTTATATTACAGTAGTTGAAAATTAAAAAATCGGGAGATAGGACTGCTAAATCGGGACATCGGGAGACAATGACCAAAATCAGTAGATCTCCCGATAAATCGGGAACTTTTGCAACACTGACGAAAACTATACGATAGCACAAAATGTTCATGCTAGGGATAAGCAAGGGATACATCTTTGTACGCAGCGTAAATTCTTGCAGCGTCTTCACAGCGCGGCGTGAGTCTCAAAAAATAGGGATTATAATATAACGCTGCTAAACTTAAGCCACATTAAAACATCAATCCGAGTCTACACTAAACCATTACACAAAACATGTATTTTTTATCTATGGTCCATAGATCTACGAACAGGAGAGAGCTAAAATCGTTGTTTTGTTTATGTATTTTTGCCTAATGTTTTTGTGTAATGTTTCGAGAAAAACTAGTGTAGGAGATGCGGCTTTAGTGCAGGAGACGCAGCTGTCCGCTGTAGTGAATAAAATACATTGTTTTTTTTTTTTTTTTTTTTTAATTTTCCCTTTCGGGAAGGCAAAGGGATCTAGCCCATACAGCCTCGTCTTAAGTGCTTTTTATTTCTTTATTTGCTTATATCTAATTTTTCACAAGTGCAATGAAATCGGATGTGTTCGATTTCAAGGCCCTGCTGGAGTTTGGGCGTTAATTCCATCCAGTTTGATGCTTTTCAGACGATTTTCTCGCAGCAGAGGAGTCGAACATGGTCGACCCATCCACCCGACAAAAAGCGTCCAAAATCACTCATTTCAAAGTTTCCACATACTGTCCATCTTCGTTGATGTTTATTGCTTAGATTCACATCACATTTAAACCACAAGCACAACTTTAGACTAGAATATGAAATCATTAAAACAAGCGACCACCCGCACCGTCAGAATTCCCGCCAAAACTCTCTGTTTTTTTTTCATTTTCCCTTTCGGGAAGGCAATGGGATCTAGCCCATACAGCCTCGTCTTAAGTGCTTTTTATTTCTTTATTTGCTTATATCTAATTTTTCACAAGTGCAATGAAATCGGATGTGTTCGATTTCAAGGCCCTGCTGGAGTTTGGGCGTTAATTCCATCCAGTTTGATGCTTTTCAGACGATTTTCTCGCAGCAGAGGAGTCGAACATGGTCGACCCATCCACCCGACAAAAAGCGTCCAAAATCACTCATTTCAAAGTTTCCACATACTGTCCATCTTCGTTGATGTTTATTGCTTAGATTCACATCACATTTAAACCACAAGCACAACTTTAGACTAGAATATGAAATCATTAAAACAAGCGACCACCCGCACCGTCAGAATTCCCGCCAAAACTCTCTGTTTTTTTTTCATTTTCCCTTTCTGGAAGGCAATGGGATCTAGCCCATACAGCCTCGTCATAAGTGCTTTTTATTTCTTTATTTGCTTATATCTAATTTTTCACAAGTGCAATGAAATCGGATGTGTTCGATTTCAAGGCCCTGCAGGAGTTTTGGCGTTAATTCCTTCCAGTTTGATGCTTTTCAGACGATTTTCTCGCAGCAGAGGAGTCGAACATGGTCGACCCATCCACCCGACAAAAAGCGTCCAAAATCACTTATTTCAAAGCTTCCACATACTGTCCATCTTCGTTGATGTTTATTGCTTAGATTCACATCACATTTAAACCACAAGCACAACTTTAGACTAGAATATGAAATCATTAAAACAAGCGACCACCCGCACTGTTAGAATTCCCGCCAAAACTCCTAAAATACATTGTCTTTGGTATGGAGTATGTAATGGAAATAACGGCTAGTTTTTGTCACTATGTTATGTCGCTTATGCTATTTTTACAAAGCTACTATTCTAAGTCGCTATTTAAAGCTCCCAGCTATTTTTCGTCGCGAGGTTTTAGTAACGTATACGTTACTTTTAACATAGTGACTTCTTGAATAGCCGCAGCTATCTTGATCCGCCGCAGTTATATTGGAAATATAATTAAATAGCCCATCAGTGATGTAAAGATTTATTTAATAGAAAACTTACTTTAATAAACAGGACAACATTTTTACGATGCGTCATCGGAACCAGAGAGCCAGAGAGAGAGAGGGCGGAACCATCGAGAATACTTACTAACTTTTTAAATCATAAACAATGATTCTCTATAATTCCAATACCCCAGCTCAAGTTCAAGTTTTATTAAATTAATAAGCTTAAAATAACAACAAATTAATTAAACTTGCAACTTGACATTCTTACATGCAATATGTGATTCATTACACATCACTAGTATTGTCAGTGTCATTCAACAATTTGACATTGACAGTTAATATCAAAACAATTACATAACCTCATAACAAAACATTGTACATTCCTACATGTGCAGATTCGTAACAACAACTTAAAACATTAGTTTTATTTGACAAAAGAAATAACTAATCGAAACAATAAATGCATACATACAATAAATATTCAGTTTAAACCTAGTTCCTTACAAAAATACTCATGCTTCACTTTTGGTAAACTCTTTGTAAGTATATCTGCTTTATTATAATTTGTTGGTACATATTTTAACTTTAGTAAATCTTTTTGTATAATATCTTTGATAAAATGCACTTAAATATCTATATGTTTAGATCTTTTACTATTCTCATAACTTTGTATCATTTTAATTGTACTTTGGTTATCCAACATTAAATAACAATCCAAATTTATATCACAACTTAAATCTTTCAAAATTCTAATGATATAAACAGTTTCGCTTACAGTTAACGCTGCTGCAACATATTCGGATTCTGCCGTCGACAATGCCACAGTATGCTGTTTCTTTGAGCTCCAACTAACCAAGTTCCCTTGATGAAAAATGACAGCACCTGATAAACTTTTTCGGTCCATTCTTTCACTTCCCCAATCGGAATCTGAAAAAGCCTGTAAGTAATTATGATTAGTACTTTCTTTCTTGTATATTAATCCTTTATCCTTTGTTTGTTTCAGGTATCTCAAGATCCTCTTTGCAGCTTTCCATAAAGTAGTTGTAGGACAATGCAAATATCTACTTAGAAATCCTGTTGAATATGCAATGTCTGGTCTGCTAATTGTCGCTAAATACATAAGCGCTCCAACAAGTTCTCTGTACGGTGTATTATTCGGAATAATATCCTCTTCACTATCAATATTCAAACCAACTTCCATAGGTGTACTTATTCCTTTACTGTCTTGCATGTTATATTTTAGTAAAATTTTCTCTATAATTTGTGTTTGTTTGATTTCAATTTGCCCTTCAAAGTGTTTAATTTCCATTCCAAGAAATTTATTGATGATTCCGAGATCTTTGGCTTTAAATTCTTCTTTTAATTTGTGTATTATTGTTGATCCATTTCCCATTATTAATATGTCATCAACAAATATTAGTACATATACATCATTATTCATGTATAAACAAAAGTCATTTTGCGACCGTTTTAATCCAATTTTCAATAAAAAAGCATTCAATTTTTCATTCCAACAACGTGGTGCTTCTTTTAAACCATATAAAGATTTTCTAAGTTTTAGAACTTTTCCTTCTTCCTTTTCAAGACCTTCTGGGTACTTTATATAAATATCTGTTTTTAGTTCGCCATTTAAAAATGCAGTTGGTACATCCATTTGTCTGATTTGTAGACCTTCTTGTACAGCCTTATTAATAAATAATCTCACAGTTGTCATCCTAGCAACTGGTGCATACATATTTTGTATAGTTTTTTCTTGAAATCCTCGTGCGACTAATCTAGCCTTCTTAGTGTTATCAGACTTTATTCGAAATATCCATTTTGTATCTATTGCTTTACATCCCTTAGGTAATTCACATTCTTCCCATGTTCCAAGCGTTTTATGTGCTTCTAGTTCCTTCTCTATAGCTTGTGCCCATCCTTCTTTTTCTATAGCTTCAGTAAAATTTATTGGCACTTGTTCAATCATTAATGCATATGCTAAATTCGTCATATCATACTCTTCATATCTTTTCGGTAACTTTACTTGCCTTTTATTAACTTCTCTATCTTTTTGATTTTCACTTGATTGTTCTATCTGATCTATTTCTATGTTAGAAATATCTTCTTGATCACAGTCTAAATATTCTACTTCTTGTTCTTCTATTTCCTTTTCTTCTTCATCATTATTTATAATATGAGTGTTTGTAATCTCATATTTAAAGTTTGTCTCATCAAATCTTACATCTCTTGACTCAATGATCTCATTTGTTTTCGGATTCCATAACCTGTAACCTGATCCACTGTATCCTGCCATAATCATTTGTTTTGCTCTTGGTTCGAGTTTGTTTGGTCGTGGAAAACTTATGCTCCAAGCTTTTGATCCAAATATTCTAATTTTATCCAGTTGATTCTTGCCATACCATATTTTTGCTGGTGTGTTACCTTTTAATGCTTTGGTAGGTGATCTATTAACTATATAGGTGGCACATCTTATTGCCTCACTCCATAAATGTTTTGGTAAATTAGTTTCTAACAACATGGCTCTTACTTTGTCTAGCAGTGTTCTGTTCATTCTTTCACAAACTGAATTTTGTTGTGGTGTATATGAACATGTAGTTTCCTGTCTTATTCCCTGCCTTTCATAAAATGTTTTCAATTCTTTATTTAGAAATTCTGTACCTTTATCTGTTCGTATTCTTTTAACATTTATATTATTGTTCTTCATTCTATTAATGTATTTCATAATATAATATTTTGCTTCATCTTTTGTCCTTAATAAGTAAACTTCCGTAAAATGTGAATAGTCGTCTATTATTGTCAAATAGTACTTTTCCTCGTCTATACTTAATGGTGTTACTGGACCTCCTATGTCACAGTATACTAAATCGCCAATTTTCTTAGTTCTTGGTATTGGTACAGATTTAAATGAGCAACGTGTACCTTTTGCTTCCATGCATATTGTGCAACGTTCACTACATAATGGTAAACCAAGTATTTTCATACCTCCATAATTTAAATGTCCCATTCTTCGATGCCACAATTTAGAATCTACATCGTTAGTGCTTATTAAACTTTCTTCATGAATATTTAAATTAATTGTACATAATTTTCCATTACTTTGTCCTTGTACTCTTATATTCTGATTACTTATTACTGTATTATTCTTCTCAAATATTACTCGTAGCCCTTTTTCATTTAATTTTAATACGGATAAGAGATTATGTGAGAATTTTTCTACAATTAGACAATCTTCTATTACAATTCTATGACCCTCACTTGACATTCCTATTAACTTTCCTTTTCTATTTGCCGTGAGTGTACTTCCATTAGCTACTTGTATCTTAATGACTGGTATGGTATTGATATCTTTCATGTACCCTTCATATTTTTCATTTACCATGTGATACGATGCTCCCGAGTCAATAACAAATTCAATTGAATTAATTTCGCTATCTATTCTAGCGGAGTAAGCTTGAGCAGCTTGAGCGGCTAAAAATGATACCATTTTCTTATGGTCTATTTCCTCAACAACATTAGCTGTTGGTTTCTTGTTGTTTTGGTAGTTTTGTTGACTTCCTCTATATATCGGAGTTCCTCTACCTTTCTGATTGTAGTTATTGTATTTATGTGCTTTATTTGGACAATTTCGAGCAAAATGATTTGCTTTTCCACAGCTGAAACACTTTATTTGATTACTTTGGAATACAAATTCATTGTGTGTCGAGACAACATTCCTTTGTTGATTTTTCTTTTTTAATTCTGCATCCAATATTTTGTTTTTAACGAAATCAATTGTCAAAGGTGTGTCGCATAATTCCAATGATGATACTACTTGTTGATATGACTCGTCTAAGCTTATCAGTAGTTGACATATTTTGTCTTTTTCTTCCATTTTGCTACCATTTGACTCTATTTTATAAATTAATTTTTCAAACTTACAGAAGTGATCCTCTACACTGTCCGTCTTCTTACATTTCAGATTAATTAATTCTCTGCGTAAATAAATATTTGATATTGTGCTGTTCCGTTCAAATATTTTACGTAAATTTTCTATCATTTCATAAGCAGTGCTGGCACTTTTTATAGTGTCCAAATATTTGTCTGGCAACGCCTGTACGATAAGGTTTCTTGCTTTTGCATCCTTTTTAATTAGCTCGCTATCTTTTAATTCCATTTTATTTTTAATGTGTTCCTTAACGCCTCTTTCATCGAGCGCCATCTCGATTCTATAAAGCCAATTATTGAAATTCCCACTTTCTAATTGCGGTATGTTCAATAAATTTAATTTCTCCATTATAAGTTGTGTAATACTGTATATCTTATTTATGATAACCTGATAATGTAGAAAAATATTTTCCTTACTTGTGAGCAATGGCCGACACTGTCCCTAAGCTAATCTTTGTCATCTGACTTACATCACGTAACACTTTTTGTGCTCTAATTAATGGGTGAACTGGGCCCATAACCTATTGGAAATATAATTAAATAGCCCATCAGTGATGTAAAGATTTATTTAATAGAAAACTTACTTTAATAAACAGGACAACATTTTTACGATGCGTCATCGGAACCAGAGAGCCAGAGAGAGAGAGGGCGGAACCATCGAGAATACTTACTAACTTTTTAAATCATAAACAATGATTCTCTATAATTCCAATAAGTTATCTTGATAACTGTAAGCTTTATTATTAAACGCGTTTTTCTCGTTGTAATATTATGTAAATCACGGTCGTTTGGTTGATGTGGTTGGCATATCGTATTAAGTTGTATTTGTTAATTATTTTGGATCAAGTATAGTCTACTAAAGACTTAGACCATTTATGACTGGAGACGCCAAAGAGATAATACTCTGAGGAAAAAAGTATGTCAATTTTTAAAGGGGAAGGGGACAAAAAGCTCTGAACAATAACGTTAGTAGCTATGACAAAATCGCCACTGATGTGGCTTTAAAAAATAATACTATTATATAAACGGCGGTCGTTGCAACCAAAGTTGTAACGCCCATGACTATATCGGAGTATGTCTAATTATCTATGGGCTATTATGTATCTACGACTCATACGATTACATTGAATAAAAAAACAACTTTTTTTTCTATAAACCATTGCCGTCAAGATGGCGACGGCAAATGATTCGAAGGCGCCTTTGCGCCAAGTAAAAAGAGTACAGTTTGGTATATTATCTCCAGATGAGATCGTGAGTTGTGTTTACTGGATATTTACTCGTTATTACATATATTTATAATAAGATTGTGTTCTTCAATAAAATGGAAATCACGTTCCAATATGTCTCAATGTTGTGTTGTTTTTCACGTCTTGGTATCACGTAGGTAGCTTTTGTGACAGTTTTAATGTAAACATAAAACTAGATGCTATGAATTCGATACACTTGAAGACATATTAAAAAGAAAATTTTAGTTTTATGAGAGGAATGCACATTTTTGAGACATATGGACATATCGACGGGTTTTTCCTGTTGTTATTTTACAAGGATAATGGATGATTTTATTTACAGCGACGTATGTCTGTCACCGAGGGTGGCATTCGCTTTCCCGAGACTATGGAAGGTGGGAGGCCAAAACTTGGAGGTCTCATGGACCCTCGACAAGGGGTGATAGACCGGAGCTCCAGATGTCAAACCTGCGCGGGCAACATGACTGAATGCCCTGGACACTTCGGACACATCGATCTGGCCAAACCAGTATTTCACATTGGTTTCATCACTAAAACAATAAAGATACTGAGATGCGTCTGTTTTTATTGCTCGAAGCTACTTGTCAGTCCAGTAAGTTATAGTAATAAATTACTTGTTTTGCCTAGTGGATACAAAGATGTGTTTTGACTTATTTGTGAAACTTTATTTGTCTAAAGGTGTTGCACAATATTTGACACAAATGCATGTCTAAACAGGTACAGTATGCAACCCATTTGAAAGCAAAAATATACTTCAATTGAGATAAGCTAAAGATAATATGACTCAGTGGTGTAACTAGATGTGGGTGAAGAGGGCCCTCGCCCATGACGTCACACTGTAAGGGGCCTTGCAAAGCCCTTTAATAATAACTTAAAAATATGATATTGGATAGATATATGTAATATTTTTACTTTTGATTTACTATGGGAAGTAATAAAACAATTCTATTAAACTTTACTGCTTACTCAATTAAAATATTTGATAAAAAGGATGTGGTACTACAGATTTCACAACTAACAGTGTTAATTACAAAGGTGTTTAATTAAGTTACTATATGAATTATTATTCTTAGTAAATAGATAAATAGCATTTTATGGTTGTCCTTCGTTATACCAGCTGTTTCATAAAGTAGGTACCAATAACAATTCCATATACAGGAAGAACAATTTCAAGCGTAACAGTAAAGTAAAAAAATTAAAATGTAACTTAATTTATTATTGAATTAAATAAAGCATGGGGAATTTAAAATTGAAATGCGACCTGTAAATCGTCACAATGAGCATAGGAAAAGGTTTGTGTATGCTAAAAATAATTGATTACCCATAGGTCATTTGCAAATGTACTGCAGCTGACCCAATGAGCAAGATTTTTTTTTGTCACAAATTAAAATTTCTATTATTCAAAAACTATTAGCCTTACGAAATTTTTAACTTTACTGCTAGATTGCTAGCCGTTCTCTAAGTCTAGTTATTATAGATACCAACTTTACGAAACACACTGTAGCCTAAAATATTTTTTTTATTTTAGACAAATCCAAAAATAAAAGAAGTTATAATGAAATCTAAAGGTCAACCCCGTAAAAGACTGACATATGTGTATGACTTATGCAAAGGAAAAAATATTTGTGAGGGCGGTGAAGATATGGATATAGGCAAAGAAGGTGAAGAGGCGAAGAGAGGATCTGGCCATGGTGGTTGTGGACATTACCAGCCTTCTATAAAACGACAGGGTCTAGATTTAACAGCAGAATGGAAACATGTGAATGAGGACACACAAGAAAAGAAAATTATAATAACAGCTGAAAGAGTCTGGGAAATTCTTAAACATATCACAGGTTTGGTAGTGAATTATCTTGAATTTTATATAGTACTGCATGTTTATTTACTGTTGTAAAACTATCACATTTGTTTTTTCTTTTAGATGAGGAATCATTTATATTGGGTATGGACCCTAAATTCGCGAGACCTGATTGGATGATAATAACAGTATTGCCTGTCCCACCACTGTCTGTCAGACCTGCTGTTGTTATGTTTGGTTCTGCTAAAAATCAAGATGACTTGACTCACAAATTGGCAGATATTATAAAAGCAAACAATGAACTAATGAGAAATGAGCAAGCTGGCGCAGCTGCGCATGTTCTCGCAGAAAATATTAGAATGCTACAGTTTCATGTTGCTACATTTGTTGATAATGACATGCCTGGCATGCCTAAGTAAGTACAACTTTATTTGTGTTCATAAAACTAGATTGAGGATTATGTAATATTTTTCTGTTTTGTTTCAGAGCTATGCAAAAATCCGGTAAACCTTTAAAAGCTATCAAAGCGCGCCTCAAAGGAAAGGAAGGCAGAATTAGAGGAAATCTTATGGGAAAACGTGTAGATTTTTCGGCGCGTACTGTCATCACCCCTGATCCAAATTTACGTATCGATCAAGTTGGAGTACCTAGATCCATTGCACAAAATTTAACATTTCCAGAATTGGTTACGCCTTTTAATATTGACAGAATGCAAGAACTGGTAAGAAGAGGTAATGCTCAATATCCAGGCGCTAAATACATTGTTCGTGATAATGGAGAGAGAATAGATTTACGTTTCCATCCAAAACCATCCGACTTACATTTACAATATGGTTATAAAGTAGAACGGCATTTGAGAGATGATGACCTGGTAATATTCAATAGGCAGCCTACACTTCACAAAATGAGTATGATGGGTCACAGGGTGAAAGTTCTCCCATGGTCAACATTCCGTATGAATTTAAGTTGTACATCTCCATACAATGCTGATTTCGATGGCGACGAGATGAATTTACATGTTCCGCAATCGATGGAAACAAGAGCTGAGGTTGAAAATATTCACATAACACCAAGGCAAATTATTACTCCCCAAGCTAACAAACCCGTCATGGGTATTGTGCAGGATACATTGACAGCTGTAAGAAAAATGACGAAAAGAGATGTATTCCTAACAAAAGAACAAGTAATGAATCTACTCATGTTCTTACCAACATGGGATGGAAAAATTCCGCAACCATGTATTTTGAAACCACAACCCCTTTGGACTGGTAAACAAATATTTACTTTGATCATTCCTGGACCTGTAAATATGATTCGAACACATTCTACACATCCTGATGAAGAGGATGATGGACCATACCAGTGGATTTCACCTGGAGACACTAAAGTTGTTGTTGAACATGGTGAATTACTTATGGGTATATTGTGTAAGAAATCACTTGGTGCTTCAGCAGGATCTTTGCTACATATTTGTATGTTGGAGTTAGGGCATGAAACTGCGGGCCGATTTTATGGTAATATTCAGACTGTGATTAATAATTGGCTGTTATTGGAGGGTCACTCCATTGGTATTGGCGATACTATTGCTGATCCGCAAACCTATCAAGAAATTCAGCGCGCCATCGTTAAGGCTAAAGACGATGTCATAGAGGTAATTCAAAAGGCCCACAACATGGATTTGGAACCTACCCCTGGTAACACACTTAGACAGACATTCGAGAATCAGGTGAATCGTATTCTTAACGACGCTCGTGACAAAACTGGAGGTTCAGCCAAGAAATCTCTTACTGAGTATAATAACCTAAAGGCTATGGTGGTAGCAGGTTCAAAAGGGTCAAACATTAACATTTCACAGGTTATTGCTTGTGTAGGGCAGCAAAACGTTGAAGGTAAACGTATTCCATTCGGTTTTCGTAAAAGAACCTTGCCACACTTCATCAAGGACGACTATGGTCCTGAGTCTAGAGGTTTCGTAGAAAATTCGTACCTTGCCGGTTTGACACCGTCCGAGTTTTATTTCCACGCTATGGGAGGTCGTGAAGGTCTTATTGATACTGCTGTAAAGACTGCCGAGACTGGTTACATCCAACGTCGTTTGATAAAGGCTATGGAGTCTGTAATGGTACATTACGACGGAACGGTGCGTAATTCAGTGGGCCAACTGATCCAGTTGAGATATGGTGAAGATGGGTTGGCGGGAGAAACTGTCGAATTCCAGAACTTACCAACAATAAAATTATCAAACAAAGCATTTGAAAAGAAATTCAAATTTGATCCTTCAAACGAGAGGTATTTAAAGAGAATTTTCAATGAAGATATCATAAAAGAATTGACTGAATCAGGCTACGTTATCAGCGATCTTGAAAGTGAATGGGAACAGTTATCTAAAGACAGAGACACTTTACGTCAGATCTTCCCAAGTGGTGAATCTAAAGTGGTATTGCCCTGCAATTTCAAAAGAATGATATGGAATGCCCAAAAGACATTCCACATCAACAAGAGAATACAAACTGATCTGAGTCCCATAAAAGTGATTCAAGGCGTAAAAGATCTTCTTAAGAAATGTGTTATCGTAGCTGGCGAAGATCGACTGTCGAAGCAAGCTAACGAAAATGCTACTCTGCTTTTCCAATGTTTGGTGCGCTCCACTTTGTGCACCAAATTTGTTTCTGAAGAATACAGATTATCCAGTGTGGCATTCGAATGGTTGATTGGTGAAATAGAAACTCGATTCCAGCAAGCACAAGTGAATCCTGGTGAGATGGTTGGAGCTTTGGCTGCTCAGTCTTTGGGTGAGCCAGCTACTCAGATGACACTGAACACTTTCCATTTTGCTGGTGTGTCATCCAAGAACGTAACCCTTGGTGTGCCACGTCTAAAAGAAATTATCAATATTTCAAAGAAACCAAAAGCTCCATCACTTACCGTGTTCTTGACTGGTGGTGCGGCCCGAGATGCGGAGAAGGCCAAGAATGTTCTCTGCAGATTAGAACATACTACGTTACGTAAAGTTACTGCGAATACCGCTATTTACTATGACCCTGACCCACAAAATACAGTTATTGCCGAGGATCAAGAATTCGTTAATGTCTATTACGAAATGCCTGATTTCGATCCCACGAAAATATCACCGTGGTTACTGCGTATAGAATTGGATCGTAAGAGAATGACGGACAAGAAGTTGACTATGGAGCAGATTGCTGAGAAGATTAATGCTGGTTTTGGTGATGATTTGAATTGCATTTTTAATGACGACAATGCTGAGAAACTAGTACTGCGTATAAGAATTATGAACAACGAAGAAAGTAAATTCCAAGATAATGATGAGGAAACAGTAGACAAAATGGAAGACGACATGTTCTTGAGATGCATCGAAGCTAATATGTTGTCTGACATGACATTGCAAGGCATTGAAGCTATAGCGAAAGTATACATGCATTTACCACAGACTGAAGCAAAGAAGCGTATCACGATTACAGAGCAAGGAGAGTTCAAAGCCATTGCTGAGTGGCTGTTGGAAACGGATGGTACATCTCTCATGAAGGTACTTTCCGAGCGTGATGTCGACCCGGTCAGAACATTCAGTAACGACATTTGTGAAATATTCCAAGTACTTGGGATTGAGGCCGTGCGTAAATCAGTAGAAAAGGAAATGAACGCTGTATTGCAGTTCTACGGTCTTTACGTGAACTATCGTCATCTTGCGCTGCTTTGTGACGTAATGACTGCTAAAGGTCATCTTATGGCTATTACGCGTCACGGTATCAACAGACAAGACACCGGAGCGCTAATGAGATGTTCATTTGAAGAAACTGTCGATGTATTGCTCGATGCTGCCAGTCACGCTGAAGTAGATCCGATGAGAGGTGTGTCTGAGAATATTATCATGGGACAGTTGCCGAGGATGGGGACAGGTGAATTTATTTTTCAAATTATTTTAATAGCATGTAAAAATTGGTAAAACTGAAACTAAAGTGTTTGTTTGAACAGGTTGCTTCGATTTACTCCTTGACGCTGAGAAATGTAAACTTGGCATGGAAATGGGTGGTCTCGGTGTCGGTGGCGGAGGGGTCGGGATGTACTTCGGAGTGGGCACGCCCTCCATGACACCGCTCATGACACCTTGGTCCACGCAGAACACGCCCGGATATGGCAGCAGTGTATGGTCTCCAGGTCAAGGTAAGAACAGTTCGTAATATTTCATGTTTAAAGTTAAAAATTGGTATTTAATTTAAGTATACTCATTTATAAACTGGCATTTTAAACTTCCATTATAATTTCTAAAGTTGGATAATGGATGTTGACGCTGGAACGGATCTGGGTGAAAATAAATTTGGCATAGATAGATTATAATATAGAATTGCACACAAGCTACTTTTATCCAGGAAATGGTATGGTTCCCATGGGGTAGATTTGTTAATAAATTTCCACGTGAACGAAGTCTCAGGCAACAGCTACTAAATAAATAATTACACAATCACAATTGTAATAATATTTTTACAGTGGGTAGCAGTATGACGCCTGGCCCATCGTTTTCACCGTCCGGTGCATCGGATGCTTCGGGTCTATCGCCGGCGTACAGCAACGCTTGGTCACCGCAACCAGGATCCCCAGGCTCTCCTGGACCTCCACTTTCCCCTTATACTTCCCCTGCAGGCGCATCTCCTTCATATTCCCCCACAAGTCCTGTATATGCACTTGCTACACCGAGTCTTACCCCGACATCACCACATTATTCTCCCACAAGTCCTTCATATTCTCCTACGTCGCCTAATTATTCACCGACGTCACCAATCTACTCACCGACGTCCCCAAGTTATTCTCCAACGTCTCCGGGGTATTCACCGACATCACCGTCGTATTCACCGACGTCACCAAGTTACTCACCGACATCGCCTAGCTATTCCCCCACCAGTCCGGCTTACTCGCCGACCTCTCCAAGTTATTCGGCAACTTCTCCGAGTTATTCACCGACAAGTCCATCATATTCACCCACAAGTCCTTCATATTCACCGACAAGTCCAGTGTACTCACCTTCATCACCCGGCTATTCACCGTCATCGCCAAGCTATTCGCCAACAAGCCCTGTGTACAGTCCTGCATCTCTTAGTTATTCACCGTCTTCGCCGAACTACACACCTACTTCTCCTGGTTATTCACCGACTAGTCCGTCATATTCCCCGACCTCTCCGACGTACTCGCCTACATCTCGCAGCTATTCGCCGTCATCGCCGAAATATTCACCGACGTCGCCGAATTATTCTCCTACATCGCCGTCACTTTCAGGGGGCAGTCCCAATTACTCGCCAAGCCCGCAATATTCTCCCACAAGTCCACAATACTCGCCGGCGAGCCTGGCATACTCTCCATCATCACCACAGCATCCGAACAGCACTCACTATTCCCCTTCATCACCAAACTATTCACCGTCGTCGCCGAATTACTCGCCATCTTCGCCGGGCTACTCGCCGTCATCAAAGTATTCACCTACATCGCCGACGTCACAGACGTACACTCCCACGTCTCCGAACTACTCGCCTACGTCGCAAGCCTACTCTCCTTCCTCTGCAGGCCCGACCACGTACTCCCCCACTTCACCCACATATTCCTCCACATCACCTGGTTATGATGATGGTGACGATTAAATATCTTAGTCCTATTATTTCATCGTTTCGTAATGTATTTATAAAAGTAATATTGACAATTTTTATGATAGATAAGCAAGAACCATTAAGGTGTAAGTTTTCTGTTGCTTTGCATTAAAAGTGCATTAAATGAAAAAAGTTTACGTCTATGATTTTCTTGTAATTATTATCTTATTCGACTATGATTATTGAAAAAACATAAAAAAATAAATCTTTTCATTATTTTGATCATATTTTTATTTAATGATTTCTTGTGTACTAAGTACTTACGTGAGGTAAGATAGATTATAGATGAAAATGAAAGTCTTGTTACTATACATTGTAAATTTATTATCATTAAATACTTAAGTATAACTGGATACCAACGATTGTTTTATTAAAATACCAACAAAATAATTTAAGTCTAATTAGTTTCATTGAATAACACAAGAATATTTTGATATCTTACAATTTAATATCATTCCAATCTTTTTAAAAATAAATAAAATAAAAAATGTATTGCTAAATACATACATTTCTGAGCAATTCGAAGTACCTAGATAATATTTAGATGCTTAGATAGTTGGGGCACAGCGCAAAAAAATTTGTAACAATAAAGTTAATATAAAAGATTATACTAAGGTACAAGATATATCATTTTACGAATTACAACCTTACAACATATCTATTGTGCTTTTGTAATCTTAAACACAGCCATTAAATTCTATACATTACTTAGAAAGACTAATACTTTGTAGCTTGTACCTAAAACTTGCAAAATAATTCGATGACGCGAAATAAAGGTAGCCATGACAGTCGTCTGGTCTTTGTTTCATGTGGGTAGAATGGTAAAATCATAAATAATTATCTACGACGACATTCATTTGTCTACTTATGAATTAAAAGTTAAAATAATGGAAGCCGTTGGGCAATATTCATTTCAATGTTATTAATACTAAAGAATCCACGTTATTTTCCCCTATAAATCTCAATGATGCGGTCTTGGTCGACATACTCGAAGATGTGCGGTGCGTCCATCAGAATGCCGACAGTGCCTGCGGTGGTCACCACGAAGAAGATATACAGCTGGAGCCTGTCGATCACCATGGCCACGTACTTCCAGTCCTCACGAGTCTAGTTTGGAAATAAGAGAAGATCAATGGTTTTGTAGGCTGTTGCAAGTTGTTTACTTGTGGACGTCGGACTTGTCGAAAATTAAATATAAAACCGTTGTTTTTATCAGGCACACTATATACTAGGCACTTGACTTCAAGCCTTATTCTAGGTACTAGGTAGGAAAATAAATTAGACTATCACGACGTCTATGCTGGAAGTTTTCTTTATACCTGCTCTTTTATCGGCCTACATACTCTTGGAGTAAATAAGCTCTATGGAATATAAAAATAATCTTGAAAATTGTACTCTATTTGCTGGCGATATGGCCCTATACACAAAATTCCGCACGCGGTTTCAAACTAGCTTTTACCTCCAGCTTCGTTTGCGTGTTCAGGTTTAAATGAACTGCATTGACGGCTTTAAGTAATCTAGTTTATCGTACCTGTATGTAAAGGTCTTCGTTTCTTAAATGTTCCGCAATAAACTCGACAGCTTCCGTAGCTTTGGCTGCCTCGGGAGAAAGGAGTAGCGAATCGGAGCTCTCCGACTCGCGCCTCTCTCCGCCCAAGCCGAGCCCACCGAGAGCGCCGAGTCCTCCCAAAGCGCCCACTTCACCGCCAGCAGCTCGGTTGATTTTGCAGTTCGGGTGATGCAGGTCCGACATTTCCATTGTCTCCATTTTGCTTTGTTTTGCACCAATCGTACTATGAAGTTAGTATATTGACAACAAATTACGTAACAAGATTTGTTAGCTTTATACGAGCTTAAACTTTTATAATGTTACCTAATGTGTTTTGGCAGATCGTGTGGGGCGGCCGCGTGTGGCGGAGCGCCCATGCCGGGCATTTCCATCATCCATCGAAGTCTCGTTTTCCTGGGACGCCTCATTAATAGGGCTGCAGGCAAATAATGAAGGAAGACGCTTCGTATCCACAAAGGCATTCTGTAAAAGATATAATCAGTTTTAATACGTTTCAGTAAATCTTCGAATAAGAGCGTCTAGTGCAGGACCGAATTATTTTGGTGTTTATACGGTTACATAATATAGAGGTAGATTCCACACCATCATTTTGTTAAGTAATGAAATGGGATATGTCGTCTTCGTCCTATTTTTCAGGCACTAAGTACTTAAAAAGCTTTCCAAAAATACAACTCCATTGTGTGATAATCATTATCCGTAGTTGAATTAAGTACCTATTCTTCTTCTATCATTCCACTGTGTCGTCGCGTCGGTGCAACCCACTTTTATATTTAGGTATAAGTCATATATAAAATTAAATGGTCTAGTGAATTTAATAAAGATAAATTTTGATGGTTGAATAATATGGTTTTGAATATTATAATGCTTTCTTCGGTCACAAACACAATATTTTCAGGACTTTTTTTGCCTAGTATTGCTCCTGTAACATCCCACTTTTCAAATGTATGTATCATGAAAGCTCACCTATATCGAAGGATGAATGTGACAGAAATAATTTTAAAACTGGATAGGCAGGTACATATTTTGTTAATATGTTATTTGGTAGGTATAACTGCCTCGGTGGCGTAGTTGTATTTCGGTATAATTACGGCCCTGAGGTCTCGGGTTCGATCCCCGGGTCGGGCAAAGTGATATTGGATTTTTCCATATCAGCCCGGAGTCTGGAATTTGTGCCCGATATGGCGATAGGCACGCCCCCTATCATATCTGGGAGGAAACTAAGCTCGGCGAAATGTGGGTGTTCTAGTTGGCCAGTGCACCTCTGCCTACCCCTTCGGGGATACAGGCGTGAGCTTATGAGCTTATGGTAGGTATAAGATTTGCGATCAGAGTATAAATACCTGTGTGTCCTGGGTCCTCTAAAGTTCCAATTTATAATGATAACTGTAACGAGAATACTGACGGTATTCATTATAAAAGTAAACAATAGATATTTAGCTATAAGCGGCAATACAAGCGAAGTCGGCGGAAGAATCTTTGACACCAGTAACAGAAACACAACAAGCGAAAGTAAAATGCTAATTCCCAATGTAACCTGAAACAGATTTGTATTATTTAAAACAAACATTTACCTCTTCATAATCCATTTTGAATACTCTTTAGGTCTTACCTTTTCTCCTGCTTCAGCCGGCAAATAAAACACAAGAACACATAGAAATGAGATCAAAACTGTAGGCAAAATGAGATTGACAGTGTAGAACAAAGTTTTGCGCCTTATAATAATGTAAAAAGTGATATCGGTTTCTGTGGGATGATTTCCTTCGTAAATATTTAAGTATGCTGGCACTTCAATGATGTCCCATGTTCCGGACTTCCAGTAATCGGAGAGATCGACAAAATTTTTATTGTTGTATAGAGCGAGAGATACTTGATCGCCGTTGAAGGTCCATGATCCGAACTTCATAATACATGTTTGTTGATCAAACGGAAAATATGTTACATCAATAGTACACGAACTCTGAAAATGTAGAGTGGTATAGTCAATAGAACTTAACATAACAATCAATAGAACTTATTACATAAGCTCACGCCTGTATCCCCGAAGGGGTAGGCAGAGGCGTACTAGCGAACTAGAACACCCACATTTCGCCGAGCTTAGTTCCGTCCCAGATGTGATAGGGGGCGAGCCTATCGCCATATCGGGCACAAATTCCAGACTCCGGGCTGATACGGAAAAATCCAATATCACTTTGCCCGACACGGGGATCGAACCCGAGACCTCAGAACCGTAGTTGTACCGAAATACCACCACGCCACCGAGGCAATTATAATTTTGTTTTGTATAAATAAGGTTAGTTTAGTGTACTATGCATTTTTTAAACGTACCTGATAAATTGCAGGAGGGACCCATAGTACTTCTCCGTTCGGATAAATAAGCACGTTAGACTTGTACCGGACCTCGTAATTCCCATCAGCACTGAAATTGTTATTTTGAATTAATGCGCAATAGTGTCCCGGCAATTTATCAGATTTTCCATCCTTTGATTTGCTAAGGGTCGGGTCTTGAGATATACCGGCATCAAATCCAATCCCGCGCAACTAACGTGTGATATTTTTAAACTTATAACTAAAGTAAAAATCATACTTTCTCGAACTGGGATTTGAACTTAGAACCTCATGGTTCCTTAGCCTAAGTTGGTAGGTTGCCGCCATCACATAAAAGAGGTGATCATACTGATGTTAGTGGAAAAATATATCTGAATTACTTGTTGAACAGCACAATATCAGGTTTCCAAACTTTGTCGGGCGGCAGTCGTAGCACTCCAATGCCGCCGTAGTCAGCTTCATCCCACATCAACTGATAGTCCATCCATACCAACCGAAGCCACACGTTGGATTTCATAATTTGGTTCTTTTCATTCTGTAACAAACAGTTTTCATTATGCATTAATAAATAATTATTATTATGCAGTGGAAATATAACATAACATAAGCTCACACCTGTGTCCCTGAAGGGGTAGGCAAAAGCACACTAGCGAACTAGTACACCCATGTTTCTCCGAGCTTAGTTCCGTCCCAGATGTGAAAGGGAGCGAGCCTATCGCCATATCAGGCACAAATTAGAGACTCCGGGCTGATATGGAAAAGATCCAATGTAACTTTGCCCGACCTGGGGATCGAATCCGAGACCTCAGGGTGGTAGTCGTACCGAAATACAACGACGCTACCGAGGCAGTATAAACAATAAGTAATAGAAGATAAATGGATGACTTTTTAAAGTCGATTTTTAAGTTTTTATTTTGTAATATTTCCTAGTCAATTTGGAACCTATTCCGAACAACGATCTTTTAAAAGAGAATTATCCAAATAGGCCCATGAGTCTTGGAGTTTACAGTGAACATAGGTAGGTAGTAAATTATATACATAGGTAGCTACAGATATATTTAATTAAAAATATATATATGTATATAATTTAGATGGTACTTACAACATTAATCAGTTGTACAAATGCGAGCCCGAATCGTACATCGACCTTTTGAGTCATGTTCTGCACAGGTCGAATAAGTTTGTTATATCCACGGAAGAGGTCACGAACCAACCTCTCTTCGTCTTCTGAACACCATCCTACAAAAAGATAAATACCAAGCTTTATTGCACTTCAATGTGAGGTCGGTGCGTTAAGTAAGTTGGCAGAAAGGGTATTTTTTACGACCGGCTGCCTGCCTGCCGCCAACCTTTTTTAGAAATAATTATATCAAATAAATTTCAATAAATAATAATACTGGGATGTAATAATATTTGAGATAAATATTTTTACAGTCGATGGGTATTATTCACATATTATTAAGTATACAAACTTCCGGGACGTTGATTAATTGAATGGGTAATCTCGAAAAGGGCACATCTCAAAATATAAATTATCTATAAGTATATAATATATCTATAAATAAATATATACACATATATAAAAAAATCTAATTTTGAATTGCTAATTGATCCTAAATTGTAACAGAAATAAATTTATGTATTATGCGCTACTCCATAAAAAAATAACTAGTTTTTTCGTTTCCTGAACATTTTGAATTTTCAGACCCTTTTCAAAATTGCCCATTCAATTGACGTTAAAACTTTAATGTTCCGTAGGTTGCTCTACACACTCTGATAGTATTTAGTCCACTAGCTATAACCGTCTCTAGGTATATTTACTTTTTACTTGATTTGTCTGTATGTGATGCTGCAGTGACGGCAGATCAATAAGGGAGCTAAGCGCGAGATGGGAGCGTTCTATGTATTTATTATACATTGGCGTTATAAATAAATAACTGCTTTTATATCTTTAATAACATTTTATATTCTGCGTGGTTCATGTTTTAGTAACTTATATCGGCTACCCAATGTTTTATTTATAATGGGAAATATAAACATGTTTATGTATAACAAAGTATTTTTTTGGCGTTCTAATAAGGTCTCTTTAAAGAAAATTATAAAAGTACTTTTGTCACCTTTATTTAAAATTATATGATATTTTTATAAAATCATAACTTATCGCGGTTTTAATTTTTGAATAACAACCAATGCAACACCATTGCATTTGCATAAAAAAAAATGACATTATATTCGGTAGTTATAAAGGTTTTAAACTCCGTATATTGTATTAACTTATAAGTACCTGAATAGAAGACGGTGAATAAAGCTACGGCAAGTAACACCGCGTGAATTCCGCCCGACATGGCGGTGCGCACTGCCGTATGGTACGTGCCGCGCCGGACTCTCCCGCCCTACCGGGGACCCGGCTTGCTTGTTACGACCGCCTAAAATCTGCCAAAGGATGTTCGAGGATCTCTCTGTAGATGTAGACGAATCTAATCAAATACATACATACATAAACTCACGCCTGTTTCCCGTTGGGGTAGGCAGAGACTAAGAAGCGCCAATTGCCTCAGTTCAAACACACCTCTTTCGCTTCTTCCACAGTCATCAGTATTTTCATGCACGCTCGTCGGTTACGAGAACTCCTTATTTGGCCCTTTTCTAAAATATGGCCAATTTGGTTCATAAAGGTACATCTAGGACGTCCTCGGCCGATGCTACCATTCACTTGTCACATCTAATCAAATGTTGAATATATTATCGGAACAAATATTTGTATATTTGGAAGGTCACTTTATATTATGCTGCGTAAAATATAATTTGATAAAGAAAATGGTTGCTATCTATTTTTATCAGTAAACCCGTCTTAAAAACTAAGCTTAATCCTTTCTGCAATATGCTTGAAAAAGTGTGTTGCACCAACCCACAAGGTGGGAAAAGGGCAGGTAGAAAGAAAGAAAGACTACGAGTACGAGTATAGTATGAGTGTTCTAGTTCGCTAGTACACCTCAAAGTGATATTGGATTTTTCCATATCAGCCCGGAGTCTGGAATTTGTGCCCGATATGGCGATAGGCTCGCCCCCTATCACATCTGGGACGAAACTTAGCTCGGCGAAATGTGGGTGTTCTAGTTGGCTAGTGTACCTCTGCCTACCCCTTCGGGGATACAGGCGGAAGCTTATATTATAGTGAGAGAGATATACAGCTTATATTATAGGAACAGTGAAAAAACTGCGTAGTACAAGTGTTTATTAGCAGATACGTCTATGTATTCGTATGTTTCTCAGTTTCAGCGCATGTGCAGCTATCCTACGGGATATCATCGATTATTCCTATCCTTACAGGTTACGTAATACCTCACAGCAGACAAGTATATTATAAAGGGGACGCATTCATATATTACTTGTTTATAATTCGGTTTGTTGTTTATTAAATCGTTTTTTTGGTTTCTAATTTATACTCATTAATGTAGAGGTATACAGGGTTCAAATAAAACGGCAAGTATTGTTTCATTCGTTTATATTTAATAAACAAAGTGCAATTCAGAGTTTTAACCCTAACAATTGAACAAATTTTAGGGACATACACCTGTCCCAGTCATGACGGAAAGTAACCGCACAAAACTTTGTGTTGAAACAGTCATACCCCAGAAAAGACAGGGAATGCGCGGCCTTACCGTCGGGTCGTCACACAACCGCTAACCAGTGGTTGAACAACCAAGAAAGATGATAGAAAATGGTTTTTCATAATCGCAGTCGATCCGCAACTTCCAAAGGACCGTCTAAGATTATTAATGGCACCTTAAAAAAGGAAAACATTTGCAGAAAACTGCGAGGGTACACTTCAGTTAGTGTGTATCCGCGCACTCGTACTGACTTTAGGACGTTTTCCTTTTAGAAGATTTACTATACTTACAGAAACTAATTAAAAATTATTAATCCAGATGTTCATTATAAATATTCCTTCCAACCAATGGTAACAATATAAATGATACTATTATCAATGGTAGTTGACGAGCGGTAGTATAATATTATTGTGTTCTGGTTAGAATTGTCAGTTTCATTCGAGAATGCGGTCACTTTAGGAATATATTTTTCATATTTTCCCGGATGACGTAGATATTACAATAATGTATTAAATATATAAAATGTTGATGATTTGAAAATGGCTATGATACAAAATATTATATAAGTATACAATTATACATGTAGGGGGCGAAAAGATTTTTATTTCAGCAAATTTTTAGAAGAAGATAATTTTCGTAAATATTTATATTATTCATCGTATTAATTATTGTAACTTTACGGAAAGAAGTACAAACATGTTATCATTATGTAAGTTAATTATTATTTGTATAAGTTGTTCCGAAAGACCGGGTATGTCTTTATTAAAATAATATTTTGTTTAACTACAACTTTTAACGAACGTTTTATTAAGCTATAGCCAAGGATATTTACCATTTATAACAATATCGACCCGTTCACAACGAGGCATATCACAACCTGTACCAATTGAATCAACATTGTTTGTAAAGTTCTATACTACCTATGACACAAATATATCTGAAAATAAACTCAGGGACCGTAACCACGATTCATAGAATCGAACAAGAGGGAACCGAAGGGCCTCACACACTGGCCCAAACTCTAACAAGTTTTAAGAATCGAACAAACTTTAACAAAGATTTTTAAATTCAATCTCGAATCAAGGTGTTAGTCGGTATGAAGGAAGACGTTTTTGTGCTAAAATGTTATCCTCGGTCTCAATTTGGCTGACCGATAGCCATTATAAACGTCAACTACTCTAGCATGGACCTCTAAAAGCATGACCAGCGGTTCACTTGTAACTAGATACTAATGTCCAGATATGAGTTCAAAAGGTATTCTGAGAACGGGGCGTCCGGTCGAATCCGCTCATCTTTATGAAGGCTATAACACTCTCTGGATTCTCGAAGGTAGCATGACGACCGTTTTGATGTTTAGTGAAGATAATTGTTTCGCTGAAGATGTTAAAAGGTCGGAGGACATTCGAACAGGCAGTTATCGGTTGAACAAACAGGGATGGCAGTCTGCGGTAACTTATGTCTACAGGGGGGCACGGGCGACGAGGCAGGCGGCGGCAACTCCGACGCCGCGGCGTCAGCGCCCGCGCCTCTTCGCACATCACAACTTAACAAGTATTTGCGGTATCACAGAACGTTACACATGCGCAGCCGCAAGCGCGCGGGTCGCTACGACACCATGATGTGTGGCGCGGACAGCAGCACGGCTAGCGTGGCAATGATTGTGAACAGGGTAAAGATAATAAGGCACAGTCTGTCCACGACCATGGCGGCGAACTTCCAGTCGCGCGAAATGTCCGCCTCTTCATCCTCTTTGCGCATCTGAAACAAACAAGCGCAGTAAGTCAATGTGCGCTGTATACTCGTTGGTATACTCTATATCGCACGACGAATATCTCTACCTGATCTGTGATGACTCGAATCTCTTTGAGTATGAGGGACAGCTCATAGTCCACACCAAAACAACTGTGTGCTGCTAGACCCGCGCCGTTCTCCTCGCCCCCCCTGTAACACGCACGGTTCTGTAGCCACCGCTTTCAGTACGCTCTATCTACAGCTAGAGCCGAGGAACAGAGGGCACTACGGGAGAAATGCTGATTTAATGTTATAGTGACCCAAGACCCGAAACAGAACTAGTATTAGGAAGAGTGAAAATTGTGATGTAATGTCAAGTCGTTCGATGAAAGCTAAGGTCGGGTTAACTGCGGAACGATCTAGGCGGGGGTTAATTATCGTAACCGTGCTATTTACGGCGAGTAGTGTTCGTGTAGATCGTCGAGGGACCTGTAGTATCGGCAGCATGGCGGCTGCTGCGATTGCGCGTGCCTGAAGTCGTCGTCGATGTCGAGCACGTTAGCCAGGAGCGACTTGGAGGACCGTTCGCGCAGCTCTAAGTCGGGCGGAGGCGGCGCGCGAGCTGGAGGCGGCGTCGTCGCCGAGCCCGGCCGGGACATTCGCAGAAACCACGGCAGCCAGTACAGGAATACGCACCGAATCTGACAACAAATAAACAACAAATGCACCAACAACACATTATGTTATCCTGACCCCTCAATTTTGGATTCTCTGAGTAGTGGGTAAAAGGAACCAGAAATAAAATTTCAAATAATATATTTCATATTACCTCTATATTCAATGTTTGAAGAGTTAGTATTGAAACATATTTTACGACTACAAAGCGATTTTATACTAATGTAAAAGATATCAACGCGTGCATTCTTTGAAATAAATGAAAGACATTATTTGCACTGTAGGGGCTTTGGCGCGTTTCTTTAGGAGGCCCTAAAGCCCCTCGATAATACAGATTGCGACAACCATGGAGTTTTAGCCGGTTAAAATCCGACATACCCCGTTTTAATAACGGCGATCCAAGAGGATATCCCGATGTAAAAAAATTTACTAATTAATTAATACTAATCTTACAAAAGTAGTAAAGTTTATTTGAACGTTGTATTTGAATATATATATTTTTTGAGTATTATCGAAGTTTGTTGAGGTAGTACTGACTATTTCAATATGCTGTGTATACAAACCCAGTCACTCATTTCGTGCGTGTCTGCGTGACGGTGGTGGTAGTTGAGGATGAGGATGGTAGAGACAACAGAGGAGGCGACCATGAACATGATGCAGTTGAAGTAGGTGCCCAGGAGCGGCACCGCGTCCGACGTGGCGGGCATAGTCTCCGCCACCATGTTCAAGAACACCGTCAGCGACAGTAGGATGGTCACACCTATATAAACAGTATGCTTTACTCGCATAAATAAATGGCAACGTGCAATGAAGTTTTACGTCATCCCTCAGAGAGGAGTTGACGTCAAGCATGCAGGCGCTCGTAAAAACTAAGCCGAATCCTTTTTCGACATCCTTGAAAAAGTGAGTTGCCCTATCACCTCTCACCTCAATGGTGAGATAAGGGCAGGTAGAAAGTGTAATGAAGTTTAATAGTATTTCTTACTGTTGCAATTATTTAAGCACTATTGAAAACTAAGTATATACAGTTATTTTCTATTTACACAAAGGGATAAGAAAATCTAGTCACTGAAAATCTGTGAGTAAATAGTATCAATATTATAGTATTAAAAATTGCAAGGTCTTTATTTTTAAGTGATTCCAATATTTCTTTTTAGAAATTTCGTTTGTTTTTTACTTAAAAACCAAACTGATTTTGATACAAATTTATATTATCATCAGATTATACATAGGCAATTTTTATCCCAAGTAAAGATTGACAAGAAAAGCAGGCAATTGCTAGTATATTTTGTAGTATAATCACACATCACCTAATGAGAGTTTTTCTCCGGAGTCAGGTGGTAAAGTGAAGCCAAGTAGCGCCATGGAGGCGATCAGTACGCACGGAACGATTAGATTGAAAAAATAATAGAGCGTTTTCCGTCGGATCACTACTGCGAACGTGATGTCTATATACGGCTCCGGACAACAGTTGTAGTATATCTCATTACGTTTTCCAGGTACTCCTGCACAAAAAAATAGATGCATAAGCTGGAAAATACTTTACTGGAATTTTCAACTAGTCTTCACCTAGTGGTGGAAATTCGACTTTGATAAATTAATAAATAACACCCAACAGTCACACAGATAGTCCTGACACATACTTAGATACGAGTCTTGTGTCGTGGGTATCAAGAACTACGAGAGACTTTCGGTCTCGCAACACCCAGACTCGAAACAAATATCTGTGGGCCACACAAACATTTATTTCGGTGCGGGAATCGAATTCGCGGCCCCTCGCTTCACTGCGCCACGGAGGCTGTCAAACGAATTGCTCTCAATTATTTTATTGATAACACAAATATACACTGTCGCTCGGCCATGATGTTTTTTTAACTTTCTCGCTAGCGACTACGTAAAATAATTTGTATAAAATACTTAAATTCCCCACGTAACCTCTAGAGGCGTTCGGATGTTTTTCATACAAATATTTATGGACGCGCTAGCGAAAAATGTTAAAAAAACTCATGGTTGGCCTACTGCTTGTCAATAGCGATTAAATAAGTAATAATAAATAAATACACCCAACATTCACATACATAGTAGCATTTCTTAGTCAGCAGGGTTACCACGACTTCTTATAGCAAGCAGTATTATTATAATCGTTCTTCGTTTGTTTTGTATGGGAATCGGTACAAGTAAAATAATACTGCTATAAAAGGAGATGGTAACCCCCCAGACGATTTTTAAATGATTACCTATTAATTCCCACTCGCCATTCGTGACAAAACTGCTTATGTCTCCTCCCGATTCGTCTTGTAGTTGCAGGTCTAGCTGCAAACGATTGTTCGCTTAATAAAATTATCCGTAAACTAACAACTGTATAAAGTAGAATGTAAATCACCTCCTTGGTCTAGTGGCAGCAATATGGGCTGCGGACAGGGAGGTCCTCGGTTTAATTCCCAGGTCGGGCAAAGCGAATTGTCTAATTTAATTTACACGGGACTGGATCCCCCAGAAGTTGATGTCAGGCAGGCAGCCGGTCGTACAAACTAATCCAAATCCTTTTTGCAACTTGCTTGAAAAATTGTATTGCGCTGACCCCACATTAAGGATAGGGGCAGGTAGAAAGATAAAGTATTATGTAAGTACTTGGTAACCGTCGTAGGTCCAGCTGCCGAACTTCATCTCGCACCGCTGGTCGTCGAAGGGAAACCAAGTGATATCGATCTTGCATGTACTCTTGAAGATGCCGGGAGGTACATATAGGCACGAGCCGTTGTTCCGCACCACCACGTTCGTTGGGTACGTGCTGTCGAATCCTTCGTCGGCGCTAACAACGAACCGTAGTGAATGAATATTTAATGGACGTCTCAGCATTGATTCCAAGCTCAGTGGAGAATCACAGTGTTCTGCAGCCCGAGCAGGATAATTTTTGACAATCGTAAATATATTCGAGCTCGATGCGCGTCTAATTTCTATGAAATATTTACCAACTGTCATCAGTGTGCAGCGAGCTCGAATACATTTACGATTGTCATACATTTTCATGTTCGGGCCGTTGGTCACCGCGGAATTACTGTTTTGAATGTATTTCGAAGTGCCGCTTGCTTGTGTCACCGCCTTGGTGTAGTGACAACATACATATATGGTCTTTGAACCAAAGGTCTAAAGCGCGGAACCAGCTTGGGATTTAGCCAGGATTGGATTCCCTATAGGAAGTTATCATCAGGCAGGCAGCCGGTCGTAAAAACTAAAAGTCACATTCATTATGCAACGTAACTTCTTGAAAAATTGTGTTCCGTCAACCCTCATTGAAGTGGTATAAGGGCAGTTGGAAACAAATTGTCGGTTGCTTGTGTCCATGGTAATCTGCCACCACTGCCACTGCGGTCGTCCGCTGAGCTCAGAATCGCATAGTACTAAAATTTTTATACCTGTTGTACATAAGGACGTCTGGTTTCCATATCCTGTGAGGTGGTACCCTTAAATCTTTAACCCCGCCGAAATCTGATATGTTCCACCTTAAGTTCATGTCATTCCATTCCTGTATCATGCAAGGATAAATAAAATTGTGATCAGTAACGGTAATATGATAAGTCTACATACAAATATGGATTATTTGATTGCTATTATAGGCAAAATGAAAATAATCTAATGTCTTCAAATAATTGAACAGAAAATGACTACGACTTTACGTCCAGCAATTACTGTAGGAAAGATGTACATGGAAAATAAAAATACAAGTTTGGTAGGTAGCCACGGGTGGCACGGCCTCCGGGGCCCATACGCTTATGTAACATATATATGTGTCGCCTCCGACGGGTTAAAATAAGACCAGTTAAAGGTAAACTAAACTAAGATAAAAGGATCCTCTCCGAGTTATAAACCCGAATATATTTAAACGTGAATTATGCATATAAGTATGATAATACTTACAAGTTTCAGCCAGATGTTAGTTATAAGAAGTTGGTTCTTTTCGTCCTGTAAAATATGAAAAAAAAGCATAGAATAGGTTAAGAATATAATAAAAGTTAGTTAAATAATAATTTAATTACTTGAACTTCTTCGATAAATGCATTGTAATAAGAGTCATTATATTAATTAGTTACAGTTTTGTTGTTTTCAAGGTATTTTACGTTTTACTTACGTGTAGGACGTCATTACTCAATATATCATTCATCATTTACTCTATAAAGTATTAACGATTACAGCTCTCATTTCGGAGCGTACTTTTTTCATCGATTTCTCCCCCATATCGTGTGCAATACAAACCAATTAAAAAAAATACTATGTATCATAGTATCAAGTCACGTTTTTGTTACGTATACAGCATGTTATAAAACGGTAGTATCAATAAGTGTAATAATAATGAGTGTTCTAGTTCTGTAGTTCGCCTTATCATCTGGGGATACAGGCGTGTATGTTTCTAGAAAAAACATAAGCAGGAGACATCGCCTTAAGTCCGTTCGATAAACAGCCTCAAAGTACATACGCACCACGTCAATGATCTGCATGAGCGTGAGGCCGAAGGAGAGCTGCAGCGGGTCGCTCTCGTTGACCACGGGCCTCTCCAGCACGTTGTAATGGTCCAGCAGGTGGTGCAGCAGCCGCTTCTCGTGGTAGCCCCCGCGTACTTCTGTACCACATACATACATTATACTAGAGTCCGACCCGTGATATAAAGGCTTAAGGCTTTCAAAACGTCGGAACTAATGATCACAAGTTTAAAAACTTGAAAACCGACTTCGAAATTTGTCCGATCTTAACATTGGGACTACCAAAGAAGATCACTCTTGGAGTGTTGGTGAGCTTTATCGAACACAAAAAAAAAATTAATCGGTTTACATTTGCATTTGGCAAATATCGCGTAACATGCATAAAAATACAGATTATGAATTCGGTGGAAAAAAAATTCGCGATAGAATCCGTAAAACTAGTTTTATTTGTAACATTCGGGTAAACGTTAGATATTGGTAAAGCAATATTATTTAGTATTATAATTTATTACTATTAATTTATTATTATTTATTAGTCCCTGGATGCAGGCCGCTTCCAACAGGTCGATCTGGAAATCTTTGGGGGAGGCCTTTGTTCAGAAGTGGACGTCCTATGGCTGATGATGATGATGATTATAATTTATTATAATTATTGTAATTGAAAATACGAAACATTTGATGTATGTAGTGTGCTATAGTTTTATTTATGAGCACTGTATGCAAGGAATGCGTTAACAGCATAGTCAAAGATAGTCAAAGAGAATACAGCCACCATAGTACCTAGTAAACAGCGTATATATAGTTTGTTAGCATTGATTTTCAATTAAATAAAAACTATTTTGGTTGGGATCTATTTAGAATGCGGAGGGCAGATAGCGAACCTATTACTCGGTCGGACACAAAGTACGCATTAAAATTCTCATTTTATTGATTTTGTTCAAGCGTTTATTTCAAGTGTGTGCTAATTGTTTTTCAATTGAAGTATATTTTGTACTTTCAATTTTGTTTTTTGTTTTTTTTTAGAAGGAACCAAAAATTCACATAAGTAATATAACTGTACTGTATATATTTTGTTATATTTTCGATAACAGAATTACTTATCAACAACTTAATTTTACGTTTACTTACATTAATCATTAATAGTTCTAAATTATATAAATATCACATAGTTGAATTTTTTTTAAAAATGATTAAATGCACAAAAGGTTATAAAGCTCTGGGTCATGATTATTCGATTATTGATATGTATGATATTATGCAAGAAACTGATTTATCTCGGGCGATGCTTTTTTTTATTATATTTTTTTTTGTCATGAAAAGATTCACAAAAGCTAAAAGAGTTTGATGATATAAATTAATGTGTCGGACTCACCCCTCGGCCACAGCAGGCCCAGTAGCAGCAGCAGGCCTGCGGGCGCCGCCAACAGCGAGCGGCGCGCCCGCCCGCCCATGTCAGCGCCGCGACGCCACCGCGCCGCGCGCCGCCGCCGCCGCGAGCCCGCCGCGCCGCGCCATCACTCGCCCCCACCCGCACCCCACCGACCCCCGCCTCTCTACGCCGCACTCTCCTCTCTCTATAAGGATCTATCGAACACGTACGGTTTACAATTCAATATTTTTTTGGTTTTCATATATCGAACTGTGTTCACGACCGGTCGCCGACGGCCGCGCGTGCCGTCCGGCTCTCGAGCATCGCCGACCGCGCCGTGCTTGGATGCGACGTGATCACGGCGTGTTTTTGAGCATTGTTGTTCAGCGGAGTGCGGCCGACCGTGGGGCAGCGGAGCCGCCGGTGTGCGGACTGGCTGAAGAGCCGCGGGCGCGCAGCCGCGTCGCGTCGCTGCCGTCGTCGCTGCCGTCGCCGCTGCCGGCCGCACCGCACCGCCGACACCCATTCAAGCGCTGCATTGCGCGCCGCTATTGTGCGCTGCTCTCACCGACCTTGTCTAATGTCTCCTTCAGAACTCGCCACGAGGTCCTCGATCCGAGCTATCGTCGTCTCATAGAGCCCCTCGACATCGTTGATTTTCACTATTATTTATGTATTTTATTACTTATGTATTTTAGTATTCTGTAGAAATCAAATTTAAACGCACCCTATTCCTATATGTTGACTCTATCGCCATGTTGTTGTAGATTTTAATATTATATTCATTTTATTTGATTACGCAATGTGCTATTTGATGAATATTTAAAAAAAAGCTCCACTTCTGTGTTATTTAGCATGTAATTGTTGAAACACTCCATTAAATTGACGATTCATTTAATTTATACACAAAACTGGGAATGCAGTAAGTTATATTAAGGTTCACAATAAATAAAATTTGTTATGATGTTATAAAAAGCTACAATATTATACTTAAATGGATTGTCAGAAATAGATGCGTGTCACATTACCGCAGTTAAAAGAACATTTATATAATACGTGACTCTAGTGTAATATTTATAAATTGGAGTGTTGTGGTCGTGTCATGGTATCGTGGTGTCTCGGTGACGCGGTGTCGTAGTGTCGTAGTGTTGTAGTGTCGGAGTGTCGGAGTGTCGGCGGCTGCGGGGATGCGGCGCGGCGCACGTACCGGCCGCGGCGGTACAGGCGCGGGGATGCTGCGCTGTATGCGATCAATGAGGTCGCTCTCCTCCCTGGTACCTTGCCCCGCTACCCTTCGCCCCCGCACTCTGCTTCACCCTCGCCCTCTTCAACCGATCCTATTACTATGAAACTTTGGATTCGAAAATTAACTTTCAGACAGTTGACCCTTTCGATGTTCAAAAATTCTAGCACCATAGTGTTCGACAGGACCGTTTTGTATTTTTTTATTATTAAACTCGCATACAAATTATAAATTATTATATTTTGATTACCTAATATTGAATACGCCTTAGGCCAGTGTGGTAAACTAAATACTTATTTGTAGAGAACACCCATACCCAGTAATGGAACAACTATACAATACTGCAGGGCTAATATTAGATTATATTATTACTGTGAAAGTTGGTAGGTTGTTTGGCACGCCGCTGCTCTGTGAAATGTTTAGGTGTTAGTCTAGACTCTAGATGATAATAAGTGGGGGTCATATCGGGTCAAGCTTCCCGGGACTTAACGTATATTGTATACATTGTTTATTTCGTAATGCCGCTTATCGCCACATTTATTTTATATTACGACCAATAAAAATCCCTACGAAACAAAACACCTGTGGCCAATGCCTACAACGAAACTTTATACATAAAGTAAATTGGCTTTCGTAATCACGAACAAAGAAGAGTGATGCTTTTGGAAGTACCACGTTGTGTAAACTTGTTTCCAATGGGGATTTTTCTTCTATGAGGAAAACACTCAAAATATATTTCCATTTTTTGAGACTGAGAGATTTCTGAGAAATAATTATTTTATAAATGTTTACTTATTATTATTATTTTTGGAGATATATCGCCGAATGTTCATACACTTAAGGTGGCCTTATGTCGTTTAAGGCCGCCTTATCTGTCAAAATTGTACAGCGAAAATCAACGTCAGAAGCCGTTAAAGTTGAGTAGCTTTTGACCATTCGGGTGTTAGCCCTGGGGGGTTACCACCACCTCTTATAGCAGTATTATTATCATCTTACTTGTACCGATTCCCATTCAAAGCAAACGAAGAACGACTATAATAATACTGCTATAAGAGTAAGCATAAACCACTGAAACCGATCACAATTCAGCAATAAACTAAAATAAGAATGTAAAAATTATAGATAAAGGTCATAAGTATATAACTATAATTATAACCTATTACTTAACTACAGAATAATATATAAACGTTATCGGTTTGGTACACACAGCTTGGCGAGCTAACGCGCGGTAGATTCGACGAGGCATGCCTGTGCCTAATGTTACGGAGGCAGATAATGAAGGGTGTTTGCTCATTACCACAACACCACGCCCCGCGTCGACAACCTAAACGTAATTTATATACTTTGAATTTAATTCAAGATGAGAATAACGCCTATCGATAGTTTACATTACGAATGTCGCATGGAACATAGTATCCACGAAAATGTAGTAGATAAATTAATGAAATTGAATTGAGTGGTAGAGCAACGGTGCAGTAACGTCTAAAGTATGAATGGGCGGGCTCGACTGGTTTGATACCACTGTTTCACAGAAAACCTTCGCAAAATGGCAGTTTGATGTTGCGTTTTGCTCGGTGAGTGAGATTTCTGGTGGCCCAATTGACCCTCCCCTTCCTAAACCCTATTCCCATTCATTAAATTAAGGTTGGCAATGCGCGCATGGTTCTTCTGGTATAAATAATCACAAGTTTAAAAACTTAACAGACCGACTTCAAATCCGATCATGATCAAATTTATATGGGACCACCCTTGAAAGAAGCTCTATCGAACACAAAAAGAATTTTGAAGATCGGTCGACATTCGGCAGAGATATCGCGTAACATACATAAAAAAAATACAGACGAATTGAGGACCTTCTCCTTTTTGGAAGTTGGTCGATAAAATAGCTGACTAAGGGCGATGGAGATCACTTACCATTAGGTGACCCGCTGCCAGTCTCTCCTACAAAATAAATTAAATCAACTAATGCAATAATCAAATGACGCTGTATTACCATAAGTTCATAAAAAAATAAAAGTGCTTAGTGCCATATTACATATTTATTTATAAAAAAAAACAACCATAAGCAGGCTGACAGATAAAGTACATACATATACCTATCCTTAGAATATAACTACCCACCTAAACATATGTACATTACTTAAATGTCAAATGAAATAAGTATAATTAATTTGGTAGAATGAAATTTGTTTTTGTTTCTCGTGGATGCAGTGGATGAAAATACCATCAAATTTATATTGATGCAGAGTAAAGCCACAAACTGAGGCAAAATTATGCTACAGGCGAAGATCCCGAGGCGTTTTGTACTAGGAACACACTTTAGAAGTTTTTACTTTTTACGTTATGAAAATTTGCCCCGGGAACGGCTCGTACTTTGTTGTTTTTTTATACATAATATAATTCGCTTAAAAATTCATTTCATTAAATCTTCAGCAATTTTCGAAATAGTGAATTCATTTGTGCTAAAAAATTTAATGAAAGATTGTCAGAACATATATGTACTACATACATACACTCGGAAAAGTATTTTCTAAGTTCGGTTGCTGTTAGTTCTAGCTGCCCTTATTTTATAACCAAGTTGTTATCTGCATTTAGTCTATGCAGATTGCGGAAACCAATGGATTCCATGATCTGCGGCCTGAGCAGGAAAATTTCTGACAACCGTAAATGTATTCGAACTCGATGCGCGTCTATGAACTTTGTATGAAATATTAACCAAACGTCATCAGTGCGCAGCAAACTCGAATATATTTACATTTACATTAGTTTTTCGTGCTTGTGCATTAGTCTAGACTCTAGATGATAATAAGTGGGGGTCATATCGGGTCAAGCTTCCCGGGACTTAACGTATATTGTATACATTGTTTATTTCGTAATGCCGCTTATCGCCACATTTATTTTATATTACGACCAATAAAAATCCCTACGAAACAAAACACCTGTGGCCAATGCCTACAACGAAACTTTATACATAAAGTAAATTGGCTTTCGTAATCACGAACAAAGAAGAGTGATGCTTTTGGAAGTACCACGTTGTGTAAACTTGTTTCCAATGGGGATTTTTCTTCTATGAGGAAAACACTCAAAATATATTTCCATTTTTTGAGACTGAGAGATTTCTGAGAAATAATTATTTTATAAATGTTTACTTATTATTATTATTTTTGGAGATATATCGCCGAATGTTCATACACTTAAGGTGGCCTTATGTCGTTTAAGGCCGCCTTATCTGTCAAAATTGTACAGCGAAAATCAACGTCAGAAGCCGTTAAAGTTGAGTAGCTTTTGACCATTCGGGTGTTAGCCCTGGGGGGTTACCACCACCTCTTATAGCAGTATTATTATCATCTTACTTGTACCGATTCCCATTCAAAGCAAACGAAGAACGACTATAATAATACTGCTATAAGAGTAAGCATAAACCACTGAAACCGATCACAATTCAGCAATAAACTAAAATAAGAATGTAAAAATTATAGATAAAGGTCATAAGTATATAACTATAATTATAACCTATTACTTAACTACAGAATAATATATAAACGTTATCGGTTTGGTACACACAGCTTGGCGAGCTAACGCGCGGTAGATTCGACGAGGCATGCCTGTGCCTAATGTTACGGAGGCAGATAATGAAGGGTGTTTGCTCATTACCACAACACCACGCCCCGCGTCGACAACCTAAACGTAATTTATATACTTTGAATTTAATTCAAGATGAGAATAACGCCTATCGATAGTTTACATTACGAATGTCGCATGGAACATAGTATCCACGAAAATGTAGTAGATAAATTAATGAAATTGAATTGAGTGGTAGAGCAACGGTGCAGTAACGTCTAAAGTATGAATGGGCGGGCTCGACTGGTTTGATACCACTGTTTCACAGAAAACCTTCGCAAAATGGCAGTTTGATGTTGCGTTTTGCTCGGTGAGTGAGATTTCTGGTGGCCCAATTGACCCTCCCCTTCCTAAACCCTATTCCCATTCATTAAATTAAGGTTGGCAATGCGCGCATGGTTCTTCTGGTATAAATAATCACAAGTTTAAAAACTTAACAGACCGACTTCAAATCCGATCATGATCAAATTTATATGGGACCACCCTTGAAAGAAGCTCTATCGAACACAAAAAGAATTTTGAAGATCGGTCGACATTCGGCAGAGATATCGCGTAACATACATAAAAAAAATACAGACGAATTGAGGACCTTCTCCTTTTTGGAAGTTGGTCGATAAAATAGCTGACTAAGGGCGATGGAGATCACTTACCATTAGGTGACCCGCTGCCAGTCTCTCCTACAAAATAAATTAAATCAACTAATGCAATAATCAAATGACGCTGTATTACCATAAGTTCATAAAAAAATAAAAGTGCTTAGTGCCATATTACATATTTATTTATAAAAAAAAACAACCATAAGCAGGCTGACAGATAAAGTACATACATATACCTATCCTTAGAATATAACTACCCACCTAAACATATGTACATTACTTAAATGTCAAATGAAATAAGTATAATTAATTTGGTAGAATGAAATTTGTTTTTGTTTCTCGTGGATGCAGTGGATGAAAATACCATCAAATTTATATTGATGCAGAGTAAAGCCACAAACTGAGGCAAAATTATGCTACAGGCGAAGATCCCGAGGCGTTTTGTACTAGGAACACACTTTAGAAGTTTTTACTTTTTACGTTATGAAAATTTGCCCCGGGAACGGCTCGTACTTTGTTGTTTTTTTATACATAATATAATTCGCTTAAAAATTCATTTCATTAAATCTTCAGCAATTTTCGAAATAGTGAATTCATTTGTGCTAAAAAATTTAATGAAAGATTGTCAGAACATATATGTACTACATACATACACTCGGAAAAGTATTTTCTAAGTTCGGTTGCTGTTAGTTCTAGCTGCCCTTATTTTATAACCAAGTTGTTATCTGCATTTAGTCTATGCAGATTGCGGAAACCAATGGATTCCATGATCTGCGGCCTGAGCAGGAAAATTTCTGACAACCGTAAATGTATTCGAACTCGATGCGCGTCTATGAACTTTGTATGAAATATTAACCAAACGTCATCAGTGCGCAGCAAACTCGAATATATTTACATTTACATTAGTTTTTCGTGCTTGGGCTGATCACTGCGGACTTAAAAAATATTGTGAAGTATACAATATTACGTTTACATACGACGCCAGACAGCTTAAATGAGAACTATCTAAACATATCAGCTATGTATCTGAAAATATCACTTACACCTATCCCAATTCAAATCTTATTAGAGAAACATGCTTTTCCCTAACTGGAATTCGAACACAAGATCCCCGGTTCATAGCCCGTCTAGCGTATATAGCCACTATAGAAGGTGCCTTTGAACCTACTATAATTATTTTTTATTGCACAATATTTTTTAAATACACCCAAACGAAATTAAATGAACGTAGTGACATAAAACTAAATGATTAAACGGTACTCATATGCTTCAAGTTGTTAATAATTAATAATGTTAGAATAGGAAATGCCATTTGATCGAAGAAGGCAATCAATTATACTGTAGTGGAGTAATGGAACAATACTAACCTCAGAGTTCACGATCCAGTTCTAATCTTTATTAGGCGTCGAATATATTTGGTAAAGGCAAGTGTGTTCAGGAACGGGAAGTTTGCGAAACTAAGAGAAAGCGCCCAAGAACTAGGTACTGTTGAATGGCGCAGTAAGAACAAAAGCGGTTCGTTTACTAGAAACTGTGCGAATATTGTATGCTCCATACCTCAATGAAATGTCAAATGTAAAGGTTAAAAGTTACCAACGCATTGACGTAATCACGGCAGCTTGAGTTATCTTTTTTGGTGCATTAGTACGAACGGTATTTAAGTCATGTGTCAGTATACCACATCCTTCTACTCTCATACCAAGTTGATTAATTGTGTGATGAATTGTAAATGGAATTCGTGGTAATTTTATCATTTTTACAACAACAACAAAATTTTGATCAACATATGTATTTTATAAGAAATGTAGACTGTCTCGGTGGCGTAGTGGTACTGCGTGCGCGGTACGATTACAGTACAGAGGTTTTGGGTTCGATCCCCGGGTCAGGCTAAGTGATATTGGGTTTTTCTATTTAGTATCAGCCTGATATCTGGAATTTGTGCCCCAAATAGCGAGGCTCGCCCCCTATCATATCTGGGACGGAAATCCGCTCAGCGTAATGGGTGTGTTAATTCACTAGATCACGTCTGCCGACCTCTTCGGGGATTCAAGCATGAGCTTACGTAAATATATTTAACAACATAAATATGTGTTCTTTAACCTTATGTAAATTATATACGTGGTAGTTTAATCCAGCGCATAGTTTTCCAACGAGAGCCAACTATGCACAGCCAGTCCTTTTACAAGGTCGATACTGCATCAACTGGAACTTGACTGAACGGACGGAATGCGGACTTTTATGTGCAGACATTTGGGCCGTTAATGTAGCCATTAATTTGTTTTATACAGTTAAAGAGCAAAAGAGGAAAAGTAATGTTCTCAAAATAACATCCAAAGTTAAGGTAAAACGTAGTCATACTGTGGAGGATGTTCAAGACCGGCCAAAGTGTTATAAGTTAGTTCATAAGTGGTAGAGCCACAAATTTTTTAGATGATGAAATATATTCTCCTTAATTGTTAAATTAAAGTTCTTCCTGGTACCTCCGCTTCCCTCTTACTTTTAAACTAAAGAGAGAAATCTAAAAAGTATGACGATGGATAGGATTTTATTAACTTTTGTAGCTTGCCTTATTTGAAACGTGAACTTTGGTCACTCCCTGAAAAGGTTCACTATACGTAGACATGCACCTTGATGTTTTTTATTCACAATCATCACAATTAATATGAATATTAAATCGGACGGTTTGGTGAACAGCGAAAAAAAAATTTTTTAATTGAAAAACAGCCACGGCTCTACGCATTTCAATACCTATGTAAAGATCCGTTTAGATGGCAAGTGTAATAATAACTTTTGATGTGGTGGCGTTTTTCATTTTGGGAAAAGATTCGTATAAACGATAGTCTGTTATATTTTTGACTAGATGTCCTTCTACGTCCATGTCGTGTCATATCATAAATTCTCTTTGTGGTATTAATTATTTAAAACGAATGATAGTAATATGTTAACAGTTAGCACTATATTTTCAAGGATTGTTTTACCATGATTATTAAGTAATTAATAACCATCATGCTGATAAAGCGTTCTGATGTAAACTATATTTAAAAATACCTTTATGCTATTTGTTATATGTTTTAGGCAAAGACTTCTATGTATACTACTAGACTAGCTGTTCGGTACATAAAATGTGCGCACTAAGTCTCTGTTAATCGACCTCAACTCACTATAGAAAACTGCTCTTTTCCTTAGCCGTGAAACGTCAAACACTCGCCGTCATGTGCCAAAACTTTACTTCGAAACAGTTTGTCTAGTAAATACATAGAAGTCTTTGGCTTTAGGTTGCGATATGATTGGAATTTCAATGTACATTATGTTCGCTACCTATAATGCAAGTTATTCTAGGTGTGACATTTTTATGTAGATCTAGAAATGTAGTATAACGTACGTCATGGTTTCGCGTGACCACTAGGCTAGCTGCAAATTGCACATTACACGCCGCGTTCAACCCACAACGAACCATTAGTATAGTCCCGCAGATTACTTCATAGCATAACCGAGCACCGACTATTATACTTTTTGTACCACCAAAATATGATCCAAACAACGTTGGCAGTTGGCACGAATATCGACTAACTAACTGTAACTTGTGGGGTAAGTATTATTTTAGTGTAGCGAATTGTCGACGCAATATCTTTATTAAGATATCAATTTGATTAAACTTGCCAAATGTTCCAAAGTAAATATTATGAAATACTATTGGCGATCATAACAGCAAAGATTTCATGCAATTCAATAGGTAGTTAGAATTGTTGTTGACAGCTGTGCAATTTGTTTCCACAGATAGATCGCACTTTAACCAATTTAATTGTCACGGAAAGATTTCACTTTTTTGCATAATTTTTCAAGAGCTACGTGTGTGAAGTGCCACAATATCCGCGCTGGATTACTTTTTAATGACTACAACCGATTTAACAAGTTACGAGCGATGTACGAAAAACGTGGCAAAATTAATTAAATCCATGTTCATATATAATATGAAAATATTAATCAAGAAACACGACGAGAAATGATTGTAATGCTAATGTGGCAAATGAGAGCTTTCACGAGAGATTTTAAATCAATATTTTGTATGAATCTGACAAATTCGCAAATGTTGGTGATAGCAATAAAACGAATAAAAGTAGAAAATATTTAGTTTAAATCCATCTATATAGTTTCTCTTACAATAGATGCATATTATAAGTGTTTGTACAACTCAGTGTTACACAGGCGAGAATATTACAGACAACGGCTATTTTCACCACATACGATTGTTATACGCAAGCATGACGTGGTCTCGTAAATGACAGTTTTCTGATGCTCAAGTAGGAATAAATTTGATAATCGAAATCGTATCGAGCTCGTTGCTTACTGATGCCATTGGGTTAATCTTTCATACAAACATTTCCTGCTCGCGACAAACGTCAAAAAATCTCACAAACATACGTTCACGTTTGTGGGTCGATAATCTCTCATCGAAATGGGGCTTCAGTCGCGACTAATTTTTATTGCGTCAATATTTTTGACGTGTAATGACACGAAACAAAACATATAACAAATTCGCAAGACAGTAAATCGATTTCAAAACACAATTTTTGTAACTTTTTACAGCTACAGTTTATTACGTCTATTTTTAATGGGTGTTTCTAAATGTTACTGCGCGAGAAGCAGTAAAATTGCTTATATTTATATGAATACACTATTCACGAAATGTACCATCGTGACCTATCGGAGATATGTATCTTTCAATCAAACGCTTGTCTAGTTGGATGCTGTCCCATTGTCCATCAAAATAACTTTCCACTAGAAATTGATAATGCTTAGTGACTGACATATTATGAATGGACAGTGTATGGTATATATACCGTGTAACCACCTTACGAGTTAGGTAATTGTATTTACGTGTACATGTTTTTCTATTTTCATAATTCAAGAAACAAACTCTCATAAAAAAAGTATTTAAATATCTAAGTTATAATATTATACACAAAAATATTAGACAAATTTAACTTTTACCTATTTTACTTTCATGAGTTACCGAGGAGATTAAAGAAACATAATTAAGATTAAGAAAAGCATTTACATGCTAGGCAGTTTAGAAAATGAGTTTGAGGGCTTGGGTTTTATAAGAAGTTGGCGCATTAGCAACTACAAGTGTAACTTTGTTACCAACCGCTTCCAGACTACATTACTGAAATATTGTGTATGCGATAGAGAAAAGTTCATAATTTGTTTTTCGGGGTAATGTTGTGGAGTTTCAAGTATATATACTAGATATTTGAAGACATGATTAAATAAATTAGTTCAGTTGGACTTGACAAACATTCCACCTGTGGTATTCGACGGCACTATTATCCCTTTTTCCACTAGTGTGAAGGACCTGGGTTTACATATCGACACCACTTTGAGCTGGCGGACCCAGGTAACCTCTGTGTGCCAGAGGGTTACCGGTACTCTTCGCGCCTTTTATCGCCTGAAGAATTTTCTACCATCCAAGACCAGGATAATGCTTGTGCAATCCTTAATCTTCCCTCTTATTGATTATGGTGATGTGTGTTATTTTGACCTGAATGCAGACCTGCTCAATAAACTCGACCGTCTTCTTAACAACTGCATTCGATTCATCTTCAACCTTCGTAAGTATGACCATGTGTCATCTCATCGCCTACAATTGAAATGGTTACCCATTCGCCAGCGTCGCTCCTTGCGCGCACTTACCACTCTGTATTCGTTCCTTACATCTCCCACTACACCTTCTTACTTTTCCTCACAATTTCAATACCTTGGTGGTAACCATGATAGGAACCTTCGCTCGTCAAGCAATCTTCTCCTCAAGTGTCCCCCTCATACTTCAGGCTTTACTCATTCTTCTTTCGCTATACAAGCGATCCTCCTCTGGAACTCGCTCCCTCCTGAGATTAGATCGTGCACAACTCGCCTAGCTTTCAAAACCAGGGTCCGTCACATATTGTTTGATGGAGTTGCGGAGTCATTACGTTAGTGTATTGCGTTGGCATTTTAATGTGTGTGTGCGTGTGTTTTTTTTATATGTATATACTTAGATTGATATATTTATGTAGTATTATATGTATTTATAATATTTTATTTCTATATATTCTATATAATACTTATTTACAATAATATATATATTATTATATTCAAATCGCCTCATTCTCCTTCTTTATTTTTTACACCTGCCTTAATTTTTCTCTGCACCACCCAAAGGTTGACTGGTAGAGAATGCCTTAGGCATTAAGTCCACCTGTACATAGTTTATGTATAAAGTGTTTAAAATAAAAAAATTAAAAAAAAAATTATCAAGTTAACGTTTTATTTTTTCCAATAATTTAGCCTTTAAGCTGCCAAAGAGCAAAAATGAATGTTCACGAATTCTACGCAGTATATTGTATTCCTTAAAGTTTTTTGGACTATAAGTATACAAATCAAGTTTTTAGACTAAGGCTGAGATATAAAGAGCGAACTTCAACTAAGTTTAAGTCAAGGAAACGAACTCAGCGATGATTTGGAATTGTTAAATCGAACTTTGACTTAGTTACTAAAAATAAACTGACAAACAGACTAAGCAAAGATTTTCTTGTAAAATACGATTCGGACTAAGTCAAAGTTTGATTTATAAATCCAAATCCTCGTTGAGTTCGTTTCTTTGACTCAGACTTAGTCGAAGTTCGCTCTATGATCTCAGCCTAAACATTAATGCGAGACTCCTTGTCAGCGTGTGTGAAAGACAGTTGGTGCGATTTTCATTTACCTGAAATGAGAAAAACGCACCAGTCGAGCTATTCGTTCCTCATTTAGGAGACACGCTAAGCGTACTCCGAATATTAGAGGTAGAACCTCCGCGCAAAGCTGCAAGTGATTGAAAACTCAATAACTTTGGATGAAAAATTTATCCCTAGAGTTAGAATTATGCTTGGGTGATAGATGATACGCGAAGCGTTGGTAAAGAATCATATTTTGACAGCCTTCGTAGCGCTGAGGGCGAATAGCCGGCTGTGAGGCTGAGGCCGCGGGTTCAATCCCTGCAACAAGACAAATGTTTGTGTTGGGAGACCGAAAGTCTCACGTAGTTCCCGATATCCACGACACAAGACTCGATCTAAGTGTGGGTCAGGACTATGTATGCGACGGGTATTATTTATTTATTTATTTATGTTATAACAGAGACAGGCAAACGAGTAGATTTGTCATCTGATGGCAAATTATATGCACCCACAGACACCGGCAATACCAAAAGATTCATGGGTGCGTTGCCAACTTTAAAGGAAGATAATAGGGATTGGGAAGGGGAGTGCGGGTGGGGTCCGTAGGATATCCCACTCACCCAATGAAACGCAGCAATGAGGTACCATTTTAGGCCGGTTTTCTGTGAGGCAATGGTATCCAACAGGTCGAGCCATTTGAGCAGTGTGCTGTGGACATAATAAATTCCCTACAGCGTGGCTCTACCAATCAAAAATATCAAGTAGACACGAGATAAGGGATAAAAAGGATGCTTGGAGGAATCTATCTCGAAGTTCTATAAACTATATATAGATAAATATATAAGCTGACGCCTGTATCACCGAAACGTTAGGTAGAAGTGAACTAGCGAACTAGAACACCCACATTTTGCCGAGCTCATTTCTATATCAGATGGGATAGGGGGCGTGCCTATCTCCATATCGGTCACAATTTCTAGATTCTGGACTTATATTGAGAAATAAACTCAACATAATTTGCCCTTGGGGATTACACTCGGGAATCGAACCCAACACCTCAGAACGGTAGTCGTACAGCTCATTTTTATATGCAAGATACAACCAAGTAACAGAACTCGTTTACTTACTGCTAATAGTAATTAAGTTAATCAGTCAGTGAGTTATTAACGTAGAGTTGGATCTAATTGGCAAACACCGTTAGGTGGCAAATCGATGTTATTTAGTTGTAAAAGTTGATCCATTGCTGTAGTTAGGTGGGTGTCATTATTTCGTCTGCAGTCTATTGACTATAAAATTAATTAATTCAAGGCTAGACTCCTCTCGGAATATTTTGTTTGATGACATGTTAACAAGGTAGAAACGAACACTTTATTACAATTTGTATTTTCTTAAAGTATGCTACTCTGTATAATATTGGTCGCCTCCTTGGTCTAGTGGCAGCATATATGGGCTGTGAAACGGAAGGTCCTGGGTTCGATTCCCAGGTCGGGCAAAGCCTTTTATTACTACGCACCTCGCAGCACCATTTATTACTACGCCACCGAAGAATTATTTTAATAAAAGGTGAGTCTTTCGGGTCTCGTCAGATGTCGTGGATATGGAGCGATGCTCTATCATGACAGTTACCGTTTATAGTGCACTCTATCTTAAGTTTGACAAATAAACTCTATTGCTAAGCTTGTTCTGTCAGCCCTACTTTACGTACAGATGTATGTGTATAAATAATTAAGCTAAGGTTTCTTATTTATAAAGCTCCAAGAGTCCGAAAATATGTATTTAAAAACTGGGCATGTTAAAGACAATAAATTAACGTTTTCTCTGCCGAAGAGTATTGCTTGTTTTATAACATGCGTATGTACTGATTGCTTCATTTTTACTGAATTTTGCACTTAGTTTTGTTTTATATTTCAATAAGACTGCTATTGTATGATTGGCATGAAGAAAAGTGGCTTCAAACTCAGAGTTTGTGTACAAACAATATATAGACTATAGTCTATAAGGAGAGGATTGGTATTTTACTTTCACTATCTACCAATTCGTCAAACTGTGCGGCAATAAGCCATATTACTTCCTTATAGTTCACCTGTAACTTGTGTATTGTTAGCTAAGTGAAGACAGATATGTTTGACAGTTATTCACTATAGTTTAAGCACCTTGAAATTGCCTAATTGAATTAGAATTACTTATTGAATAGGCTTCGTGAAGGAAAGTGGGGTATAGTCTATTTAGTTGAGCTCGGGTTGCCGCGTAAGTGAAATACCAACGATAGACGACAGCTATTCGTAGCACTTGTTGACGTCGGAAAAGAGTGCAACGACGGATCTCCCTGAGAGGTGGCTTTCCTCGTAATGATGGCATAGAAATGTGAAACTTTCTTGTAGATTGAATGAGGCTGGGTGTCAAGTGTGATTATAGACAACGTTTGCGGCAGAGCGGTGCGGCGCGGCGGCTGTGGCGCGGTGAGAGCGCGACTTGGCGGGCCGGCGGGCTGGCGCGGCGGCCCGGTTGTGACCGGTCGGCCCCACCGCTGGCGCGGGCGCCGGCCGCACATGCCGCTCTGCGCCGCCGACGTCGCGACGCTCGTTCGCGTTGCGCCCGTGTGCGCTCCAACATCGCCGCACTACTCCGTGACACTCGCAATTTTATACAAAATACCGCGGAACCCACGCACTCAACTGACATGTTTTGAGCGTAGATAAGTGTGGGACATTGCACATACAGTGAATTCTTTATAAAATTACGTGACAGGAATTTACATTTTGTACGGTTCTCATCAATAACAGGTAAGAATACTAAAATTTATTTTATATTATCATAAGATTTGTTTAGTATTAGGTTGGAGGAGAGTATAATTAGGTCAAGATATGCTCTAGGCTCTTTTTGAACAGGGGGGTTTCCCGTGTTAGTAAACAGAGCGTCCGCGAAGTGATGCGGGTAGTACGCGGCCGCGCGAAGGGTGCGCGTGCAGTCAATCTGTGTTCCCGCATCCCGCTTCACTCGGAGGACGGAGGCACGTCCTGTGAGTGCGACGCGTCCTTGCGTCTCGACTCGACTGAACTGCGACTCACTGACACATTTCTTTTTCTACAAAATGTTGAATCACATAATTAGGTATATTAATTCAAAGAATAATCGGGTTTATTTTATCTAATTGTATGTTACTTTAATTGAACACATTTCCATTTCATAAGGTTTATTATTCAATTCGTTAAACGTTTGCCCAATACGTGTTTGACTCCAATAGCTATGCAAGTATGCTAAAAAATTTTGTAAATCGTGTCCGTTATTGTAGTTAAGTTTCTTGCCTATATCTATAATGTAACATAACACGAAACGGATTATAATTGTCACGAATCCAATCTAATTCCTTGTTTTAAGGATTTCTACAGTATTCATATCATGTTTTTCCACATTTTAACTCAGACCTTACTTAAATGAAATCATCGTTTATTATTCACTGATGATACCCAACAAAACTACCTATTTGTAAAATACAAGGCGTAGTAGAACTTCACAATGTAATATTATATTGAAAAGTGTTTGTTACATATCAAGTAGTTGGACGTACTCGAATATTCCACTGAAGTGAAAGCTTTGATCCACAATATTCTACACAAATGAGCTAGCTGTCTGGACTTGTAGTAAAATGTATGAGATAACCTTAAGAATCGTTGAGTGGCACTTAATATTGATTGGTTTATTTTTGCACGGCAAGAATGCGTTTGGTATGCGCTAAGGTTAGGCTTTTAGTACAATCACTTTGATATTGGATCTTGTTAAGCTCACGGAGTTTATTTATATTTTAGTGAAAAAGTTTATTCATATTGGTTCATAGCGTTCATAGCAGCAAAGTAACTCACAGAATAAAGTTGTCTAACGAAAAATCGACCCTTACATGTTATTATTTTGTTTTAGAATTATTTCTTGTTGTTAAGATTGTTATCTTCAAACGGAAATTCATATCAAAACATAAATGTATATGCAAAATATTATGTAAAATACCAGTATTTTACCACAAAGCCATCATTTTAATGGAGATTGGTCTGCGTGTCTGAGATAATTCGCTATATGTTATAAAACTGTTATAAAAGTCCTCTCGCCGAACTGGCTTTTTGATATTATTGGTTTTGAAATCGAACTCCATTGGTTGATTTGTTAAGCACGGACGCTCATAGGATGTTCACCTCTAGCGATGCGGTTCCACACCGCGGCAAATGTCTGATGTCATGCTACCGACAGACACCCACAGACTTGTGGACCACTTGATACTTCTAAGGATTTCATCAAAAATTAACACATCTCAAAGTTCTCATACTCACTGGTACAATATAGATAGTAATTAAAGAGATTAGTTTCACCACGTTCTTGAAGAAAGTTCGATAAGTATCATAAACCAGTTTTAACAGACGCACAACCTTACTATTACATTCGAAAGCCAATCAGAAAAGGTAATAAATAAAGCGTTTCTTTGCATCTGTTTTAAAATTGAATACGGTGTTACATTTACTATTTCTAATGTTGACGTAAAATATTTCATATATCGTTTCTAATTCTCTTTATTGTACACCCCGTCTTATATTTTATTATCATTCCTCTCCATACAATAGTTGCTTGGATGAGATCGCTCTTAGCGATAAGGCCACTTCTGGCACATGTATTACATTATATACTGTAAACTCTTTTCTGTGTGTATTGTGTATCTACAATAAAGTTTACTATCTATTTATATAACACGATAAAAAACGGATTCACCTGACTAACATATTTACGCGTGGTTTCATTCATCAGAGTAGCAGATGATAATTTTAATTATAATTTATTCTCCGCCTTCGCGGGCGATAAAGCGCTGCGGGGTTCCGACTTATTAAGTCTCTTGTTTCGGGTTTTAATATTAAAAATTCTGTATTACTTTTTAGCACCCACATATTTTGCAACGTTATACCTTTAAGCAAAGAATTGTGACCGTAGGTCGTAATCATTAATTAATGCCTTTAATTAATATATAAAAACATGTAAGTATATAAATATCAATGATTATACATATACATATAGTCGTCTTCTTGGTTTATTAGTAGCATGGCTTGGCTTGTGAACTCTTGTGTTCGATTCCTAGGTCGGGAAAAGCTATTTTTCTAATTTGTTTTCCCCCAGAGGACGGTCGACGTCAAAAACTAAGAAGCTAAATCTTTTCTGCAACATGCTTGAAAAAGTGTGTTGCGCCTACCTCACATAAGCGGAGTTAGAAAGGAACAAAACAAATATAGCAATGTTTGCTGCACCTATTTCTCTATTTATGTGACACTGAATTATTCTAATTATAAGTTTATGTGATGATACTGTACATTTACTTACTTTTTCTTGGTTCAAGCCCACTCGGGCTCATATGTAAATCATAACTTGGGTTTGAGTTTAGTTTGAATTTTGCGCTTGGTCATCTAAAAACTATCCAAACTGAAATGGTTATCTAAATCCATCACACGATGATATGGAAATAAGCTCAGTAAAACGAGGTTTCTCTAATTTAAACTCGGCAATCATATTGGTACTGATATATATAATACACCCAACACACACCTAGTCCTGACCCCACGCTAGCTAACCTGTATCGTGGGTGTCAGAGACTATGAGAGACTTTCGGTCCTACAACACCCAGACTTGAAACAAATATCCGTGGGCCATACAAACATTTGTCTCAATGCGGGAATCGAACCCGCGGCCTCACGCTTCACAGCCGGTTTCACTCGCCCGCTGCGCCACGGAGATTATCAACTTACTACTAAACATAGACTTTAACAGTCGCAACAGTTAATGTGACCTATATTTTATCGTACATTATACAACCATTAGAGTAAAATGTACGTAGAATCTGTAACTGCAGGCGATATCAAAGCAAGAATCAACGTAGAGCCGCCAGTTATTAAATTCCTTTTCGGCTATCAGAGATCGTGATGCGCGGTTATCATTTGTTACGCCTCTATGCCCGCTGTTTTTGGCGACACACATCCAGATAATGTCCAGAACACTCGCCTTTTGAGACGCTGCGGCTCAAAGACTAGATTTTATCATAGTTATTACAATTTCGTGTAAGATAGCACCAACAAGGGCGAGTACAATATAGGGTCTTGAAAGGCTCGGCGTATTGTACTTGTGAGTTGTGTTTATAACACAGCTTACCGCACCGCTATGTAAATGTCGCGTGCCAACGGAGTCACAGCTCCGAAAGCCGTATAAATTGCAAAATTATTTAGAAAACGCTGCCTTTACGTAACCACGGATATTTGTACGAATTTGTTGTTGTTTTGAAATGTCTGATTATTATATGTAAATGTTTTGTTTACATTACTGGTGAAATGTAACATTATAAAATAGAAAACACATTAAAATTATATTTATAGCAATATGTTATAAGTAGGAGACATTATATAAGAATAATTTAGAAAGAACAAATTGTATCCTATAATTCTAATACTGAATGTTTTTTTTTTTATTGTTTACTAGTTTTTGGATTTGGGTATTTATTAATTAATACTGACCGCTAAACCGATTTGGATTTTTGGCATGCCGCTAGATTAGGACATACATAATTTGATACATATAGCATAATACTCTGAGGAAAAACATCAGGTGGCAGGAACCGCGAGCAAAATCTAGTGCTGAAGTATAGTTACAGATTTTGCTTGATTTATAATATAGCGGGTTTGCCACCTATAACGACGATCGGAATAAATCACAGCGACATTTATTCCAGACATAACTCTTTGTGCCCTTTCACGGATAAAAGGATATCAACGTACGTAACACATTTCTGTTTTGCTTTTAATCAAATATTTGCAAGGGTTCCGTGACACCCATAACCTCGGTGCCAGCTTTGTGCTTAAAATGTAAACGAGTATAAGTTGCCATTTTTTAAAATTGTATCCTATGTACCTATCAATTACACCATTATGTTATATAAATAATTCTTCTTCTTCCACCGGCTCTCATTCCATTTCAGTGTGAGGTTAGCGAGATTTTTTTAAGGCTATTGCAGGAAGGATTAAACTTAGTTTTTACGACTGGCCTATTCCAAATCATGATTAAAACACGCGTTGTTTTCTTGGAATTCAGACCCTAGATCTTCTGATCCACAGTCAATATATGCTACCGTACACCACAGTCAAGAGACAATAGAGATATTCGTTCAAATATTTTTTAAATGGCTGGTACAAGACTGGAGATTTTTTTATTTCTTTTTAATTTCACAGCAGAGACTGGCAAGCGTGCAGATGGGTCACCTGGTGGTAAGTTATCTCCACCGCCCGTAGACACTCAAGACACAAAAATAATAATGAGTGCTTTGCCAACCTAGCGAGATGGAATAGGGATTTGGAAAGGGAGGGGGGAGTGTTGGCCCACTAGAAATCTCACTCAACGAACGAAACGTGACAGCGAGCTACCACTTTACGTCAGTTTTCTAGGACATTCGTGCTGTAGACATAATTGTCTACAGCGTGGCTTTACCATTCTTAAATATGGTATCATAAGAGTTTATCTAGTGGTTGTTCATGTTGTCTGTAGTAAAATGTTAAACATTTTTCTATCGAGGGTCGCGGCAGTACGAATCTATTACGTTGTGCAACTCAATATACGGCTTTGCAACGTATTTAACACGGGCCAGCAATAAATAAGGTTGGCAAAGAATTACGGCACACGCGGTCATAGGCACGCGCGGTTGCCGGTTACCTGCAACCTATTTCGTATCGTCGGCCTAATATGTTGTCAGTTACATTTACAGTGCTTCTTTGGTCTAGTTACAGTTTACACTGCGAACGGTTGGATTTGGTTCCAAGGCCTATTTTCCGAGATGTCAGTCTTAGCTCATGTTAAACCTTATTATGCATTGGTATTGTCCAAGCGATATATTCGTTTGAACGTTCGTAAATAAGCATTCGCATTTTTTTGCATAGACTTTTGCATCGACCGTGGAGAGGATGAAATGTTTGAATTTTTAAGAGGTATTGAGATTCTATTTATCTATTTATAGATAAGAAGATAACATGTTTCCCAACATTGACTTTAACTCAAGTGTTGAGAACTTTTGAGAACTAATTTCTATTAAGCAGCAGAAGTAAAGCTTGAATGTTTATAATAAAAAAAACGTTACCTATTATTATAGTATGTTATACACGTAGTTACCTACTCAAAAACCCTCATAAATGTAGCAAATGCCAGTATTGTGGATATATGCCAGTATATCAGTTAGTATTGTATGGATGCTTTTAGAGATCCAAGAAATATGAGGGGAAGAAATTCAATACATTCGATAGAGAAGAAATTTGAAAATTCAATGTTTTCGATACCAACTTTCAATGACTACTCTTATCAGACTTTGCTACTAATATCGTTTATTACACATTTAAGATTATAGGGCCTTACTTATAAAAACATTTTCGCTTATCTTTTTGCTAAGAATAGCCTCTTTTTTCCTTGCGTTACATTGTTTAAAATGAAAGGGATAACCTATGGTTAAAGATAAGCAGCGCTTAAATATTTTTATAAGTAAGGGGCATAATCTCCAACTGAGAATTATGCGTTGCAATCGTCTTCATCACTTATAAACTCTCCTACTCAAGTTGTTAATGGAACATCGATAAGTGTGCACACAGCGCAGTAGCTATCGAGTGCACCGTCCACGTTCCATTTAACGTTGCACGCTACTGCCTACAGCGGCTACAGCACGCCGCGGTTGCACAACCTGAGGATCCTCTAATTAGATGAACGGCCCCGATTGCCTACTGGTTACAAAGCGTTGCGTTATACATTTAATTATATTTTTGAAGCAGTTATCGTCTGGACACGCTAGTAAAAGTTATTGTAATTACATCACGTAACAGGTGTAACTTAGTCAAATAAATTGTTTAATTTTAGAGTTTGTGTTTGAAAATACATGCATCCCGTCCACTGCTGGACGTAGGCCTCCCCAAGTGATCCCGGTCTTGCGCAGCCCGCATCGTATCTGTGAGATACCGTTATGTCATTATTTTGACATAGTAAATACACACAATTTTGCATTGTAAAATGAAAGTAATGTCAAGTTCTATAATATTTCGAAAATTTAACTTAGTATTTTGTAAAAGATTTCTAAATCTTACTATGATTATTTAACTAATTACCTTTTTGAATGACAGTTACAAAGTTTAAATTAAAATATGTTCTCCGCGTATTATATTGTAATCATGATCTTAAATAGACAACAATCATAAGTACACGATACGCAATAAACATCGTAAGAGGTGATTAATCGGAACTTTCGATGTCGACACAGAGGGCCATTGCACGAATTTAAACTATCGAATATCTTGTGCAACAGAACAGCCCAAAAGCGGAGTTCATTCAGTCTTGTTATGAATCATTTCTAATGTTATGATTCCGTCTAATAGAAGCCAATTAAACGTTGCGCACGCGTCGATTCCTGCGTTAGTACCTACTTTAAATTAGATAGGCATCGTCCGAATGATTAAATGAACAACTATGCAAAGCGATAACAATGTTTGCACGTCTGATAAGTAAAGTGGTACAACTACCTGCATCACACAAATGCATAAGCGTGTTTGTTATTAAAATAACCACCGAAATATGTACCGGTTATGCTAAAATATAATGGATGATATCAATCATTCATAAACCAGAAGATCGTCTGATCGTTTCGCGTCTTTAATATTAATTACACACTCATTTGTATGGCCAGATTCAGGCAATTACGTGAAATAACGTCTAATAAAAACACTAATGATTACCTTTGTTGTTAGTGTATATTTTTCCATGGAAATTCCTTTACCTACCTAAGAACTGGTTGAGTAAGGAATATTAAAAAATAAAGTACTTTTTTTTAATTCTTCAAAAATATTATAATGTAGAAAGAGTAATAACTTTTTAACATAACATCTATCTTAAGCAAGATTGCACTTGTCAACACATCCAGTTTAAATAGCGCTGAGAAGAGGTTCGGCGTCTTCATTTAAAACACGTCTCTTGAGAGTGATAACCGTTGTGTTGAAAACATAATGAATATTCATATCATCATTAGAACATCATGAATGGTTATGCTGGTATTCGGTAAATAAAGTACTCAGAAATAGCGGTACATTTTTATTTTGTTAGGCAATTTTCACTCTTTATGGTATGGTTCGATCTATGTCTAATTCTTATACCAAAGTCAGAGTGCTATACTTTTGAAGTGATATACATTCATGCATAGTGGGTCACGGTGTAAAGATTCAATTATGAGATATCGTTGAACAATACCATTTACGATGCAGCAATCTTTCTTTGTTTACTTTACACGGTAACAAAAACGATGACTCTAGACTACATTTGCTCTCATTTCAATCGGAACACGCAAGCGAAGGTTATTTACCTACATCCGTTTAATAACAATACGTTGCCTTGTCCTTGAGGTCAGTGCGTATTTATTTAAACTTTTACTTAAATAATTACGTATAACCACTGCAATTTCCGACGAAACATGCGAAAGTCATGAGAATAACTGACCCTTCAGAACGGAACGGGACTCAGGAGTAACGGGTCGCAGCGCAGCTCGCAGCCCCGGGCGTTATGCTAATGCGTCAATTCTCCGCGAATGCTGCCGACGATGGCTGCCACTAACCGGTGCCACTAACCCACATCTCGCTCATTCCAATGATGCGACTGTTTGTGGTCAACGCGTTCCCAAACACGCTCGTTATACTTTCATATCGATCAATGAAAGTTTGGAATGGTCTTGAGTAGGAAGTAGGCACTATCTACAAACTCGCGAGAAAGGTTCGTCGCGGTCATTGTTAGATATAAGATTTTGGAAATATTTAAAATATTTTGGTTTAGCTTTGTGTTCAATGTTCCTTCGGAATCATTGTTTTACTACTATAACTGATTAGGTGTATAACGAATACTATTCTGATTTAAGTTCATCTTAAAACATTGCACTGCAACGAAACGGTGAAAGAGAGTGTTGGCGCGCAGTGCTAGCGCGTTCATTGGGTGGTTATCATCGTTGTACTGTTTTTATTACGTAACTTATTTATATTATTTTCTTGTCTGCAGATTCGAGACCAAAAACAGTAAATACCATTCCGCGTGGCGCGAATTTATCGCGGCATGGCGACTGACGCGGCCGGCGAGGACTTTGTTACCATAGTTCCGGTTGGCGAGAGCCGTCTTTGCCAAAAAGATCCTTCGTTCGTAACCGTACTGACGGTGGGAGCGCATACTGGTGCTGCGGAGATTCTTGTACGCAGACCGCGAGGGGAACGACTTGGACTGGGACTTAAGTTTGAAGGTGGTTCGGCTGCTGCTGAAAAAGTTAGAAGACTCTTGGTGCAATCATGCGCAGAGAATAGTCCAGCTGCTAATGCCCAAGCTCCTTGGGGCAAACTAATCCCTGGCGATGAAATCTTGGCGATAGATGGCGTATCGGTGTCTGAATTAACTAGAATAGACTGTGTACGGAGATTAAAAGACTCTGACGAATCTTTAACTTTGTTAGTGCGCCATTTCGAAATGGATAATAATAATAAAACAATCGAAAATAGCACAGATGTAACAGATTGTGCAGTGACCCCAAAACAATGTTCAGAAATACAAAGACCGACTACGTTACCGCCACCTGTTCCGCCAAGAAAGTTGGGAAAGAAAAATTCCTTTAAAGACAAACAGACTCTACAAACTGTGGGAGAACAAAACACTACCATAAGTGATGATCAATCGCTAATTGATAAAGAAACACTGTTAAATGGAAAACATAACGGAATATCGTCCATAACAAAATTGTCAAGAAAATCTTCATTTGATAGTCATATTCTTCGTCAGAATAAAGAAGGAATAAGTTATTTAAAAAAGGGTTCACCAGAAGAGGTGAGACGTCTAGTACGTCGGTTATCTGACGGTAAAGCTATGCCAGCGGAAGCTGAAGTTTACATTGACTTGTTATCCACTGAATGGGAGCGCTGTCTTCTCTTAGCAGATGCTGAATCCGACGACACAGGGAGCTCTATTTCAACCGTTGTAGATCGACTTGGATCTATGACGAATTCTGTAGATAATAGTATTCCATCTACACCTATAATGCAACCTAAAACTATTGATATACAGAAGGTGCTAAATTGTATCGAAAATATTGATACCAATATTCTTAAAGACATGACAAGCAAAAACTTTTTAGATAAAAAACATGATTTGAATAGTGAATGTAAAACAGTAGAAAAAATCTCATCCACGAACATATTGAACGGTCACGACACAATGACTCCCCTTTCTATATCCGACGAGAACAATAAGTCAACTAGAAAAGTGTATCAAAATGATAAAAATAATAACAACACCATGCTAATGAATAATACAAACAATATTGATGTATTAAAAAGAAATAAAACGGATCAAATTATGGAAAAACCAAAGCCTATGCCGAGAAATACAAAAATTGAGCGTTCCGTTAGTGAAAAAAAGCTAAGAACTCTACCTATTCCTGAAATACCACCACCGCCAGTGCCAGATTCATTGCTAACACCGACTAAGAAAAATTGTATCGAGACTTGGTTGCAACGATCAGAAGCAGAAATGAATAATAAAACGGTGGAAAAACTAGAAGACAACACAGTTCAGGAGATTTTGCCACGGCTAATTGACTTTGTGCCAAAGCCTCAGTTTAAAGATGGAAGCGAATCGCCAACACTGGCACGTCCCACTACAGCACCACCACCACCTCCCACGGAGACTCGTGAAGATGGTTCAGGAGCGTCACTTGACACTATTGGCGAACTAGACGAGACTGCTGACGTTACTGCTAATGTGTAAGTACATTTTTTTTTGTTATTTCCAAGAAAAAAAAATATTGATACAAAATTTTGTAAGATTATGGTTAGACGCATAAAACGAAACTTAGTTTTTCGATTAGATACTAATCATGATAATTAATCGATTACAAAGCAAATTATTAGTAATAATATTAGCAATGTTCTGCATTGTTAATCTTATATCCTTACGAATACATTATATACTGCTATAAATTTAACATATCACATATTCTGTTGAAATGACAATTTCACCATTAAAAATATTTGGTTTGCAAATTGATTACAGATTTTGCTTGCTTGTTAAAATAAATTTCAGATCCATCAAATCAGTCTTGGTATTCATATTCGTTATTGCCTGTTACCCACATTACAGGTTAACCTACTGTGGGGTCAGTACTATGTGTGTGACTGTTGGATATTGCTTGCTTACATAAAATACACGAAGTTCAGGAACCAGTTCCAGCGTTTAATTCATATTAATATAGTAATTCAAATTTCGCCATTAATTTCTTTGACCATTCTCGAATTCGATGAGGTTGAAGTGATATTCAACCTCATGGAATGGATGAACCTAATAACCTAATGAACCTCAACCACTGGATATGGACTGATATCCAGGATGGTTTCTTAGTATTTCCACACTTAATACTGATGTGGACTCTTTTGTCAGAAAAGTATTCTTTGAAAGACGATAATGAGACAAACAAAGCCATATTATAGTATTACATTGTTTATCGTATCGTATAAATATGCAACAAAATAACAAAATTACGTTACAGCGAAAGTAAGGACTGGCCCAACTTGCGGTCAGCACAAACTAATTTACCGTCCCTACTTTGCACTTTCCACTAATTATCCATACCATTGTGAGCAAAGCGGTTTGCAGGTCGATGGTTTCTCAACCCTTCTAATAAATTGTATCGGATTAACGATGCTTTTCATGCTCACACTTCATTACACATACAATTATGTAGGTTTTCATGTAGACTTTACATGTTCATGATAATCACAAGTCTATAAACTTAAAAAGCGACTTCAAAATTTATAAGATCTTGACCAAAATATTGGACCACATTTAGAATAATTTCTACACAAAAATAATCTTGTAAATTGGTCCACATTTATCGCAGATATCGAGTAGCATACATGAAAAATCACAGAAAAATGGTGAACCTCCCCTTTAAAAAGTCGGTTGAGAAAATTAAATATTGGTTACGTGTACTTTAGACAAAACAAATTAGATTAACCTGCATCACGTGCCTTCAAATAATACAGATGGCAGTTGTTTTGTTAGTTAGTTATAAATCTACACCCCGTTGCTACAAGTTATATCCAAAGCATGGAATGGGTCGACTTAACAATAGTGGTAAAACAGGAAAAAGAAAATAGTAAAACAGCTTAACCTTTCATAACTTGCCATGAATTACTAGCTTGCTCTTGTATACCATACTCCCAACTGCTGCTTGCTAGACCAAGTACAGTAAAAAGTACTAAATTATGAAATCTGGAAACCTAGAGAAACTTGTCGAAGACAGAAAGTTCTATTTATGAATGAAAGTCACTTTTCACTTGAAGTAATTATTACTTGAACTCCTCTATAGACTTACTCCTACCAATTAACGAACCGTTTCAAATCACCCATGCTTTCTTTGATTGAATACCGTAACAAATTCTATACAATTTTTGTTGTGGATAGAATCGCATGTTTTTTACAAATTACGATGAATTAATGTCACGATATGATATGCACTTATATACATGTCTGTGTTATGGACCGTAGTAAAAAAAATAGGAATTGAATATAAAATTGTATAAGTATCAAAATATAAATAGTAAATTACTAAGAATTAAGAAAGTATAATATTTATAGAAAAAAACATTTGAAAGGTCATCTAAACTTCGATGTTTTGAAATTAACTGCACATAATAAAGGTAGACTACATAACATTTTATTATATAATCAACATCAGCAAAAATATCGAAGGAGACGACTCCTTGGTCTAGTGAGTAGTGGCAGCATATATGGGAACCGGGAGGTCCTGGGTTCGATTCCCAGCTCGGGTAAAGCAAATTTTCTCATTTAATTTGCCCGAGACTAGATGCTCCAGACTGGGTTGACGTCAAGTAGGCGGCCGGTCGTAAACACTAAGCCAAATCTATTCTGCAACATGCTTGAAAAAGTGTATTGCGCCGACCCCATATTAAGATGGGATAAGGGCAGGTAGAAAGAAAAACAGTTCATAATGTTAGGAGTGGGAAGTCTCATTTGAGTCAAGTCTCAATGTCTAATTTTTTAAAACTATAGAACCCACAAAATGTTCCGAACACTTTTATACACTATAGAATTACTTAAGTTAATCGTTTTTTTTTATAAAACGCTTAAAATTGTAACTGCCTCGGTGGCGTGGTTGTATTTCGGTACGACTGCCGTCCTGAGGTCTCGGGTTCGATCCCCGGGTCGGGCAAAGTGATATTGGATTTTTCCATATCAGCTCGGAGTCTGGAATTTGTGCCCGATATGGCGATAGGTTCGCCCTCTATCACATCTGGGACGGAACTAAGCTCGGCGAAACGTGGGTGTACTAGTTGGCTAGAGCGCTTCTGCCTACCCCTTCGGGGATACAGGCGTGAGCTTATGTATGTATGTATGTTAAAATTGTAACTTCGGTATCACGTTATTTCATGTGTTTTTCCATATTTTGCATTTTACATTAGTGCTTGAATTTAAAATGTCATGTTTTAGAGCGAAATAAAAAGTTTAACGGTCTCACAAAGTATTATTCGGGGACACAGTTGGAATTTCACATACATGTGCTCACTAAATTATTGTTGACGTTAAATGTTTGCTGTCTTTACGTATTTATCCTTTGCAATAATAATACTTAATTTACCTCTTTAATCCGTCGGAGGCGTCCAAAGACTTCTATGTATACCACTAGATTGGCTGTTCGGTACATAGAATGTGCGCACTAAGTCTCTGTTAATCGACCTCAACTCACTAAAGAAATCTCCTTTTTCCCTTAGTCGTGAAACGTCAAACACTCTTCTTCATGTGCCACTATTTTACTTAGAAACAGCTTGTCTAGTAAATACATAGAAGTCTTTGGAGGCGTCACATAAATATGTTCCATAAGCGTATGGGCCACCGGAGGCCGAGGCGCCCGTGACTATTTAAAGACATTATATAGTAAAATATTTTTGATTAAGCAATAAACTTACTTAGCAGTTCATTTTAATTGTATTTGTACAAACAATATAGGTTTCAACTTAATGACTTTAATAATAAAGCTTAAAATCCTAGTCGCAATGCGCTGTCATTGAGGAGTTCAGATTTTTCACAACATAAGCTCACGCCCTCACGTCCTCCCTATCCCTGAAGGGGTATGCAGAGGCGCACTAGCGAACTAGAATACCCACATTTCACCATTTCGTGTACAAATTTCAGACTCCGGGCTGATACGCAAAAATCCAATATCACTTTGCCCGATCCGGGGATCGAACCCGAGCCCTCAGGACGTCAGTCAGTCGTACCGAAATACAGCCACGCTACCGAGGCAGTCAGATTTTTCTCCCAAACATATTTTAGTTAGACGATCACATTTGAGAACATTTTGAAACCGCTTCTTTTTCGAAGTCAGTTAAAATGCATTAGCTAATAGAGACAAGTTGTAAAACTGCATTTGTGGCCTCAATGTCCAAATGTTGAGTAGTGGTATGCAATAACTAAGTTCGTTCCACATGCTTCATTCAAAGCAGGTTAGCGTGCATGCCCGGTGCAGCGGTATTCCTACAGTTTAGTTATAATTGCCGTGTAGTGTGTAATAAGACGCGTTTATCTTTTCGTCCTATAAATTTATTAGAATTCCTGCAAGTTTATTTTATTATGCACCCTCAAGCCAAAGTGTGGCTTGACGTTATTATTATATGATTACACGGTTTTTAATAATTCTAAATAGATTAATTTTATTATTTCTATAGTTATGTAAAACGAGTTGTTCCGCAGTTTATTTTAATTACATTAAGTCACATCGGTTAACCATATTATGCAAAGTATTTAACACTCATTCATAATGTAACAAGCTTAATTATTAGGTGGGAAATTATATCAACCAGGTAACTTCATTGTTTCACGTGCAAACAATACTTTTACTAGTTACACAGGAACGACGGCTATAAACAAAGAAAAGAATATTTTATTCGGAACGGCGACATACATGCAGAGTTTTCTCCATTTTCATGCAAACTAGCGGGTAACAATGGCAGGGTGGCGCGGAGGCAGGCGCCTCGACCACCTGTGCCCTCCCGACTCCCAGCTCTCTCTCAAAATACACTCGCACTTTTATACCTGGCCATATATTTGCGGGTATTGACTTTACCTGTGACGGTAGCTTCGCTTTGGTAAACATAAACCAGCCATGATTTACGATAACGCCATCAAACGCAGACGCGTGGTCATTAACAGCAATGACAAATATTTGTAGCCCGCTTTTTAGCTAGATATAACTAGTCATGAGTTAGCAGTTTTAGTAGAATAGCCAAATATTAGGGTAGGAATTTGAAGCAGCGTAAAAACTATTACTTTTCCAATGGCGACTATCGACGATCTATATCATATTCATGAATACGAAACAAATACATAGAATTCGATAATGATAATATACATTATCATTCATCATCATCAATCTATCAATCTCTCTTTCTTAGTCAAGTTTTGAATAAAAAAAAAAACTTAATGTGTTTTGTAACATAATTTTTCATTTAGTATTTAAACTGTTATGTTTAGCTGTTTGTTGAATTCTCAAATATTTGTTTTGGGTCTGGCTGTTATGAGACGGTGATACTCTTGTAGTTCATGATACCTTAGTGTGAGACTTAGTACCTGACTGCAGGTTGTAATTAATTATTTATTTATACTAAATTGCATTTCAAATTGTACCAGGTCATTATCATATTTAAGGTACCGTATACCTCAAATAGGATAATAATAGAGGTATAATCAAATCGCAATAAAATAAAATAAAATAAATATTAATAAACAAAATTAAATCAAATTTAATCTTTGGAGGAGGCCTATGTTCAGCAGTGGACGCCCTATGGCTGATGATGATGATACCTCAAATATCTACCCTAAAAAGATTTTTAGCTCTTGAACATTCAATTGGTTAAAACTAAAGTTGCCATCCAAAACTTCAACTAAGAGAATTTGGTTGCATAACAAACAAAAAATATTTGGAAAATAAGACCGTATCGTTACGGCTTCAGGACGTAAAATAGAAAGTCGATTGCAATCATTGTTTGACCGGTTGATGATGCGGCGCTTGTCAATCATTACAGATCTGAAGGAAAAGCAAGAGTCGGTAATCGGTGTGCCAATAATAAATAACGTTGGAACATAATGAACTCTTAGAAAGATTCATGGCCGTAAAATATTTAATGACAGCCATATCTCACGTCTTATGTCCATGCGTCGTGTTACTCGTGTTTGATCGATGTGGTGATTATGTTATTTTCTTCGGGTTGGTGGTTACGGATGCTTGTACATTCTATAGCAGACAAGGGACTCCTTCTAATAGAGACATCTCTCACGAATTGGAAATCTCGTAGATCATGAGAAAAGACGAGGTTTATATAGAAAAAGTATTACGCATAACAATTGTCACGGATTTTATTTTAGTCAATATAAATAAATACTTTAATTAATAAAGATTCGAGTATTACATATTTTATGCATCCACGAAGTGTTCAGATGAATTCACATCAAATTCTTGCAAAAGTATGTTTTTGTTTTAGAGAGAGTTTCCGTTTCCTTAATTATAAGATATTTTACTATACTGCAACATTAATTACTGCAATGCGCCGTTACTAGGCACTTACTGTTGAATAATGTAGTGTGGATACGCTTAGACTATTCTAATATATAATATCTACCTATGTATTATAGACAAGATGCAATAATACTAAACTTCATATATATAAATAGATATTTACAAATTAATAATGATATGCTTTGAATTTTAAAAATCATATAATACTTATTTCTTATATATTAAGCTCGGGGTCCTGGGTTGTTGTTTGTATTTAAAAAAATCATCACCATCATCAGTTGAGAACAGGTTCACCCGGTTTGATACCACTGTCTCAAAGAAAACAGACGTTAATTGCTAGTTTGCTGTCCTGTTTCGTTCGCTGAGTGAGATTTCCGGTGGCCGAATTTTCCCCTCCCGTTCCCTATTTATCTCCTTTTAGGTTGGAAATGCATATTTATTCTTTTTGTGTTTAGGGTTTCTATAAGCGGTGGAGATCACTTACTATCAGGTGACCCACCTGCTTGTTTGCCAGACTCTATTATAAAAAAAGTTATAGAACATCCACTGACGAAGACAGGCTTCACAAAAATGAAACCGAGCTTATCACAGATCAAAACAAAAATAAAGTTATTGATAAATTTTAGCACATTAATCAGGTATCAATATCGCTCAGTGTGTTCTGGTGTCTGTTTCACGGGGAATGCTCCGAAGAATTCAACCTCATCTTTGCGAAACCATAGCTTCGCGGTTTCTACCATCTCGGCCCGAACTAAGAAGTTTGGTAACTCCTACCTTTGCCGTACCGTGAAGCTGTGGAATAATTTGCCGGCATATGTATTCCCTACCTTCTACAACATTGGGTCCTTCAAACGGAGTGTGAAGAAGCATTTATGCAGGCCGGCATGATACTGGTGGCCACTGATGGACACTAGGTCTATAGGTTGTAGCTGATATTTTTGGACCGCACATCGCTTACCATCAGGTGTTGTGTGGTCACTTTACCGGGCTCTGGTAAAATGGAAAGAGTCAGAAGCAAGTTAAGACGAAACGATGAGGTTGGAGCAAGGAAACTGTGATATGAAAAGACAGGAAAGATGATAGGATTGTGGTCTGGGGTAAAGAGATACGAAAGACGGGCATGAAGGGTACGGAATACTAGGGAAGTTGCTTTTCAAAGAACCGGGTATAACAGGCAAAATGCGCGTTGTTTTTAGCGGCGAGGATGTTAAACTATTCTAGACTTCCGGTCCTACCAGCTAATTTATTTTTCATTTATAGTCTTAATTTGTATGTTTTATTTTAAATAGTATTTTTTATTAAAGTCCGGGACTGGACCCCTCAGGGGGGTTGACGTCAGGCAGGCAGCCGGTCGTAAAAACTTAGCCAAATCATTTCTGCAACATGCTTGAAAAAGTGTGTTGCGCCGACCCCACATTAAGGTGGGATAAGGGCAGGTAGAAAGAGTATTTTTTATTAAAGAAAAAAAACACATAATTATTCCCCCATATAATATGTAGTACCTAACTCCCTACTCCTCTCGTGGGACAGAAATAATCTTGAAGGGCCGCGACTACTTGCGCGTCTGCCTACTCCTTCGAAGATATTTTCGCATTTTAACATAAGGAAAAATATTTAGAATAGCCATAACATCAAATGCAATATTTTGCGGTTATATCCTTATTTTATATGGTAAGTCGACGAATCAGATATTGAAGGTTATTTATATGCTTGTGAATAATTACCTATTTTAATCAATTAAGTGTGTGTGTGTAGTAATCTAATAAAATGTAGCCCAGGTATACTATTTGAAAGAGATACCGTATTATCCGCGAGGGGCGGCGTTTGTAGCGAGAATTAACCATCAGAATTTTCGACAGCCTAATGAATAGATGGAATTTAATCTATTGTCAGAGCAGCTAAAGTTGAATTGATCCAGAATGCGATGAGGCGTGGCTATTGAATGAATATGTATAAAGTCACGATTTGAGATACGCGACCGAGACAGAGGACTGCGACGTCTGACACGAGTCAGTCTGACTCCAGAATCTAGTCGTCCACTTTGTATGAAAATGTCACAAGTCTTCTGTCTCTGTAGCATACCTGTCGCATACTGCAGTAGAATCGCGGTCTTCTGTCTAAGTCACGTACCTTAATGATTTGTTACAGCGGTTTTGTTTCATATACTCCGCAAGTCAGTATTTGTTAAACGACAGCACTATTCGAGGTCACACAGCAATGCACTCTCTAACGGATCATCTCGTATTCCGCAAGCGTACCTATCAACAAGTAACATTTGTGGTAAATGTGTACCAACAACCTCAAGGTTTGCCGAATCAATCTAATGATCTATATGGGTCGGAGCAGTTTCGCAAATTGAAAAATAACGATTATTTTCGTATGCATAATTTTCATGTAAAAACTAGTAATTAAACGGTAAACGTATTATTGCTCAGAGGTCATATGACGTCTTATGCCAAGATTATATTGACGTCTGAATGGTAGATAAGAAAGTTTTGTGATGGAATGTAGGCGAAATGGAGTTGTATTTACTGGCGTCGCGTCCGTTCGCAGACTCGCATGCATATCAGAGTCAGATCAAATTATGAGTAATCTGCACGTCATCGCATGACCTTTAGTCATATTCACAATACTTAATATATGCGTATTATGAAGGTAAAAAGGTGATTTATTGAAGTCTCATAATTTCGTCACATGCATAAGTAAGATGTTCATGGACGCATTTCAGTGTTACCAACATAAGAAAAACTACAAACTGCAATGTAACAACGGGTTCTCTTATCATGTCCGTTTAAAAAACTTGTATTTTGTACAGTATCTTACATGATTGGCACATTAGCTGTTATTAAGTAGGCTGAGGCGTCTGATGTTGGTACCGTGGGGCCAGCCGAGGTCGCTAACGGTACCGCCGCGCCGCCGCCGCCGTCGACCGCACTGATTGGCCCTGCAACTCTCAGATGCTGTCTCTGCAATCCAATACATCTAATACTGTTATTAAATTTATGTTTGTATCTCTCCATACTTTCTCTTGTATGATGATAATCACCGACATCGATCACGGATCGATGCTATCAAGATTCCTTTTCTTATCCGCTTTACATATTTTAACGCCCACGTTTTACACGTCGTGTTCAAGTGTTTGTTTTACATTCGTCAGGTAAAATCTCATGTACTTACCATTATGAATCATATCTGTTTTGATCTTAGGTTCTTCGATCAATATGTTTTAAGCACTGCATCTGAAACGAAAACATCATCTAAATATTTTGAGTCTTTAAGGAGATATTGGTTTAAAAACCGATTAAAGGATTTCGGAAGTAACATGTGCATAATAATATAAATTCCTTCATACGGTAGGTAAGGAAAAGATCCTATGATTATTGAAGTCACAGTCATGCCTTTATATAGCAGAGGCACTTACGGAATTTCAATATAGAGACACGGAAGAGGTGAAGGGAGCCTTGATCTTGTTCGTATATAAAGGTGTACAAGTACACATGTACGATCTGTGACATGTATGTAGGAAATATCGCAAAGTGAGTTTGCGGCACCCGCGGTGACAATAGCTCGTCCGACCCTGTTCGCACGCTCCACTCGTCCCACTCTCCATTTATTGACTTGTTCACTGTCCTGTTTATGAAAGGGTTGTTCAGCCTCGGTACAAAGTATCAAATCATTTTATTCCTAACCATACACAGCCACCTCGAATGAGGCCAAATTGAATGCTAAAATATCGGCAATATAATTGGTGTTACAAATCGCAAGGAATTCCGCATGTCATTGGAAAATACTTCAAAATGTTCGTGTTAGTTAAAATTGTAATTGATCTCCGTCAAGAACTCCTATTTATATGATATCCATATTTCGGTGTAACAATATCTTGTTCCAAAACCTAACTGACGCGTGGCGAATTTGTATAATCTGTTATGCGATATGCACTCGAATAAAACGATTTTATTACGTGAAAACATTCATTGCAAGCCGATGTAGTTTATAAAATTATTTATTAATTTGACACGCGATTGTATATAAATAACACTTCTAAGACTAGTAGTTTTTACCAGACCATATGATTTTTTAGTATAATATACCGGTTATGCTATGCTGTCCACCAAATCGTAGATAGCGTTTTAATAATTATTTATGAATGCGATAAAGTTTACCACCAAGTCTGTTATCAAGGATGATGCCATATAAATCTGGTTAAGAAGTGATTAAGGAGTACACTGTAAATAAATAGGTAGTCCTCGATGAACAGTAGAAATGTCGCAGTAAGATTAATTATTTTGTAATTTCTGAGATAACAGCTGTACTAAAAATTTCGTGTATTTCGCAATTTTAAAACAGTAGGTCATATAGCAATAATTTCTTATGTCGACAATAGTAGACTGGATCTGAGGTTTGTTTGGGGTAACTTAAATTTATCAACATTATTTCAGCCTATTAATGTCCGACCATAGCGTCGCCTTAGTCTTTTTGTCAGTAGACTAAGCTGTATTATATATATGTATATATAACGTAATGCCGTATATATGGGCTGTGAATCGGGAGGTCCTGGGTTCGATTCTCAGGTTTGGCGGGGTGATTTTTCAACACTATTTACACAGGATTCGATTTCCCAGCTGAAGGTTGATGTCAGGCAGCAAGAAAGAGCGCGTACGACCATAGCGTGGACTAAATGAGCTATAAAATTGATGGAAATTTCGCACAAATGATGATTATTCCACTATAAGATACAACGAAAATAATGACAACTTGGCCGCCTTGTAAGTTCTCAAAAGAGTTGTAGGTGATCTGGTAGTCGAGTGTTTGTAACTAAATAGTATCGTGAAGGCTTTCCAGTGAGTGAGTTGCGAGCCGCGGTGTGCAAGTTGGGTCGGGCTGCGGCCATTAAGGCACATGCAATACCAGACGAGGAATGAAGCGGCGCGGGGGTTGCGGGGAGTCACGACGTGGTTAACCTAGCTTAAGTTTACTTTGTTTGCCTTTCGCCGGTTCTGCATTTTTGTGCGTGTCACATAATAAAAATATTTTTCGCCAACATTCCACTTTTTACAAAAAAAATTTGAAATCTGGTTAACACGTGGTTGAATTCATGTACTAATGAAATACAAGGTCGGAGGAAGTATAACTTGGCCAGTAGTCCACTGGCCGCCCCAGGCTCGCCAGTCGCCTGTTATTTATTCATTAGGTATTTACGAATCTCATCTATTCTGTGTCAATTCGCGCTCGAGCATTAGCGATGTCAATTGGCATTCTAACCGTCGCAGCCGCACGGACCCTGACATTTCGATAAAGGCAACCGATGACCCGTTTTCGACGTTATTTCGCTGTCAAATGTTTTTACATAAATTCCGATTATGTTGCAATTTTTACGAATGAACGACATGCGGTAGCCGACAGTCGTATTTGTTTAGTCTTTCTTTTAGGTCGCAACATGTGCTCGAGTTTTGTAAAGCAAAAAAATATATATCAAAAAGCGCATATCATCTAGTTTTACTTTGTGCTGCTTATATACCTCTATAATATGTGAACTTTGAGAGTTATCAAATGACTTGTGTTATATGTCATGTTTTATTACATTGCACGGATAATTTCGGTATGTAGATTAATTTTTACTTTCGCTAAAGAATTAATCGCTACTTTCGTATTAAGTGTGAACCACAGCGACGTTTCACTTATTTTTGCTGTATTGCCAAAATCATTCTAGTAACGCAACGCAAGATTTTTTCCAATCTAACCAGCTACCTAGTTAAACTACTTATCTATGTAATGAGTCGTATTTTTTTTACAAGAAAAATCAATTATTTTTTAGGTGATTTGAAAGTGGTTCTAGTTTCGATTTTAATATATTTTTTATAGTTTAATTGCCTATTACCAAATAATTAATGATCTGCAAGTGCTACATGTGAGGCAGATTTATAAATATCAATTTGGGACATCACTTATTTATTACTTTATTTAGTGTGTCAAGCAGCAATCAAGTTTGCAATTCAGTTATACAAATATACTACAAGTTTAGATCCAATAATCTGTATTGTGTATAATGTAAACAATGATAATTGTGAGTGCGACTTTCGCCAGCCAAAATGTTTAGTTAGATCAGTTAGCCCTCATTCGCATGCGAGTTTTTTCAACGCGCGTTGAAATGGAACATATGAGTTCTAATATTGTTATTCAGGCGCCGCGCCGGCGCTATTAAAAGGTGGCGTTTTTTAAACGCCAGGTTGGGTGGTTTGTAGAATATACCTTATTAGAAACAAGACAAGAATGATTTTCAAGCACTCATATGAAGACAGAGCTTGAGAAGCTTTTTTAACGCGCTTTGAAAAAACTCTCGTGCGAATGAGGCCTTATTATTGAGATTTGTCACTCGTACCGAGTCGGAGCAAGGCAGATACAAAATATATCTATCTAAATCGAACTTACGGTGTGCAGTATTACCGCATATTCGCTCAGTTACTTTGCCGGCTCTATGTTTGTCACGGGTAGAGTTGCCAGGCCCAAAAATAAAAAAGCCTGACTCGGTGCAGTATTTGAAGATGCGCTAAAAGCCGATTAAAAAGACGCATAGGTTTGACGGTCGTATTCAAAAGCCTAACAAATCCAAGAGACCGGACTCTTGAATATTAGGCCGGACTCGACCTTAACATGTCCTGTTAAAACCGGACACCTGGCAACCTTAGTAACGAGGGGCGTCGCGTGTCATCGCAGATGGCTTTCAAGTAAGGTGGAGTGTATATACCTCTATAGGTGTAGGTAGAGGTCGGGTGACTTTAACATATTTACTTTGCAACACAAGAAACGAATAATACCAGTAAAGAATTAATGTGATTTGGCATAAAAATGAAAGGATTGAAATTACGTCCACGTGTTGTTAATTTTTGGATAAATAAATGCAATTACGCTTTTATTGAGTGCGTGTTTTTATTTGCAGAAAACCTTTGGTGATCATCGAAACGAAAACCGATCGAAAACAGTCATTTGAACGAAACTTTTGGGAAGGTAAGTGCTTAACAACAATTATTGATTTAAGGGCTAATTTTCAAATAGCCAGATAATTTTTATCTAAGGAATAATTTAGTCGTTGAATAAAGTATGAAAAAAAACAATTCCCCCGGTTTAAAGTTATCTGGCTTTTAACAATCAATCCTAAAAAGGTACATATTTTATTTTTATCTGTCAAAGTGTCGATGTTCCTATAGCCAGATTTTTTTTCGGAGGTATAATTTCGTTACTTAGACGTCAGCTACGTTTCATAAATTAACTAACAAAACCTCAAAATTACTCGCCATGTAAAAGTTAACTAGTTATTAAAAAATCAGTCCTAAGTTGCATAAATTGTGTCGTATCGACATATCGTCGGCATGATAAATTGTGTTAAACAATTACTATAATTTTCTATCATTGCAATTGCATCGTTTCGAATGCCGATGCAGTAATACGATACACCTAGTAAAAATGCAGCACGCGCCAGTTGGAGCCACTACAGTGCATGCTAAGCACTTTTATACTGCACCACTTGTAGTGTGGCAGTCTTGGTTAATTTATTTGCTTACCGTATTTATAATGAGGCAATAAATTAATGTCACGATTTCGCATGATGAGAACCTTGTGAAAGCCGAAAAAGACAAAATGTCGAAATATTTATACCTGGCACATTCAACAATCATTGTTCCGATAGTCATTTCTGCCCATGGTTTAATACCAATGAGCCTCGACCAACACCTCAAGATGCTCTCGATTGGTGTTTGGGTCAAGAGCCAAATGCAGAAGGCAGTTTTACTGGATACGGCACGAATTGTGGGGAGGTTCCTCACTCTGGCGTCCTAACCGCCGGTGGCTTGGGTCCCGAGCCTCGCCATCGTAGGGGAATATTTTTAAAGGTATTTGTATTTTTATAGCATATATTTAAAAATGTAAAAAAAAAAATTAAAAATAAAGATATATTCAGTACATAATTAGCCTTGTAATACTACTGTACCACTGCTGGGCACGGGCCACCTCTACTAATGACAGGGGTTAGGCCTTAGTCTACCTGGCCTAGTCTAGCTGGCCTAATGAGAGTTGGTAGAGTTCACATACCTTAGAGAAATTCTCGGGTATGTAAGTTTCCTCACGATGTTTTCCTTCACCGTTATAGCAAGCAATATTTCACAATGAATGAAAGAAATGAAGCCATAAGCAAAAGTAATTATTTACGAAAATATTTTCCTCTACATTTAATAAAAAATACATAAATGATAGGATAATACTTCAATTAATAGTTATCACTAGATTATGAATACAACGGTAATAGTTGTATTGTTATTTTATGTCAAATTTATTTTTATTAAATGTGAAGAAAAATATTTTCTTAAGTAATTACTTTTCCTTATTACCTGATTTTAAACGCGGAAGTTAGTAATCATTCCATAAGAATTACCTCCAAATATCACTATGGAACGAATTTTATCATTTTGTTTACGTATGGTAATTTTATCATTCTATGGTGTCACATTTTTCAATACTTAATACGACAAAAACAAATACATACCTAACGATATAATCTTAGTCAAGAAATAAAATCTTTAAGATTGATTAATAAAAAAAGAAACATTTCCAGAACAAGTTGCATAAACACTTTTAGATTAAAACTTTAGATGTCCGGATACTAGTTTATATTTATTTTTACTAAACAAGTCCTAAACTATCTGATAATAAGTTGAGACTACTGAAATTGCTGTCACGAACCTCAAGGCATTTATATGATATGTAGGTTTAATTTCGTAAAATAAATTGATAAGTAGAATAACTGCCTCAGTGGTGCTTAGTTTGTATCGCGTGCGGAGTACGACTATCGTCCTGAGTCCCGGGTTCGATCTCCGAGTTGAGCAAAGTGATATTGAATATTCTGTTCAGTATCAGTCCGGAATCTGGATTTTGTATCGGATTTGGTGATAGTCTCGCTCACTATCACATCTGGGACGGAACTGACTCGGCGAATCGTGGGTGTTCTAGTTCTCTATTTCGCCTATGCGTACCCTTTCGGGGATACAGGCGTGAGTGTGTATATGAAAGTATATGTACAGTTTTATATATGCAGGTTTAGTTTTGATGCAACATGTAAAATAAATCAAGTAAGCGAAAGACGAACGAAGATAATTAAGTATTTGATCTGACTTTATTACAGAACATAAAAATATTACTAGTTGTGTTTAGTTCGTTATGTAAGCTCGATACATTTCTCTCTTCTCGTTTCGCTCGAAACATGTTTTGAGAGATCCGGACGATGCCATCGTGATTTTGATAAAACCGCGGTGCCGCTGTCCAATTCCGTTGTAAACATATTATGGTCATGACGCAAAACCATTCAACAGTACATATACGAGACAACAGCATGAAACTTGTGATCCAAAAGTTGTGACCCTGTGGTCATAAGTCACTCAGTCATATTTGAAACATACGCGTGCAAGGTCGTGTCAGCGTAATAATGTTTTCAGACATTAAAATTGCCTTACTGGTTCTTGAACATTCACAGAACATTCTAGGCCCTATAGGCTGTAAATTGTAATAAGAGCATAAGTGGTATATGGCGTTACTGACCTTTGAGATTTCTTTTTGTATAGAAAATTGCTTTGTTGCCTCTCTATAGTTACTAATATTGAATCTCTTTGTCATGACGCCATATTCCTTTATACGCACATTTACCTCTCCTTTGGACTTATTCATCTACTTAGTGCATTTATACCATGGTACTATACTAGGTATATACATATATGTATACTACACTAGGTATTATTGTGGTAAATATTTAATTTTAGCTTAGAACTATATAAAAGCCATTGAAATTAAACTATTTTTACGGATTATATCACGATTTGGTTTTAATTTTTATGCCCGACGTTTCGAAAGCTTTGCAGCCTTCGTGGTCACGGGTCAGACTGAAAATTAAATTCAGGCATAAAAATTAAAATCAAATCGTGATATAATCCGTAAAAATAGTTTAATTTCAATGAATAACATTCACGTAAACCTAAGAAATCATTATATATAAAAGCCATTAAAAAGTATATAGAGGTATATATAACTTTGTTCCTAGCATCAACAAGATTTTTTTAAATTGGGAGAACAGTTGAATAATCATAAGTTTAAAAACTTAACGGACCGACTTCAAATCCGATCGTAACCAAATTTATATGGACCACCCTCGAAATAAGCTCTATCGAACACAAAAAGATTTTGAAAATTGGTCCACATTCGGCGGAGATATTGGGTAACATACATAAATAATACAGACGAATTGAGAACCTTCTCCTTTTTGGAAGTCGGTCGAAAATTATATGGCATGAACACTAAAATAAAATAATTTTAAGATAAGATTTTATTCAGACATGTTATCGGAGTATCGTTCTCTTTTATTTATAGTTCCATTATGTGAGAATGTATTTTAATATCCAATAGCCTTTAAGTTGGTAAACATGTTTGTATAATAAGGCTAGCGCTCTGTCGCACAAACACATACGAGGCGTTCATTAACATTTTTGACAACACAGACACATATTGCAACACAACAGAACAATATACATAGAATCTCGCACATTTCCAAATCTCGTTCTACGACGGTAAACGTTGCAAATTAACGTGTTGCAAATCGCATTTATGTGAATTTCTCAACCCATGATCCATTCGTTCACGTTATTGAACTAGAGAAATTCAGTATATTTGACATTATATTCACCAATTTGCCAATAGTAATATTTTACTTGAAGTTGTGTGAATAAAATTGATAAACTAAAGTAAGAGTAATTGTAGAGCAAATTAAAAAGCAAAATTTCATGCAAATTCCATAGAAAACCACTTAGATCAAGTTGTTAGTTATGTAAAATAAGTTTTACTGTTCGTGATCAGACATACTGCATGCTCTTGGTCGGTTTTTGGTGAATACATAAGAAATATACAGACGAATTGAGATTCCTTTTGGAAGTTGGTTAAAAAGAAGTTGCGTGAAAGTGCACGTTGCGCGATCGTCTGACGTCCATTTTGTTGCACCTGCTCATTCTTTGCACATGGCGTAATTCTGCGCAAGGGTTGGACTGCAATGCGAATGTCAAGAATGCGATACTAATATTCAAATGGACAAAGCCTTTCAAATGTTGAATTTAGCTACACCTAAGAGTATAGCTTATTTGAATTTAACCGAGCTATTAATATTCATTAAGCCTGCAATTAAATATTATACTAATTTTATCTATTATACATATAAATGCATTATTCCGGACCATGACTTATCTGGAGTAATTTATTGTAGTATTATTGAAACTTAACGACTTATATTCAAGTAGATATTATTATTATATGTATTTTTACATACTAAAATAGATAAAAAAGTTATTTAACAGCGAGAACCTGCCAGTGAAACTATAACTATATTAACTCATTTTTTTTTATAGCTGAGACTGGCAAATGAGCTGATGGATCACCTGATGGTAAGTAGCCTTCATCGCCCATAGACACCCAAGATAAGAAAATTATGGATGCGTTGCCCACCTAAAAGGAAGGAAATAGGGCAATCCCTATTCCCAATGGAAAGGGAGGGGGGAATTGGGCCACCGGCAATTTCACTCACCGAACGATCGCGACAGCGAGCTGCCATTCTACGTCGGTTTTTTGTGAGTCAGTGGTATCAAACCGGTCGAGCCGGCCCATTTGTGCTGTAAACGTAACTGTCTATAGCGTGACTCTACCACTCAATGAATATAATCATAATTTTAATAACTTAATTATTGTCCTCAACCTACATATCATCACATCTTGATATTTATAAAAACCGACGTAAAATGGCAGCTCGTTGTTCTGTTTCATTCGGTGAGTGAGATTTACAATGGCTTAAATCCCTGCTCCCTTTGCCAATCCTCACCCATGATTTATCATGATTGATGAATTATTTAAATAAAAACTAATTTAGGGTCATCGTTATTAAAGTCTTATTCACAGATACAGGGCCTATAATGTATCTGTAATACGATACAGACATACGAACATGCTAAAAATATAAAGATTCCGTTTTTTCTATTTGGAACTATAGAACCCTAATAATCACATGTTTAAAAACTTAACGGATCGACTTCAAAACCGATCGTGACCAAATTTACCTCTATCTGGGACCACCCTTGAAATAAGCTCTATCGAACACAAAAATAATGTTTAAAATCAGTCTACATTTGGCGGAGATATCGCGTAACATACATAACAAAAAATACAGACGAATTGAGGACCTTCTCCTTTTTGGAAGTCGGTCTAAAATAGAGTTTATATAGTTAAGATTCTTAAGGTATAAAATCCTGTTCTTGTCTTGTTTCATTCAGAGTAATTCAAGATATTTCTTTCAACGCATGCGAACTTATGCTACATTTGCTGCATCCTAAGTAAAAAGCTTTTGATGGACATTAATTTATCCGGGTGCCATTAAATTGGAAGCCGCGGTATTTCCTTTGAGAATGTGACAAAAACACTTTTAAGTAGTTGTAGTAATTTGTCCTCAAAGGTAACCGCTTTTAAGTCGATATTTGTGGATCGGGTTCTAGAAAACCTTTAGTGTTTGGCGAATTCCATGGCGAACCTTTTTGAACTTGGCTTCAGCCGTAGTCAGGTTTCTTCCACGTCGCGCCGCCACAATTTTTTTTATTTGTGTTGCTTATACGTTTATTTTCGTAGCCATTCACTGTGTAGAGTGTAGACAAATCGAAACAAAAAGTAGTCGCACTGGCTTCTCCCAGATGAAGTTCATGTTGTACTCGAACTTGTTTGAATTATCCAAAGAAGATTTACAATAGCTCCACGAACCGGATTCGATTATAATTAAGTAATTATGTGTTTGTATTTATGACATGGTATATAATCTGATGGTGGGAAAGATTTTTTTTTCGCTAGGCTACTGCTTTATCCTAATATGGTGTTGGCTAGTAAATGTATATAATATTGTATTATATACAATGCAGGCACCTTTATGATTTTCTTTCTTTTGCTTTGGCGACCTTTATAATGTAAATGTTGCGGTCATGACCATCTCGTTTTGTTAAGATTATGTAAGACATGTCACTGGAGAAAGTTAATTTAGTTTTGAAAGTGAAATCGATTGCACTTTCTTTCACTTATCTATTTCATAGTTTGGCGGCTCCATAGAAGAGCACGCTTAAATAGATGCTGGAACTCGATTTTGCATTTCGGAATTAAATGTAGAGTCGATTTAATGATGGGTTGTGAATATATACATTTCACATAAAAAAATAATTAAATCTTATGAATATTATTCAATTACTTACTTACTAATTACTTACTTAGATAATTATGTACTCAAACGATCTTATGTCGAAAATGTTTACAGATTTCAGACTACCTATACATTGCCGCATCTCGAATCTAGGTATTACAGTAGGGCTAAAAGTAGGGATAAAAGGACGGGAATGTAAAAAAAATGTGCAAACAACTCCGCAAACACGTCGGAGCAGTTTAAAGGCCGCGTCCGGATTGCGAGGGGAGGTGGATGCGGAGGGCATAAGCAACATTCCAGCCTCCCGTTGTCGTGGCGACGTCACTCCTTTATACCTACAAGGCGCATTCCACGATGCCGCTGGTTCTTTCACTGCAAATATGAAAGGAAAGCGCTTTTGCGAGATCCGCTTGTGCGCAATATTTAAACATATAATTCAAGATTGGAAACCCGTGTGTCGTGTTATTTATTCTTATGTACCAGTGCGTGAAATCGGAAGCGAAATGTCGTAACGTTCAGGTTAAGCTGTGAGTCGTGACCCCTGCATCTGTGGTGCGCGGGCGCCGTCTGTTCTACGCTAGAGCTTGCGGTCGCCGCACTCGCCGCCCTCCAGCTCTTCTTAGCTAAAAATAGCTAGCGTTCCCAATCGGTATCCATTACTTATAAAGGCAGTAGAATCGGCACAGGCTGCGTCCGGCGCGCCTGTGGTTTGCCGAGTATCAAATAAATTGGTTTTAGTCGTTATTATCGATGTGGTCAGTTTTTGCGTGGACAACCGTTAATAATTTTATGAAGTTAAGATGTTTACGAGTGGCCTTCGAGAGGAATGAGACGCGAGCGGAGGTGAGATGCGGGGGAGCGTCGCGTGCGCAGCTCGGTGTCCGTCCCTGGCTCGGAGCAACGCCCCCGTCAAGGGCGGCGACGCTGCAAATTTCTGCAAGTCCAGCGCGATTCAGTGCATCGCGCCCCGCCGCGGCGGCTCCGCGCTCGCCGCTCGCCGCCTGTACACCGCCGTGCCGAGGGCGCACGCTGCACGCCGCACGCCGCGCCGCGCACCGCACGCTGCTCCGTGCTGCTTGCTCTACACCGCACGCACCACGCACCACGCACCGCCCTATCTGCTAAATAACTGTTATTTTGGTTTAATGGACACGTTCCGCATTTTTAACTTGATTCTCTTTTCAACTTATCGAAATCCGTAATACTGTTTTGATAATGCCAAGTGAATTTTTAATTTGACTGAAACCTTTAACTTCAGTGTGAATCTATTGAATTTCTGTATTCGAATTTTGAGCATGAATATGAACTATATGAATTATAAAAGTGTGGAGTTATGACAAATGACGTACAGTATCGAATGTGTTCCAGTTTTTTGTAACCATGTTGGAGACACGGAAGTTACCACGACGGTCAAAGTCACTACACGGTTTGTATTAGTGTTGTGTGAGCTTATGTATTTTAATAAAAGGTCAACATTTATATTACAAATATACTACATCATTTTAATTAAAAAGCTATAGTATTCAAATGAAACATTTAAAAAATTACCACTTATGAATATACAGTAAAAATATAGCAATATATTCAATTACATTTCATTCAGTACAAACAAAATACTTATTACCTAATACTTCGTTTCAAGCTTTTCTTAACATATTGGTTCTCGTCTTTCTGAACTCATTTATCTCAAATTACCTGGGTGATTCATAAATATAAGATCATGTATATTTTAAACAAGTTCAGTTGATTTATTAAATATATATGTATTTTTATATTAAGGCCATACGTGGTATGTTCGTATTTCTTATGAGAAACAAAGGTTCGTCTGTTTTGGGGTTATTTGTTTATAGAAAGTAGTTATTTATTTATTCACGCTTCAAAATGAATATTAGGCTTACTAATAAGGTTATGATTATCACGTGATTATAAGATAAGAGAAGTATTATGCAATAAATAACAAACAATCTTTTACGTATCATGTCGATTACATACAAGAAAGGAAGTTACAAAAGTCGTTTCCGGTTATAAAATGAAACTTATTTGAGGCTGGCGGCATTTTTATTTCAAAGTATAAATAAAAAAAAAACGTTCGATACAATTATACGAAGCTTTATGCTGGGCCCGTTAAAGATGTGTATTGCATTATCGGAACAGGGACCACGTCTTAAAGCAGTATTTATATAATCCTACTTCGTTTTTTTTGTACGGAAATCGGTACAAGTAAGACGTGGTGGTTACCCCCAGGTATTTTCGTACACCTGCCCCTCTTTCCCCCTGCCTTTATTCCACTCAATCGCCACTACAGCCTTTATCAAGCACTTTTCTGCAATACGCAGAAAATATTCTGCTTGTTATTACGATCAACCGCCTGCCTGACGCCAATCCCATCTGGAACATTAAGTGCTGGGCAATTTTTTTTTTCAAAAACTGCGAGTCTTGAGCTGTGATTTGAACCTCTGCGTCCACAGTTCATATACACTGCCACTAGAGCAAAGAGGCGACAAACATTATCATACACCTACCAACTTTCTGAGTGCTAATATAATGAATATAAATGTTTATGAGGTCAGATGTTTGTTTCAATCAAGCTTTTACGACTGAATGATTTTGCATAAAATAACGATACGCGATTAGATCTTTACCTGCATTAGGCCATAAACTATATATAGGGTGTTTGTAGTACATACATTTTTCTGGGATACGAAATTGACGCGGGCGGCGCCGTGAGCAAAAGCTAGTTTTAAATAAATATCATAAATCTGTCGATATACGAGTACTATTACAAATACCGTTTCCGATTTTTACGATGGAGGCGGCATACAATTTGCCCAACTGAATAAATTAATTCAATGTCTTACTGTAAACTGAAAACAACTATGCGTGGAACACTTTAAGGTTGTTCATGTAAACTGAATTTCAGTTACAAACACGTGCTAACAGTTGTTCAAACAGGGGTAAAGCGTGCCATGTCTGCGAAATGAGCATTATTATTACTGCGTTCAGAACTACCAGCCCGTCAGTTACATTTTTAATTGCGTTATAATAAAATTATGTACACCCAAAACGTGATAGTGTTTGATACAAAGTCTTACAGTGTTGTTAAGATAAGACACTCTCGTTGTTTGCACTCTATTCAAGAAGAGAAAGAAGGTTAATATCACATTTTATTTTAAAATTCCGCCTCAGATGTGTTTATGCTTTTACCATGAAAAAAAAACCGTTATAAAGTGTGTATTTTTGGGTTACAACGAAACAAAATTGTTACATTCAAAAGTGTTAATTACGAGCTGGTTATAGTTAGCATAGTGCTTGTTTTTAAAATTTTACATGAATAGGTAATATTACATCAAGTACGAGTGAGTAAGTATTTGTGCTTATGATGGAACAGGCCAACGTGACGCATCATCTTGGCTAATACTGCGTTGGTCAACAGTAATAGGACACTTCGAGTGATTCATAATGTCACATACATAATTGTTCCGTTTTATCTATTCAACATTTATCATTCAATTCACTTATACGCGGATGTGCTTTAACACCATGTACACGTTTTGTTTGGGCGGTAATTAAATTTTAAATAATTTAATCAAAATCTTTGTTATCGTTTGGTATCATGTTGTCAAACTTTTAAATATAAAGCAGTGCAAGTCAGCTGATATTCTAGACACCGTGCAGACGACTTTGCGTGTAGATAATCGGTTGAGGAATATGCAGTAGCAGCGAAGAGCCGCTCGGTCAAATTATTTATAGCGCTTTACATAAATGTCCTTAGGTTATGAACTGGTTTTCTGTAATGGAACTGACCTAACTTTCATTTTGTTACAGATCGCATAAATAAAAGCGATGCGGAAGATAAAAGTCTTTCAAATGATGAAACACCACTGCCGTCTTGTTCGCGGCAACCGCCAGATGGAGTGGAAACCCCTAGCGACACGGTAGAAAAAACTCCCGATTTGCCTACGCGTCTTCCACCCAGGCTCCCTGCTTGGCCTAACACCCGATCTAGATTTTCCTACACATCAAGGACACAAGATGCAAGAAGTGAAGCTAGCGTTAAAGATAAAATTGCAATGTTTTCCAACGATCACGCTGTTTCTACCGATAGAATTGATAAATGTGGAACTTTGCCGACAAGAACCGCTTCTACTGCGAGAAAAAGTACGGCAACATTTTCAAGCAGCTATTCCGACGTATCCTCACTAGATAGACGTTTAACAAAATCACAGGATAATCTTGATGATATGCCTAAAGTCTACAAAAGACACACAGAAAGGCCTGAAGTATTGGGAGCAATTGAAACTGTAACGAGTCCATCAGTATATGGTTTGACAAAAGTTAATAAACCTCTTCAAACCAAAACTAAACCATTATTTTATGGAAGCACAACTATTTTACCGTCCAGCCCTGACGCTTCATTTGCTCAACAAGTGTATCATGCTCGGAGTGTTAGTGAAGACAGTAGTGTCAGCAGTAAAACAAGTACATCTTCACATAAATCAAATTTGGAATATTTAATTGAACAAAGGAAAAAGTCAATGTCAAAACTTCGTGGGTTGGTGATACCAGAAGTACAAGGTCCTATAGTAGATTTACCAGAAATCAAAGTTCAAGACCCACTTTGTAAATCATTCCTTTTGAAATCTGATTTAAACAGATCGAATAGCAAACCAAGTAAGTCGAACGACCCAAAACCTTTAATTTTAAATGATACGAAATGGAAAGTTAATTTGTTACCGAACAACATTCCGAAATATTCACCTGCCTTCAAACGTAAATCCTTACAAGTGTATACACCGTCATCTTTATCAAAAGAATCTACACCGGAGCGTAGTTTTAATGAACGAGTCGAAGCGTTTAAATTAAACAACAAAACGCATACATCTAATGCCTCTAGGGCATCGTTTGATTCGAATGGACGTGCAATCACAGCTAGCTTTTCTTCCAAAGCTTTAACGAATACGTCTACCCTGCCAAAAAAAGACTTCAAAGATCTTTTAAACAACATCAGAGACTTAAAAAATATGGAAGTCAAAATGTGCACTGCTACAGATGTCATAGATAGTGATAATGACTCGGCAATGAGCTCAACACAGTCTAGTTATAGATCGTCCGCTTCCTCACCAATGCATGCCTTAGATAACGTGGAATCAGACAATTCACGTTTATCGCCGAAAATTACGGAATACTCCACCTATTCTCTTGTGAAAACGGAGGTACCCAGTAAACGTTTAGTAACAGACAGAGGTCCCGAAGAATATATTAAAAGAAACATTTGTCGCTCGGTGTCATCTGACACGAACGTTTCACTGAGTTCCTCTGCAGGCTCGGCAGCTACGTCTGGATCGCAAGCGAGTTGCAGTTCACTTGAAAGTTCTGTCGCTGACTCTGATAAGAGAAAAGTTTCTAAAGCATATAATATTGACACCATAAATAGGCGAAACATTCTAGCTTCTGCGAAATGTAGAAGTGGAAGGGACGCTAAATTGAAATCACCTGTCGTAGAAACGAAATTCTCACACGAGTCACGCGACGGGTCTCCGAGTCCAGTGCTTAAAGCGTCTGAACGCCTTTCTACGCTCACGCCACCAGTGAGCGTTGTGTCGAATAAAGGTGAAAACAGACGAAGAAATAAAATAATAGCTGAAACCGATTCAGACAGCGATAGCGATACCAACATCCGGCAAAGAAAGCCTGATTATAAAAATACAAGATTAAAACGGAATTCCAGTTCGAATGGCAAAAATAATAAACAAAGTGAATCAAATTTAGATAGCCCAAAAATGGAAGACGCACCGAAGGTCATATCAGAAAAAATTATAAAAGAAATTAAGAAGGCTGGTCTGGATGACTTCACTACAAATAAGACAAAGCCACTTTCAAATAAAACCATGAATGATATCATGAAGTCAGATAAAATGGAAATGAATAAAGATGACAGAGATATAAAAATAGTTGACGTTTCACAAGGTAAAAACGGAAAGTCGGAAGTCCAAAATAATGGCAAATCCATAATATCGTCTAAAGGAAGTAATTTAATAAAATCAAATAAAATAATCGAATCGCCCAATTCTTCTACAAAAACAGCTGATGATAGTTCCACAGATACTGTAAAAATTTCAACACAAATGATTCGTTTAAAACGTGGCGCTGGAACCGGAGTTGGCGTTATTTTAGCCGGTGGAATCGACTGTGAAGCTAAGGACGTTACAGTAAGTGATACATTAGTAACATGCAAATGTTTAAGTATTATGTAGTATCATGTTTAATTATTCATTTATTTAACCTTATTCGGCGAATAACAGCGTACGTACTTGACTTGGAGGATCATGGTTCAATTCCTAGGTCGAAAATTACACAATTGGAGTTTAATTTTTCGTTTTTTTTTGCACACATGTACTTACGTTACTTTTGATTTAATTTTACATCACTTTTATTTCACACTTGTTTTATTTCTCCAATGATAATTAATTTATAGGATAACGCATTAATTTGCTATGATTTAGGTCCACCGAGTTCTGGCAGACAGTGTCGCAGCTAAAGCAGGAATAAAACGAGGCGTAAAAGTACGGAGCATCAATGGACATACCATGTCAGGCTTGACACATGCACAGTCTGTTACTATACTTAAGGTAATTATATTTATTAGTCCATTTAACAACTAGTTTGTGATGAAAGTTAACAATGCATGAGTATAATGCTCTGAAGATAATTGTAATATAAGTTAGAATCTTATTACATTTTGTATTGTATTAAAAATACAACGATTAATAAGTTTAATGTATGCGTTGCAGGAACAACGATCAGAAGTCGTGATAGAAATTGAGAACGAAATACAAATCGGTATTGATGCTGGTTGCGGCTCTGACAAAGGTAAACTTTAATGTCTTGTGCAATAATATTATAATACATACTACATATCTAATATACCTTTGCATAGAGTTTGGATAGCATAAAGAATTTTGTGACATTATTTTTTTTATTTGAATCCTATCTATTTCTAAAATTGTTTAAACAGATGAAGGCACCATTTAGATCGAGATAGTTTTTCGTACGGCCGAAACGACCATACAGCAGAAAAATCATGAACAAGAATTAACATAACATAAGCTCATGCCTGCATCCCCGAAGGGGTAGGCAGAGGTAAACTAGTGAACTAGAACAACCACATTTCGCTGAGCTTAGTTCCGTTTCAGATGTGATAGGGGGCGAGCCTATCGCCATATCGGGCACAAATTCCAGACTCCGGGCTGATATGGAAAAATCCAATATCACTGTGTATACCCGGGGATCGAACCCGACACCTCAGGACGGTAGTCGTACCGAAATACAACTACGCTACCGAGGCAGTCTTAATTAATTTATCGTGCAATAAACCTATCCATTATGGTCATAGCGCTTAAAACCTTTGTAACAATTTCCCATTATTTCAATTAACAGCGGAGTCGAATAAACGACTTAAATGTGGAGAAGGAGTAACTCAAGATAAGGAGAAAACTGCAGGCTCTGTTGTGAGTGTGATATTGGAGAAAGCTGGTGGAGGTGCGGGGCTCGGCTTCGGCTTGGACGGAGGTCGAGACTCGCCGCGAGGTGACTGTCCACTCACCATCAAGAAGCTCTTTGCAGGTCAGTTGATATAGACCCTAAAAATATGTCTTTGCTTGGTACCAACTCATTGTCATCCTTAATGGCGATGATGGAATACTGTAGTGAGAATAGAATACTGGTGATATGTGTGGAGAAAACGTGAGCTATCGTTGTTTTCGCAAACTACAAACTACTTGTCGCAAACTGGTGCGCATCTTTTTAAGCATGCCAACACAACTTACCAAAGTGACGTATGTATGTATACTATAGTCGAATGTGGTATCCTTGATTATAACGTGGTCTATTTAGATTTATCTTCTTCGTCTACCTGCCTTATTGCCTTATGTTTGTCTTATTGCGGCCACTATCGCTTTTCCAAGCACATAATAAGTAACATAAGCTCATATATCCCCGAAAGGGGAAGGTAGAGGCGCACTATCGAACTAGAACACCCACATTTCACCGAGCATAGTTCCGTCCCAGATGTGATAGGGAGCGTGCCTATCGCCATATTGGGCACAAATTCCAGAGTCCGGGCTAATAACGAAAATTCCAATATCACTTTGTCCGACCCAGGGATCGAACCCGCGACCTCGGGATGATAGTCGTACCGTGCACGCAATACCACTACACTGAGGCAACTTTTCCCAACTTTAGGATTTGTTTCAAAACTTTAAGATTTGTTTTTACGATCGATTGCTTGCTTGACGTCAACGCCATCTGGGGAAAAATCTAATACGAAAAGAAAAATACGCTAGTGTGAATATTTTTTAAACTAACGAACTAGTGTAAAATTGTTATCTAGGTATGTATATACCCAATTAATAATAATAATAAATTTATTTGCAACAGTACAGAGACAAATGTTACAAAATACAAATGAAAATACAGATTTTTCAATTACATTCGTCTTCTAAATATTGGATCTACTGATACCCATGCTAGGAGAACCTGTGTTGTAGGTATTAGTGAAACCTCCATAAAAATATGTTTAAAATCTATACTTATGGCAATTATCACCAACATAAAAGAAATGCATTTGTTCGAATAAAAAGGCTATTTAGAATAGTCTATGGCAAACTATTGGAATGATAAATAAATAGTTCGATGAACTTTAAAGTAGTTTCGTTGATCAAAATTTATGTAATAAATTGTTATAACTGTCACCAATTCCATGGATACAATATGGCAAAATATTAATTTGCAAAATTAACGCATAACCGGCCTGTTTTATTGAATGACTTTCTAGAATTCATGACGTAATAATTTCATATATATTTATGTACATATTAAATATGTTAACTTTTTATGGAACATTTTTAACATAAGCTCACGCCTGTATCCCCGAAGGGGTAGGCAGAGGTGCACTAGCCAACTAGAACACCCACATTTCGCCGAGCTTAGTTGCGTCCCAGATGTGATAGGGGGCGAGCCTATCGCCATATCGGGCACAAATTCCAGACTCCGGGCTGATATGGAAAAATCCAATATCGCTTTGCCCGACCCGGGGATCGAACCCGAGACCTCAGGACCGTAGTCATACCGAAATACCACCACGCCACCGAGGCAGTCCGAGGTAGGTCCGAGGAGTACCAAGGTAGTAAAACATAGGTGGTTTAAAACATAATAAAGAAAGCTCGGTATCCGGACTATCACCATCGTCGAGCTGTGATCACATATTATGTAATAGTTGGTGGGTCTATGCGCAACCATTTAACTTTTGGGGAACTTGAACGATTAGAATCATGTTCACAGCATAATTTATTTTATTAAATTATATAGACACATTTTAGTTACGTTCTGAAATATTGTTGGGTTTCCAAACTTTGGAAAAATCTATGATGCTTGGATGCACCGACATGATATGCTAGACATTTAATTTTATTAGAAACACCTAAAGTATCTAATTTTATAATTTTGTAGCTAGGCAACATCACTAATAATAAACATACATTATAACTGCATGTATTCGGTTATTTCAAGGAAGCCAGAGCTGTTTCAAGTCACTAGTTACTATTGCTTTTTGCATTAATTTTTCAAATCCCTCATCCCTCAGGCAAGTAGCAATTCTAGCGAAGTGTGTTTAATTTCTATGCCATTTACTTATAAAAATATTTACGCGCTTCTTATATCTTTAAGAATAGTTAGTCTCTTTCATTTACAATTAATGTGATGCAAAGAAAATAGTGTTCTTAAAGATAAGTAAGGGGCCCCTTATGTTACGGTTTTTCTTTAAAATCGTTTTATTGGACTATTCCAGGAGGGTCGGCTGCGCAAAGCGGTCGCGTTCTAGTCGGTGCCGAGCTCCTATCAGCAGGAGGTCACTCCATGGAAGGCTTCACTCGCACGCAAGCCTGGGCAGCTCTCAAAGCGCTGCCCTCTGGACCAGTCTGCCTAGTGCTTAAGAACCCCAAGGACTCGTAAAGCCATAAGACTTACGTCATAAAATATGTTTTTCATATTATCCATATCGTTATGGCTCTCAGGATAAGGCAATTTCAATGTTTATATTCGCTTACTTCATGTGTATTTAGCAATTGTTTCGTATTCATGCAATACTGTTAATGCTTTATTAACGATCGATTATGTTAAGGTTAAAGTGAGTTTATTTTTACGATCAATATGTCGGTGTCGATATATCTAAATAATATAATTTCTTTTCGAATAAGATTGCAAGACTGCGTTTTACTTTGTTTTAATTGTTAATTTATTAATTTGATTTGTTTAAACTAGTCTAAACAACGAAGTTACGATGTTTACAGCCTGTAGGGTTTGTACTAAAAGTAAATGTCAAAATTGTTAAGTGCCATTATTTAGGTGTGGGTAACATCGACATGCACATTTATTTATCTGGTTTAATTTAATGATCAGCTTAAAAAGCGATGTAAATAAGGTGACTACGTGTAAGGTTAAAGTATTTTAGATATTTAATATAAGCTCCTAGCTAGATGTTTTAGTTGTAAACTGGAGAGATATGGTTTGTCGATTAAAAGCAAGCAGCTACAGTTGTTAATCGAATTATAGAACGGACTGATAGATTAACAATTTAAAGGATTGCATAGTGGTGACACAAAATTTCAGATAAGAATAGTGCAAATTCAACCTACATACTTAATATTAATTTATTAGGAGTTGCCTCATCTAGATTGAGCGAGTTTCTTATCCAACAATATTATGTGATGTTCTAATAGAAAACAAATTATTTTAGGTACTTACATGATTCCGCGTCATATGTTTACAAATATGACGCCATGTTATAAGATTCTGTTTTCTAATTACATGATGTGATTCATACAATTTTTCTTTCTTTCGTAAGAATCTAAATTCTAATGGGTTGTGCGAATATATAAACTCTCTCCATTTATGTGGGACGTTATGTGGTTTGCTTGTAAATAAATTTATCTTTTTCTTTTAAGACATGTTCAATTGTGGGATTTCATACAATCTTAATTTTATTTGTGCATATTTTCATATTTAACTAACGTCAAATATTATCAAGTCAATAGCTATACTGCCTGTATTGTTTATAAAAATATAATCATAATAATACTATCGTTTTCTTTATTTCAACCATAATAACGTAAATATTTATAACACAAGTTTAAAAACCGACTTTTAAAATTATTCGACATCGATATATGAATATACCTACATGCACAGTTGACGTTCGGAAAATGGGACGGCAAAGGAGTGCATAAGCACTCATTTTGCCTACAGCCGGACGCCGCGCCGACAGAATTCTGAATTTCAAAATTCAAATTTAAGAAGGCTTGCTCATTTCATTAAAAAGCCTACTTTATAACACATGCTTAGGGTTATGTATATTTCTGTTGATTTAATTAGAATATGTGATATTTTTCTTTGTTTTATTGTCCGAGACCACTTTTTAGGACGATATTTGCAAAGAACTGTGCATCTAGGGTATATTATATTGATGTTATCCGGCTTTAACAAAATGATATGGGACCACCCCTGGTACATGCTATATCGAACACAAGAAGCATCTCGAAAATCTGTCAACATTTGCCGGGAATATCGTACAACATACTTAAAGAAAATCGATGAATTGAGCAACTTGTCATTTTCTCTGACCATGAAGATATTTTAAATGCTCAAATCAAAATGTTATATCGGTGGGGTGACGACCAAAATTAAATAAATATTCTGTCAGACTAGATGGTCCTGATTCCGACTGGGTGGTTAGGAACGATGAATGTCACAACTTTAGATACTCTTATGAAATACTAGCTGTTGCCAGCGACTCCGTTCGCGTGGATTTCCGGGATAAAAAGTAGTTTGTGTTTTTCTGATGTATAATCAACTCTGAGTTTCATCAAAGTCCATCCAGTAGTTATCGCGTGAAAGAGTAACAAACATAATATGTGTTTATATGTTCTTACACAAACTTTCGCCTTTATAATATTAGTGTCATTTTGGTCTAATCAGGTGATTATTAGTCGAGATGTCTAAGCGCTAAGTGGTACTTCTCTCTCTTTATCGAAATATTATACTGGAGTGATCAGCAGCCCAAGCTCGATGCGGGTCTATGACATTTGTGTGAAATATTAATTATTATTATTAGTGATAGAGCCACGCTGTAGACAGTAACGTCTACAGCATGAATGGGCCGGCTCGACCGGTTTGATACCACTGTCTCACAGAAATTCGACGTAAAGTGGCAGCCTGCTGTAGCGTTTCGTTCGGTGAGTGAGATTTCCGTTGGCCCATTTCCCCTCTCCCTTACCCAATCCCATTTCCGTCCCCTTTCATTCCCTCTTTTTAGGTTGTCTACGCACCCATGATTCTTTGTCTTGGGTGTCTATGGGCGATAAAAGAAATCAAATGTCATCATTGTGCATCGAACTCGAATCCATTTACGGTTGTCAGAAATTTTCCTGTTTGGGTCCTGCAATGGTATGATATGGTTCCGTTCGTAATTTAAAGTTCTTTGTGGTATTGCTATACTGTTTAAGCAGGCGTACGAGTAGAGCCACCGTCCAGCAGACCACCACGTCGATCCTGAATTTCATTGGAGGCAAAAACAAAATAGAGGCCTCAGATGGAGGCATTAGATTTTAATTATTACGGTTATTTCGTGCTTAATTTTTAAACAGGCGAATGCGTTAACATCATTTACATCACAAAAAAAATCATTTTATTTTATAATATTATGTATTTAAAATAAAGTGTTTTATCCTTAGTCACTAATTGTACAAAATTTAAAAATAACCACTCTATTCGTTTATATTGTCATAGTAAATGAAGAAACATCATGTGTTAATGCAAAACTTTTAACGTGCTATTTCGTACTGATTACATATATAACATAATTTTCTTGCATATTCGTTTGTATGTTTCATTGTTACATTTTAATTTATCATGTCCTCAAATTTACAAGCTTGTACATTTTAATAAATAGTAAAAATCTATTTGCTAAAATATTCAAACTTGTGATATTGTTTACAGGCGTAATTAATAATTTCATTTCTAATGTTTTTGAAAAAGCAGTAAACCGACTCTATAAAAATATATGTGGTAAAACAAAAACATGTTAATAATAATACCATTTTCACAAATTGAAATTCAACCCGATGTTTTGTTTACCTAAAATTTTTTTCCAAGCATAATATTTTTTTAATGCCGCGCCGTAAGTGTGAATCCTATGTTATACGTTTAAGAATAAGTTAGATCTTAAATATACTACACTAATAATTACAGTTTTACTTTTTAAAGCAGCTTTGAATATCAATATCACAGACAATTTTTAGAAATTGTATCCAAATTGTGCGTGTCTATCCACAAACTAATCAGGCCATATTCATTATTATTTCATTCATATACTAATATATTAATAAATAATTTTATCATTAAATGCACAGTGGTTACAATTATTACATATCTATGATTGCGTTTTATAATTTTTTCATGGAATATAATATCTATAATACTTTAATTTTGATTTGCACCAAAGAAATTATTTATTTGTTCTTTGGTACGCAAGGCGAAGTTAAAAAAATACATAGGTTCTACTTTATCTACATAACATTGCTTGAAAAATCCCCGATTTAATTATGCGCATTATTTCTAAAGTCGTGTAATTAAATAAGAAATATATTCTTTATAATCTTTATATCGCATATTAGTGTATTTTAACCTCGAATTCAAACATATTAACAGACAGAGCATCAACCATGAGTTCTTTGACAAAATCATTAATTCCCTACGTAACCGCCACAGGCGTTCGGATATTTTCCATATAAATAGTTTACGGATTCTGTAGCGAGAAGCGTCAAAACAACTTACGGTTGAGATACTGCATGTTATATGAGTAAAATACTGTTCAGCAATATTTGTAAGTAATAAATATTGCAAACGCTACCTAAAGTTATTTGATGATTTCTTAGGTTTACGTGAATGTTATATTACATTGAAATGAAACTTGTTTTTACGGATTTTATCGCAATTTGGTTTAGGCCCGACGTTTCCATGATTTCCAGTAACCACGAAGGCTGTAAAGCTTTCGAAACGTCGGGCCTAAAAATAAAACCAATTTGCGATAAAATCCGTAACAACAAGTCATATTTTAAAGGTATTTGATTGGTTGCTTAACCTTTAAGATTTGAAGGAGGAGAGGACAGTCTCTTTATATGTATTTGGGTTCATTTAAAGACGGCCTTATTATACCAAGGTTGCGTTTAGATATACAATTTTAGATTTGAAGCGCAAAGCGTGTTTTAGTCTTAGTATGAAGGCGTCCTTATTACCTTATTCACATAGCTATGTATATTTAGGGCTACACTGCCCTTATATATAAAATTACACACAAACTTGGGCAATTTTAGGTGCCAAACGTTTAACCATCTATTTATGAGCAATAAACATAACACGGGTTTCATACTGGCACTACCAAGAGTTGAACCCGACCTTACTTCGTAAATGTATACATAGATAAGTCGCCCTAGTAGAAATAATTATAACAACCGGATTCATATCGAGCTCGCTGCGCACTGATGACGTTTGGTCAAAACTTCGTACTAATTCTAACTAACGTTGGAGTTGCTTACTATATTATACTTAAATATAAATGTCATAAACGCACTCGAATTCGATTATCAAAATTATTTCTGCTAGGGCAGCCAAAATCAAGCCACATAATAAGTTTACCTTTAGCAGTGCTCGGAGGGGAACGCTTGGGAACGGCGTTCCCTTTCTTTCTTTCTTTCTATCTGCCCTTATCCCACCTTAATGTGCTGTCGACACTTTTTCAAGCATGTTACCAAAAGGATTTGGCTAAGTTTTTACGAACGACTGCCTACCTGACGGTAACCCTCTCTGAGGGAAGGAAACGGCGTTCCCTTTCGTAAAACAATAACCTCACGCTGTTCCCTTTCGTGAAATAACTGTTCCGCTTCATAAAAAGCGTTTTATTAATCCAGGAAAGCAGGGAGAAAGTTCTCAGTTCTCTCGCGCAAAGACTTCTATATATACTACTAGATAAGCTGGGCCTGACTTATAAAAACATTTTCGCTTATCTTTTCGCTAAGAATAGCTTGTCACTTTTTTCTTTGCGTTACATTTTTAAAAAATGAAAGGGACAACCTATGGTTAAAGATAAGCAGCCCTTAAATATTGTTATAAGTAAGGGGCGCTGTTTAGAAGTAAAATTGTGTCACATTACGTCGAGTGTTTGACGTTTGACGGCTAAGGAAAAGAGCAGTAGCTCGACTATGAGTTTTTCTGACGTTTCACACTAGCGAGTACGTAAAAATTATTTGTATAAAAAACGTCAGTTCCCCACATACCCGCTAGAGGCTTTCAGGTGTTTGCCGTACAAATATTTTATGTAGTCGCTAAAGAGAAATGTCGAAAAAACTCGTGGTCGAGCTACTGATTTCTATAGTGAGTTGCAATTGGACCGTGTTACGTAGAAATGATCCAACCCACAAAAAAAATATTATTGATGCCAACATGTTCTAAACCATTAATAGACCATATTGGCGTCAACAAATTTTTTGGTATTTTTGTGGGTTGGATCATTTCTGCGTAACACGGTCCAATTGCGACTCACTATAGAGATCATTAGCTCGACCACGAGTTTTTTCGACGGTCCGAGTCACGAGAGAGAGAGTCACGAGTGTTTTCACGGTCCAATTGACGGAGTCTTTATACGCAAATTCTATGTACAGATCAACCTGTCTAGTAATATATATAATACATAGACGTCTTTGCCCTCTCGTGATTCGTCCATTTCGAGCACTACCCTTTATTCTTTTACAAAGTGGAGTATGAGTCTGGGAATTGTGGCGCCTGATGCGGCGAGAGGTCGCTGCAGCAGGCGCAGGGCAGTCAGCGGGCGGGGGCGCGGCGAGCAACCCGCATCAGCACAGGCCCAGCTCGCACGTCCTTGAACAGTCTGATGGCTTCTCCGTGGGTCAGACCGGCGGTACCACGACCGTTTACCGACATTATTTCATCACCTGGAAATGCGTTTTAATGAGTACTTGACTATGTTTGATTTAATACACATTTTTATTTGTTGTTTGTTTGTTTGTTGTATGACAGCTTCCTTGACGCAGCGGGCAAGTAACCGTCTGTGAAACGTGAGGTCGGGGGTTCAATTCCCGCACCGAGACAAATGTCTGTGTGGCCCACAGATATTTGTTTCGGGTCTGGGTGTTGTGAGACCGAAAGTCTTTCATTCCTGATACCCACGACACAAGATTCGATCTTAGTGTCGGGTCAGGACTATGTGTGTGACTGTTGGCTGTATTTTAAAAGCAAATCATAAAAAAACCCTTCTCTAAACACAGTATCGTAATTGCTTGAAGGGTATTGAGATAGTAATTCATATTTTAAAACCTGCAATGAGCAAGAGTGGGGGCGTAGTGGGGATATCTTGCTATCCCTTTTCAACGCACGTAACGTTATCGCCGTGACGTGAATATACTGATGTGTATCTTTTCTGCAGTTTGAAGGTAACACTAAACTTCAAAGTCTTATCACTTTATTTTATTTTTCTTATTTTTTTTTATTTTCTTAGTTCTTATTATTTTATTTTTTATTTTTGATAATAGTTCTACAATAATAATAATTCCCCTAGTATTGTGGATGTTTATGGGCAGCGGTGATCACTTAACATCCGGTGACTCACTTGCTCGTTTGCCCCCTCTTCTATGAAAAAAAAATCTTTGTGTATTATTGAAAATCCGTTCACATTTCGCGGAGATATTGCGTAACAAACATACAGGCAAATTGAGGACCTCCTTTTTTGAAATCGGTCGAAAAGTAATACCTATAATTAACAAACATCAATAAAAAAGAACAGCTATACATAATGAGGTAGCAGGACAGGTGCATACTGCATATTATTATAGAACGTCGAGTTTGTAGAGACGGGAGGTGCGGCACTAACAACTAACAACACGCAGCTGTTGTTAACCGTCGTCGAGGAATTCTCGACTCACCTTTCTACACAAATGACAAAGGTCGTGACAACTTTATATGTTGATCTGTAAAGCCCCGTTTAGATGGAGAGTTTTTCGTACAAATATGCAAGGATATATCAGATAATTAAAAGTTTAAAAACTTAACAGACCGACTTCAAATCCGATCGTGACCAAATTTATATGGTGGTTATATATCTGTTCCCTTGAAATAAGCACTATCGAACACAAAAAGAATTTTGAAAATCGGTCCACATTTGGCGGAGATATCGCGTAACATACACAAAAAAACGACGAATTGAGGACCTCCTCCTTTTTGGGAAGTCGGTAGAAAAGTGTAATATACTAGGCCCTTTCTGCCGCGCGGTAAACTCCTTCATTTCAATGTGCCTTACTCTTAACTCATAAAATGATTTTCTTTACGGTCTTTACCTTCTCGTAACATCGATTCTGCTGCCTGGCCGTTGTTGAAAATAGTTTTCACAAATATTCCCATGTCGCCTCGGGGAGAATCTTTGCCGCCCACGATGCTGAAGCCGAGTCCCTTTCCTCCTGCTGATTTTGTGAAACGTACCTGGAAATTTTACAATAGGAATAATTATGTTAAATTACGTTAAATGACTGCCTCGGTGGCGTGGTGGTATTTGGGTACGACTACGGTTCTGAGGTCTCGGGTTCGATCCCCGTGTCGGGCAAAGTAATATTGGATTTTTCCATATCAGCCCGGAGTCTGGAATTTGTGCCCGATATGTCGATAGGCTCGCCCCCTATCACATCTGGGACGGAACTAAGCTCGGCGAAATATGGGTGTTCTAGTTCGCTAGTGCGCCTCTGCCTACCCCTTCGGGGATACAGGCGTGAGCTTATGTTATGTTATGTTATGTTAATTACGTTAAATATAAATTTTAAAATGTCGAGAAATACACAAAACTACGTCAAAGCTAGTAGAATAGAATATAACTCTATACTAGAGAACCATAATCTATCTATCGGTAGCTATTATTGGGAAATGATGATATTAAAAATAAGACTAACGTCCGATTACGATTAGGGCCGGTGATCAACTATTAACCAAACTTGAAACTCAGGAAAGAGATCACAAAGCACTCGTACACAAAATTAGTTCCGATTGCAATCTTTGAATATAGGTGTGGAATACACAATTCTAGGAATAACATACCTCAAAGGTTTGCATATCACGTAGCTCAATAGGTCGCTTAGCTTGCTGTCCGGGAGTAGTAGGAACGGGAGGTGGCCGAGAGGAACGGGGCGTCGCACTCACTCGTAATTCAGACACACCATTTCTTAATTGTTGGATTGGCTCTTGTCTATCTTGCCTTGATTGTACTCGTGGTAGTCTGTATGGTTCTTCCCATAGCCTCTGATTTGCATCAGGCGGTATACGATTATAACAATTTCTGTAAGGAACGTCCAAATCCACATTTTCACTATAGGGTCTACGACTACGCGGTTCTGGGATATTCTTTCTCCTTTCAGGAACATAACTATAATCGACTTGATCACGACTTTCGTCTTCTGGATTTATTAGTGGCGTACGTTCTTTAGGTCCCGGTGATGTTTTATTCCTATATACGTTTGGAGAACTACAACGCCGCCGTAATGTGGCCGACTGTCTGGGAGGGGACGGTGAAGATTGCTGCCTCACTGCTGTAGGACTAGGAACGTAGAACGTAGAGGGTTGCTGTTGTGGTGGAGCGAGGACGTCATGTGCTGAGAGAGCTCGGCGGCGCAGACCACCTCCAAGTTTACCTAACGCCCGCAGTAAATCTGGGGCGCCACTTGTTACTCGAAGTGATGCCGTCGTGTAGACCTTGCCTCTATGTCTGAACGAAAGTTTGGATGGTGGAGCTGGAGAGCATTGATTCGGCTGCCTAGGCGGAGATGGTGAACAGCGTACGGGACTTGGTTCTCTATTGCCAGAACCTGGCCGAAGTCTTGAGCAACGGCGACGTAGTTTCCTCCATCTTTGAGACAAGTTTGCATTCCAGCCCTCCTCTGAAAATTATACAGAAAAGTAAGTTTCTAATAACAAAAATGTATGTCAGGTTTATCGTGTAATTTCTATACGTTAATTCTTGAGTCTACCATTAATTCCCCACGTTCGTGGGATGCTAATAGCGTTTAATTGTTCCCTGCAGTATGCACACATACTAGCTTTATATCGTAAAGTGTAATATCCGACATGTACCTTTCTTATTAGTGTCGGCGTCGGAGGCGTAGTCGTGTGCTCGAGGCGGCGGAGGTGCTGGCGGTGACGCCGGTGCCGCGAAGCTGTGGCGCAGCGGCGTCATCCGCAGCAAGCGCGGCCGGTCACCGCCGCCCCCACGCGAGCCCCATGCTGGCGCCCCCATACTCGGATACTACTGAAACAGTCAAATATAATAATAAATAATAGTCAAATAATACTCGTTAATCATGGATAAGGATGGGGTTGGTATGCTACAGAGTTTATTTATCGATAATAATAATATAACAAATTGAAACCAAGTTAGTTAGCATCTTATAATTAACTCAGCGTTATATCTCATTCCATACCATACCGGCGCGGCGGCGTTTTAATATAATTGATTAGTTATAGATATGATTACAAACATACTTTCACTTTTATAAAGCTACAATATCTGAAAAAAGACTTCGAATGACCCAAAGTCTAATGCAATAGGTAGTTTACAGTAGGTAATTTAGTATTGTTCCAAAGGTTCGGTCTTTAAAGAAACTACAGTTTAATAAACTCAAGTTGTTACGCATCGCTAAATATAGTTACCATTTGTACTTATTAGAGGCTTGGTGATATAATTAGACGTAGTTTAATAGCCACTTATATATTTAAAGTGCGGCCAGCGCGCGAGCTTTTAATTTGTACGTTGGAATTGAACGTAATTAATAATAACTATAGTACAAATAAAGTTAATATAAAATTAATACAGCACCGGGCAAAAAACGTATCTTAAGAAATAATAAATTAAGAAAATAGTAGGACTTAAAAATAGAATGCTGATTAATAATCAGTTGCATACAGGTATTTAAACAATTGTTATATTAAGGAATCTGTTTATTTATGTATAATGCATCTGAATGAGCATACAAGTACCTAGTAATGTTATTCAAAGTTATGACTCTACCTTCAGAACTCTATCTAAATGATGTAATCGGACTTACCTAATTTTAGGTCAAATATTGCTTATTTATACATAAATATATACATTTATGTAAATATTATTATGTCGTTGTAAATAAAATAGGTTCATGTGCAACATTGACCACCATAAACACCCACATATGGAGCGTGGGTTAAATGAGTAAACAACCACGTCCGGTGATCAGTCTACGTATCTTGACGACGATTGCTTTTGACCTACATCGGCTACATCATTGCAGGCGTAGAAACACCTTGCCTTGTCAGCTTATAAGTTACAAAGATATCATTTAAATGTATAATTAATATAATTTATACATTAGTATGAAAATGGCCCAAGAACTCGATGTGCGCATGAAACATTTGTATGAAATTTTAACTAAATATCATCACAGCGCAGCTGACTTCATATAATTTCTATTGTCAAAGTTATTCATGTTCGGCACAGATATGGCTTAGACCCATCGATATATTATATACCTAGATGCACAGTTGATGTTTAGAAAGTGGGACAGCAAAGATGTGCTTAAGTACTCTTTTTGCCTACAATCAGACGTCGACAGAATTCTAAATTTCAAAATTCAAATTTAAGAACGCTTGCTCGTTTAATTTAAAAAGCTACTTTATAACACGTGCGTAGGGTTATATTGTACCTACTGATTTCATTAGAACTTGTGATCTTTTTCTTCGTTTTATTTATTATAACTACCGAGACCACGTTTTAGGAAGATATTTGCAAATAACTGTGCATCTAGGTATATTATAATAATGCTTAGACCCCTGAAATATTTTGCTTACACAGTTGCGTCATACTATTTGAAATGACAAACACATACAATAATATACGGTAAATAAATCTCTTTGCAAAACCAGAATCATAATCAAATTATATTTTTCTTCAAATTTTCATACTTTCACGACGTAGTTCGACATTGACTCTATCTATACATTAGCTTTAGTTCAAACAGCGCTCTAACTGCTTTGTGCTAAGATTTTGCTGGATGATAATATTTAAAATATTCAAAGCGAGTGTTTCATTATGCTCTCTAAAATGTCCAGGGGTTTTAAAAGGAAATATTAATTATAGTGTATGATAATAGGATCTGCATCAAACGGTGCGTAACGATGAGGGGTACACTGCGTAGGATCGAAGCTTCGTAAAATACCTACTTGTAGTTGCGGAAATCCGTCTAGCCGCTAATTACATTTAGACCTTATATTGTTGCGCTGTAGAGCTATTTTTCTACGGTATTAATCATTGGAGTTCTAGAATTTATGTACCGTGAAAACGAAATATAAAATCCAAAGAAGATTAAATATCATAATTAACATGTGTTAGATCATAAATCTTGATATTTTTCTTATATATTTTTAATTAAACAGCAACGTCTATTTTCCTTAAATTTACTAAATTGGTTCTTAACTACAAATTAAAATATTTAATTAAATACATCGATATTTTTTGCTTGATTGTAATAAATCATTTTTTATATAGATTCATACATTATGACATCGAATAATTTTCACTGATGCGTGGCTTTTAATTTTGTTGATAATAAATATATTTTTTTTATAGCAGAGATTGGCAAACGAACAGATGGGTCATATCTATCGTAGATAAAGCACCAACAAGCAGGTTTCAACTACATATATACTACGTAATTGAATTCTTAACTGTAGTGACAATCTTTATTGCCGACAGCCGAGCTGTGGGTATAACAAAGAGAAAATTCTTTGTTTTCCCCTACGTAACGAAATAAATTACAGAGCATGCGTAAAGCGTTGATAGTGATCGCGTGAACTGTTGTGGTTCTAACATAATATTACCTTATCAGACAGTTGAAGTGAATACTTTTGTTTGGGGGTAAAATAACAAATGCATTTATTCTGGTTTCAACCGAAAATCTATTGGTACTTTTGCCTCATTAGTCTGGAGTTCATTTCTACGCCATATCATGTTAGAAATTACCGTCATCGAATTTTGGTAAATTTCTTTATTACTTTTAATGTTCCTTATGACAATCATAGGAAATGAATATTAGAAGAGCGTCTTGTAAACACCTGTTTATTGTTTGTATTCAAGCGATGTAGACAATTAGTCTGCTTTGAATTAATTTCACAGACTAGTCTCGATGGTCACCAATCCAAGTATGCTCAGTGTTAGTATTACATGTAATAAAACCCAATTACTTTTCTTTCTACCTGCCTTTATCCCACCTTAATTTAATAATATTAATAATAATACACTCATACATTCACACACCTAATCCTGACCCCACACTAGGTATAACCTGTATCGTAGGTATCAGAGACTATGAGAGACTTTCGGTCTCACAACACCCAGATTTGAAACAAATATCTGTGGGCCACACAAACATTTGTCTCAATGCGAAAATCGAACCTCTCGCTTCACAGCCGGCTACTCGCCCGCTGCGCGACGGAGGCTGTCAAACTGTGGGGTCAGCGCAACACACTTTTTCAAGCATGTCGCAGAAAGGATTTGGCTTAGTTTTTACGACCGACCGCCTGCCTGACGTCAACCCATTCTAAGGGATCCAGTCCCGGGCAAATTAAATTAGGAAATTTATTTTGTCCGACCTGGGAATCGAACCCAGGACCTCCCGGTCTACAGTTAATACATACTACCACTAGACCAAGGAGGTGACTACAACAAACTCAATTACTAATACAGATTTAATAGTATCATGCCCAAAAGTTGATGACATAAGCGCTTATTTATCTACATCTTATTATATTGTCGATATTTACTTATGAAGATGCGTAAGTACGCAAATCTGACTCTAGCAACTATTAGAAAGTAATATTTTAGTCACGCTCCGTTCTAAATATTTATTATTTGCAAATAGTTTATATGGATTAACATTAAAAATTGTAGCTCTCATCGGAAACTGGCAGTAATTTCGCCGGCACAGTACCGTTGTGTACCGAATTTGGCATCGACCAGTGGTCACTGATCTTCCGGTGACTCGGTTTATTCAGGTTAGGACACTCATTACATAAAGGGAATCGTAAATACGGCGCTACCAATTAAAAATGTAATTAAATTCTATGCAACAGTTATGTGGGACACGTGATAATTGAGATGTTGTGATGTGAATACATTGAATCTAATTAATACTAATTACGTCCACCTGAATCATTCGATCGTAAAGTTTACGTCTCAGTCTTGTGTTACATATGCATCAACATATACATACATACATAAGCTCACGCCTGTATCCGCAGGAGTAGACAAAGGCGCACTAGCGAACTAGAACACCCATATTTCGCCAAGCTTAGTTCCGTCCCAGATGACATAGGGCACAACATCCAGACTCTGTGCGATATTGAAAAAAAACAGTATTACTTAGCCCTACTCGGTCATCGAACCTAAGACCTCAGGATGGTCTGAAATACAACTACGCCACCGAGGCAGTCCATTTTCACTACTATATTCAGTTGATTTGAGGTACACTCTTTATAGGCAAAAATATTTTAGTAACTGAAACTTTATTGAGATAATAATAATAATAAATACACCCAACAGTCACACACCTAGTCCTGACCCCACACTAGGTATAACCTGTATCGTAGGTGTCAGAGACTATGAGAGACTTACGGTCTCACAACACCCAGACTTGAAACAAATATCTATGGGCCACACAAACAATTGTCTCAATGCGGGAATCGAACCCGCGGCCCCTGGCTTCACAGCCGACTACTCGCCCACTGCGCCACGGAGGCTGTCGTATATAAAACCTTACTCATAACAATATTTACGCGCTTATTAACTTTTAAACTATTATAGTTTGTACCTTTCATTTTCAATATATCGCAATGATAAAGATGAATAACTAGTAACTATTCAAAGATAAGAAGTACGTAAATATGTTTAATAAGTAAGAGGAAGAATAACCAAGTTATATTATGATGTTTTATAAGTTGTAATGCTAAAGTAATGCCATTGATGCAGGGCCGTCTTAAGACATGTCTGGCCGTCTGGGCATAGTAAAGTAAAACAAAAATCTCTACATTATGATGCATCGTTTTAAGAATTATTTATCTACCATTATTATTTTGGCCTTTTATTTCATACTTCATATTATTAGCTAAGATAATATTATTTTGAAAATAAGTGTTTAACATAAACAATACAAAGATAATAAAACAATTAAAGCTTTGTATAACTCCCAAATGTAAAGATTTTGCAAACGTGACTTTGATCAGCCATTATTCATATCCAATTCAACAAGAATATCCATTTCAATATCAGATATATTAATAGAACTAAGAGCATGTTAACCTTCAACTTGATGAATGTAGTAGTAATTATGTATAAGTTATACAGTATAACAAATGAATTTGTGCTGCAGGCATTACTATCGATTTTGTTTAAATAGGCATAATATTTAAAGTTGTAAATGGACACTGATAAACAGTTGTTTAATTACTTTATATAAGTCTACTGGCTGACGGCTGTCTAATTATGTTGAAAAACCGTAGCAGAAACTCTAGGGCTGACATCTATAGAGGGAACTTCGACGAAGTCTGAGTAAAAAAAAAACGAACTCAGTGAGGATTTGTAAACTGTGAATCGAACTTTGGCTTAATAAAAAATCCAGTAACACTTAGCCAGACTCGAAGATCGAACCCGTGACCTTAGGATGGCAATCGTATCGAAATAAAACTACGCCAACGAGGCAGTCGATTGTCTTATTTTTTATTTTTATACTTATTTAGGCTTAGTCGAATTCGCTCCATAGATCTTAACCTATGTTAGACAAACACGATCTGTCTTTGAGTTTACTTCAAAAAAAGGAAGTCTTCAACTCGTCCATATGTTTTTTTATGTATGTTACAAGACATCTCTGCCAAATAGACCGATTTTTCACGATTCTTTGTGTGTTTGATAGAGCTTATTCCAAAGGTTGTCTCATATAAATTTAGTCACGATCGAATTTATTTTAAAGTCGGTCCGTAAAGTTTTTAAATTTGTGATTTAAAAAATCTATAGAAATATGAGTCTATGTGTGAAGATAGATATTACGCCGGTATAATGCCGAGATAACGCCAGTCAAAGAAAGAAGAAAAACCGTGCCATCAGTAATATATATGCCTTAAAGGCATCAATATAATATATCGTAGATGCATAATTCTTTGCAAATATCCTCTTAAAAAGTGGTCTCAGCAATAAAACAAAGAAAAAAATCTCAATTATTAATTATATCGAAAAGTGAAGTGTAGTAAAAGTGTTATAAAGTAGCTTTTTAAACGAAATAAGCAAGCGTTCTTATATTTGAAAATTTGAAATTTAGAATTCTATCGGCGTCCGACTGTATTCAAAATGAGTGCTTAAGCACTCCTTTGCTGTCCCATTTTCCGAGCGTCAACTGTGCATCTAGGTAAATAATATATCGATGCTTAAAGGGCATAACTCTAAAGAGTTAGTTCGATCTATCGCATTTATTAGCAAGGATAATTAATTGAATAATAATTTACATCACATCGGATTTATGTTCTAGGCCTTAATAACTGAGCAATGTTAAAGTTTATTGTTGCGTATAGGAATTTATAGCGTATATATAGTAACGGACCCGTGATCGTGCCTGCGCCCACACTTATTAACCAAACTGAGAGTTATGCGTAACTACGAGAGCGATAGTGGCACAATAGGCCCTTAGGAATGTGACCCAATGTTTTGTTATTCAACCGACTCCAAAAAAGAGGAGACTCTCAATTCAATACAGCAAGTCTCTTGTTATAACTTTGAGATGGGTTTGATTATATCATTACCGTCTCACTCCTATTTGTGAACTCGAACGTACGTACAAATTAAGCCACGTCTTCTGCACTAAAACATTACACAAAACACCTACACAAAACATGGTTTCGTACACATTTTCATCTATGGTCCATTATTCTATGAGCAGGAGACAGTGATCATAATTGTTTTTGTGTTTAAAAAAAACAGATGCAGGTGCCGCGCCTTAACATAAACAGTAAACTATTCTAAAATCAAATAATTATGCGGATTCACTCATCAAGGATGTTCATGTAAAAGTTTCGACTATTTAGAAACGTAGAGTCTTACGTGACTTGAATCGACGCGACGTTTAAATCCTTGAAGGCAATTTTCCCTTTTCCGGAATCGCCCGTGGCGTGGATAGAATCACTGTCATGGTACGGATGAATAAATTGTTTTTACTAACAAACTCTACGGCTTATCTCAGAAAACCACCCAAGTATTATTTTATTTTAAAAAGATTACGTAATTTTAACGAAATAATGCAATAACTTTGAAGCGACGCGCGACTGTTTGACTTACTTAACCGCACCAGATGTTTCTTCATGGTCACTGTATCGAAAACAGAGAACAAACCATACACGTGTCTGTTTCTAACGAATATAATCATATTAGATTAACGGATAACTTATTCGTCACGTTTTTTCAAAGAAACTCTTTAATAAAAGATAAATATGTTTTAGTCTTCACTAACAGAGATATTTCTACATGGAATGATGAACTACTTGATTAGGAGAATTGGAATGGGATACGGGCAGGTAACAGTCAGAAGACACTACTTTTTTTCTGCCTGGCGTTGTCCTACTAGGGCCCGCTTTACTACTTAAACGCTTCCACTTCGCCCGGTCTTGAGCAACCTCCACAATAAGACGATTGGCTCTTCAGCCAGCGCTTTTTGAGATGGACCATGGGGACGCACCCCTGGTACGATCTGGTCCAGCTACAGTTGTGACCGACATATTCCTGTGATTTTCTCAAAACGTGACCGTACTATGGCAAGCGACATTCTTCAGAAGATACTTCTGTTCCCTTTAAAATAGAAATGGTGTAAATAAAATAATAATAATATTAGCCTTGTAATATACTATACCACTGCTGGGCACGGGCTTCCTCTACTAAATGAGGAATGGTGTAAAAGACGTCATTCATTCCTAATCAATACAGGGTGTTAAATGCCTTACATCAATTGAACTATAACACGATGACGTTAATTAAGGATAAATTGAATTTATAACAAACATCTTGGTGTTAATAGGTACCATACAAACCATAAACTGAACGATGACATCATAAAACCATGCAAACGATAAATGCGACAATAATAACAAATGACGGCCGCGCTGTGTAATTGTTTATTGACGGTTTGATGCATTATTTCTGATTTCTGTGGACAAGTAGGCCGAGAACGGTAATATTATCGCGTGAATCTCGGCTCATCGTTATATTGTCTGCGATCGAATTAAGAAACTACCCGTGTTCCAGATATTTGATCATCGAACGTATCTGGGAAATTGCTTCTTGTCTTACAATTTAACGTTCACAAACTCCTTTATTATATTTTCTCAGGAGAAATCGACTTGCCCCAGATTTGTTAGCATGTAAAAGTTTTCGAATATTGTTGTGTGTTCATTATTTTTCTTGTGTGAAAAGTAGAGCAGCTTCGAGTTCGTATGAATGTTCGTTAACAGAAGACAATTGTTCTGCATAATTACTTTTGTTATCGGTTCAACGTTCAAGATATACTTGGACGAGTCGTTTTTGTTCCTAAAGCTTGTATTTTAAAATAATTGTACTGCATCAATTACAGAATATTTATTTATGTAGAATTATTACTATATCATTGCTTATTTAATGTATAACGATTTATAATAACATTTTTTGTGTTATATTTCTTTAATACTTGATTCTTTGCCTATGAACGAAATGTAAGTGGTAAAATAAAAATTCATAAAAATTAACCAATTTAACAGAAAAGACCAATGAACTCTTTTAAATATTACTTATTAAAAGAATATTTATTGTACATTGAAATGAAACTATTTTTACGGATTCTATCACGATTAGGTTTTATTTCAATGTATAATATTCGCGTAAACTTAAGAAATCACTACTTATTGTAGTTATCATGTCGATAAAAACTCAAGATAGGCACCTAGCACCAAATCCCACTTTAAAAGATAATATATTCAACAGTCACATCGATAATAAAAATTCAAGTTAATGCGTAGGAGCTTCAAATGTCACCCACTGCACAGACATCAAGCATAAATTTTAAATCATCGTAATTAAAATCAATCAACGTCTGTTTTGAATCGGCCAAATATTCCATTACTTTCTGTGTCCTCATTACCATGAGGCATCATGATACCATCGTCTATTTGACTTGTGGGTAAAATATAAAATTATGAATTTGAAAATATTTTTTAATTTCTATGATTAAAGTACTATTTACAACTTAAAGAATATTATATTAAAACACGTTACGTATTGTACATATTTCCTTTTTTGGAGAGAAACTGTTTACAATCGCAAGTTCAAACACGAAAGATAACAGCTACTTACAAACAAATTACCTACTTGTAAAAATGATAAGAAATATATCACATTTTTAGTAACTGGCTACCAACTACAAAGTCTGATAAAAAGTTCATACATTCATTGTTTTGGTTTCAAGCGTGATAAATGAGATGTTCGACTTTTATGTATAAAACTACAGTCGAGAAAACTATTTCAAGAGATTACATTAAAATTAAAAAGACTTGATACTTAAATTCACAGTTGTTAATTAATAGGAAAAACCATGGACCAATAGATAAGTACTCAACTGAGTGGCCAATCAAAATACCCCTAATTTAAACAATTTGAATAATTAGTATTTGAAACAAAGTAACAATTGCGCAATTTTACATTACAATTACATAACATAAAATTACTATTATTATTTAAATAAGACATGGAATTCGAGCCAGATGGTCACTTAACTTGTAACCGTTATACCTCCTAATAATATTGAGGCAAATCGACAAAGATCGAATAGGTTCCAATACTCTATTTGTTATTTAAAAGTGTAAGAAATTGTTCAGTAAGTACGGCTATCAGCACATTCAGTTTCACAACAGAGGTCGTTGTCACCGAATGTAAATTCAACGAAACCGACGAACAATTTTCACCAATACGGTATTTATTATGTATGCGACGCGATACGATATCGTTTGTGGAACACCATACAGGATTTGGCAGCAGTTAAAATACTTACTTAAGTAATAAAACTTGATAACTGAGTTTGTATGTAGTTTGTTCTTTGTCCAATTGTTGATGATAGTCATAAGGACCACGCCATGCCGACCATGCCATGGTATCATTGAAAACAACAGTCATTATTTCTAGACGGTGTAAGCCTTCTGGAATCCGTATATCATCGATTATATGTACTTCTACAGGCGCGTCTTATGCACTAAAACATTACACAAAATTGCTACACAAAACTTGGTTTCGCTACACATTTTTGTCTATGATCCGTGAATAGGAAACAGTTAAAATATTGTTTTGTATAGGTGTTTTGTGTTTTGTTCTGAGAAAAACAAGTGCAGACGCGGCTTAGAAGCCGAGACTTTACAGTCTCTACAATTAACATACTGTAATAGCTTACATAAGAAATGGGCATTACTATGATTACCAGTGTCTCAAAGAAAACCGACGACATGACAGCTTGCTGTTAAATTTTATATGGTGAGTGGGATTTTAGCTTTTCAAACGCAGCTTCCCTTCCCAGTACTTATTCCTTACACGTTATACAACTGTTTAACTGTACTCCTGGCATTTTAATGGTTAATGGGCGACGAAAAACACTTCCCACCAGGTAGATTGTCTGCTCCTCCGCCTTCGTCACGTAACATAACTCATAAGATCTCGCCTGTATCCAAGAAGAGGTAGACAAAGGCGCACTAGTGAACTAAAACACCCACATTTTGCCGAGCTTAGTTCCGTACCAAATGTGATAGAGGGCGAGCCTACCGCAATATCGGGCACAAATTCCAAATTAGGGGCTGTTTTTTGAAACCTCTAATATCACTTTGGGGATCGAACTCGAGACCTCAGGACGGTAGTCGTATCAAAATACAACTACACCACCGAGGCATTCTGCCTCCGTAAGCTTATAAAAATAAAAATAAACCTTTGGTAAAACCGCCAATGCTTTTCCGTGTAGAGCAGTTTTCAACATATAGTCTGATAATAGTAGAGATAATAGAAGATAATAGTCGATGGCTAAGAGATATAAAGGAATATTTTTTCTTTTAGAAACATTTCTATTGGTATTGATTTATGCAGGTTCTTCCCACGTGATTGTAATGACTGCTGATGTAGCAGGTAGATATTTTTTATACTCCAGTGTAGGTCGGTGATCTTGATCTTTTGTATTTTTATTACCTACTTGTTGCATTTGTTTGGTTCAAGATGAAATTACTGTTTATTTCTGGAACATAGTGCAACTCGCTTTACATTTACTGAATAGTACTGTAATATGGTACCTATGTATTTTGGGTATATTTATTATTTGAGTCTTTGTCTAGTGGTAGCGTATATGGGCTGTGAACAGGGAGGTCTTGGGTTCTATTTCCATGGAAGTGTCCAGCTGATGTTTTTCTAATGCGATTTACTATGAACTAAATTCCCTAGGGTCAATGTCACGCAGGCAGCCGGTCGTAAAAAACTAATCTAAATCATTTCTGCAACATGCTTGCATAAGTGTATCGCACCGACCCCACATTGAGGTGGGATAATCACAAAAGGAAAGAAATATTCATCATTTGATTATATCTACCAGCACAAGATGAGTAGAAATGACATGAGTAGACTCGGAATTCATGCGCGCAATGCAATAGTTAGAAAGTAAAACCTTCAATCATTATTAAAAAACAAACATCAGGAGGCGTACATCATCTATTCATTATCGCTTATTATTGATATAATCATTGTGTATATGGCATCTATTAATATACATTATGATCCGATCGATTTTTAATATACAATGAAAGGTATACAACCCACACAAAGCCCGTACCTCTCATATCCCTAGCGTGGGAGATGCGGAACATGTGACGTGTATATTACACAACGACGCGTTTTCCTAACATATATCTACACATTTACGTACAATGAACGTATTTCTAAGTGATTTATTCATTTTCCTCTTGTAAATATTTAGTAGGTGTATGGCTACGCTAGTACCGACAGACGTGTTGGATGTTAGATCTACGAGGATAGGATTTAAAATTTTACCAAACAATGTGATAGTTCTGTGTTTTGTTTTAGAAGTTTCTTTAAGGATTCATTTAAGACTTTGCTCTGACAAACTTACTGCATGAATATTTCAATGCACACATATATTTAAAAAATAACAGTCATAAACCCTAAAACTAAAATAGATTTGCCAATTAAAATCTAAAAAAATATGCGTTAAATGAAATATTTTTTTAGTTTCAGATAAATTAGACCAAAGTGCACTCTATAATTTCCACGATTTAATAAGAAATTCTCCTGATCTTGGGATCATTAGACGATCTAAGCTTCGTATTAGGCAACAATTAAGATGAGTGCGTGATGCCGTAATTGCAATATTTATGAATAATGTATAACGTGATGCTCAACAAATTTCTCAACATTCTCGGATTTATGTTGAGCAACACATAACGCGGTTAATGCTGTTTGATAGTCTATAGGTATGATATTGTGGAGATTAACTGCTGTATGATTTTATGTCATCTTCAGTGTCAGTACATAATGTCGAACATAACTGGCAAGAACAGAGGGGTTACCACCAACCTCATATAGCAGAATTATTATCATCTTACTTGTACCGATTCCCATACAAAACAAACGAAGAACGATTATAATAATACTGCTATAAGAGGTGGTGGTAACCCCGCTGGACTTAAACTTACTAGAAATGCTAATCGTGAAATTGTTTTACAACCCTTTCCTCATCCAGTGGTTTATTTATCCGATTACGAAAAACACAGCCAGACCAGCAGTCCCAGATGACTGTTTTTTTTACCAACTAAATGAGGATGTAATACTGCAGCGCTTAGATATAAATTACCTGATAATGTCAAATAATATTTTTTCTGATCATTAAACAAAAGGCACTGTTCCGTTGTTAGTCATTATTATTAAATTGCCGTAAAGTTAAGGAAAACTTCAAATTATAGCGTTCAGCGTCAAATTGAGCTTTGTGATGACGCGTTTTTAATTGCTATTTAGCAAATCAGAAGACCGCTCGATGACGTCACAGAGCTCTTTAGTGGAGGAATAATAAACGAAGGTGTTTTTGGCACGTGAGTTGACCATCAGCTAGACCTTTGCCAGAGTATTTTGTCATGCCATTATAAAAATAGTTGCTGTTCTATTGTTGTTACGGTCGTGACTTAAATTATGAAAGGTAACGAACTGAGTGCAAATGTTACGGTGTGATTGTTGATAGGTTAAGGACTCTTAAATATCTAAACAGGTTCCTTATATGTTAAAATAATTATTAGGATCCAGTAGACTTACAAATTAATTGTTGTTTCGTCTGTTTTGAACTACGGTCTATAGTTATACGATGCATGATAATTCAATGTTAAACATCCATAGTAAACAAAATATACACGAACTGGTAAAATTAGTCTTAGCTAGACAATGTTGTTTGTAGAAAAAGAGGCCCAACATTAATCTAAATATAATATATATATTTTTTCTTTTATGGATAATTCATAACTTTGGTGTCTCGATACGAACTTTTGATGCAAATATCAGAATTCAATTTTCTGTACCTAAATTTTGTATTTTACTTTTACTGGCAGGTAAGTGTTCTGAACCATGTATGCATATGACAAGAATACTGTACGTCCCGTATATAATGTACTTATCATATTATGGTTACATATTAGGAGAAGACTAGATATCAATTTACAGTTTTATTGATAGCTTTCTGGCCCACACATGAATCTGTAATTGGTGATTCTTGTTTTCGTCCGCGATAATGACGCCAGTTTCCATTTTTGGTGACGCAAGGAGAAACCCAAACCTGTGTCATGCCGATGCGTTAAAAATCGCAGCTATAATATTTAAAATCGATTATACAAAACATTAAATGAACATAATTCCAAGATTCTCCCATTTTAACGGATAGCTTGACGCTTAATTTATGCAATTTGTATTCTCGTAAGTCGTACGCGAATACCAGTTTAGAAATCAAAATCCTGTTGAATTATAATTTCAACAACAATGTGTATCATAACAATGCAAAGGATTAATCGTCTAATGGATTAAATAGGAGTTACAATAGGAACCGCAACATGCATACGGTATACGTAATAAAGTGAGGGTGTGGGATGAATGCACGCGCTGACGGCGGCGCACCAACGGATCATGTCTGTAAACTGCTGTAAATTAGTCCTTATGTGGTAGAAATAAGAACGATGGAGGATGAAAACTAGGCCTGGTACGTTTTTTCGACGGAGTATGACGAGCGAGGGTTTAAGGTAAGAGGGGACGTAGAAATCGACGCAGTGTTTTTTATGCGAACTTTTTCAATTTCTGTTACTTTTTGTTAATAGTAGATAACGGTTTCTGGCTGTTTATGTTTTATTAAATCTAATTTTATATTAGTTAAGTATTATAAACTATGAACTAACTAACTCTGATTTAAGTAAGATCAACGATTGTGTATGATGCCATTAAATCTACTGCCTTGACAACAAATTACACGATGTTTAATTTATAAACTGACACTTCATGAAGTAACAACAAAATATTATTTGAAAAATATACGTTACAAAATTAAATGATACCAACCTTTTGAATAAGAGATTTTAAATCAACTGAACTTCCAAGTCAAGAACATACTGGTCACAAAGTTTTAATCAAAACACATGTAAGTACTGGTGGCACCGACACTGCAACAATGCACTTGAGTGTACACGATATCGATCGTATTGTCGGTAATGTACACACGATCGGTCTGCACTCAGCACGGACGCGCGTCTCGCCCGCCGCACGTTCGTCTATGGTGAACGTCGAATTAATACTAACATAACCTCAAAATTTACGCGCGCCGCTCGAGAAATTGTTTATGCTGTCTGTACACCCGTAAATGGGGTTCAGTTACGACGAGGAAAGAAATATAGATGGCCGTGTGGCAAACAAAGAGCGAGAACTTCAAAGGTATGACATAGGAGAACTGATGACAATAAAACATAATGTGATAGAGTTCCTAGTTACGCAAACTGAAGTCAGTAAGAAAAAATTAAATGGAATCGCTGTCAATTATACTTTTTATATTTTGTTTATTCCGGCCGTTACGTGCAACCAAGAAGCAAATGTTTCGAAATAACGGAAACAGTTAGAATTTTACAAGGCGCTAATATGACCTAATAGCAAACAAACATGAAATACTGACTGAAGAAACAACTGTAAATTGTAAAACAATACAAAAAACCTTTTAACAATTAACAATAATTATGAAGAAATCGCTTATTGCTGGCGATTACCAACAGCTTTTTGAACTTGAATTAATTTTACACTTGAATGTGATTGAAGAGCACGAACGAAATATTCAAGTTATTGGTATAAGAATATGTAGTATCATTATCTAACATTCCAAGTTCACCATGTAGATAGATAATGAAATGACAAGATATCTTCATATTAAAACCGGCAACTAAGCGAGAAGTCAGGTTGATAAAAAAATCTTTTATCGTAAGTTTGTGTACCTGCCCGGCGGGTAACCCTCGGGTGACGGCTCTCATACAAACCATTGAAACGTATGCCATGAATAGCTTTGAACAACCGCTAACAAATACCTGGTGTAAATTCTTGCCACTTCATGAATTAACAGGTTATGTTTTCCGTTTCTCTTGTACGTATTTTGTTTTGTTCTACGCTGTAGGTCTGGAGAGAGTCGAAGCATGAAGGTTGTTATTTACCAGTTGTGGGAGGTAAGCCCACACTGTCTTATGCCTTGACCTAGGTAGATTTAAATTTTATTTGTGTTTAGATTTAAGTCATAACCAATTTAGAACTATGTGGTTTTTATTTCTAAGTTTTGAACTTCGTATTTTAATCGTTGGACGATATGGTTCGTTTTCAAAATCGTTACTCTATGCATTTATTTTATATTTTACTTCTAGTAATAAATTTACAGTTACAATTTTTTATATTTAATATTTTGCAGGCATTGCATTATCAACCTTATTAATGTTAGTAACATCGCATTGCTGTGTTAATAATTAATTATTATAATCCTTTGTATACACTGTTGGATTTATAACCGCACCTATTTTGTGGGTCGCCTTGACCTAAATGAACTGTATAAGGTCTATAATGTCAAGTCCTTAAGTGCAAGGAGTTAGGAGTCCATCGGTAGAGCGGTGTTGCTGCGTGTTTCCTGCGCGTGCGTCGATTTGGAGGGGGTAATGCGCACGCGCACGACTTTAGAATGCGTGTCGTTAATGTTGGCCTAGGTATTTATGTTATATTGGCCAGGGCAGGATTACATAACAAACAAAGTAAGCCGCCGGTGGTAGGAGTATTGAACTACTAAAAATAAGTACCATTTAAGAATATTTTGTGATTTACATTTTTACGCCAGATACTGGAATTAGAAAGAAAGAAAGAAGAAAGAAAGAAATTTTACTAAGCCAATGTCTCAGGCAACAATTTTTGGGAACAATAATTACATACATTACCGGGCAAATAAATTCTTAATTGTCAACTGTTAATTTGACTCTTGATATTTATTTTATTGTAAAAATCGCATTGGAAAGCTCTTGTTGATTTTGTGTGAGACTTTTGTCTACTTTACTTGCACCGGTGACGGTCGACTCGACTCGTTCATAGAATACACTAAATGGTCTATAGAGTGGCTACATGGCATGCTTCCACATGGCTCGGCTCTCCTTAGGAGAGCCATGAGGAAATCTCCTACATCTAATAAAACTATGTAAGCATATCGTAAATAATCTGTAACTGGGGAAAAGACAGGAACAGGAGCTGGAAAACTCGTTTTAGATGCTAAGGCCCATATTACAGAAAGTTACTCAGGCATGAATATAGAATTAAAGCTAGTTTTTACACATTAAAATCTTGATTTAAAATAAGTTTAATGTCTGAATTAAGTAATCCGAGCTAAGAGCCCTTACTAATTCAGCATTATTATTTTAGTTTAATACCTAAATCTGTTCGGTAAGGTAAAACCTACTTTTAAGCTTTTTGCAATGAATTAACAAATGTGGCCTTTGTGAAATTATAACATAATATAAGCTCACGCCTGTGTCCCGGAAGGATTAGGCAGGAGCGCACTTGAACACCCACATTTCGCCGAGCTTACTTCAGTCCCAGATGTGATAGGGGGCGAGCCTATCGCCATATCAGGCACAAAGTCCAGACTCCAGGCCGATATGGATCAGGACAGTCGTCGTACCGAAATACAACCACGCCACCGAGGCAGCCGGTGAAATGATATGTAGATACTATTATTATAAGTTATGGAGTACGCAGAAAATAAATAAAATTGGGGATTGGAGTTTTAGTCTTAGTTCGGCACTGGTAGCGACTGCCATGTATAGCCCGTTTTAATTCAGCAAAAGGTGGGCTGCACTTCCACACGTGCCACTAAGCTATTAATATAACTCCCATAATGAATGTTAAAATATCTTAACTGTTTTCCAAACGTGGTTTTTATGGAGGTAATAATGGCCGATTAGTATGCGCAATAAATAGTAATTCTAGTAGGAACTTTTTTCTTTTTTTAAGGGTCATAGATAAAGAAAATTTGCGAAATTCATTATATACCTACCGATTTGTACCGAATCCTCGGTGCGCGAGTCCGACTCGCACTTGGCCGGTTTTCTTAGCAGAGGCCGGCAAACGAGCAGGTGGGTCACCTGATGGTAAGTGATCTCCGTCACTTGATCACGTTTTGAATCAATATTATATAAGATCTGGAAATAGGGATAAGATTTATTGAGTCTTTAAATAATAATTATAAAATCGGTTCATATTTTGTGAGTACATTGCGTAAGAATAATTATGCAAAAATATTATAAATTAATATCTGCAAAAAATAATATCAACGTATTGACCAGAGTCAGTATGGGTATTTCATTTTTATAACATAAATACATTTAATCGCATCGAATTTCCTTCCAGTAATTAATTATTTTATCACCACGTAAATCTATTTTGATTTGTATAAAAAGCGCGTTATTTTCTTTCACTTAGCTCATGAATTCATTATTTGTTAGTGACGAATGCGAATCACTTTGTATTTATAGGATACAATTGAAAGTTCCAACCGCAAGCATTTGTTTATGAAAGCATTGTATATTGGACTGTATTGTGATGGATGACATCACTTATTAATGTTATGAAGGCCTACCAACAGTGATGCGGCTGTTCTAAGTTCTAACAAAGTATTAGTAGATACTCAATTATTAGTTATATTTGTTTTAAGTATATACATTTTAATGGGGTATTGACTTAAACATGTTTCATTGAAAATTTCTTATTATTATAAGATTAAACGAACTTACCTGAAGTGAAGTTCTATCTTAATTGTATGAAGCTCATTATCTGAGACAGATTATAATTTAACTAGCAGCAGCGTCGATTTTGTCTGCGGGATCCACAATGTTTAAAGCTAAAAAAACAAAGCAAAAAATACACCTTTGTCATGCATATCGTTCTCTCCTTAAATCATTACGTTCAAATTCGCAGTTTATGAACAACATATCTGGGGTTATACTTAATGTAAAATTATAATAATACTGCTTTAAGAGGTGGTGGTAACCCCCCTGGTATCAACGAATATATCTTTTCAATTGTACTTAATATATAACTGATATATTATTAGATATATTATTATGTATATTCAATGTGTTAACGGGACTTTGATGCAGTTCGAAGTACGAAGTCTGAGGACCTATATTCAGCGACAACAATACGTCATAATTTACGGTAAAATAATACAGTACACAGTACCTATACTACGTCCACCATTTACCAGACCAGGCACTCAACTTCATTAGCACTAAATGGCGCTAATGGTGTCATCCATATTCATAAGATTTCTGAAACACTACTACATGGTATGTAGTATGTATCTACCTATTATAATATTCTACATACATAACATAACATAAGCTCACGCCTGTATCCCCGAAGGGGTAGGCAGAGGCGCAATAGTGAACTAACACCCACATTTCGCCGAGCTTAGTTCCGTCCCAGATGTGATAGGGGGCGAGCCTATAGCCATATCGGGCACAAATTCTGGACTCCGGGCTGATATGGAAAAATCCAATATCACTTTGCCCGACCCGGGGATCGAACACGAGACCTCAGAACCGTAGTCGTACGGAAATACCACCACGCCACAGAGGCATTCTACATACACTATGCCCTTTACTTATAAAAATATTTAAGCGCTGCTTATCTTTAACCATAGGTTATCCCTTTCATTTTGAAACAATGTAACACAAGGAAAAATGTGAGAGGCTATTCTTAGCGAAAAGATAAGCGAAAATGTTTTTTTATAAATAAGGCCCTAAATGTTACAGTTTGCCATTATCATTTGAAATTTTGAATAGGATTTAGAATTTATGTATAAGTTCTCTTCTCTTCTCTTCTACCTGTCCTTATCCCACTTTAAAGTGGGGTCGGCGCAAAATTATTTTTCAAGCATGTTGCAGATTTTTGGCTTAGTTTTTACGATCGGCCTGCCTGACGTCATCTCCCATCTGGGGTATCCAGTCCCGGGAAAATAGTGTTAGAAAAAACATCACGCCCGACCCATCGAACCCTGGACGTTCCAGTTCACAGGCCATACACACTATCATAGACCAAGTAGGAGACTTTACGTATAAGCAAAATCATGATCATCATCATCATCATCAGCCATAGGACGTCCACTGCTGAACATAGGCCCCCCCCAAAGATTTCCAGATCGACCTGTAAAATAATAAATAAGCAAAATAAATAAACACATTTAGTTTCTTATAGTAAGGTGGTGGGTGCTCGATGAACCCGTGCTGACTATTACTGTATCTAAATAAAGAAAGAATGAAAGAAATAACGAAATTAAAAAAGCTTTATTTGACCATTTCCACCAGGACACAAATACACATAAATCAATACAATTTATCTAAAATTGCGAGAAACAAAAAAATAATAATACCAATTGCACATTTATGTGCAGACGTTATTTTCATATTTCAAATATATTTATCATGCTAATATGAATAAAACACATAAACAACGATGTACTTTTTTATTATATTCGTCTCCATACACACCATCGAAATCACGTTTGCATACTTATGGGGTATTATCCTCTTCTATGAATTGTTGGCGTGTATCGTAACACAATGGAAGTAATGGTGCCTTCGAGCAAACTACCACAATTGAAGGACATCCCAATTATTCAACTCTCATACAAATTGCAAAAGTCACATCAATTTAAATTACTTACAGCAAGGTACACCTTGAGATACATCTTGCGTGACATTTATAATTGTTGCATATAAATAAACAATATTACGGCTATTTATCCAATTTTTAAAAGTTTTAATTCGACGCGCATTTTTTGTATCGTATAATATAATGACTTAAGAAAAAATAAAGACTGCTTAACTACGAAAAATACGTGTTTATTGTGAAGTCGGTCCGCCATTTTAGTTTCGCGATCTATTTACATGTAAGTTGTCACTGTTCATAAGACTTAAATAACTTATAAATATTTATTGGTTTAATGAATGTGAAGAAGATGCCTATCTGCTATGAGATCTTCCTTTCGAAAAGTCACCGTTTTGGTTTGCTTCACATGCTTCATTTTTTCCTTGTTATGCCACGTCCTTATATTCTTTTGTCTAAGGCAATTTTGTCTGCAATTTTTGTATTATCCGACCTGAAATTTGAATTACCAACTCATTCATGATTTTCAGCAAAAATACACAAGTACTATATACTGGTATATAGTACTTGTGTATGTGTATGTATATGTATTTGCGTGAAAATGACTGATATAATTGCAAATGTTTAGTATTCCTTATTTATTAAATTAGTTGAATATTACTAGACTAAATTCTTGAAGGTGGAAATAAAGGTCATTGAATAACAATTTTAGCATCAGTGAGTTTAAATAATAAAATTTCCCAATACGAAAATGAAACCGTTGGGGAAAAAACATGTTAATAGTATGATCAAAGTCTTAAAATAAACTTTCCTTATGTGGTTTTTAATAATTACCACAAATTAGCAGACAAATAACCGTACCTAACATTAACATTTTCAATTCAAGTTATGATGCGTTGCTTTCTGACTAAGGTACGTATATAATTCTTCCATTATTCATATTATTTATCGTGGTTTCAATTGCGGTTAATTAAGACAATGTAACTTGTACTGTTTTAATTCATTTATTTCTTCGCTGTTATTCTTTGTAAGCAGGGTTATGAAAAAACATTACCAATGCAAATATTTGACCTAACCTTACGAAATTTTAATTATTAAGCGGTGCTCAAATTTAATTAAAAGAAATAAAAATATTTGTTAATGAGGTATTATAACAATGCGCATAACACAGCGGAAACTCGATAAGCGGAGGGACAAATGAATTTAATTCGGTGGTGGTGTGTGTAGACTGTAGGTGTGGATATAAAAAAGCTAGAGTTTCCAAAATTTTATAAATTACGGAACATTTTATAAATGAAGTGAAGTGTGAAGAAGCATAAATAGGCCGGCATGATTATGACGACCACTGATAAACACAGTGTTTGTCAGTGGTCGCTAGTTTTTTTGGACTGCACTACGCTTACCATCAGGTGCAGTGTAGTCACGTGCCGTGCCCGAAAAAAAAATTGATTTTAAATTAAAAGAACTAAGTAGTTTTATTCGCATCTTATGAAAACGTTATGGTCTAATCCATGATTATGGTCTACCTGTATGAACATCGGAAATAGTTATATCTAAATTCCCCAATTGACAAAGCATCTAAATATTAACATTTATATTATATTACAGTTTAAGTAATGGTGGAGTGCACTTAAGTGAGCGCAAATAATTAAGTTTAGGAAAATAATACTTATAAAATATTTTTATTACATAGCTCATATTGGGCGGAGCAGTTAATATTACTCGTGATTTTAATAGTAATAATAACACCCAACTGTCACATACATAGTCCATTCATTTATCAGTTTCATTCATTTTATTCAGTCATTTTGAACGAAGGGTTCTGTAGAAGCCAATTTGGGAATCGCTGGCGTAAGCTTTGTTTCAATAAACCGACGCGACGCGACGCGACGCGGGCATGTTATGGTTCCGGGCGGGTGCGTTGCACGGAAGCCGTTCGGCCGTTAGTAATCACGATCTCGGCCGGGAACACATGAACGTGCCTCAAACATATGCGACGCTTTAAACTGTAAATCAATAACAAATGTTATTCAATAACACGAATGCTTATCAGAAATTAAACTAGGTACCGTGGTTTGAATCGTCTATAAATCGGGTATAATTTCTTATGTTTATTACAGTTCGGTCATATTAGCCCTTATTGGACTGTATTATATTTAGATGGAAAGTAGCAATATGTAGCATAACATGTAATTAAGTACGTCTTGTTCAAAAGCTTATAGTAAAGTTGAGATTTATGTCGTATGAAGAACTTGAAAAAGAAAATTGCTATAATTAGTAAAATAACTTGTAGATATTAACAGTATCTTTCTTAGTTTCAACGTTTCTTATTAAAGCCACTTAAGTCGTCATTTCTATTGTAAACAACAAGGGACTCTTTAAGTCGATGTAATGCCCAAGAAGTTCTGGGAATTTGCACATCCGTCGCTACTCGCTACTCGTTGCTCTACGAACCACTACAGAACAAATATGTACATTGTTCATCCATGATATTATTGAAGAATATTTTATATGAAAAATGATAGAGACGATGTTATTTCTTTATTTTTGAAAATGGAATGTTATTACTGTAAAATAACACTGTTTCATTTTCACATTTAAAATAACAAATATACTCATGTCATAATATTGGTGGACATTTTTATAAGCAATAATACAGAGGATCACAATATGTCTTTATATTTGATTTTAGAATGTTATTTGTATGAAATAATATAACTGCTTAATTTTCTGTATATGATTTACAAATATATTCAAGTTATATTATTGAAGGATCTTTTATATGATAAATAATACAGAGGATGTTATTTATTTTTGTATATTGTATATACATGTTATTTCTTACACAATGAAATTCCAACGTTTAATATTCCATATTTGGAATAACAATTGTAATTTGGAGAGCTCTACAAAAGGTATCTACGTGAATAGAACACGATAACATAAACAGTGCATATTTAACAGGTATGTATTAATATGTAGCAGACGAGGTGTGCCATTCCAAGGTTAAACTTTGTTTAATGACCTTTTAAACAGTTCAAGCGTAGAGCAAATAGAATCGTAATCTGTTATTCACGAGTACACGAGTATTTTGACAGTCAACAAAAAACGTATTGTTACCTATAGCAAACATGTTTTAGTTAAGCCTCGTCTCCTGCTCATGTTTCTTCGGAGCAAAACACTAAACATGCCTACACAAAACAAGGTATTTCATTGTCTCTTGCTCATATAACAATGGACCATAGACAAAAAAATTGTAGAAATACCATGTTTTGTGTACCTACACAAAATATGGTATTTCTAAAATTGTTTGTCAAAACACCTGTTTTGTGTAATTTTTTTTATACAAGAGGGGGCAAACGAGCAAGTGGGTCACCTGATGTTAAGTGATCACTGCCGCCCATAAACATCCACAATACCAGGGGAATCATGGATGCGTTGCCGGCCTTTGAGGTAGATATAGACTCTTTTCTTGAAGGTCCCTAACTCGTAACGGTCAGGAAACAGCCGCCGAAAGCTGGTTCCACAAGCACGTTGCACGCGGAAGAAAGTTCCTTGTTAAACGCACTGTTGAGGAACGCCATTCATCCAGGTGGTAAGGATGAAACTTCAGCTTGTAGCGTGTTGTACGATAATGGAATTCGGCGGCTGGTATTAGGACAAACAATTCCTCGGAACATTCCCCGTGGTACAAGCGGTAAAGAATACAAAGAGATGCAACATCTCTTCGCAACGCAATGGTTTAGTGCAGGTGACGCGGCTTTATAGTTATCAGCTTTGTGAGATATGGTGTTTCTAATTATTACCTAAGGTGATGTTCACATTACTCTATACATACTAGTGAGTTGTATGTATAATATAAGTACTATTTATATGAAAAAACGCATAGTAGAGCCAGTACCGTCTTTACCATAAGGGTACACGGGCCCGTGTCCAGGGACCCCGACCTCAAAGGGCCCCTGAAAGTCTAATTAGTACTTACATTATCTTACATGATTAATTATTTTTACTCTCCAAGGGGCACCCCTAAATCTTGTGTGCCCAGGGGCCTAAGCATATCCTCCCTGTGGACCCCCAAGTGTTTGGAGAATTCCACCACGGTATCCCCTGTCCGTCGTAAGAGGCGACTTATAGGGGCCATCGGAGGTCGCGGGCGCGCCGTTCCGGTTGAAACTTGGGCGCCTCTCACCTAGGGAAACCCGGGGCCGTTCCAATGCGCCGAAGAGGGCCACCGCGGGGTTTTAGTCGGTATTGTCGGTGTAGGGTGTACATAGTATTAGGGACTAGGGGCCCAACGGTCACTCGGATGATTTTCATCTCTCCCGGGTGGGTCAACGTTGGGTCGTAAGACCGGCGAATCCGACATAACCGTCGTGTCTTCCCCCAGGCGCGGCGGTAGCGGTAAATCGCAAGCAAGCATATCTTAAGACGGCCCTGAGTAGAACACACTGACAACTCATCCTTGTACTTGAAAATGGGGCGCGTGATAATCCGTCACATCGCAACAGCGCTGCATCGTCGCAGACTAGAGCGGGTTTTGTTTGTCTTGAGGTCCACCTAATCCACAGTAATATTTTAAATGCCAAAGTAACTCTACTTGTCACTTTTACCTCGAAAACTACTTAACCTGTAGGGTAACTTCAAAAGTAAATCGTAGTCGCAATAAAATCGAGCGTCAAAACTCTCGATTCGATTGCATTACGATTCGATTTCATTTATTGAAAAATTCCATCGAAATCGAGGTAAAAAGTGCACCAATGTCGCGTAAAAAATTACCAAAAGACAAAGTTCAAGTTCTCGAATCTAATGCAATCTTTGAATACAACATTAGCTCAGCAGCTATAGCTCAGTTGGGTGTGGTACGCACTGCCGAGACGAGTGTCGGAGGTTCGAGACCAACCCCAAAAATGGAGCATACACCTCTAAATTTTCTATGTTAAGTGTGTTTTCATTGTGAAATATCGCTTGCTATAACGGTGAAGGAATACTTCGTGAAGAAACCTGCATACACGAGAATTTCACCACAAGAAATTCGAAGGTATGTGAAGTCTACCAACCCGCATTAGGCTGGCGTGGTAGACTAAGGCCTAACCCTCTCATTAGTAGAGGAGGCCCGTGCCCAGCAGTGGGACAGTAATATTACAGGGCTAATATTATTATTGTAAATGAAACCGAATCGTAGTCAAAATCGAATCGAGTGTCAAGAGTCAGTGGGCTGATTGATTGTGATGAATTTCGGTATGAAAAAAGCTTCAAACCTAGAAAACGACATAGGCTACCTTTTGTCTAAAAAGCTGGTGGGGTGAAATAGGGGGTGAAAGCTATTAAGCAACATTTATTTTTTTTATTTGAAATTACCGTATATCCAAAAAACACGAATAAAGAGATAAGGGACTATCAGAAATTTTGTATTCTTACCTACTTCAACTTCAGTATGTAGCTATTAATTATTTATTAAACTGAATGCGAGTGAGGAAACTATATTCTGAGAATTTATAATTTGTTAAATTATTTGCTGGCAAGGATTCTACTTCCCCTTTTAAATAGTCATTCATAAGTAATAATAAGTTACAACTATTTGCTTCAAAATAAGTGTTGTGGTGAATCATTTCTCATCTGTTGAGCGGGGCTAAAATCACCTACTATGCCACAGAAAAAAAGTATACAAAACTGTAAAAGCAAAGCTCTAATTGCAAAATTACTTTTTTAGCAAGTTGTGTTATCGTTATTAAATAATCATTACATATTCAAATTTATCGTCTGAAAATATCAAAATATTGAGTTCAAAAGTCTTGTGAATAAAGATAGATGCTTTATGATTTCTTAGGTTTACGAGAATGTTATTCATTGAAATTAAACTATTTTTACGGATTCTATCACGATTTGGTTTTATTATGCCCGACGTTTCGAAAGCTTTGCAGCCTTAGTGGTCACGGGTCAGACTTGAAGGCTGCAAAGCTTTCGAAACGTCGGGCATAAAAATTAAAAATTAAAACCAAATCGTGATAGAATCCGTAAAAATAGTTTAATTTCAAGATAGATGCTATCAAAACTTAAACTAATTCTCACATCGATAATATTTCAAAGTATACGACAACAAAGTAATAAATAATGTTTTAAAATTGAAGACGCTTCGGATTTATTACTTATCCAAAGTAAAGGAAGCATGCAATGATTTAATTGGCCTTAATAACAGAGTGATATATCGATAGACGAGTTACGTTTCAATTAACATAAATTATGTTTTTTAATGGCCGTTTTGCTTCAGATATTAATGTAAATTAGCAATAAACTAGTTTGCGATTCATGCCCGAGTATCTAATCCCACGGTCACAATTGAGTGCTATAATCAACAGACACGATCTGGATGATATCACGGCTGCGGCAGCGGACTCCGGGTCGCTTTGTACCCGTGTTAAATTCGTTAGCTAGTGTTACTAACAATTAGACATAGATACAATGTACTTTCCCTATTCGAGATGCGAAGATTACCAATGGTCCGTAGTTTACTTATACAAGATTTTTTGATTAATGATTCTGTAAAGAAGATTTACACATAACAAAAACACGTAACATAGGCTCACCCCCATATCCCTGAAGACGTAGGCAGAGACGCACTAGTGAACTAGAACATTTCGCCAAGCTTAGTTCCGTCCCAGTTGTGATAGGGGGCGAGCACCTATCACCATATCGGGCACAAATTCCAGACTCCGGGCTGATATTGAAAAAATCCAATATCACTTTGCCCGACCCGGGGATCGAACCCGAGACCTGAGGACGGTAGTTGTAATTACGCCTCCGAGACAGAAATAAGTACGTCTACAAAGTGATTGTCAGTATACTAGGTACCTAAGCACCTTAGTAGAGTTCTAGGGTGGGCCATGCCTTCTCAGCTAGGTACGTATTTGTCTAGAGTCAAAGCCCACAAATGATTTTACTTTATGCTCAAAATTCTATTCAAGAAGTTTATCTATATTTTTTCTAGGGTCAACGACTTCAAACTTTGTTATTGTAGGCCGTGGGAATGAACGTCAAACGACGTATGTGAAGATCCTTGCAGTAGGTGACATATTGGTGTAGGTTGTGAAAATAAATAAAGCCCTATTTAGATGGAGGGAGTTCCCTGTACGACATACGTAGTATCAGAAATCATAATATTGTTATTACGAGAACGTATCTTAGCAATTATTTGATTTTGTAATTATATAATGTGGCCTTATAAATAATTATTTCTGTTCAGGCAACACACCAGCAGCCAAATTGTTGAATATTATTTGAAATTGTAGCTCCACATTTTGTTGTAATACTTATAAAAATATTTTGCGCATCTAATTACTATATCTAATTACTGTATCCCCGAAGGGGTAGGCAGAGGCGTACTAGCGAACTAGGGCCCGTATTAATAAACCGATCTCAAACTTGAGCTAAGTCTTGTGTTCACACTTGAGATGCTGGACTATATAATAAATAAAACTTGAGCTGTTTACTTAAGCACCCGTTATCAGTTGAGTAGGCGCGTATTAATAAATTAAACTCAGATCTCAAGTGCTCTCTTGAGATATATCTTAAGATCGCGATTGTTGAGTGTAGTCGATTCGTGACTTAAGACCGTGAAAGTGTATTATTAGTGGTAAATATGGAATTTAGAAATATTATTGCTGAAGTTGAATCCAACCTTATTCCACTTTAATGTGGGGTCGGCGCAACACACATCTTTCAAACATGTTGCAGGAAGGATTTAGCTTAGTTTTTACGACCGGCTGCCTGCCTGTCAACCCCTACTGGGGGATCCAGTCCCGGAGAAATTAAATTAGAAAAACTGCTTTGCCCGACCTGGGAATCGAACCCAGGACCTCTCCCGGTTCACAGCCCATACATATATTATGCCGCTAGAACAAGTAGGTGACTAAATACAATTTATTTGATCTCCACTCCACTATCGTTAAACAAGTTTATATTAAGCCGCGTGTACTAAAACATGATACAAAACACCTACACAAAACATTAAATTTTTGTGTAGATGTTCTTAATGTTTTGTGTAGATGTTTTCGGTGTTTTGAGTAGATGTTTTTAGTGTTTTGTGTAACGTTTTAGTGTTTTGTGTAGACGTTTTTAGTGTTTTGTGTAGATGTTTTTAATGTTTTGTGTAGATGTTTTAATGTTTTGTGTAGGTGCTTTTAATGTTTTGTGTAGATGTTTTTGGTGTTTTGTGTAGACGTTTTTAGTGTTCTGTATAGATGTTTTTAGTGTTTTATGTAATGTTTTTGTGTTTTGTGTAATGTTTTTGTGTTTTGTGTAGATGTTTTAGTGTTTTGTGTAGATGTTTTTAGTGTTTTAATCACTTCTGGGACGGAACTAATATCGGCGACATGTGGGTGTACTAGTTGGCTAGTGCGCCACTGTCTGCCCCTTCGGGGATACAGTCGTGAGCTTATGTATGTATGTACTTCAGCCGCGAAAGGTCCGTACAACTAGATTCCTAACGTCTTCCCTTTGCCAGATTGTAGACTAATAAATAAGTATTATCTAGGTGTTATTTAAAGGAGAAAGTGTCATTGGCTTCCCTTTTGAATTTTTTTACCATTCGCCACTGCTGTACTTTTTAATTATGTCCATTAAACATTTCTTATTCATTCTTTCTTCTTTCTACCTCTTCCCTTATCCCACCTTAATGTTGGGTCGCAACACTTTTGCACGCATGTTGCCGAAAGGATTCGGCTTAGTTTAGCTTTTTCGAAACAAAATACTAAAAACACATACGCAAAACAACCATTTTAGCTGTCACCTGTTCGTAGAACAATGGACCATAGATAAAAAATACATGTTTTGTGTAGGTGTTTTGTTTAATGTTTTAGTGCGGAAGACCCGGCTTTACACTTTCGCTATGTAATAACAAAACTTAAATAAATTACACAAATTAGTTCATTTTCCGTCTGTGAACGTAAGGCGCTATCAAGATCAAGCTCAAATAACGTAATTTGATGTCTTGCTCTTGAGACCGATATCATTTGAGTTGGTGTCGATATGTGTTTATTGTACAGACACGATCTTAAGATGCTAACCTCATCTTGAGAGCGTATCAGTTGATATCGAACTTGAGACTGAAACTGAGATCGGTTTATTAATACGGGCCTAGAACACCCACATTTCGCCGAGCTTTAGTTTCGTCCCAGATGTGATAGGGGGTGAGCCTATCGCCATATCGGGCACAAATTCCAGACTCCGGGCTGATACGGAAAAATCCAATATCACTTAGCCCGACCCGGGGATCGAACCCGAGACCTCAGAACCGTAGTCGTACCGAAATACCACCACGCCACGGACCGTACAAAAGCTATGAATGTGCAGAATGTAATATTTTCTGCAAAAAATCTGGTCCTATAGTAATAATAAAAGCAACACCTACATATTTTTAATATTCATTGTTTTATCATTTCACGTAGATGTTGAGATTTGCGCAAAATTATTTACATATTTAGTCGGATTATTGAGCTGAGATTTCCAAAAACACAATAAAATTCTAATTTCGCCGTCGATTCTTTCCCCCTAAATTCTCGCCTTGGTCATGAGTTACGCTTTAATCTATGCTTTACAAAACATTAAAGTGCGCAAGTATGTTAAGTATGAAACAATGTTTAAGCGTCATTTAGTAGGACAACATAATATACATTTAAAACCTCTTTGCATTGTTCTCTGATGGTGAGACTCGTGCTACAACATTTCCTCATTACTATGGGCTCAAGACTCTAGTTACGGTGAGTGATTGTATGAAAAAGCACAGAGTTGAAGTAACGTTTTATTTATTTGCCGTTATGTTTTGATACGCTTATGAAAGCATGAAATTATTTGGCACTTAGTATGGATCATTCGTAGTTCGATTAAAAATACTCGATACATCTGACATCATCATTTAGTAAACGGTAATCAGCGGCCCGAGCAGGAAAATTTCTGATAATCGTACATGTATTCGAGCTCGATGCGCATCTATGAAATATTAACCAAATGTTATCAGTGCGCAGCGAGCTTGAAACTAATTCGATTGTCATAGAAATTCCTGCTAGGGCCGCAGTAGCGTCACAGTTTATTACAACTTTCCAGATTATATAATTTTCATTACACATATTGCCAATCAAATTGTCGTATGGCTAATTGTAAACATAGATAGTTACATAACATAACGTAACATAAGCTCACGCCTGTATCCCCGAAGGGGTAGGCAGAGGTGTACTAGCGAACTAGAACACCCACATTTCGCCGAGCTTAGTTTCGTCCCAGATGTGATAGGGGACGAGCCTATCGCCATATCGGGCACAAATTCCAGACTCCGGGCTGATATGGAAAAATTCCAATATCACTTTGCCCGACCCGGGGATCGAACCCGAGACCTCAGAACCGTAGTCGTACCGAAATACCACCACGCCGTCGAGGCGATAGATAGTTAATTTGCGTACAATTCGGTTTCCAATCAGAATCGTATACTATAGTCTAGACTATTCCAGAGTCTGGAAAGTTTAAAAGTCTTATATAAGAAACTTATACTTAACTTAATAAATAATGTGGATTTCGATTTACTGTCATAGAAACTTAAAAACCTTAAAAACAATATGCCATGAAGGTTATTCTTACATCTTTGATGATACCGCCCATTAATTAATTAAAGTTCCCTTGTGTTGAATTAATTTTGGATATATTAAAATGAGAAGCGGTTAAAATGATAATAATGCCACAGTACAAGGCGCAGATGTTACACATGTTTGTTACAGAACTTTAGATGACTCGTATACTCATTGTTTAACTTCACCGTTATGAGTAATTTACGTAAATCGCATTGTTATATGGTAAAAATAACATAATTACTACAGTTCTAACAAAAACAACGGTGTATTGATTTAGACATAATCATTGTGTAGCTTACGCGTCACGCCCTTTGAAAACCTAATGTTTAACGTTTTGCTAGCATCTTTGGTACACTTTAACCTTAATTGACATAACATAACATAAGCTCACGCCTGTATTTCCGAAGGGGAAGGCAGAGGCGCACTAGCGAACTAGAACACCCACATTTCGTCGAGCTTAGTTCCGTCCCAGATGTGATAGGGGGCGAGCCTATCGCCATATCGGGCACAAATTCCAGACTCCGGGCTGATATGGAAAAATCCAATATCACTTTGCCCGACCCGGGGATCGAACCCGAGACCTCAGAACCGTAGTCGTACCGAAATACCACCACGCCACCGAGGTAACTTTAATTAATGCCAAAAATATATAATGTGACCCATAGGAATTTAGAAAAATAATTAAATATTGCTGAATAAGACCCCATATGCTATTACGTACTATAAAAACATGTTATTAAAGTTCTACGATATATTTACGCTTTTTATTGAATGTCAATTTATTTTATTTAAACATGCTTTTTAAATAAATAAATAAACACACCCAACAGTCACACACCTAGACCTGACACTACACTAGGCATAAACCTGTATCGTGGGTGTCAGAGACTATGAGAAACTTTCGGTCTTACAACACCCAGACTTGAAACAGACATCTGTGGACCACACAAACATTTTTCTCAATGCGGGAAACGCACCCGCGGTCCCTCACTTCACAGCCGGCTACTCGCCCGCTGCGCCACGGAGGCTGTTTTTACTTCAAAATATGTGATAATATAACACTTTCAAGAATAAAATTAACAATATTTATGACTATATTTCTCCAATTCTAACCTGCTGTAGATATGTAAAGTGGTAATCCTACTACATGTACATGTAACCACTACCCACTCCTACAAGTAAGTTGGTACAAATACGACAAATATGCTTACTAGAGTTAGAAATAAGAGAGGCGATCGTGTATTTCTCATTAACCTGATAACATCAATATGTTGTCACCATTTACATGAAACATAATTACATTCTCATCAACGCCTAGTGGGGATAATAGTGGTTGGGAAAAGTCGCGAAGAATCGCCAACTATAGCGCTAGCACACGAATTAAAAAGAGCACAATAGCTTTTTGTTATAAATATAAAAAGTAAAATCTGCAACGATTAATTTGGTGAGAGTATTGCAACGAATATTATAAGCATTGCTTTTTTTAATTACCTACAAATAAAGACTTTATGTAAGTTACTAAAAGTAATTGATATAAAGTAAAACTGGTATTACATGTTATCATGAAGGTTGGATTTAGAAATGTATGTTTTTGTAAATTACTTGATTAAGCATAGCTCTTACGAATCAGCGATTAATTACCTGTTCTAGATTACTCGTGGTACGTACTAAATCTCCAGGCCAGATGTAAATTAATTAGATACCAGTACTAGTTGAGAACAACTTTTCTTTGTCATGGAACAAGGTCGCGCAGTTCACGAGCTCGCGTAAAGAGCGTCGGCTCCGATCAACTACACCGATAGTATACGGTTTCAGCATGGGAACTCCGAGTTCCGACTCGCCGACACCAGCTGGATCCACTTCACTGCATACAATCGACTGACGACTAGTGTCACCACCGTTATGTGGTAGACAAGCTAAACGTCCCTTGAGTGCATTTACCTATATGATATGAAATATGAATTACGTGTGGGAACGGAGGATTTGAACTTATCTTACCATACCAAGTTAGACAATTTAATTTATGATGAGCATACTGTTCGATTATTATATATTGTTCGATATGATACAAATTGCAATGTCTCAATTTATAATCTGAAGGTTTAAAAATGAACGAAAACAATATTTTGTAAATATTTTTCTAACGAACCGTCGATGGTAGAAGAGAGATAACATTCAAATTTATAGAATCACATGATACTTTATATCACTTTTGGATGTCAATTATAATAATTATGTTTTTAAGGAACATGGCGTAGTCAGTTCATGGCTATCCCTGAGAAGAAATGTCGAAAGTCGAAAAAAACTCATGGGTTATCGACTCTTTTAATTTAAAGACTAGGTTAATCTTGTTGTTAACGCTGAAATATGTATGCAATTAATGAATATTATGAGAACATTCATAGCAGTCTAGATTCCGCCAGTCATACATGAAAGCAATGCTAGAGGTTCAGCTAATCAGTTACCTACTACCTATTAGAAATGAAGGAGAGGGATAGGGTATTCAAGCCTCCAGAAAACTCGCTCATTGTACCTAAAGTAACAGTAACTTCATGTCGTTTGTCTGTGAGACAACGGTCGAGCCGGTCTATTCATATTGTAGATTTAACTGTCGACACTGTCTAAAGCGTGACACTACCTATTCAGAAATGTGTGTTAGGTATACTGGAATATACTTACATGCGGTTTTAGATTAATCAATTATTTATATTAAAGTTAAAATCCGTTTGTATTGCCTTCATTTAATGTCAACGGGTAGAAATGCTCTTTGAATACAAAAAAGTACATGAAATCTTAATTTCAAATACATATATACCTAATTTTGGGTCTTCACCTTGTTGCTGCGTAGGAAGCAAATCAAAATACATTAGCTTGCTTAGATGTTGGTTTGTACATTACAGCAAAGGCGTATGTCAACACACTACTTTCACTACACACCTTGGATCTCGCACATCTAGGACGGACGCAGTTTCTGGACCATAAAGGATATTGCTAAGTCATTGTTCTTCGCATTTCGCTTTCGTGCGTGTTGCGTCTTGCTTGCATTGCAACGTACTCGTACTTATCATATTACGAACCAACGAAAGAAGAATTCCTCAGCCAAGAGTCCATTATAACATTTTAATTTTCGACCGACTTCAAAAAAGGAGAAGGTCCTCAATTCGTCTGTATTTTTTATGTATGTTACGCGATATCTGCGCCTTAAGCTTGTTTCTGTACAATTTCTACGCTGTTACAATTTTATATTTTTCTACATGCATACATACATAGACTTACTCCTGTATCCGCGAAGGGGCAGGCAGAGGCACACTAGAGAACTAGAACATCCACATTTCGCCGATCTAAGGCCAAGGGAAAAAGGTAGGCGCAAGAAGATTAACAATATGTTTGTACACATGAAATTTTATCACGTTTGCTTTACGCCGCCTATAGTGACTCAGTGGCGTGATTGTTGTACAGAATATTAAATTATTGAATAGGGGAAAATGACTCATTTTAACTATAACTGATAGTCTATTATGACGATTGATGACGCATGTTACTAAACAGGTAAATTGATACATATTATAATGATTTGTGATGCCTCATTAATTAACATTGAAGAACTTGTCAGAGTAACTCATAGGATGAACTTTGACTAAATTACAAATGTAGAGTGACTAAATGTTTACGGAAATTGTGGAATATTATTCAATCTGTGTGTGAGTGTTCGTACACTATATAAGTCTGAAAATGAAGCGGTTAAACTGTCGTTTATTAAATCTATCGAAATGGACATAGTCGGGTTATGTCATGCTGGTCTATGTGTCCTAAGATACGGGAAAAGGCCACATGAATGAGATTTTGAGTGGCAGATCCATGCTGTAGGCAGTTGTTTACATTACGAACGAGTCGACTCGACCGGCCATAGAAGATCGACGTAAAGTAGCAGCTCACTGTTGTGAGTGAAATTTCCAATGGCCCGAAGCCTTTCCCACTTCCTAAACTCTATGCCCTAAGGTCTTAACGGTTCTCCCCAAGAGGTGGTTGATATCAGGAAGGCAACCGGTGGTAAAAATAAATGCCGAATCCCGCGTTCTTATACTAAGTATAAATTAATTGGAGCATAATAGTTACAACTTAGAAATATATAAGTTTATTGGTACTCGTTAACTTTCTTGATGAACATGTAGAAATCGTATGCTTACATCAGAAACTTGTCAAAAGGTTGTTTTGTTGTTCTCAATATGTATTAAGCAATATTTATACTAGATTTTGTCAAGTCACTTCGTAAAAAAACTTTGTGTGTGGGTGTTATTTCACCCAATCACTATTATGGCGAGTCTCTACCATGTGATAGAGCCACGGCATAATACGACTAATTTGTTCTCATTGCTCTGACCATAAATAGGATAGCTGATAGCTCTCTAGTCGCTAGTGCCACTTCTACTTTGTTGTTAAATTTTATTGCCCAGGCCACCTATCAAAACTGACAGGAAATATTATGTTAGAAGGATAGAGCTAAGTGCACGGTGTTTGTTTTTACTAACTTAGTCCGGTAGATGACGCCTCAGTGATAGTTTTTCTGCTTTTACATAGATGGCAGCACTAAAGTAAACCCGAGAACTTAACGCCGTAGCCGAAGCAAGCCAACGAGCTTTTTCGCTCCCACGCCACAACAGATGGCTGCTCTACGCGCCATTTTATTTGTACGTTTTACATTGCTCGCTTAGTTTGAATAAAGTATTTGTCGTGATGGTGTTGAGTGATGATGTATGTAGGTGGTCAAAAAGTATCGTTCTGCTTTAGCTCGCCTTGAGCACTTGGTGAGCTGGAGTTGGGTACGCGGGACCGGCATCCAGTGACCGGCAAGCGGCGGCATTGGAGTCGTGTTCGCTATACGTGCAGGCGGCTCGCCGCCCCTCACGGACAACTTGCGCTCGCGAAACCATCCCTTTTGTTTATAACACTTGTTGTGCTCCTGGTTCAGTGTTAACTTCCAAGACTGCTAGTTACCATTGTTAAACAAAGTTTTAGTATGTTTTAAAGATGTGAACAAATCGAAATAAGTGTCGTGAAGTGTTCCTAGAAATACCGGCCCTGTCATTCGTATTGTTGTCAAGTACGATTTAAGTGCAAAAATCTGGGATTTGATTGACAATGTTTTTTAACTTTGTACTGTACAGTTTTTTTGTGTGAGACAATAATAGTACAGAAGTGCAAGTTTAGATCACAGAGTAAGTAACATTTTTATCTAAGTGTTTAGTATAGTTTAATGCAATAGTTGAGTACTTGTTGATTCGAAATAAGGTATGTCTCCCGACCAAAGTGTCATTTTTCATTACGTATTTTTTAAATTAAATGGTTTACTTCGCTCTGACCTATATTTATAGGTTAATAACTTCATGACAGCTTTTAGAACATAGAGTCGGGCCGGAGCTCCCGGCTGCCGCGGCCGGGTGCTATGCCGGGTGCCGGGTGCCGGCACGGAGTGCGGACACCGCGAGGCCACGGCTGAGTTGAATGCCCGACGACGTCGCGGTCGCTGTGCATCCATCGTACTTACCTCACCTTGGCAATAATCTCATTTGTTTCTTAGCGGAACTGATTGCTATTCAGTAGCCTCGCTTACATTAGATACTACCTACCAAATAGTTTATGCAGAGTCTACAAACATCGGTTGCAAACAAACGTACAGATAAAGTTGAGTAGCGAAAGTGCCTTAGCGTTTCATAGTCGAACATGTGAAACAATTATGAGTCACTTTCTAGTTTTGACATCAGTTGCTAGACATGCGTGTTAAGAAATTAGCTTTTGGTCATTACATAACTGTATCAAAAACGGTTATTTTACGTAATAAATAATTTGAAGTATTAATTTAGACATAAATATATTTATTTGGATATATCATATAACGTTGTTTACTCTCCGAAGAAAGTTCGTGGAGTATTTCTATGTAGTTAACTGATGTTGTACGCGATATCGAGGTCGATCTCACACAGGTAGTAATTGCTTTTAAACACGTCTTATTGGAAATTGCCTAGAGCTTTTTATTGATCTCTCTTTCTTCAAATCAGTGGCCCTTGTATGATAATATGTTACATAATTAATTAATACTACGGTCAATCTTCTCGCTTCCCTGGTCTAGTCACAGTGAATATGGGCTGTGGATTTGCCTAGATAGATGCTCCAGAGGGGGTTGACGGCGGCAGGCAGTCGGTCGTAAAAACTAAAGCCGAATCCTTTCTGCAACATTTTTGAAAAGTATTCGCACTCCACATTGAAGTTCAATAAGGGCAGTGGAAGAAGGCGTTACGGCCAATGTTTTAGTTTAACCTAATTCCTCTCGATTTATACCATAATATAATGTTCGGTGTTCACTTTCATTAGCAGGCTCGGAACAGGCTGCGGCCGATACCTTGAAGAGAGGGTCAAGTGACCACTTGCCCCCGATATTTTTTAATGGCGCCGTGGTCCACTCGTAGTGTAAATTCACAACTCGATTTTCATCTCATATACTAACTCCATCAAAAGTTATTTAGAATTATTGTTGAGCCTTATTTTAATAAACACAACAACTGAAATGTAAAATGAAACTCTGTTCGAAGTATTTATCGTATCAAAAACGCCAGTTGAAAGGGAAATATTCACTTTGTCAATTGTGTGATATAGGTACCTATAGAATATAATATCTGTGATGAATGATCGAATGAGGCGGTGACCGGTGATGCTTTGTCTCCCTCACTGGCAACAGGGGACAATGGAGCCTTTGTTGCACAATGTCCATTTCCGATTACCAGATTGAACTGTGTCCGTCAAAGTATTCTGTGGTCCCATTCCAATAATCGTGTGTGCGGAACGAGTGTTTACTCTTGGGTCATGTTTTTGTTATTGCTTTATTTACGCCGACAAGCTTATTCTTCCCTTTCTGACAAAGGAGACATCGATAATTCAACAAGCTACGTATCTAAGAACGTATTAAAGTTATATTTTGAGAATATCTTCTAAATTCAATATAATTCTACCAGTTATAACTTAGGGCCACTTGCAGCTCCGCTATAAATCTCTATTTTGCCCAAATCTTGATTGAAAGATCGGAGTGAGCTCTAGGATTGATGGAGTTTAGATTTAAAAGTAGATTAGCAATAGCCCTGCAATATCGCCTTTAGTAGTTACAACAATAGTGAATAAAAACAAACGACGAACAAGGCATACGAATTTGGTCTAAATATACCTCAATATGAGTAAGTTCTGTTCAGAGTCATAATAGTGTTTTATAGTAAAAACTAAACATCTACGACTTTTATGTCTACACAGTTTTGCCCTTAGAGGACCTATAATCACAGCAACTAGTATGTAATTTGAAGTTAATGATGCTTCAGAAATGCGTATAATAGGTACCTACATAATAATCGTAACGTTCGAAAACTAAGGTATGAATTTGTTTTTAGCTGACGAAAACAAAGAGTTTGTAGAATCAATACTAGTTTATTATTAATCAGTTTAAGGAAAATGTAATAAAAGTAAAAATATTTGTGGTTTAGTTTCCGAGCAGGGGAAAATTGTTATGGACACATAGTTCAATATCAAAATAAAACGTAAAACATAGATACTACTTTTAATAATTCATAATTTGAAACCGAAGTGAATTGTATACGTGAGGTTTTATATCAATATAGATAGAAGAGGCGGATGGAAACGAGCTGTTTGTGGCGAGAGTATTTCATTGTGAATCAAACTAATATCTATATTGCTCCACCACCGCATCGTCGTCGCCGGAGTTCTCTAAACTGGAGATTGTCAAAGTTTCAATATTAATATAATTTAATCTGTCGTTATGCGGGTAAGTGTGTAATGCGTAGTCTGCACGATGACGAAGCGGCGCCTTCTCTATTCATTGTTGCGGAAATTTAGACAAATTTGCAGCGATCGCGTTTCATTAAAGGACGTTTTAGTGTGAAAGGAGCACCGCTTTTAATTCACAAAGCGAGCGGTGCGAACATAAAACAAAGTTTTAGAGGGGTTCTTCGTTAGTTACTCACTCATACAAGGAAAAGCGAGTTTAGTAGCGCCATCGAAACTCAGTATGTTAATCGTGAATGTGTTTCAAGTCCCAACTTTGCGCTGGAGTATATAGGCATACGTTTATTGTACCTAGGTGCTTGGTTCTGCAACATAAAACAGTACATAAGAAGTTTCGTCGGTGTGAAACCGCGGTTATATCGCTGTGGTTTCAAGATACACTAAGACATTTAAGAAGATTCTGTTGAGCTTCTTTAAATGTGCTGTCTTCTTATAGTAAACTACTTATTTACCTCTAGTATGTGTAGTATTTTCTTTCTACCTGCCCTTATCCCATCTGCATGTGGGGTCGGCGCAACACAATGAGCATGTTGCAGAAATGATCCGGCTTAGTTTTTTTTACGAGCGGTTGACTGCGTGACGTTAATCTCCTTATGGGATATCCAGTCCCGTCCAAATTGTGTTAGTAAAAATACTCAACAGACCGAGGTATAGTAATTTATTACCTAAAATAAAAAATATCGAGATTTTCTACTCTAAAACAAAAGACACATTTGCACACGACAATTCAAATATATCAGTAAATGGACCACTAGGGGCACTTATACACGTCATTCAATCCACAGGTGCTTCAGAAAAGCCCACTGGTCTGAGAAGAAGTATAAAGAACCTCAGCAGTAGATTATTAAAACAAACTAGAATATGTCCAATAATACTGACTGACTGCCTACGTGACGTGGTGGTATGTCGGTATCTCCGGGTCGGGCAAAGTGATATTGGATTTTTCCATATCAGCCCGGAGTCTGGAATTTGTGCCCGATATGGCGATAGGCTCGCCCCCTATCACATCTGGGACGGAACTAAGCTCGGCGAAATGTGGGTGTTCTAGTTCGCTAGTGCGCCTCTGCCTACTCCTTCGGGGACACAGGCGTGAGCTTATGTTATGTTATGATGTCCAATAATAATAATGAAGAGCACATCATACCTGCCTGGTAAGGCCTCATTCGCACGAGAGTGTTTTCAACTTACTTTAAAAAGGCGTTAAAATGAAGCAAATGAGTTCTGGTACAGTTGTTCAAATGCCAGAGCTTTTAAACAGCGGCGTTTAATAAACAGCGTGCGTTAGGCGGTTTGTAGAATATACTTTATTAGAAAGAAAATAATATTGATTTTCTGGCACTCATATGAACAGACGCTTTTTAAACGATGTTTGAAAAAGCTCTCGTGCGAATGAGGGCCAAATAAGATCTGTAGTACTTGGGTGTGCTAGTTGAATAGTTGCACAGTTTCCGACCACATACGCCCGAATGGTCAAACGCTGCTCAACTTTAACGGCTTCTTATATTGATTTTCGCCATACAATTTTGACAGATAAGGCGGCCTTAAAAGACATAAGGCCACCTTAAGTGTATGAACATTCGGCGGATAGACATTTATTTACACTTGCTACTTGGTATATACTTTGTTCTCGCCCCAAGTCCCAACCCATCGACATAATAATATTTTTATTGCATAGTGGTTAGAGCATTTTTGGCTACGTCATGGGTCTCTTTTTGTCCCAGAAATATGATCCCAAATGTAGCCAACTCACATAACAAGGTTATAAGCTCTTACCAGGTCAGGTATATTAAGAAGATTATTACAATAATATTTGAATAACAACACATTCGTATAATTATTATAATTTAAGCAAATAGTCGTCGACTGACGAGTTAAACTACATAATACTTGATACGAACATAGCCCTGCCCACAAAACTTAATAGTCTCATTAAACTAGTTTGAAATAACGGGAATTGATTAATCCAAAATATATAATTTGTAACATCCGTAAAAAGTATCTAGTGTTGAATTTTTATGAATAAACTTCATCTCCGTTTGCATAATAATATTCAGTTATCTCATTTATTAAGTATCATAATGAACTCATTCTGACAAATGACAATATTTCATGTATTTTGATTAATTTTACTGAGTTCACTTACTAAATACGATACAAGCACTAAAGTTAGATAATATGAGATTATTATATGTATTGTTGATTATATTCAAATGTACTCAACATTCATTATTTCTATAAATATTGTTATTCAATCACGAATACATATAAATATATATATTTGAGTAGATAGTCAGATACACATAAGTATAAAAAGAGGTATGTTACTAAGAAATAGTAAAATCATTAATCCAACATTCTCCGTACACTCTGGACTCTATACTTAGGCAAAGATAATGACAATATAATTATTGATCTTCAGAATAGGTAAAGCAACGAACTAACATAACTCTTAGGCCAGTCGAAAAATGTTAAACTGTGGGCGGGACCGAACCATATAAAGGTGAGCCTTCACATGGTCGGCTACTCAGCCTCTCTACTGATTGTGGCCGAGAGGACCGCCGCGGGCTACCTGCCGTAATTTGAGACTGGAAAAATTACTCATAATAATAAATGCACCTACTAATTTTAAAAAGAAAAATAAAAGTAATTTTGAAGCTTCGTCGAACGGCGCTCGGAAACTTAAAGCAAATTAGCTATGAGTCAGTCTCGATTTAGTGTGTTAAGTACGATGCTTGTAGGCCGTCTTATGTCGGGGATTTTGTGCTTTTCTCTTTTTATCAAGGTCTGAGGCGTATGTTCAAGCTTTCAGAGTTTTATGCATAGCTTACTATATTCTTTTATGGTATAACTTTTACTATTCGTTTGTTCTTCGAGCACAAACTTCTTATTACTTCGAGACTTGTTTACGTAATACTCATTAGATTTTATAGGATAAAGCGAAGCTATTTTCAGTGTAGTCGACCTTCGGAAGAACCGTTTCTAAACAAAAAAATCAATAGGAACTCTGTAAATAGTATAAAAGAACGAATCTACACCGCATGAAATAATTTCCGCTGCCTGCCTTTGTATCTGTGGTCGTGACTCGTGAGAGGCCTATTTGGATACGTTCACAAAAAATATGTACGACCAACGGGCAGGTATTTATTGAGGTGATATTTTTACATGTTCTGAAAGTTTATAGTGTTGGAGCGTGAAAAGTACGGTGTGTTGTGCAAACTTTACGACGCCCGACGGTCGAGATCCGGTTAATTCCCAAACGGAGGTTATCAGTTTGACAGATTTTTTTATAGTATGTGGTACCACCATACATTAATATATTACGGGTCATCGGATAGGTACAATATCTGCGGCAAATATGGACCAATTTTCGTCTTCAAAAAAAGGAGTAGGTCCTCAATTCGTCTCTATTTTTTATGTATGTTACGTGATATCACCTCCGAATGACCGATTTTCAATACTTTTTGGGTTCAATAGACTTTACTTGATAATCGCCTACTTGGCCTAGTAGCAGCGTATATGGACTTTGAACTGGAAGGTCCTGGGTCCGATTCCTAAGTCAGTCGGGATACTTTCTAACACGATTTGGATTCCACAGAAGGGAGTTGATGTCAGACAGGCAGCCGGTAAACTAAACCAAATCCTCCCCATAATACATAAATGAAAAAATGTGTTCTGTTTACCCCACATTAAGGTGGGATGAGGGCTGGCAGTAGTGATGTGGATAAATAATTATTTTTCATAATCGATTATTCAATTGTTTTTAAAGACGTCATTGATTAATTGGTTAGTCAATTATTATCTCAACCTATCGCCGTCCCCAAGTGAGCGCCTACCATCCTGGTCGATTAATAATATAATAATACCTTTTTAAAAAATAATCGATTACGATAAATAATCGGTTATCCACATCACTAGCTGGCAGTAAGAAACAGCTTACTTGGTTCCATAAATTATTATTTTGTAAAAACCTATGAATTTTGAAGTAAGTTTTTAAGTTATTAAACTTGTGATTATTTCTGAACATTTTACATCGACGTGGATCGTGGTAGTCTGCTACGTCGCATGTACGTCCGTCCTATGTACAACGTGCACCTCACGAGGCCTGCGTGCGCGTTATTGCCGTATAAAATTCGAGCTGGGTCATTTGAATTAATAGGAAAACGAGTAACGGAGCTCGTAACATTTCGTCATTCCGAAATCCCAACAATAATAGCACTCGAATTAAGAACAATCTCACTTTTTTCTGTTTTCTTGGGATTTGTTTTTAATTATTTCGTTATGTTGATTTGTTCATGAATATAGGGTGTCATTTCTTACTTCTAGTTAGTGGCAAAAGCGTCTCCTATAAATGGCGGTGATTAGGATTTCGTTCCCACGATCCATGGTTTCTTGGTTTGAGATAATATAAGTCACATATCTACCATTTATTACTGATATTCTCAACTCTTGTTGTACATGCACAATAATGTGTTCTGCGCTGTGTATAATGTAAAACATGTATTATGTTACATCAAATAGCCTGAAATATCGTAATGTCATTTGACTGCAGCTATAATCAAGTGTTGCGTAGTGTCTTTGTTGAAACAGGATAAGAAAAATGGGTTATGAGAGCTTTATCTACAATGTCTTTCTTATTGGGCCGTTCTACTCTCCGGTTAGCAATTGCCACATCTTTTCTTTCTACCTGCCCTTATCACACTTTAATGTCGGGTTGGCGCAACACACATTTTCAAGCATGTTGTTGAAAAAGATTTGGCTAAGTTTATACGACCAGCTGCATGCCTGACGTCAACCTTCTCTGAGAGCTCCAGTCCCAGGCAAATTAAATTAGAAAATTCGTTTTGCCAAACCTGGGGATCGAACCCAAGACGTCCACAGCCCATATATGCTGCCACTAGACCAAAGAGGCGACTAATTATAATTACCACTACATCACTTTGATATAATTGAATGATTTACTTTACTTATTAAAAAATTCTTTGTATTTTACATGGAGATATTAAAATTTAATATCTCCATGTAAAATACCAAGAATTTACATCACAATTGTCTTTTCAGCCACTGTCATATATTATAGTGAACGTTATAAACCATAGCCTGTCATTACGATTGTACAAAGCCTGTTGGAACAAAGTCATTCATTCATACAGTGAAACCAGACGAAATATTCACGTTCCGTTAGTCAAACGCACCAGTACACAGTAATAAATAATTACCATGTGTATGGTATAGGTAGCCTATGTCTATGTGCTCGTCAAATAGCGTCGTTGTTTGCTTGTCATTCATTTATTCGTTATCTCTGTGTCCGGATCGATAGACTGTATTTAGAATGGGATTCATTTAGTATAAAGCCCGTCGAGTACATAAACGACAAATTGTTTTCACTTCACATACCACGAAATCTTTTGATGAAAATAGTTGAGTTCAGTTGTCTGCGACGGCCTTTGTTGCAAGTTGTCGGAATTCATTGTCCTGGAATGCCTTATCGATGAGCCAATAATATTTACTATTATAAAGCTTTGTTAGATTGTGTCGGGGCGGTCACGATAGCAGGCGTCAGTCGTCACACGAGCACGACGCACACGTCGGCATCAGTATGCGCGAGGCGGGTGCGTGTCGGCATGCGCCGGCGTCCGCTCGCACCTACCACTACTCCTCTGTTTATTCACCATATCTAGAAACTATTAAAGAAGAAATTATTTATCTATTTCCCTTATAAATGCAACTGTTTTAACGAAACATTGATGACTGTCTCTTTAAAATATACTCACACATAGATTTTAGTGAATACATCTTCTATGACCTAATACGTCTTAAGTGTAATGTCTGTCCCGGAAGAAGGGGAAATGTTTTTAGCACAAATATTAAGGCAAAACATGGGTGCACTATACCTACTACACTATTTACACGCTCATCTGTAGAACTATAATTAGTTACGTGTAGTAAGAATAAGTCTTAGCAACTTTAATGTTATGTAAAATATCACGATTTAAAATGTTGATGGATAAAGAAATGTTAAGCTTTTAGTTATGTTTGAATATTCACGATATAAACGTACGAAATATAATTCTTATAGTAGGGCGACTTGCAGCGCTATTACTCATCTAAAGTTAAAAGTTAAACTCGACCCTACAACTCACTTCTATCTTTAAATCAAGATTTGAGATAAATAGAGATTTATCGCGGAGTTGCAAGTGGCCCTTAGTCATTGGTAACTTGAGTTTTAAATGCTCTGCGCCTAGACATGTTATTTTAAATATCGCATTTCACAACTTTATGTACCTATCATGTTTTAAACTATTTTTATTGCAATTTCCTTTTATAAATGTTTTTGTCATGATTATCCTTAGCTACATTTCATTTCTGAACATAGGCTCCAGAACTTCAATCTCCAATCTTCCTCTTAACTCCCGACCAACCTGTTCGAAACGGCATGAGTCGAGCGACTTCCTGCGACCTTTATTATGCACATGTCCGCCTTGTACCCAGTCCATGACATTTTATTATAATAATATTATGTATATACCTAGACCTAATCAATTTTCATCATGTACGTACCTACCTAAGAAACAAAGTGAAAACTTATTTTTTTTGGATTGTGATTCATGATGCGTTTGGACAACAGACTTTCTAGTTTGCAACCTTAATTTGCCAATATAATTATTGATAAAGATGTCATCTTCACCAAATTTAAATGAGACCACTGTCGAGGCTACTACACCTTATGAACTCGAAAAAGATCTCACTTAATCAACATTTTGAGATGATACGTAACATACATAAAAGTATGGTCTATCTACTTGATGCCTTTATTTTACACAATGGAAAAGAGAGTATTAAAACTACGGAAGTATTGTTTGCTTGCGATTAATACAGTACTAATTATGCAGTAGCTAATTACTGTAGCGGCTTATGTCATAAGTGTGGTCATAAGTAACATCGATATATTATTTACCTGGATGCATAGTCGACGCTCGGAAAATGGGACAGCAAAGAAGTGCTTAAGCACTCTTTTTGCCTACAGTCGGACGCCGATAGAATTCTGAATTTCAAAATTCAAATTAAAGAACGCCTGCTCATTTCGTTTAAAAACCTACTTTATAACACGTGCTAAGAGTTACATTTGTGTTGATTTAATTACAACTTGTGATCGTTTTCTTTGTTTTATTTCTAAGACCACTTTTTAGGAGGATATTTGCAAAGAACTGTGCATCTAGGGTATAATATATTGATGATAACTAATCATAGTTAATAAACTAAAATTACTTACCAATTTACATTAAACTAACTTTTTGTCCGCGACTCCACGGAACATACATATATTAACATGCAATATTTTTAAACCGCTATTCTTGCTCAATAAAATAATATTATTATAATTTTCAAGATAATCGACTTTTGATGTCATAAAAGTGGAATATAAAAGATAAAACCTTTCTTAGCTGTTGTTCATGTATATGTAAATATACTATCTGAATTTATGTGTTAGATCTATAAAGGTTTAGTCTGGGCGTTGATAGATCAGCCAGTCAGCCATTCATCAATTTTATATGCAATGGGGCAGTTTTCTTATTTCTTTCTCTAATACTATGACTACACCGTTGTACTTTAATTTAAAAAAAATGTGTTTTATAAAACAGTTATGTACCAAATTCAACATCAATAAATGACTGCCCTGGCGACACATTGTGGAAACGACATAAACGACATGGTACAATCGGAAAACACTTTATAGTGACAACTCCGAAACGTTAACACAGCACTTTATCAAGTGCTTAAATTCACTGTACGAGGTGCTATCTAGAAAATAAAGGGGGAAAATTGCTCACAAAAATACGTTCCGGCGAGTGTACGAACAATTCCCGCTGTTCGCTTCCAACTTGCGCCTGTCATAGAACTACGATGTCAATCGCTACTTCTCTTTTTGCTTCCTGTTCAGTCAGACAATGGCGGGAAAATGTTTTCTACGTGTGGGGAAATCGAGGGGTGTGGGGTCAATAGCAGGAGCACTAATCTCTGTCGGGATCGTTCGGATTAATGGTTCGTATTGGCGAGGTTGTTTGTTTCCACAGCTCTTGGTTTGTCTGATTTTTAGAAGTTTCTTGATGCGGTACATTTGCGGCAGCACGTGTTCTTGTGACTTCAGTGTAACATAAACGAATTTATTTCGAGGTTGACAACTCTTTTGCTATGTTAAGTTAATTAAGAAATTAATTTGCACGTATTTAGTCAATACCATAGTTTCTGATTATATTATCGTATTAGAAGTACTACTCATATTTTGAAATAATATTTTCGTTAAACGAGATTTACTTTAAAAATTATGTCTTGGTGTTGTTTCATAAAACTTGTTCCAAGCCTACATTGAAAAATAATGAAAATGAAAAGCCATCGAGCGAGTCCAACGCTCGTGACCGACTTGGAATGAGCGCGCCGTGAGAAATTTGAATAAATTTTACAGCAGATCCAGCTGAGGCCGTTTTTTAATTGTATCATTTTAGAATTTATAAGATAATGAATAGATGCTTTACATAAAAATACAGTATCGTTACTATACAAATCTTTATCATATGCTAAACTCTATTAAGTTGTTAATCACAAACGGTTAAACATTTAAATTGTTTTTGAATGTTTGTGATGTATTCAAAATGACTACACCGTTTTGGTGCTTATCCACGTGTATTTTGCAGATTACTGCAGTAGCAATGGCCCAATGTAAAATTTCAACACCGAAATACTTTTTCTGCATAAACAAATCCGTAGAAACAAATCCGCCTATTAGAGACGGCGGTGCTACTAATTAAAACAAAATTGTTAAAACAGAGCCCGCGTTGCGTTCGTTCTCCCTCCGACCAGACGAACTTTTAACGAGAATATATTTAGTTTCGACCAACCCTTTGGTGATTTTACCATTGAGTCTGACTGCAAATAACTCCTTAATTGACTTCAAACAACTTTTGGCTTTGTAGATGGAATACCGTTGATGTTAGACCACCTAATTACCTATAGATGGCCTGTAAATTCCAGAACGTATTGAACTATTGTATATTAAATTTTAATTTTGATCGTCTGTAATGAATATAATGAGTATTTCACACGTAATAAACACGCCGAAATGTTCATTTTGCGGTCGACGATGTAGGCAGTAGGCACGCATGGCATGTATTGTTATTGTAACCGTAAAAGGGTCGGTTACGTAACTTTATTAAACCTCTGCTTCATTCTGCGGGAGAGACTTGTCTTTAATAGGTACCGACTTGATAATTCCTCAATATTAAATATTTTATGAACTGAATACATTTTATACGACAGGGTCGGTAGAGTATATGGATTTCCACTTAGCAGAATTCTGAGATGCTTTTTTATTCATTATTTATTCAAATATTCGCACGAATTTATTAGAACTGTACAAGGTAATTACAAAATCGCCTCCTTGGTCTAGTGGCAGCATGTATGGGCTGTAGACCGGGAGGTCCTAGGTTCGATTCCCAGGTCGGGCGAAGTAAATTTTCTAATTTAATTTGAAATACGAATAATTACCAAAAAATCGAACCATAAATAAGTATTTATCGTTGGTGATCAGTGGCTATTATTTTGTTTCTTTAGGTTTCAGGAATTTTACATAATTCACGTGAGTTTATAAAACAGTGAATTGCTACGTAGAATAATAAATACTGTAAAGCCTGCTAACTTGAAGGCTTGACTACTGTAAAAGCAGGTGGATTTCTCAAGGAGTGTATTTGGAAAGGATTTAAGGAAAATCATTCCTGAAGAGGGTGAAGGACTGCTTTTACACGAAAACCCACAAGCATTATTATTTCACGAGCATTATTATTTCATGAAGTTTTAGAAATTCGACTTTGTTATGACTATAAATAAGCTTCAAAACAAAAGCACGTTCGAATTAAACGTGGAATGAGGAAACAATATACTAATTAAAGAAAGTATGTTACGTACACCACTGTAGCTGTAGAGACGTAGAGATACAGAACAAGGCAGTGCGGAGTTTGTGTGATAAAATAACGAGGCTTTGTTATTTGGTTTAGTGTTCTACAATAAGCATCGGCTTTTAGGATCTTGTACCACATATCGGACATTTGTATCTCTGACAAATGTAATATTACAAATATTGTATGATGTAACGAAAAGTTTTACCTTATTCATCATAATCACAAGTTTAAAAACTTAACGGACCGTTTTGAATATTTATCCGATCGTGACCATGTGTGACCACCTTTTAAATAAACTCTATCGAATACAAAAAGAATTTTGAAAAGCGGTCCACATTTGGCGGAAATATCGCGTAATATACCTAAAAAAAAATACAGACGAATTGAGGACCTTCTCGTTTTCTGAAGTCGGGCGATAAAAATTGGCACAACCTTTGCTTTCAATTATAAAGTGCTCACTAATATCTTGTACGTCATTCGCCCATTTATCGCTGGATGAAACGTGGGCAAGTTTTTTATGGTATTGAGAAAATAAAACCACAGTAAGCGTGTCTGACTCGCTAACGAAGCAGTTTTTAGCGGTTGCAAATGCATCGCTGTACCCAGCTTCCGATGCAACGCGTATTAGAAAGTTCAGTAGAATGTAAGAGATTTTCTGGATATCGGAGCGGTCGAGGTTAACTAGCGCAGATCCGATTAAAAGGTTTTGGCTGCAGGTGGCGTAAAATCCGAGAGAGGTGCAAAAAATAGGCGCGCTCAGATCAGGTGTTTAATATTTAACTAGCACACACTTGAGCCCGATTTGACGCTGGGGATACCTCTTGCCACATAAGAGAGGATTACAGAAAACTGCAATCAGTGAGGTACATAACATTGTATTTGCAAATTGGGTGAGAATAATACGGTTTGGAAAAGTTTTTCGGAAAAATATATAATTACACCGTTTTGTTTAGTAGCCCCTCTAATATAAGTAGATATGAGTTATAAATATTAGACCCTACGTTCTAAATGAATAATATAATAATTATCGATGCACATTTTGGGCAGAGAAAGTTAACGTTAGGCAGCCAGTCTCAAAAACTAAAAAAAACTATAATTATCCCCTACATTGAAGTGGAATATAGGCGGTTGGCGGATAAGTTATACACTCACTATAATCTACTGATTATACAAATATATTAACTATGCTATAGCGCAACTATGGTTTTTAAAAAACAGTTATTAGAATTAAATTAAATTTTCAACAAAAAAAAATTAAGATTTCAGTGCCATACTGCGGTAAAAGTACGAGGACACGAAGGAAGATGTTGCGACGGTACTGCAAAGTTATTTGTCACGTATACCTCATTAACATTGCGGATAGTAACGTCGCGTCGCGTCGCGTAGCTGCAATCCATCTCGGACATGACCCATAACGTACCGAGTTGACACACGGCGACATTCTTTATTCTTCTTAAAAAATAACTCCAATGGCTAGTGGTGATTTTGCTAATGTTAAATAGTAAACAGCTGATTAAAATTTGGCTTAAGTGAATGTAATGGAATCTATCCTACCTAATGTTATCGATATCATATCCAGTCTAGTCCATATATCCAGTTTCAACACATTATGTTTTACTTGCTTTATCTACTGATGGTAATTGTAGTATATATGTATATGTCCATACGGTCTAATAATTCAAATTAGAATTTAATACACTATAGTCTTGCAAACTATTTTACTGCCTCTAAGTAAATTATATTTTATATTCAGTTTGAAGTTTATTACAAGTTTTTGAATGACATGAATCTGTTATGACTTGTAGCCTTGTTAGCTCATGTTTTCTGCATTGAAACTTGAGAGCCAAGATTTCAAAGTCACTGTTAGTAATTTGATGTGATTGTTAGCAGGCATTGTGGAGCGAGTTGGTGTCGCGGATCGGTGTCGCGGGTCGGTGTCGCGTGTGGTGGCAGTATGATGGACTGCCTGTGCCCCGCGCCGCGCACGCTGGCCTGCCGCGTTGTACTGCTTGACGAGAGGGAGCTATTCCATGAGTTGCAGGTAATATGACACATAACATAACATAAGCTCACGCCTGTATCCCCGAAGGGGTAGGCAGAGGTGCACTAGCGAACTAGAACACCCACATTTCGCTGAGCTTAGTTCCGTCCCAGATGTGATAGGGGCGAGCCTATCGGCATATCGGGCACAAATTCCAGACTCCGGGGTGATATGGAAAAATCCAATATCACTTTGCCCGACCGGGGATCGAACCTGAGACCTCAGGACGGTAGTCATACCGAAATACAACTACGCCACCGAGGCAGTCAGGTAATATCATACATATACTGGTAGTAAATCGCCTGCTTAGTCGACTGGCATCATGTATGGGCTGTGGACGGGGAGGTCCTGGGTTCGATTTCCAGGTCGGGCAAAGCAAATTTACTAATTGAATTTGCTCGGGACTAGATCCCTCTGAGGGGGTTCATGTCAGACGGCCGGTTGTAAAAACTAAGCCAAATCCTTTCTGCAATATACTTGAAAAAGTGTATTGCCCCGACCCCACATGAAAGTAGGATAAAGCCAGGTAGAAAGACTGGTGGTAAGTAGTTATACCCACATTCGAACGTCTGTCTGGATCGGTACCACCGCAATGTCTATTTCTAGTCGTATTGTGCAAGCAATATTGTGCTGCGGTTTGAAGGATATTGTAACCAATATATTTACTGGGCATTTTGGGATTAAATCGCATTCATACATAAACATAAGCTCACGCCTGTATTCTCGAAAAGGTAGGCAGAGGTGAACTAACGAACTAGAACACCCACATTTTCGACAGCCTCCGTGGCGCGGCTGGCGAGTAGCCGGCTGTGAAGCGAGAGGCCGCGGGTTCGATCCCCGCACCGAGACAAGTGTTTGTATGGCCTACAGATATTTGTTTCGGGTCTGGGTGTCGTGAGACCGAAAGTCTCTCGTAGTACCTGATACCCACGACACAAGACTCGATCTTAGTGTGGGTTCAGGACTATGTATGTGACTGTTGGGTGTTATTTATTTATTTATTTATTTCGCCGACCTTAGTTCCGTCCCAGATGTGATATGATATGATATGCGAGCCTATAGCCATATCGGGCACAAATTACAGACTCCGGGCTGATATAGAAAAATTTAATATCATTGCCCGACCCAGAGATCGAACCCGAGACCTCAAGATGGTAGTCGTACCGAAATGCAACCACGCCACCGAAGCAGGCCGGATTAAATAACATCATAATATCCCAAGAGAAGAGCGCAGTACAGTGGCACTCAGTGCGTTGTTGTCCAAAGTGCAGACGGTGTTGCTACTGCATGCGCAGTCACATCGCTTACTATCATCTCGTCATTCAATTGCAATAAAATAAAGTTCGTAATAATTTGCCCAGAATGAAATATTACCCCATCACTTGCCAACTCCCACAGTCCCAACACACGTCGTCGAGGTTAATTTTAATAAGGTTAATTTGTCGTCGAGGTTAATTTGAATTGGATTAAGTTGTTTTACGCCTTTTACACGTGTAGTTCAATCCATTAGTGAAATTTGGGACTATTTTAATTCAAATTCATTCGAATAAACATGAAAAACATTTTTCATATAAACGAAATATGTGGGTGTGTCCTAGTTGGCCAGTTCGCCTCGGCGTACCCCTTCAGAAATACAAGCCTAAACCTATATATGTATAAACGTAATGTATATCTACTGCTTTCTATAAAAGAAGATGTATTTTTATTCTGAAGTAAAGACACCATTGTAGGAAACAAACGTAACTGTCGCAGCACACGCAACACGTGCTGACACATTTCAATACCCGCCAGTCGCGTGTCTGCGAGACAACGCTTGGATTTTTCCGTTTCCCGACCCTCACTCTTGAAGTGCAGTTATTCCGAGGCGAATTATTTGAAGTATACCCAGGGGCTCAAGGAAGGTCTTTTATATGCGAAGCTTGGGTCCAAGGTGCGGGCGATGAATTCACTGAATCGTACGTCGGTTCTATGAATATTAAATTGTATTTGGCTCGTATTGTCGTCGCGTGGTGAATGTGAGAGTGTTTCGCGAGTGGTGAGCTGCCCGCGCTCTTCCATCCTGCAGCCAGCCACTGTTGTTTACCCAGTCAATCGTGCGACAACTGGTTATTCTACTACTTTTCCGTTTATAAACTTCTACCGAGTTCTACAAGTTTTGTATGAGTTTTCCGAATTGACGCACTGTCATGCATCTAGATCTGCTTAAAATAGCCTCTTTAGTTTCGTAGCAGCATACTAATAGTCGTATTTATAATGAAGTAACCATTATAAGCAGCGATAGCTTAGTTGGGAATGGTACGGACTGCCGAGACAAGTATCGGAGGTTCGAGACCAACCCCAAAATGGAGCATTCACCTCTGACTTTTCTATGTTAAGTGTATTTTCATTGTGAAATATCGCTTGCTATAACGGTGAAGGAAAACATCGTGAGGAAACCTGCATACCTGAGAATTTCTTCACAGGAATTTCGAAGGTATGTGAAGTCTGCCAACCCGCATTAGGCCAGCGTGGTAGACTAAGGCCTAACCCCTCTCATTAGTAGAGGAGGCCCGTGCCCAGCAGTGGGACAATAATATTACAGGGCTAATATTATTTATAACCATTATTACTTGAGTAAGTCACTTCTTTGGTCTAGTGGCATACATTGTGACATGCATGTGGACAGGGAGTTCCTAGGTTTGATACCCGAGTCTGGCAGGGTGTTTTTTAACACGAATTTCCCGCGATTGTCGCCTGGATCCCCCAGAGATCGTTTATCAAAACTAAGCCGAATGCTTTCTGCTACATGTTTAAAAAGTGTGTTGCGCCGATCCCCACATTGACACCACTTAATAAAATATAGTTAGAGTATTTCTTAAATACAAATACAATAAATACAAATTGTGAAGGAAAATATTGCTTTTGCTTCACTTGATTATAAATACGAGTATGAGATTTATCTGGTACCTGAGCCCCTGTATTCAAATTGTAGTCAGACTACAAATAGTATAATAATAAGATGGTAGTGTTTTAACATTAAAAAAAAAAAATTAATACATAGACCAAAAAGATGGAAATAAGCTTGGCGAATCTTGGATTGCCTTGGCGTTGAGGGAAACAGATGTGAGCTTAATTCTATCAGTGAATGAAACACACTGATACGAATAATTAAATTGTTGATAAATAATGAGGAAAAAGCTCCGCCTAGCTCAGCGAAGAATAATGGGTGTCGTTGTTTTCGCTCCACGCACGCAATCTCTATTATCTTGCAAACTCCCCCAGTTTGAAAACACATAAGACTGTTAAAGCAACTTATTCAGATACACGTTGCAAGTTTTTGTCATAACTGTAAACATTGGAAACATTCTTTCCCTAATGCTATTATTTGCCCCATACTTGTTCGTCACAAATTCCAAAGATATATTGGGCCAGAATCGTCCAATTTGGATAAAGTGGTAGGGCGATTTTTCGAAGGTTTTTTCCCTAAATTGTATGGATATTTTAGATGGATTGCGGTCCTTTCAGCAGTTTCCGTATCTACAAAGGAACATTTGTCTTAAAGGGCTTAGGAAAAACTTTATCGCTTCAATAACTGAAATATCGAGAATTTTACACCAAGAAATTCAAATTCATATTTTGTCATTTTGTGTCTTTATTATTTAGTAGTTAAGATTGAAATATGATGTAATGATATATGTGAAATAACAATTTCATTATAAGTATATATCTTTTTTTTAAATAGCCCTGTAATATTACTGTCCCACTGCTGGGCACGGGCCTCCTCTAGTAATGAGAGGAGTTAGGCCTTAGTCTACCACGCTGGCCTAATGCGGTTGGAAAGACCATGGTTTAAAGATCTTAATGTATGCTTAATGCTGATTCCACCCAAACCATAAAATAATGGATCCAATTCCGTATAAATATTTTAATACTATCTGCAAATTTTACTAAAATGCTAGAATAAATTATATTCATATCGTGTTAATTTTATAAAAACAACTTTATAAACACTAGCGAAATTTTACTATGCTTTGTCGTTCTTTAACCAACCGTAACTTTTGCACTTTGTTTTTGTACTGCTCTTGACTTTAACAATCGCTTGTGCTGCCTTGCCATTGGTATTTTTCTTATATAACTTTCTTTACAAACGTAAGAATAAAACAACGCGCTTAATAAAAATGTATACATTGAATAAACAAGAGGCATTTTTAATCCCAACAAAAGAGTACCCGAAAAATGTCCAACATCTACATTACTTAATTTTGTTCAAACATTAAAGGGAGAATAAAAATAAACTGCGGATGGCGCTCCAAATCGTTGTATGTATTATCGCAAGGGCAGATTATCCTGTGGAATTGCTCCGGAAGACATCGTCGCTGTTCTTCGCGCCAATTCTCGCTTGTATTAAATATTAAAATTGTGTTACGTTTTAAGAATAATTCAGTTATATTTGTACGTATTTGACCTGGTTACTTGTTAAGTAGAGTGCTGTATATTTTATAGAAAGGTTTTTTTTATATTAGGAATTGGCAAACGAGCAGGTCGATTTGATGGCAAGCGTTCGCCACCACCTATAAAATATATGTATACGGAGCCACGATAGTTCAAGATAATAAAAGTATCATAAGTGCGTTGCTAACCGAAAAGGGAGAGCATATGGATTGTGAAGGGGATGGGGGATTTGGGCCCCCAAAAATTTGCCGTGGGTACGTAACGTAAGGCCTCATTCGCACGAGAGCTTTTACAACGTACCTACGTTAATTAAGCGTTGCAATAGATGCTTTTAAAACGGGGCGTTTTGTAAACACCGGATGTTGGACAGTATGTAGAATATACCTTATTAGAAATAAGATAATCATGATTTTCAAGCATTCATGAAAAGACATGCTGATACACTTTTTTACCGAACTTTGAAAAAGCTCCCGTGTGAATGAGTGCCATTTTACGTCGGTTTTTGTGAGACACTGGTATCAAACCAACAGAGTCGATTTATAGCGTGGCTCTAACACTCAACAAGTTGATTCAAAATAATACTTCTGTATCTATTTCAGAATATAGTTTTCAATAACTTATCGTCAAATCTGGGAAAGGGAATAAATCTATATATTATAATAAAAACAAGTTTAAAAACTTAACGGATCGACTTCACATCCGATCGTGACCAAATTTATATGGGAGCACCCTTGAAATAAGCACTATCGAACACAAAAAACAAAAAAAAAACATTTAAAGATCGGTCCACATTTGGCGGAGATATCGCATAACATACATAAAAAAGAAATACAGACTAATTAAGGACCTTCTCCTTTTTGGAAGTCGGTTGAAAATACTAACGATAACATATAATATTAGCAAGTATTAATGACTTCCTCAGTCAGTATTGGGTGGTTATATAGTCGTGTCCACTCACCACTGTCCAGTGGTAGATAGAATGGCCCGCGGCGTGGATCGCGTGCGTCCTCCGTTCATCTACACACACCGACTGCTGCCAGATTTTGAAATCGTTTGTTTTTTCAAGCTTCACGTACGCTGTTGGGAGCAAACGCGCTCTGTTATTAAATCATTTATTATTCAACTCGACGAACTGTTTCGCAATTTTCCCACAAGCTGGCGGACGCTCTACACCCAAATGTGCCTGTACTTATTGAACTTACAAACGTCTACACAATTTGTTTTTGTACCTAAATTAATATTTTTTGTATTTAGAAATAGAGTATAATCTGATAATGATCGATGTTTATTTTTTAGTAAGTAGGTCGATACGTTAATATGAAGTAGGTTTTACTTCAATGCAACGCGGCATCAATAGGGATTAATTGAGAACTTATGTTTATACTATAGCAGCTCTACAAATGCCATGCAAATTACAAAAAATAAAATAAAATGCCTAAAAACATTTCCGAATGATCTCATTTAGTGTTTAAGTAATTTGTTAACAATGTAAATCGGCGATTATTAGCTCCCGCGAATCCATCCGCGTCCGCACGCAAGAAGCGCGCCTGCTATAGAGCTGCGTGAGAGCGAACCAGCCTCTCAACCCATTCATTATATTGCCAATAGCATATCACTGCGGACTACTGGTATTACTGGTCTTAGCCTCTGCGTGCGAGTTAACCTAATTGTAGAAAGTCCAACACGGAGAATCGCAAATTAAGGGATAGCCGCAGGATTCACGTGGGAACTTCCTTTTGTGTCGCTTTGTGTAATCACGAAAATATTTTGATTACCTTCACACGTGCAAAGGACTAGGACGAGTGTATGTTTTCTTTTTATTTTCATCCGACTTCAAAAAGGAGAATGTTCTTAATTCGTTTGTTCGTTTTTTTATTTATGTTACTTGATATCTCCGCTAAATGTGGACCGATTTTCAAGATTGCGTTTGATAGAGCTTACTTCAAAGGTGGTCCCATTGAATTTGGTCACGAACGGATAAGTTTTGAAATCGGTCCGTTATTTTTTAAAATTTGTGATTGTGTGATATTCTTTGTTTCTACCTGACCTTATATCACCTTAATGTGGGGTCGGCGCAACACACATATTCGAGAATTTTCCAGAAAGTATTTGGTTTCGTTTTTTATTTAATATTGTAAGATATTCTTTGGTACGAAGTGAATTTTACATCGCTTTACTTACATATAAGATTGCATGATTTACCATTAAATAAATTAAGCTGCTTCACGGGAATAGCGGCAGCCTTCTAAGACTAAATACCGTAAGTGTCTATTATTTAATCCCAAATTGGACAATTCTATCTACGTTTGAGTTTTCGATTTAGAAAAATCAAACGGTATGGCGACAGGCTTGCTTCTTTCTCTGTAAAGCGAAGGAAATAACCACGGTATAATAATTGTGATTGTGTCAGTACTATTCTACCTACCCTTCTGATGAACCGGCATGAACTTAGATATTATGTGCATATTATTTTGGGGATAGATATTTAATACCCCGATTACAATACAACTAGGAATGACGTTCGCAGCTAACGTAGAAACTTATACAGAGTAATTTAATTTGTAATATTTCTATTAATAAGTAATTAGCTTCATAAAGATCATGTAAATTTTGAATCATTAATTTGTTTACTTTCTCATAAAAATACAAAGCTCGTTTTGTACAAAATGAAATTATCTAGCTGTTGCCGTTAGCGAAACGACTAAAATGAAACGTTAAACAGGATACTGAGAAGCCTTTCTCACGCCTGCGGCGGTAAGGCTTTCTTTTTTATGGAATTAAATTAGGATAACCATTATTTTTTTGTTACCTTGTTTCCTCTAAATGCCATCTTGTCCAAGCTCGTAATGAAATTTAACTAAGATTTTCTTTAAACATATAATAGAGATAATAAAGATCTGATAATTAAATATATCCTGAAGTTAAGTTAGACATCTACTCGCTCGAAAATCGCTTTGCCCGACCTGGGAATCGAATCCAGGACCACCCGGTCCACAGCCCATATATGCTGCCACTAGACCAAAAAGCCGACTAACGAGAAACAATGATAGTTATAAATTAATATATTACTGACTGCCTCGGTGGCGTGGTGGTATTTCGGTACGACTACGGTTCTGAGGTCTCGGGTTCGATCCCCGGGTCGGGCAAAGTGATATTGGATTTTTCCATATCAGCCCGGAGTCTGGAATTTGTACCCGATATGGCGATAGGCTCGCCCCTTATCACATCTGGGACGGAACTAAGCTCGGCAAAATGTGGGTGTACTAGTTCGCTAGTGCGCCTCTGCCCCTTCGGGGATACAGGCGTGAGCTTATGTTATGGTAATATATTATTAGATTAATAGTAAATAATTCAAGTCAAGTCACTGTACTTGACACAAATCACAAATATTGAACGTAATAGAAACATAAAATCAATTCCACTCACACTATTTTATACAAGCCCCTATTGTACAAATATTTTTGACAATTCTAACTTCTAGAAAACGATGAGTGTTTTTATTTTGGTTCTACATTAATTAATTATTTTAGTTTGTTGTAATATCGATGTTTGGATAAATTATTTACTATAAATCTAATAATAATATAATAATTTATAACTATCATTGTTTTTTGTTACTCGGCTTTTTGGTCTAGGGGCAGCATATGGGCCGTGGACCGGGTGGTCCTGGGTTCGATTTCTAGGCCGGACAAAGCGATTTTTCTAAATTAATTTGCCTCATACTGGATTCCCCAGAGGAAGGGCGTTGACAATTGACAGATATCCAAGTGTCCCAAAGACCCCCACATTAGAGTGTGGTAAGGGCAGGTAGAAAGATCAAAAACTTTTTTTTTGTTAATACACGTAGTATGCATAATTTATCCCGGAAGTACTAAATACTTTGGTAGGTTTAATTATTGTTCCCTGTATAATCCTATCCTATAATCCTTATACGCAACCACGTTAGTGCGGTTTTGTGAATGTATGTTTGTTTTCAGGATAACAACACGGGGCAAGCGCTGCTCGACGTCGTGTTTAAACACTTGGACCTCCTGGAGACTGCTTATTTTGGCCTACGTTACGTCGATCAAGATAATCAAACCGTAAGTATACTTTTAGTTCTTTTGTTCTTCACGTCATTGCTCGAATGTAGCATAATTGGACCGTGTTACGCAGAAATGATCCAACCCACAAAAATACCAAACAAAAATTGTTGACGCCAATATGGTATATTAATGAACATGTTGGCATCATTTTTTTTTTGTGGGTTGAATCATTTCCGCGCAACGCGGTCCAATTATGTTTAGGAATAGTAGTGGATCTTTGTTTCAAATTCTACCTCGGGTAATCACAATTTGTGGTATAATATTCGAACCAAAAATTCAAACATGTGTTATTGATTGCAATTTACCAACCGTGTAGCGATAGATCATCCCTATGATATAATAGAATGGAATAAAATAAAATATATGGACGTAGAAAAAAGAGGACGTCGACCTAGGAACATTGAGAGTGAAACAGAGTTTTCTGCCGATTCGGTCTATCCACACGTAATGACGGCGACTGAGTGTTAGTGTGGATGTAGGGCACTTTTGTAGAGGGGCGTTTGTGTGCGTGGCTTATCTGTGGCGTCCGTTTAACTATAGGCGAGACGGTGTCCTTTTTGTTATACGTCCGTGCTATGGACTATGGAAACAAAACTAGCGAAGCTTTTGTTACGAATTCGGTTAATTGTTGTGATTTAGTACACGATATTGAGGGGTAGTATGTTAATTATATTTATATTAACTACCCTCCAAGTAATTCATAATACTTGTGGAAGGTATTTCTTTATTAACTAAAGCAAAAGGTATAAAAGAGCGGGAGCTATCATTATTGAGTTAGTCTCCCTTTGGAGCTCGAAGTGTACACAACTAGTTTGATATATACAGTAAAGTTGTGTAGCGGATATAGTGCGTATAAGAGGCGCGTTTTAACCAAGTCTTTTACATATCAGAAGCGGGATCGGCTTTAAAAGCCTATCATCGCCCACAAATTTACCGTGTGCCCCGAAATGGGGGCAGTTGATTTGTTTTCACGAGATTGTGGCAATCGATTTATATTTAATATTTAGTGGTAGTGCTACATTATGGCTACCGTGTTTTTCGACGATGAAGGTCCTCAGATTTATTGAAGAGCCATGTTGTGCTCTGATTAATTGAAGAGCCATGTTGTGCTCTGATTAATTGAAGAGCCATGTAGTGCTCTGATTAATTGAAGAGCCATGTTGTGCTCTGATTAATTGAAGAGCCATGTTGTGCTCTGATTAATTGAAGATCCATGTTGTTCTCTGATTAATCGAAGAGCCATGTTGTGCTCTGATTGATTGAAGAGCCATGTTGTGCTCTGATTGATTGAAGAGCCATGTTGTGCTCTGATTAATTGAAGAGCCATGGTGTGCTCTGATTAATTGAAGAGCCATGGTGTGCTCTGATTAATTGAAGAGCCAGGTTGTGCTCCGATTTATTGACGAGCCACGTTGTGCTCTGATTTATTGAAGAGCCATGTAGGTGAGCTCAGATTTATTGAGTCATGTAGTGAAGAGCCATGTAGGTGAGCTCAGATTTATTGAGTCGTGTAGTGAAGTGCCATGTATGTGAGCTCAGATTTATTGAGTCATGTAGTGAAGAGCCATGTAGGTGAGCTCAGATTTATTGAAGTCATGTAGTGATCAGATTTATTGAAGAGCCATGTAGGTGAGCTCAGATTTATTGAGTCATGTAGTGAAGAACCATGTGAGCTCAGATTTATTGAGTCATGTAGTGAGGAGCCATGTAGGTGAGCTCAGATTTATTGAAGTCATGTAGTGATCAGATTTATTGAAGAGCCATGTAGGTGTGCTCAGATTTATTGAAGAGCCATGTAGGTGAGCTCAGATTTATTGAAGTCATGTAGAGATCAGATTTATAGAAGAGCCATGTAGGTGCGCTCAGATTTATTGAGGTCGTGTAGTGATCAGATTTATAGAAGAGCCATGTAGGTGTGCTCAGATTTATTGAAGTCATGTAGTGATCAGATTTATAGAAGGGCCATGTAGGTGCGCTCAGATTTTATAGAAGAGCCATGTAGGTGCGCTCAGATTTATTTAAGAGCCATGTAGGTGCGCTCAGATTTATTGAAGAGCCATGTAGGTGTGCTCAGATTTATTGAAGAGTTATGTAGTGAAGAGCCATGTAGGTGTGCTCAGATTTATTGAAGAGTTATGTAGTAAAGAGCCATGTAGGTGTGCTCAGATTTATTGAAGAGTTATGTAGTGAAGAGCCATGGAGGTGTGCTCAGAGTTATTGAAGAGCCATGTAGGTGTGCTCAGATTTATTGAAGAGTTATGTAGTGAAGAGCCATGTAGGTGTGCTCAGAGTTATTGAAGAGCCATGGAGGTGTGCTCAGAGTTATTGAAGAGCCATGTAGGTGTACTCAGATTTATTGAAGAGTTATGTAGTGATGAGCCATGTAGGTGTGCTCCAGATTTATTGAAGAGTCATATAGTGATGAGCCATGTAGGTGTGCTCCAGATTTATTGAAGAGTCAGGTAGTGGAGAGCCATGTAGCTGAGCTCAGATTTATTGGAGAGTCATATTGTGATCAGATTTATAGAAGGGCCATGTAGGTGCGCTCAGATTTATTCCAAGAGCCATGTTGTGCTCCGATTTATTGAAGAGCTTTGTGGTGCTCAGATTTATTGAAGAGTCATGTAGATGTGCTCAGATTTATTGAAGAGCCATGTAAATGTGCTCAGATTTATTGAATAGCCATGTAAGTGTGCTCAGATTTAAGAGCCATGTAAGTGTGCTCAAGAGCCATGTAGTGTGATCAGATTTATAGAAGAGCCATGTAGGTGAGCTCAGATTTATTGAAATAATGTAGTGAAGAGCCATGTATGTGAGCTCAGATTTCTTGAAGAGTCTTGTAGTGATCAGATTTATGGACGAGCCATGTAGGTGCGCTCAGATTTATTCAAGAGCCATGCAAGCGTGCTCAGATTTATTCAAGAACCATGCAGGTGTGCTCAGAGTTATTGAAGAGCTGTGAAGGTGTGCTCAAAATTATTGAAGAGCCATGCGGATGTGCTCAAAATTAAGAGCCATGCAGGCGTGCTCGAAATTATTCAAGAGCCATGTATGTGTGCTCTTTAGGTTTACTTGAATTAAGTCAGATCTTGATGATTGACTTGTTATATTACGTGCTTAGTGCTTGGCTTTAATCGAATGAACACACTAGTAGGGTGTTCAATTATGACCTTTAGTTAGTCTAGATATATCTAGAGCCTATGGCCTGAATAAAAGCAGACGTGGTTGAAGTTAAATCACAAACTATTTCAGAAGTTGATATGGCGAAAAGACATTTGGCCGTAAGACTAATTTTAATAACGATGGTAAAAATTAGAAATGACTTCCCAAGTTTACTGGGCCATATAAAATTACTAAATGTTTAACTTTTTCAAGAACCAAGAGTGTTATGATTACTTTATTGTGTACGTAACTACTAATATAGTAGTGCGTGCTCCGGAGATAGCACGGTATCGGATGGCCGAATGTTACGAATTCGGTTAATTGTTGTGATTTAGTACACGATATTGAGGGGTAGTATGTTAATTATATTTATATTAACTACCCTCCAAGTAATTCATAATACTTGTGGAAGGTATTTCTTTATTAACTAAAGCAAAAGGTATAAAAGAGCGGGAGCTATCATTATTGAGTTAGTCTCCCTTTGGAGCTCGAAGTGTACACAACTAGTTTGATATATACAGTAAAGTTGTGTAGCGGATATAGTGCGTATAAGAGGCGCGTTTTAACCAAGTCTTTTACACTTTATATGTTAATACTTTATATTTAATATTGTTTTAGCATTGGCTGGATGCCGGTAAGAGACTTCGCCGGCAGCTTAGAGGCACTGATCCACATACGTTCTACTTTGGTGTGAAGTTCTATGCCGCAGATCCTTGCAAGCTGTTGGAAGAAATCACCCGGTAATTAATAATAAATAATAATAATATTAAATAATAATTTTGGTTTGGGCACGTAGAGAGGATGGATGAAAGGCGACTGACGAAAGGTATTTATCGCGCGAAAGTAAATGGAAGGGTCGGATGAGGGCGCCTGAGGAGAACATACATGGACCAAATAAGCGATCTTCTCCGAAAAGGGCAAGTGAGGAGTACCCTCAACCGGCGGAAATGTATGAAAAGATGCATGAGTGTGGAAGAGGCAAAAGAGGTGTGTCAGGATCGTAGCTTGTGGCGCTCAATAGTCTCTGCCTACCTCCATGGGATACAGGCGTGAGTGTGTATGTATGTATATATGTAAATAATAATATTAGCCCTGTAATATTACTGTCCCACTGGGCACGGGCCTCCTCTACTAATGAGAGGAGTTAGGCCTTAGTCTACCATTCCGGCCTAATGCGGGTTGGTAGACTTCACATACCTTTGGATTTCTTGTGGAGAAATTCTCGGGTATGCAGGTTTCCTCACGATGTTTTTCTTCACCGCTATAGCAATAATTCACAAAGAAAACACACTTAACATAGAAATGTCAGAGGTGTATGCTCGATCTTGGGGTTGATCTCAAACCTCCGACACTCGTCTCGGCAGTCCGTACCATTCCCAACTGCGGCCTGAGCAGGAAAATTTCTGACAACCGTAAATGTATTTCAGCTCCTAAAAAATATAAATTTTCCTGCTCAGGCCGCTGAGCTATCGCTACTTTTACCGGCTATTGCTTTTCTTGCCCGGTAATTAATGAAATATAATAATTTAAACACCTAATATTCCCATTCATATGCATAAAAGGACTGGCTTCTTTTGCTTGGTTATTAAACATTATCTTAACGAATAGTATATTCATAATAACTGCTTTAAAACAAGCTACCGTATTTTATTTCATAAATTATATTAGTGCTTCGCAGTTACAAGCCGACTATGGTCCCGTTACACGTAATATGCCCTCAATCGGATATTTTATATAGAGGCCGTTACTGCGTCACAAACGCGTCTGCATCACAGTGCGTCGCGCCGCTCAGACGTGCACATTCGAATGTTATTTGTTATTATAATGAGTTACAACAAAACCGCTAACTGCATGTGAAAATCAAATTAACGGCCGGTTTAACAAATTATACGCAACGATATTTATGAATGTGGTTTTCCATCAAAGGGTCGAGTGAGTCGTGTGTAGAGCACGTGTGTGCGTATTAATATAAGTAATGCTTTCATAACGTGGATCATATCATATCATAACGCATTAAGTCGCGACTAGAGAGCGGGTGGGGCCTAGGGAGGGATAGGAAGTGATAATAAAACACATCTGTGTTCATAACGTGTGCACACTCAGCGATTCGCCAACGTTCTCTCTCTACACTTACATTTTCTATCACTATTACGCGCAGTTACGATCCTCTTACCAGCAGGAAAGAGACTAAATAAAATGATACGTTGGTTCGAAATTCGTATTTAGTTACTGAATTTTCTGACTACATGTAGTATCAGTCTGTTCATCTGCCCTTTTCCCATTCCAATGTGAAGCGGCACCACATACTGTTTCAAGTATTTTATAGACAGGATTCGACTTCCTTTTTATGATTAACTGCTAATGGTGCTTGAAATTAACCCCTCGGTGGCGTGGTTGTATCTCGGTACGACTACGGTTCTGAGGTCTCGGGTTCGATCCCCGGGTCGGGCAAAGTGATATTGGATTTTTCCATATCAGCCCGGAGTCAGGAATTTGTGCCCGATATGGCGATAGGCTCGCCCCCTATCACATCTGGGACCGAACTAAGCTCGGCGAAATGTGGGTGTTCTAGTTCGCTAGTACGCCTCTGCCTACCCCTTCGGGGATACATGCGTGAGCTTATGTTATGTTTATGTTACCATTCTGAGGTCGGGGGTTCGATCCCCGGGCCGGGCAAAGTGATACTGGATTGTTCCATATCAGATTGGAGTCTAGAATTTGTGCCCGATATGGCGATAGGCTCACCCCCAATCACATCTGGGACGAAACTAAGGTCGGCGAAATGTGGGTGTTGCACCTCTGCCTACCCCTTCGGGGATACAGGTGTGAGCTTATGTATGTATGTAAATTAACTCCATCGGGGGATCTGATTGCATACAGTGTAATAGAAAGTAATTCTCACGTGTCATATAACATTGATAGAGGTATAATATATAATATCTAAATAAATTCAGTTTCATCCAAGGTTCCAACGCAAAAGTAAAAAGTATGATTTGTTATTTCTTTCGCGATGAGCCCCATACGCTTTAATGGAATGAAGTATTAAACGTTTGTAAGTGAAGTATAAATGCGAGTGAAGCGGTATGCGGTAACATTTTAACTTTATTAAAACAGTTAAAATTCATGACCATAATATAAAATGAAGTGAAACCGGGTAAACGAACAAAGGGAGGTGTAGTACTCTCGGTGTAAGCCCAGTGAACGCTCATAAACTCACGCCCCTGATGATATGAATAGGGGCAGGGAGGGGCTGCTTGCTACTCTCAATCATGCTGTCATTACTATCATGAAAGTTTGAGGTCATTTCACAGTTTTAATTGGACACCTTTTGCAGAATAGGACTTTAAATATCTCTTCGTGAGTCGTGACGATTCCTGTAGGCAGCTAATTCTTTCTTAAACAAACGCGCAATTTCGTTTGCGAAGCTCAAATTGTTTTCTTTTGAAAATCACCGGAAACTTTAACTCGGGCTTCCTTTAAAGTTTATAACAATAGCAAGAATTGAATCTTGTTAAGTGAAAATTTTAAGAGTTTCCATTTATTTTTATTTTATTCCCTTTGGGTACGAGGATGTTTTATTAAAATTTCGTTATTACGGTCTCGAGTCTCGATGCTTCGTAGTCGGCTCAAATTCACCCGCATCTCAGGCTTCTTCCTACTACCGGGTAACATCTGCTTTTAGTATAAAAATATCCCATTAAATACGTGTAATTTTTGATCTTGGCTTTTTAAATATTTGATTTTGTTTTACGAGCAACCTTTTGTTTTCGATCATTCTGTGTTCCAGCGGCTCGAGCAAGAAAATTTCTGACAATCGTAAATGTATGCGATGCGCGTCTATGAAATTTGTATGAAATATTAACCAAATGTCATCAGTGCGCAGCGAGCTCGAATACATTTACGATTGTCAGAAATTTTCCTGCTAGGGCCGCAGGTGTCATAAAAGTTATAATTAAACAAAAACCTATAACTTGCATTATTGTGTAGTTTATTTATACCGGCACTCTTATAGTGCATAATAGGGTAGGGAGGGGAATGGCGTTCACTTAAGGAAAACATGGTGTATTTTATAAATTATACCTAGTAGGAACACATTATAAAAAAACATGTTTGAGCGGTATTACCCCTGACTTTGGGTAATGCCGCTCAGGGTACGGGGTAATGACGCTCAAACATGTTTTTTGGAAGTAAATTGGCAAGATTAAAACAAAAAACTGCAATTAATGGGGACATTCCGTTCTTGAACTATTTTTGTATCTTACCGCTTAACTGACAGTGGACTGTTACCTACCTGACTCTTTGACCTGTATTATCGCCTATGATTTATGTCGTACGATAAACTACATGTTAATCCATTTTAATGTTGTATGAACAGGTACCAGTTATTCTTGCAACTGAAGCAAGATGTGCTGCGTGGTCGGCTGCCGGTGAACTTCGACCTCGCCTCCGAACTAGCTGCCTACGTATTACAATGTGAGTATCTTCTTTGACAGCCTCCGTGGCGCAGCGGGCGAGTAGCCGGCTGTGAAACGTGAGGTCGCGGTTTCGATACCCACACAGTGGCAAATGTCTATGTGGCCCACAGATATTTGTTTCGGGTCTGGGTATTGTGAGACCGTGCGTCTCTCGTAGTTTCTGATACCCACGACACAAGGCTCGATCTTAGTGTGGGGTCAGGACTATGTGTGTGACTGTTGGGCGTATTATATTATTCTTGTCTCCTTGAGACGTTCTATTCCTTAGTAACCTCCATTCTTTGTTACCCTGACATAATCGTATTAAATCAAACTAAAGAGGGTTTTTTATACATTACAATCCATAAATGTAAACTCTTTGATGCCCACCTCACATAAAGACACCCATGTCTTTCCAGCTATTGTATCTGCACAAGCATCCGAAGAAGTTTAATTCACCTTCAATTCTTCTTCATATAAATTAAACAGTTTTTAAAAACTAATGACTGTCTCGGTGACGTCCTTGTATTTCGATACGACTACCGTCCTGAGACTGGTATTGGTAGTCAATTGGTAGTATGCGATCTCCGGGTCGGGCAAAGTGATATTGAATTTTTCCAAATCAGCCCGGAGTCTGGTATTTGTGCCCGATATGGCGGTAGGCTCGCCCCCTATCACACCTGAGACGGAACTAAGCTCGGCGAAATATGGGAGTTCTATTGCGCCTCCGCCTATCCCTAAGGGGATACAGGAGTAAGCTCATGTTATGTAATTTAATTATAATTTTGTAAATATTTGGTGTTTACTCAAAATATCTTCAATAAATTAGATAAAAATAAAGAGTACGAAATTAATCTAAAGGAAAAAAACAATTTAACACTAACCTTTGTAATGATGTGTACTGTGTAGGTATGTAAGTACTGAACGTCACGGTTTCCTACTTTGCATGATGGGGATTTTTCAACGCTCATCCTATTGTTATGGAATTTTATCGCCAGCGATGGCACTTGCCCAAGAGTTTAATGGACACTTTGGCCTTTGAAAAGATTTTGTATCCACCTTTAGAATAGGAAGAGCTACTGAACTTGTCTATATTTTTTTATATACGATATCCGCCAATTATGATATTTATTATTCATTTTGTATTTGATTATTATGTGTTCTTTTACAATGATTTAATATTTTGTTAAAGATCTGATGACGGGTTTATGTTATAACCATTACCGTATTAGTTTGAAAAACTTCCCAGAAGAATAATTATTCAAATCAATCATTATTCAAAAATAGTTTTTGCTGCATCGAATAATTTATTCGATCTATCATTATACGACAATTATTTTTTTTCAAGGTTCATTGCTTCGCGAATTCTCATCCGGCCCGCGGACAGCACTAATAACTTGACATGTAACATCCACTAACGGATCAAGTACTTATACTTAATATATTCTAAAAAATCATATAACTAGACAGGAACTCTAACATCCACTAACGGGTCAAATATATTCCCTCGTCGCTAAATCGTGTAACAGTAAAAACTAGACCCACATCCGTTTAATGGTGCTACAGATAAACGGACTCAGACTCAGTGCCGTGCATTCCATATAGACAAAGAGACACTGTCTACCTACCCCGTATACAAAAGAAGATAGAGGACAGGGCATAACTACGAAAAAATGAAGTATTCCAAATGTATGGAACGAAACCAAAATGGCGAGATTGCGACAGATAAATCCCTTTAATATAACAGTTAAGTATCTTCTTATATTCCGAAATTAGTATTATTGTCAATAAAACACCGTATTTACAATAAAATCAATAAGTATTTATACGTTGTTTAATTCTTATGACACGGTGATAACTTACATGTAAATAGATCACGAAACTAAAATGGCGAAACCGAATTCATAGTAAACACTTATTTTTCGTAGTTCTGCCGGGTCCTCTTATTTTTTCTTTAGTCATTGACCTACCCTGACAATTTATCAATTACACAACGAAAAAAATCAACACGAAAAAACACGTTTTCAAAATAGCAGAACATCATATATTTTTAATCGACACGGGAATGATGGTGGTTACATTGAAGCAAGAATTAAAGAAAATAATTATGCAAGTTTCTTGTCTACCCTAATACGAATGCCTGTGCACGTCACTGCTCGGACCTTATGTTAGACAAACATTTGATGAGGACTTCCTTTTATAACAGTACTGGGTCAAACCGGCGCGGCAGGATGATAATATAAAACGAGTTTCATAAGGATTCTTAACAAAGTTTCTAATGTACGGTATGAAATACGGTACATTATTATTTGTAATCTTGATGACTAAACAAGTGCTAGATAAATCTCTTTGCCAGTTTTTTTTGGCGGCAGATGGGCTAGCGGACTGCTCGATAGTAACTGGGGGGGTTACTACGTCTCATAGCAATATTAATATAATCTTTCTTATTTTTCGACCGACTTCCGAAAAGGAGATGGTTTTCAATTCGTCTGTATTTTTGTATGTTACGCGATATTTCCGCCAAATGTGGAACGATGTTTAAAATTCATTTTGTGTTCGATAGAGCTTCTTTCAAAAGTGGTCCTATATCAATTTGGTTACGATCGGATTTGAAATCAGTCCGTTAATTTGTACTAGAGTTGGTACAAGTAAGATTATAATAATAATGCTCTGAGACGTGGTGATAACCCCTCTGGTTACCACAGCATATGGATTTATTATTATTGCCAAGGGCACAGCCAGGCCGCTACCTATCATGACCTAAGCACTCGTTTTTAATATCGTTTAAAGAAGAACAAATTGTAGAGGAACAATAATTAAAACTGCATTATTAACCGTGGCCCGAGCAAGAATATTTTTGACAATCGAATTCGTGTCCAGCTCGCTGCGCACTGATTAGGTACATTTGGTAAATATTTCATAGACATGCATCGTACGCGCTTCGAATTCGTATACCAAAAATATTGTTGCTTGGGCCGTAGGCCGTAGAAGTTTTCATCTTTCTTAATTGACGTAATATAAATCAAATAGAAAGGAAGAAAGAAATAAAACTTGAACTTGTTCAATAAATCTTGCACTTGTTTGGAGCATGTAAAGATGGCGACCGACATTTCTTTTACAATAATACATTTTAAACGCACTTGCTGAACGCTGAACATATTTTCCACATACATTCCAGAAAGTCTTCGTTATGTTGATTTAATATTACAAGTCTTTCAATAAACAGACCGAAATAATATTAGTGTGAATTATAAAATAATAATGCCATTTAATTCGTCTTCTATTCTGTAATCTAACACAGATGGTTGAAATAATTTCGGGTACGCGAAGCGTCTCAGATAAAAACGGTTTTTTCCATAACGCAAACGCAATAAACTTGTACAGTATGTATGTAAGAGAATAATAATGCGTTGTCTGTTTGAGGACATTGACTCACCGCTAGGTGCCGTAAAATTACACTAGTATACACTGGGACATGTCCCGGTTTGGAGCCGTGTGTCCCCGTGTCCCAGTCAGGGGGGTTGTTCACAAAGATCATGCGTAACCATGCAGTTGCCTTTGACGGAGAATTTTCCTAATACATCAATAATATTGTTCCATTTGAAATATACTTACCAGGCGTCAGTAGTTACTTGTTTTATTTCGTTATTTATTAGTAGCTTTTAAATGGCAACATACGCGTTTTTAAATGTTAAAACATTTGCATGGCATACACGAAGCAATCCTCTCAAAAAACGTTTAAAATCAATATTCTATTCAAATTTACACAAAAATGGAAAATTTAAAGCCAGCAGCATGCTTCGAATGTACAATGATTGTGAATTTTATCACGCCTAGCGTGTCAACCAGTTCACGTTATTACAAGCATTCCACTGCAGTTTCTGTAAAAATATAAGAATAAAAATCATATGAATATAGTGTATCCATAGTCTCTGTATACCCCTATGGGATACAGGCGTGCCATTTATGTATGAATTAATGAAATGATATTGAAAATATGAATTAAGAAAATAAAATATAATATGTAATTAAGTTTTACACCTGACTTGGCATGGCGACACATTTGTCCCATCAAGATTCACAAAACGGCAATAAGCTTGGGGAACCGTGGAGAGGTAATAGTCCTACCATTACCTACTCCTTTAATACGGGTATGTATTTATTCTAATCGGCAAGACCGAAAGTGATCGATATGTTTCTAGTATCTAAAGAATAATTGATAAAGCCAAGCAATTCCTCCGGCAGCAGTAGTGTTTTTCTTCTTTGAGTTTCGACAGCGTGAGCCGTTGCGACGAGTCGCTATCCTGCCACAAAAGCAATAAAATTATTATCAGACATTCCGCTTCGCTACTTTTGCTCCGTTTACTAACTACAGTCTACTGTACCCTAGTACGAGTTTATATGGCAGTTCTCGATTCTCGAAATCGACGATAGTTTGCGTTTTGTCCATACATTTGACTAGCAGCGCCGCTTTGCGGAAACTACAATGAACTAAAAAATGTATGGAGATACAGAAAACTATCGACGATTTCGAGAATCGAGAAAACCTCGTACTAAGGATACAGTTTGTTAGCCTTCTTCGACACTGATTTTGTAGGTTTATTTTCGACCAATTTCAAAAGAACGAGGTAATCAATTCGTCTGTAATTTTATGTACGTTACGTGTGCCAAATGTGGATCGATTTTCAAGATTATTTTTGTGTTCGATAGAAATTATTCCAAAGGTTTTTTTTAATAACACCCAACAGTCACATACATAGTCCTGACCCCACACTAAGATCGAGTCTTGTGTCGTGGGTATCAGGAACTACGAGAGAATTTCGGTCTCACAACACCCAGACCCGAAACAAATATCTGTAGGCCATACAAACATTTGTCTCGGTGCGGGTATCGAACCCGCGGCCTCTCGCTTCACAGCCGGCTACTCGTCCGCTGCGCCACGGAGGCTGTCAAAAGGTCACAATCGGATACATTTTGAAGTCAGCCTTGAAGTCTTTTTGACATGGGTATATAAGTTATAAAATACAATTGTTTTTGTTCGCACTTTAGAGGATGGTACACCAATTTTATGTACATTATGAAATAATTAAGGGCTCTTTCGCCTTTGAAGTCTCCCGTAATTAATTATTTGCTTGCCTTACCTGATATTCACGTCAATATTTATAATTGCCTTCAGAGAATAATTAACATTTATTATAACATCTTTGAAGCTTTTCCATCTGCGTAATATTGAAGATTGTTATTTGTTGTGTTTAGAAAACGTACGTAATTTGTTGAACTTAATGGTCATTCGTTTTCATTATAGTTGCTTATTTTATTATATACTTTATGTTAATTATCATATAGCTTAAATCTAAGTGAGTAGAGATATGAAGCATAAAGTATGACCATAACTATCTAATATCTAATATAAAACTAAGCTCGGCGAAATGTGGGTGTTCTAGTTCGCTAGTACACCTCTGCCTACCCCTACGGGGATACAGGCGTGAGCTTACGTATCTAATATAAAATCAACGTGAAGTGATAGCTTGCTGTTGCGTTTCGTACGGTGAGTGAGATTTCCGAAGCCCCTTCGCCCTTTCTGAACTCTCATTTATTTCAATAGGTCAGCACCACAATCAGTCTTTCTATTTTAATGTTCATAGGCGATAGAGATCACCACCTTAAGTCACGGGCACATTTGCTGGTGTAATTAAAAAAAAAATTGTATCCACGGACGTAAAAAAAGATGGACGGAGCGCTATCGACACGTAACGGCGGCAACTGATCGAATGAGCCGAAAACCCTGCTTCACTTTCAATGTTCTTAGCGCTCCATCCATCTTTTTTTACGTCCCGTGTTTGTATCCTTTTAATACGTATTTTTAAAAACGAATAGACAAGCTAACACGGTGAGCAAGGGCGGTAAACAACTTGAAATACATTATACATGTTATTCAACGAGAAAATGAGCCATCAACGGCGGAGCATCATTTGCATCTAATCTCGCCAACAACACTTGCGGCCCACGGGACACATTCAACCGCGCTTGCTCACGAATCACGGTTATTAGATAGGTATTCAGAGCGTTTCTGCTATCATACAACTTAACTAAGGACCGATTTCTAATAGCCAAATAACTTTTATTCGGAGAATAATTTTTGACCGACTTCCAAAAACGTGAAGGTTCTCAATATTTTTTATGTATGTTACGCGATATCTCAAATGTGGACAGATTTTTCAAGATTCTTTTTGTGTTCGATAGAGCTTATTTCAAGGGTGGTCCCATATAAATTTGGTCACGACCGGATGCATTTTGAAGTCAGTCCGTTAAATTTTTAAACTTGTGATTACAACCTTCGAGCGTTCTGAGTTCTGACAATGGCAGGACAAATAAATTACTCCTCCCTCAGACTAAACTTTCTGGCTATTGAAAAATCTGCCCTAAAACTTAAAATAAAACCAAAGGTGTAAATCCAATGGGTTGTCATACTCATCAACACCAGCCACAAGATGGCCACTGTTGAACACAGGGCATACTCACTTGTCACTTGTCAGTTATTATAATTATAATTTAGTAACAATACCCTATTTTTCATTAATATTTTCTTAGTAGTTTAAACGTACTTTCCTTTTAAGTACGGGGTTGGATTACGTGGGACTTCTTAAAGCGGCTCTAAAAATACGCAACGAACCGGATTTCAAGTAACAAAACAAAGAAGTATATCTATTAATCACTGCTGGATATGTTCTATTTTTAGTTATGTGCTTGAAGCATCGTCTGGTACTTGTAAGACACGGTGCGGTGCGGCGGTGCGAGATGGCCCATCCTTCGCAACAAGTTAACGGACTTGAGTAACTCGACTCCCATTAATCAACAAGATGGGCAATCGCACAGGCGCTAGGCGCCGCGCCAAATGAGATGTAACCGCGGAATGGGTGGGATACCTAAATTTATATCTACAAAATTCACAATCATTTCAAGTAATCCACGTTCAGCGTGCTTCGAATATTAATTGTTATCAAAAAATCTTTTTGTTTTGTTCCATTTTCTTTGAAGTAACGGCCGTTTCGGAGTAGAATGCTCATACGGGTTATCGCATTCAAGACACCTACGATTTAATTATTATATATCACTAGTTATTGCCCGCGACTCCATACGCGTGAAAATTTATTTCCCGGCATAAAAATTTATAGTCTATGTGTAAATACAGGGTGTCAGCTAAGTCCATACCAAACATCAAAATTGGTCCAGCCGTTTGTACGTGAAAAAGTATCAAACATACACATTCACAAACTTTCGCCCTTATAATATTAATGTTGTTATGTAGGTACATGAATAGGAAATGAAAAGAAAAGCGTGAAAAGGTTGGTTGTATGTGTATGGAATAATCTCAATTTGTTCCTGGTGGTAGGACTTTCCCATGACGCAATATCAATTTCTTCCGAAAGTCAGGAATGTGCAAGCAATATTATGTTTTAGTTAAGTGGACATATCCAGTGTAATAATATTCAAACTGTAACTGGCTAATATGAGACTTATCATCTAATGTCGCAGAATGACGATCGCAGTGCAGTATCATTCAATGCGTTGGTATTCAGAGTACGGGTGGTGTTACTTCAGTTCATCAGGCGAGCGGCTTGCTCGTTAATCGATTCAATTTAAAAAAAAAATGGAGGATGAAACTGTGGTTTCTTGTTCCTGAAATTTAATAAATAAAAGGAAGCTTTTTCATTCGGTTCCATTAGTGTTTTTCGGGATAAAGGGTAGTTTACTAATACACTCAGGAATATTGTTGATATCTATTAGTGAATTATAACTCTGTACATTAAATATAATTTCTTACATATGGATTAAGGAAAGTTTCTAGGTATATTAAACATGCGTCAACCATCAGAAACAAAATAGCACCTCGATCGATACTTGATGCTCACCAAACTACTTGGCATGTGATTAATGTTATCTTTACACTTCATTCACACGTACTCATTAACACAAAACAGCATCAGAATCATCTCATGTATATTTCTCGGTGTAAGATGAAAACCAACCACGAAAAGCTTTGATCTTTTTTATAACGCGGGCACGTGGAACTTCATAAACAAATAATATAAACATTAATCTAAAAATTATTGAACCACTTACTTGTTTGAATAGTCTTTTAGATTTTACTTATTTTTCGTATGATATTGCTAGCTTTGTGGATCCATCTGCATGGCAGGTGTTTTCCCTTCCATTTATCTAGGAATAACATGGCCTATAAAATTTCTGTGCGAAATTCATGTTAATTCATTGCTTAGGGAAAAAGAAAATACCAACAACCACGCTTTATAATGTTAAGTTTTTTTTTTTTTTTTTTTTTTTTTATTTATTACCAAATATTTTACACACATTATACTATATATATACACATCACTTAAACCTAAGTTGGTTTGTGGGTGATGATTTATGCATACATCACCGACCCTCTGCCAATGTTATATTCTTTAATTTAAACAAAGCAAGGAAATAATATTATAAGTGATATAATATGTATTTCTAATAACATATGATTTATAAATTTTGTAAGTTATCTAAAAAGTAGTATTTTAATTTGTGTTTTAAATTATTCTTAGTTAGTGTGTTTTTTAATGTATTAGGTAATTCATTTATTAAATTAGGAAGTAGATATTCTGTAATTCTTTTACCATAAAAATTTGTATGTTGTGGTATCGTTAGTTTGTTAGCAGTGATTGATCTAGTTTTTATTTTGTTTTGTGGTTGCCTATAGGTAGTATATGTTATGTTCTCATCTTGGAAGTAGTTTTCTGTAAGCAGTAAGTATTTTATTCTTTCCGCTATGGGTAGTACGCCACAATGTTTAAACAGTAAGTTTTCTTTGTCTTTGTATAGTTTATTAATATTTCTTGGTACAATTGCTTTTAGTATTCTAATTTGCAATACATATATTTTTTTTAATATAGGTTTTAAATGTCCTGCCATAACTACTTAAGCCGTACGACACGATGGATTCTACCATAGCTTTGTATAGTAACAAAAGCATTTTATATGGAGTATTACGTCTTAATATATAGATTTTTGCCAAGAAAGCTCGTAATTTGGTGCAAACGTTATATGTTCACTCCAAGAAAATTTGCTGTCAAAGGTTAACCCAAGGTACTTTTGGGATACTACTTTTTCTATCTCATTACAATTACACGTGTTGTTGTTATCGTATAAGTCTTTATGCAAGCATGAATGGTCGTGACCAGTTATTGTTAAGTTATGAGTTGTTTTCTTGTGTACCGAGTGTATATGGAGTACTTTCGTTTTTTGTATATTTAGGACTAGACCTGCGTCGTGTGACCATTTCAATATGGTGTTGAAATCATCCTGGAGCTTGATTTCTGCTTCTTCAATTTTATTATTAGATATAAGCAGGCAAGTATCATCAGCAAATTGATATATTGAACAGTTTTTTATTAGCTTAGGTAGTTCATTGACATAGATCAAGAAGTGCAGTGGTCCGATGACGGAACCTTGTGCTGTACCTTGTGACATTAGTTTCTTATCACTATAAGAATTTTTTATTTTTACTGTGAAGTATCTATCTTCAAGATAGTTTTGGCACCATTTATATAATGGCCCCTGAATGCCACTGTTGTATAGTTTCTGTAATAATATTTGATGGTTTAAAACGTCAAAAGCTTTAGAGTAGTCAATAAACAAAATGATTACATGTTGTCTATTATTTAGATTTTTGTTAATTTCATCTGTGATTTCTGAAAGTAATTGTGTCGTACTTCTTTTTCTTCGAAAGCCGAATTGTTTAATGGAAATATAGTCGTGTTTTTCATAAAATGCGTGCATTTGTTCACAAATGATTTTTTCAATGATTTTATTTATGGCTGGGAGAATATGTATTGGCCGATAATAATTACAGTCAGTTTTTTTACCTTGGTTTTTATATATTGGTCTCACACAACTTTCTTTTAAAGGTTGAGGATACACTCCAGTTCTTATGCTTACATTAATAAGGTTGCAGATAGCGATTGCTATTTTGTCAGCGATATTTTTTAATACAACAGTTTTTATACCATCCGTGCCAGGTCCTTTATTTTTGTTTAGTAATTTTATATGTTTTTTAACCATACCAGATGTTATTGTTTTTATATACATGCTTGAGTCTGAACTGATGTTGTGGTTTTGGTTAAGTATTGGCTTATTGCATTTTGGTAGAATATTTTTAACATTTTTATCGAAATTTTCAGCAAATAAATTGGCAATTTGTGTATCTGTAACATTTTGTTTATTGAAGGCTTTTTTTATTATGTCATCTAGATTATGTGTTAGTTTCCCCGTAAGTCTATTCACAATGTCCCATAATTTTTTCGTGTTACCCCAGCTTTTAGTTATTTCCATCTTGTAATATTTATTTTTGTTATAATGTATAATTTTGTTAGTTTTATTTCGCATTTTAACATAATTCACATGTTTTATTTTGTCAGATGTGTCCTTTCTCCATTCTTTGTGTATGTTATCTCGTTTGGTGCAGAGTTGTGCTAAATTTTCATTCATCCAAGGCTCTTTTGTACGTATTTTAGTGTATTGTTTGGAATAGTAAGTTGACTTTTCAACTGCATCATCGTACTTATTTTTTATGAAAGCAAAGATGGTGTTTGCATCGTTCATATTGTTTGTTTGTAGCCAATCTATGCTATTTAATGAAGTGAGTAATCTTTTGTGATTTATTTTAGGTATACTATGTTTGTAATAATGTGTTCGTGTTTGTGACGCTCCTAGACAGGTTAGTGCTATCATTCGATGGTCTGCCAGTACTGTGTCGACGGCGCCCGAGTACGGTTCAAGTGAGCGGAGACGCGTAAACACATGATCTATGCTTGATTTTGTTAGATTATTACTTGTATATTGAATTCGCGTGAAATCAGATATCCCGCTCATCAACCCATACTCGGACATCGTATTCAGATACATGTCTTTAATGCTAGTACATGATTTTAAGTCTATGTTTATGTCTCCAATTAGTATGAGATTTTTTGTGTCACTGTGAAACGAAAGTATTTTGCGTAGCTCGGTTATAAATGCTATTTTGTTATTATTAGGAGGTCTATATAGTGCACACAGCGTTATCAAGTGTTCGTGCGTCTGAATAGTGCCTGATAACATTTCACAAGTTTTGGTTGTGTAGTTTATTATTGTGAACCCCAAATTCTGTTTGGTGTATATTATTATTCCGCCACCTTTTCTGGTTTTACGCAAAGCTGTGTGCATTGTATAACCTGTGAGATTATATAAATTACATAGAATATCGGAGATACCCGCCTCAGTGATTACAATAATGTCTAGGTATTGATAGTGAGACATAACTAACTGTTGCAACAAGGCATAGTTTTTTATCATTGATCGTATGTTGATGTGAATAGTTGTGATTCTGCTATTGCTAAATGGAACCATTTCAATGAAGTCTTTATAGTTAACACAATCAAATATTTCATTCTTTGACACAGCCATTTTAGAATTAAAAGGTAAATTAAAGTGCAAATTTTTTCAATTCTTGGTTGAAACTATTTAAACTAATCTATTGATCTCTTCTTCCGATCTGATAGCGACAACCTTACTCAAGTCATCTTTACGAAGCAATATTTTACCATTGTCGCACCAGATATATTTATATGTCGACGATAACTTTTGTTTGGCTTGCCACAGAAGGGTTTTTAGGGCTGGAATCAGGGCCTTCCGGATGTAAACTTTGTGATGGGCTAGTTCGGTTGGTATGTCTTTGATAACGTCTTCTATTAGGATATTTGTTCTTTTAGCTGCGGTTATCCACTGGTTCTGTACTTGCTTATTGCTGAGTTCTACTATAAGTATTCCTGGTCCGTTTCCTTTTTCCGGTTTTCTTTTGGCAGACTCCACTGATGGCGTGTTGATATGTAGCTTTTTTCCCACTTCTTTGGCGATTTCTATATCTGGTAAGTTATTTTTAGGTATTCCAGCAATTTCTACATAATTAGATAGCATGGCTTGATCGGTTTCCATAGATTTCTGTTCGAGTGCCGCAATTCTTAGTTCTAAGTTAGTGTTTCGGTTTTCTAAAGCTACATTTTTGTTTTCAAGTGCTTTTATTAGTTTTTGTTGGCTGTGTAGGGTTTCTTGAAATGTGTCGAATTTTTCATTAATGAATTCGAGTGACTCATTGAGTGTAGCTATCTCCAATGCTACTACCTTTTTTACCTCCTTAGTGATGTCGTTGAGCAATTTTTTAATGTCATGTGAGGTAAATTGTACATCATTTGGTGACGCCTCATCTTGTGAATCAGAATCCTCATTGGGTATTATGAAGGATGATCTTTTGCAAAAAGCTTTAGTGCAGTTATTACAATGCCAATCTAAATTATTAGACGCTTTGAGCGCTGTAAGTTGCTTATTTGACATACCTGAACATTCGTTACTTGTATGAACAGTGATTTTGCACTTGCCACATTCTAATCCCGGCGATTTCTGCAAAATTGATTTACCACACACTTGACACTTTCCCATAGTTGCGATTTGTTCAATTTAATTAACTTTATCTATTAAATTCGAATTAAAGTAGTAAGAGCAATGAACAGATAATGTTTACGGCAGAATGACGGTAGACATATATAGTAGATTATTTAATCAGTTGGTCATTCGCCATTGTAATTTAATGGCATAGAATGTACCTAGAATAGAAAGTAAGTAGCATAGAAAGTAACGGCATAATTTCTCATTATTTTATTTAATAATGAATATTAATACTATTGTAATGGTTACCATTTTATAAACATCTTAACAAATGTAAGGGAGTTTAAAAATAATCAAATTTATGGGCGCTCCTCGCTACTTGCTCTGAAATTAAACGTCAAACATAAAACATACTTAAACAAAAATAAATGTAGCGTCTCAAAAGACGACGGTACAGTTTTTGTTAGACAGAAACGGTTTTTGTGGCTATTTATAATTAATAATTATATTTGTTTAATAGACCGTGTACAGTCTTTATAATGAAGCGGCTTATTTTAGCATTATGTGTAAACACAGTTTTTATATCTAATTAGTCACCTACAACTCTAAAGAACTTACCTGTAATAAAGTGCTTTTTTAACTAATATTTCAATAATAAGGCAGTGTTGATGTTTATGACGTATGTACATACATAAATATTCGTATCGATGACAGTTTCAGAGAGGCGTGAAGGCAAACGTCCAAGCTGCGAGCTTTGTGTATATTCGAACAGGCGTGCCATATGTTGCGACTTTCAACAAAAAAGATATATGACGGGAAATTACTGCCGACGAAGTTCCCAAGTGCTATTTTTTCTAAGTTTGATCTATCGGCTCCATAAAAGTCGGCGTTGACAATAGGAAGATTCCACAGTTTCGTGGGAATTCTACAATTTCGCGAGTTGTTATTAATGTAGTTAGCATTCTTTAGTTACTTAAACGTATTATTATAACCTATTTGTAGTATCGAAATAATTTATTAATGATAGCAATTACATTGACATCTAGTAAAACACTTTAGTTAATCTCCGATTTCAACAGATATTATTATTTCCTTTATTTTCATTTTATCTTTTTTTACATTTTTAAATATAAATAATATAAAAAAATATTTTAAAAAATATTACCCTCCTGAATACAAGCCTTGAGTTATATTATTATTTATATTCATATCGATACGATCTGAAATCGTTATGATCTGAAACCTACCATGACGACAGAGGTTTCACGGATACTCTTTTTTTGGTTTTTTTACCATCCTCACAATGATCCTTAAGCGTTCAATGAGGCATGATATGCTCGAGAAACTGTATCTACAAGGTAGAAAGCTCTTCAAAACGGCCCAGTATTTGCATTATCTCGTACTCGTAGTATTCCCTCGTAGCGAGAGTTGGCAAGGGCTAATCTACGTCGTAATGCTGCCAGGATTGGGTAAAAATGTACAATATGATTTTGTACAGCGGAGCTGGGCGACTATGACCCGAGGCGTCACGCGCCGGGCTACGTGTCCGAGTTTAGGCTGTTGTCGCACCAGACTCCGGAGCTCGAGGCGCGCGCCGCCGAAATACATCGCACGCTCATGTAAGTCTTTTATTATTTGTTACCGTATTCATAAAAAATGATGGTTCTCATTTTGAATGTATTTTTTGGAATGAATTCCCCATAAGAATTTGGAATCTAGTGAATCCAGGATCTAATGTTGCGGCTTCTCTCTTTCAACATCGTTTGATACCATAACATACATTTGATACCACCATCAGAGTACACAATGTCGTAATATTTTCATTGAATACTATTTACTATACTTGTCATTTAATACAAGATCTGCAATGCTTATTAGAGCATTCACATTTTGCAGCATAGATATACCTGTTATAGAGGTAAATTCCTATATATTTGTACTGTTGCACACTTGGTAAATCTCAATAGCTTTATAAAATTTAGGACGAGGATAAATAAATACACCTTATTCAACCGTTCTGTGATCAATACAACGCAATGTTAAGTGTTTTGTACATGCAAACCATTTGCAGTAAAGTTTCCTTACTAACACAAGTCAAAGTAAGTTTCGAGAAATAAAGATTTCAAAAAGAACAATTAGACGCCCAAAGTGTCGCCGCGCCAGCCTTGCGGAAATTAAACTGCGACTTCCTCGCCTAATTGAATGAATTTTTAACTGCGCAAAGATGCAGTCTGCGGCCGTTGGCGCGTCACAAAGCCGCAATTACATGCAAATTATGTGTACCTACCCACTTAACACCGGGTGCGCCGGGCTTAGGGAGGGCGAAGGCGTGAGCAGTCGTGACGACGGGATTATTCATTGTTGCTTAGCCTTTTGTGGCCTTCTGTGCATAATGCCTCTTATTAATCATTAAAGATAACATTTTAATTGACTCTTAACTCTCAATGTTAGCTGCTAAAGAAAGTTTAATTACTCCTTTGTTACAGAGGCATTTCTCCAGCGCAAGCTGAATTGAGCTATTTAGATAAAGTGAAATGGCTAGATATGTACGGAGTAGATTTACATCCCGTTTTGGTAAGTGCCCACACTTTAACTTAAATGGATGCTTATTACAGGAATGTAATTTATTTTGGGATCGTAATTGTATGTAATAAATTTGTTCCCCGACAGGGCGAAGACAGCGTGGAATATTTCCTAGGATTAGCGCCGAGCGGATTGTTACTTCTACGAGGGAAACACACCGTTGCTAATTACTACTGGCCTCGTGTTTCAAAACTATATTACAAGGGACGCTACTTCATGCTTCGAGTGGCAGATAAAAATGTAAGATCTCACATAAATATACGCTCACGCCTGTATCCTCAAAATGGTAGGCATATGGGGCACTTGCGAACTAGAATACCAACAGTTTTCCGAGCCTAGTTCCATCCCAGATGTGATAGGGGGCGAGCCTATCGCCGCATCGGGTACAAATTCCAGACTCCGGGCTGATATTGAAAATAACCACTTTGCTCCACCCAGCGAACCCGAAACCTCAGGACGGTAGTCGTACTGAAATGCAACTACGCCACCGAGGCAGTCAAAGATAAGATCTCACATTTACACCACATAACCGTTCACAGCAGGAAACATCCTCCCGCAGATAAATAAACATTAAAATCTGGCGGAACACTTGACCCGGTTCTTGGTCCGGATCTCTCGTAGTGATAGTGGGGGTATGAATAGTGGTATAAGACGAAGTCCACTTTGTGAGATTTTCTTGAAAGACATTCGCAGGCAGGCAATTACAGATAAGTCCCGTAGAACTGAGCGCAGTATTTACAGCGCTGTGAGCACGGTGATAACGGCGCCTTGCGAAAGACGAGACGAGACTCGAGAGAGCCACCGCCTCGGTGCGTCGCATTTGTGGCCATGCGCCGTCCCTTGTTGGCGGATTGCCGGATTTTTGCTCAAATTTGTCATTTTCTAATGTTGAAAATATGCTAATCTTTAAGTATATTGCACATAGTCTGGAAATATATATTTGGTTAGTGCCGCAGTATCAGTCGTTACGGAGATTATATGCAATTCGTAAGAACATTATCTAAAATATATCTGCATAGTGTGCATTAAAGATAACTCATTATTAATATCAATATTTAAAAATATATATATGATGAACTTTATGAGTACAATACAAATCATTAATTTATGTCGATTGTTTAAACGTTTTTTAATAACAACAGCAGCTGAAGAATTTAACGAATGCCGCTGTTGAACAAGTTCAGCCGCGTCTCCTGCACTAAAACATTACACAAAACACCTACACAAAACACCTACACAAAACATGGTTTCGATACACATAACATTAACATAACATAACATAAGCTCACGCCTGTATCCTCGAAGGGGTAGGCAGAGGTAAACTAGCGAACTAGAATACCCACATTTCGCCGAGCTTAGTTCCGTCCCAGATGTGATAGGGGGCGGGCCACAAATTCCTGACTCCGGGCTGATATGGAAAAATCCAATATCACTTTGCCCGACCCGGGGATCGAACCCGAGACCTCAGAATCGTAGTCGTACCGAAATACCACCACGCCACGGAGGCAGTCAGTTTCGATACACATTTTTATCTATGGTCCATTGTTCTATGAGCAGGACACAGCGATAATCATTGTTTTGCGTAGGTGTTTTGTTTCGAGAAAAACAGGTGCAGGACACGCGCCTTTAGTTATTCAGACATGTTCCACGTTCTATTGTGTTTTACTATTTTGTATTCTGAATTATTTTAAAAGTGTTTTAAACTTAGGAGTAAGAAGCTGATCGCTATTCCCTGATAAAGTTTCTACATTAAATAATTTTCATACCTTGCATTAGCGAAAACAAAGGTTCCGTTTTAAGTTTTTTTAAATAGATGTATTTTGTGCGCTTCTGTTTTATTTAATATAAAAGTGGGGTCGACGTAACATATATTAATCTGCTTTCTTGCGAAAAAATATTAGATTATGTTTTACGACCGACCGCTTTCCTGGGGTCATCCCTTTTGAGCGCATTCCAAATCTTACTTCTTACACAAACATTAACCTACGTAAGCCAGTTGTAAAACGAAAGGCCTCGGATTCGGTTCCCGTCTTATCGAAAATCTGTCTTAGCTCCTGATACCTGTCGCCTTTAAATTAAATCAAATAATTTATTAAATCCATAAAATGCTGTGCATTGTTTAGATTCCGTCAACATTTTTCTCTACCGTCAGCTCAAAAAGCTGATTCGTCAAGAAGAACGGGCAAGAAACTCAGACCTTACTCTCTTTGAATAAAAAATAAATATATATAGTCAGTTATTAATATGCAACTAATTAAAAAATAATTCCTCTTCTTAGTCCAATGTCAGCGTATATAGACTGTAGATATTAGAACAGGATCTTAGGTGCAACCTTGTGTCTCTAACACGGGATCCAGAATTGCATATACCAAATATATAAACCAAATGCTTTTTAACAACGAGCTTATAAAACTTGTAGAGTGTTGCATTAACCACAGTTGGGGCGGGACTGAACAAACCCATAGAATTCTCTTCTTATTGTATTTTATTATCTTAATCTGGAATTTATGCCCGATATGGCGATATGCTCGTCCCCTATCACATCGGGACGGCACTAAGTTCGGCGAAATGTGGGTGTTCTAGTTCGCTAGTACACCTCTGCCTACACCTTCGGGGATACAGGCTTATGCTATGTTATGTATTATCTTATAAATCTTATTATAGACTCAGGACTATGTGTGTGACTGTTGGGAGTAATTTTTTTACCAGAATGACACAGCGACGTACGGTTTCGAATCGCCGACACGAGCGGCGTGTCGTCACCTATGGCGGTGCTGTTCCGACCACCACACATTCTTCCGTCTGCAACAAACATCGCCAGCGTCTGCAGACATGTTCTCTCTTGGATCAAGACTAAGGAATAGGTAATTGGTTTATAATCGCTGTGTTTTTAAACGCGGTGCAAAGTGCGCCACTTAGCCAGATTGTGGAGATATTTAGTGGTAGTTATAATCACACGATATTTATTTTATCTCATTAAGTGAAATGTAATTTCTTTTGAGGAATAAAGATCAATTACCACACAATATTTTCACCACCGAGGTCACGTCTCGGACTTAGATTTGGATTAAAAGCTTTTGTTATTTGTAATACTGAATATTCTAAAGTTTACATGCGATCTTTATAATAAAATGTAAATTAGAATTATATTTTGTAACATGTGTTTCTAATGATAATGTCTATTTAGGTTCTACCAGTCAATCAGGGTTGCCAATATAATACCTACAATCTGATCAAATCAAGAAAAACAGTTTGACAGACAGACTGAGCAAAGATTTTCTTGTAAAAAAGGACTCGGATTATGTCAAAATCTTCACTGAGTTCGTTACTTTGACTTAGTCGAAGTTCATTCTATAGATCTCAGCCGGAGTGGCAATGTACTGTGCTTATCACCCTGACATTAGATATTAAGTCTCATCATCATCATCATCATCAGCCATAGGACGTCCACTGCTGAACATAGTCATTATTCTCATTAAGTCTCATAATGGCCAGTAATTACACTAGCTACAATGTCCTTCAATCCGAAACACAACCTTGCTTACATGCTGCTTGGCGAGAAACATAGGTTTATCGCTAGTTGTTAGTTTTATTGGACTTCACTACGCATACCATCAGTGCCTTGTAGTCACTTTGACTGCCAGTATAAAAAAAAACACCAAGTGCGAGTCGGACTCGCGCACCTAAGGGTTTCGTACAAACCTGTAGGTAGGTATATAGTGAATTTCGCAATTTTTCTTTTCTGTGCTATAAGACGTTGCTTCGTATCAAATTTCAAAATTCTGAGTTCACGGGACGTACCCTGTAGGTTTTGATTCCCTTTTTGATTGCGTTGGCTTCGAAGTTTGATTTTTCACAGCCCAAGGGACAGTAGACCTGAGTATTTGATATGAATTTCCGCTTGATACCTCAACACGTTCCTGAGAAAAAGGGCCGTGACAGACAGACAGACGGACAACAAAGTGATCCTATAAAGGTTCCGTTTTTTGCCTTTAGAGGTACGGAACCATAAAAACCTAGACTGACTCTCGCATGTGAAAGTCCTACTAAAAGTGGATCGTCGATCGGATAGTAGGTGTATCCTGGATGTTGTTATTAATATCGGTTGTCGACAGCGGGCGCGGCGCGAGGCCCCGTCCGCCGCCCACCTTCACGCGGACACCGTCGCGACGCAACGCGCGGCCCCACGCCTCGCACACCTCCTTACACGATGGTAACTATTGACAACATTTATAGATTCCTTTTATTTATCCCAGTCTTTCTTTCTACCTGCCTTTATCCCACCTTAACTTGGGGTCGACGCAACACACTTTTTCAATCATGTTGCAGAGAGGATTTGGCTTAGTTTTTACGACCGGCTGCCTGCCTGTCGACGCCCCTATGAGGTTTCCAGTCCCGGGCAAATTAAATTAGAAAATTTGCTTTGCCCGACCTGGGAATCGAACCCAGGACCTGCCGGTCCACAGCCCATACATGCTGCCACTAGACCAAGAAGGCGACTCTTTTATTTATCCCAGTATTATTTTGAAAAGAAAGCATTATGATATGTAGTTGCAAATCACGCGACCTATGTTTGTGTCGTATTAAAAAATAGCTCTTTACCTGTCTTTACCTTTAAACAATTTTACATATTTTATGTTTTTAGTACCAAAACTAGAAGACTTGAGAATAAAAGACTGTCCAGAAGTAAAGCAACCTACCTCAGTACACCGGCCGAGTTCGTAAGTACTCAACATTAAATAATAATATAATAAATAGATACATATTGTGCTATAAATCTCATATATCAAGTATCAACCATAAATAGAAGAATAACAATGTGTTTTTAATATTTTTAACATAATTTAACGTGAACTTTCCGCTTTCGGTATTTCAATTTTATAATAGCCTAGAGCAGTTGAGTTTTTCTCTTTAACAAACGAACCAACGAAAAAGCTACTACAATTTCCGTAATTATTTTGTTATTATTTTCCTTTGTAATAAATGTAACCCTCCAGATATGACGTGTAGGGACAAAAAGTCTTTAACCATTAATTAGTAATTCTTTTTATGTGTTTATAGTACCTACAAGCACTATCTACATAAATCTTGCAATGACGCCTACACGACATATTCGTTTTTATATCTTATTTAGCTTAACTTTTGCTCGAAACTTTGTCCGTGAGAATATTCCGTTTTAATTATTTTAAACCTTTATGTAAACATTGTCCCATTCATATTTAACAGTTCTGTAGTCTCTGCTCGGCAAGGGGCTTTCTCTAGTAGGTACTAAGCCACTTCTATCACGCTGGTCTAAAGCTATTGATAAACTTCACATATGTTCGAAGCTCTTTTGTTGTTTAATTATTCCCATCATATTTTATCCGGGATATAAAGAGGCAGACTTTATAGTTTTGAGTCTAGTATTTTCTTGAATTATCATAAACGTATTTAGGTCGTCAGTATCAGGATCCTAATGCTACAGGAATAGTTTAATCGTTAGGTTAAGTGGCGAAGTGGTGGGGTGTGAGGGCGTGAGTGGTGGGGCACCGGGCGGCTCCCCGCGGTCCACCCGCTCTGCGCCTGCGCGCCGCCCCGGCCTCTACTCCGCCTCGCCGACGGCCACGCGCCCGCCGCCCGCGCCGCGACATCGCTCAGCCTCCGTAGACTCGCAGAGCTCTAATGACTCCAGGTCTAATCGGAAGTAAGTAGTCTACATAATAGAACTGCTCAAAATCTTAAAATTGCTTATGTTAATCAATATTTACACCACACGTAATAACAATGTTGCTTCAATACGTAAACTTTACGTTCGTAATACGTAAACAGGCATAAGCATCGTTCTCGAAGGCAACAATCAGATGCGGAGAGTGAACTGTCCCGCGGATCAGGTCGCTCAGGTCGCCGACATCGCCGGCACCGCTCCCGGCACAAGCACGAGTCCGGCTCTGAACGAGACGATTCACAGCCAGATACCAAGTTAGTGAAAAGACAACATCATTATCAAGGATAAATAACAATGAGAAAATTCTAGAAGTTTTGATACCACATTTACTTTCCAGAGAATACGAGCTGGTTGATTCAGAATCACAATGGAAAGAAGTATTACGACAGACGACAGCTGGCAGTGGAGTCCAAGTAAGTGCTAACATACAGATTGTTTAGAAAAACTTAGTACTTAAATGTAATGGTAATTATAAATCTAAACTTAACCTAATAATTTTAGGTGGCAAACGTTCGACGTTCACAGCTGGAGCCAGAAACTGGAACTCATCGTTCTTCACATAGGCATAGGAAGCATCGGAAGCACCGGTAAGATGCAACGCGTTGAAAAATTTTAAAGGAATGTTTGTGTATGTCTTTTTTAACACTTTTATTTGAACAGGTCTCGTTCTGGATCTCCCAATGACAAAAAGTGGCTGCCGAGTGAAGTTAAGCAACATCTGGAATTCTCATTAGTAGATACAACAGGCATGACAGAAGAACAACTGAAAGAGATCCCGTACACCGTTGTGCAGACTAGCCATGCACGCCAGACAAAACTCCGCACGTCATCCAAACACCGACAGTGAGTTATTATTTTTTATGGACATTATCTCTGCCTCGTTCAACCTCTAATTAACTCCTGCCATTTCCCTCAGAACTGAACACGGGTCACTTGCAAGACGAGAAAAAAGTTCCTCATCACACAAGTTAACGCTTGACAATCACAATCAAGGATCTCTTAGGTCTATTTCGAGCACGCTCAGCTCACAAAGAAATGGCAATGATATACACGGACGGTGAGTACCTTGATTTAGCAATGTCACGTGTAGTAGACGTGATACCTACAATATTTATATAATTAAAAATTTTCAGACGTGTTTACCCAAACTACGACGAATCAATCAGTCGGACTGATGATATTTTCTCATCAAACAATGAGTACAAAGGGAATGTCACCCCAGCGTCAAATAACAATAACCCATACAGTCCGGTGACGAACAGTAACAGCAACAGTTCGAGCGGCGAACTGATATCAGGCAGCGCTAGAGTATCGCATGAGCATACTGACTCGGGACTGGGAGCTGACCAGGATTACGCATATTCTTCTGAGAGGTGATAATTTTATAAACAGAAATGTCTCGTTAGTTTAGACGCAATAAAGTGGAAAAACATAATTGCCTTTTTATAAGGCAGGTAGAGCTTAGTTTCTTCAGCTAAATAGGCTCTTGCGAATGTAGCACATCACAGGCATGGATGTAAGCAACATGATGCGAAATATTCTTGGAAAATAAGCTGGATGTCTTTCCAAACATTTGTTGTTATATTTGTGTTGAATTTTTCCTTGAAATTCCTAATAACGACACAACGTATTTGGGTATTTAAAGTTTTACTGTAAGAGTTTGATTTGACGCATGTTGGTCCAGATCGAGCGACAGCGCGAAGTGCGGAGCGAGCGGATCCGTGGCCCCAGTGAGTAAGCAGCGGCCGGGTGGCGGGGGCAGTCGGTCGACGCGCGAGACGGGTGGCGTGCGGGGCGCGGGGTACGGTGCGGGTTGCGGCGCGGGGTACGGCGCTGGGTACGGCGCTGGGTACGGCACAGGGTTCGGCGCGGGGAGCGGCGCGAACGCCCGCCGTCCGCCCGCCGCGCCGCGCGCTGTGTCAGGCTCGCAACGCTCACTGCTGTCGGTGGCCAGTGACAGCGCCACCGCGCGCCGCCCGCGAGACCTCGCGCCCCGCTCCTACCATTACGCGCCGGACGGGGGCTTTTCTCTCTTTGTGAGTGGGCGCTTTGCTTTCTAACATTCTTCTGCCTCCGAAGGGCCCTCGTCCTCCGGAACTGTCGTTAAAGTTCGATGCACACTGTCTAGACGAGGTGTGACTTAATGTTCTCCTGATGATTATTTTTCAGTTAGTTAACAGAGTTCACAAGAAGCCCTATATTCATGTATTAGACAATTTGGATATTAAACTTCAAAGAGACCTAAAATATTCTTCGTATCAAATAAAAACTTTAATATAATAATAGTCTAGTAAAAGTAAGTCTATAATATTATGAGTTCACATATACCCGCTAGTAACTGGGCGTCAAAATGGCCGGTAAAACATAAGTCAAGCTGGAGGAGTTGTAAGTTTACGAGGGCCCTCGGTGTAATCCGCAGCTCCTGTTTCTGGGTCGCGGAAAAATTCTAACCGTGTACAGGCTGCCGTTATAAAGAAAATTTATTTTCATAATTTTGTAATGTGTTTTAGGTAAAACAAATATAATTAAATACATAGGTACCTATTTAGATTAGATGATTATGTACGTAATATAGTTTAATTTCACTGACAAAGCCATTCACTTATATTTAAAGAGTCGTAATAAGTATTATACGAGTTTTGCTTAAGGGGCTTATAATTTTACAAAGTGCTAAAATGGTCTATTTTTCCTACATCCAAAAAATAATAATCGTTATTTTCATTTGAAACAATAAATGTTTTAAGAGACCAATTATTTTACTCTTAGATGATGACCACAAATAGTCCACTTTAGTGCATTGTTTTGCGCCATAGGTAAAAGGTATTTCCAAACTGCGTAGCCATATTAATAAATTGACTCAATTATTGATTGATTATATACATATATATATACAGTAAGCTTGTGTAAAAGAATGTGGGAGGCTACTGCACTTCGGTAGTTTGATTGTTGACTAGCGTATGTGATTGTTGGGACACGCAGAGACATGCTAGCAACAACAACATATTGGTGGGCGAGAGCGGGTCGCTGGCGCGGAGGTACGCGCGGCCGTCGCGCGAGTTGCGAGAGTTGCGCGAGCCGCGCGACCACAACGCGAACACGCACACGCGCACGCACACGCGCGCGCACTCGCGCCTCGCGCAACAACACTCGAGACACGACAACACTCTCGACATTATCCTAAAACCTCTTATAGAAAGCACGCAGTAAGTACGCCACGCTACGAAGATCCAGCATTTATGTGTCGCAACCTGTAGCTGAATGGACTGTATAGCTGCACGCACCCCTTGGTTTGTTCTCCCCTGTGGAGATTTGTGTTTTCATTGTCTTGTGCATGTTGGAGGTGGATTAGATGCATGTTTTTGGTTCAGTAGACTAACACTTGTTGACTAACTGGTCTTCCGTACATTTCTAATTTAAGTGTTTGTGTTGTCTCTAATATTGTGTGTTTTGTGTTTATCCACCTTATGTTTTTTTTTCATGAAGGACTTGCAGTAAGAATTTTTAATTTGATATAGTTCGGAATAGTTTTAAAGATTATAATTCATATAAAAGATATTCGCAGTTTTTTTATTTTAGTATCTCGTCATTCATGTTGAAATATATATAAAATACATACCTTGTATTGTGGTGTACCTTGTATAGTATAATATGAACATAAATATGATAAAATATGTAATACGAGATAATTTTCGATTTAGATTACAGAGCAATTGAACAACAATTCAAGAGAATCAACTGCGACGGACTCTTCAGGCACGACTACCAACGGAACCACTTCCAGGGCCGCAGAAATGAGCACCGAACTCTGATTATCTCAAACATTTAGCAAAGTTTAAATAGGTTTTACCAATGAGATTAGAATAGAATTAAATACTCATTATATTTTAAATTATTCGATAGCTTTATAAGTTCTATGATGGCATCATTTCCAATTTGAGTAAATAAATGTCGTCATTTTGTATTATGGAACATAATCATGTATATTTGTTTATAGGTTTGTAAATATTCATTGTATATAAATTGTTTTAACATCGTTATCGTTATCTATTCATGAACGATATGGTAATCAAAAGTAATCTTGAGGGTGACGTTATATAAATTTAGGTAATTCTTGTGCCAAAGAATCTTCTACTAAACTGTTTAGAATCAAATAACACAATGCAATATTTTATGTAGTAAATACATCTAATTTATTTTTATTCATACTTTTATAAAATCCATTAAAATAAAAAAAAAGGATATGTGTGAATTTTTGGCATTTTGCACTCAAGAACTGGTCACCTGCATATCACCCGCACTATATGTTACTAGCAGAGGAATATGGACCTGTCATGGCGGGAACGTAATAATGGGGTTACTCATACCGTCCCGCATATATCGCGGAAGGTGACTAGTGACATTATTTCAAAGAATATTTACAATTTACACCTCTAATGATTGATGCTTAGCCGATATGAAATATATTAATATATTTTCCATAGTGTTTAAAATACTACATTATTGTACAGTTGTTATGTAGTTAAGGTTTTTTTTTAAGAAATATGTTATAAATATATTAAGGCTTGCTAAAAACCACAAGGTGTATTTTACAATAAATTTTTATGACATTTTGTACTATCAACTACTATACACAAAAAAAAATCTAAATAAACTGAAACAGTAATATTCATAAACGAGGAACATATTGATAATTATAATAAAAAAAAATATGGTTGCCTTAATGGCCCTGTTGTATTACAACCGTCCTAAGGTCTCGCGTTCGATCCCCGGGTTGGATAAAGTGATATTGGGTTGTTCTGCCTGTATCATTCCGAAGTTCGGAATTTGTGTCCTATATGGAGATAGGCACAGGAAAGGAACCCTATCACATCATAGGACTGAAATAGACTTGGCGAAAAGTGGTTGCACTAGTTACGCCTCTGCTTAATCTTCACGTATAACACACGTAAGTGTGTATGTATGGTATCCATGACATTCGTCAGTTCCTTCACAAAAAAACTATGAACGCTTGTAATTTATATCGCAAAGTATATGTCTTCATTCGAAATAATACGAGTAGACATCAAGTGCCAACTTTATATTGAAGATATTTTGGAAGCAAATATATGTGAGAAATATCAGACTAAAGTCCTCGTGCATACGATTTCGTTGTTTAATCAATTACTTATACATTTTTATACAAAAATAACTGCAACGCGTTACATTTTTCATGGAACTATTGGTTTAATGAAATATAATGCTTGTTTGCAAGCTTTATTGTCGCTCGCTGTAAATATTAGGATGTAGGCTTATGAAATTCATTGATATGTACATAGGAAGATGAATACCATTGTATTATCTATATTGAGGGATATTCAAATTGAATATAACTTTCTTTAAGACAAAATCGACACGCGATAATAGATGAATTCATAGAAATCCGAAACAATAATCGAAATCCAATTTTGTAAGCGATATAGGTAACAAAGAAATATAAATAATTTGAATGTTCCTGCTTATTCCGTATTTCGTAATTTTGGTAGATACGACTTTGTGAATATTTTGGGATAATACTTTTAGACACGAAATAATTTAAAACACTAGTATAAAAAACCACATAGTGACAAAAAGGTCATTTTTTGAATACTGGGAAGACTGAAATATTTTGAATAATTCCTTAACATCCCCAACTTTTGTAAACAGTGACATTTTCGTATGTATTTTTTCAAAACTGTTTCGATTGTTCACATTAAACAATCTATTGCAGAACTGTCTATTATTTTTTCCCAACAAGTGGTACTCTCACATGGTAGAGTCTATGTGCCTTACTTATAAAAACATTTTAGCTAAATAAATGGTAAAGAATAGTCTGCCCCTTTTGTTTCCAAACAATGTGACACAAGGAAAAAGTGACAGAATACTCTTAACCATTTCGTCAGCTCAAATGTTTTTAGAAGTAAGGCCCTATAAGTGTAGGTATCACCCACCGCAATATCTATTCCTACCGCAAAGAAGCATTGTGCAAGGACACTGTGGCTAGCCGAATACAGAAACGTAACTCAAACATTAGTGATCGTGTTATATCATATGAGGCTTTATCTGTCAAAGTTGTATGGCGCAAAACATATTAAGTAGTTGTTAAAATTCAGTAGCGTTTCAGTGATCGGAACTAACGCCTGAAAAATGGAACGCTATTCAACTTAAATTGCTTCTTACGTCGATTTTCGCCATGTAATTTTAAAAGGTAAGGTGGACTCAAATGACGTAAAGCGGTCTTAAGTGTTTGAGTATTTGGGGGTAAGTATTCTAAATATGTTTCAGGGTGGCAAGGCAGATAGTGCTGTCCAGTATTGTTTTTAGTGGTGTTTAAAAGGTGGTTAAAAGTGCTGGTGATGTCGCTACAGTTCATGGGCAGTTTTATCGCTTACCAACAGTCTCGTATTGAGATTGCAAAAAATAACCAACATAAATGAAGGATATAAAATAGGTACCGCATCGGATCTAAGGTCTTTGTAACACATGTCGACATTGTTCAGCAGTTGCCTCATAAAATCATAATCCGACACAATAAAAGCCGTTTATACGTAATCTAGTTATTACTAACGAGCGCTATACAATATTACAAGCGATTTATCGATTATCTGACAAAGAGTCTGGCTTCGTTATTAATTAAGCCGTTCTGTCTCAGATATCGGTTGCGTCCAACCGCCATTAACACTAATGAGGCCGGTTCCGAACCCTCGCTGCTCTACAGTACTGCACGACCACAAAAACACAATTGGCAAAAATATGCCGTAAAAATATCGATTTGTTAAAATCGTGTCGATAGTCAAATTGATAACAATTTATTTTATTTTTCGATATTTGGAACAGACGATATTTCGCAATAAAGACATGAGTTTCTATTGTTGTTAAGTATTTAATGTCGATGTAATAGAAAAATGTGTTTAATTTATTTTATTTGACGATAGCAGTATACACTGCTATCGCCTCCTTGATCTAGTGACACATATTGGCTGTGGACCGGGAGGTCGTGGGTTCGATTCCCAGGTCGGACAAAGCGAATTTTCTAATTTAATTTGCCCGGGACTGGATCCCTCAGACGGGGTTGACGTCAAGCAGGCAGCCGGTCGTAAAAACTTAGCCAAATGCTTTCTGCAACATGCTTGAAAAAGTGTGTTGCGCCGACCCCACATTAAGGTAATTCGTATACGATGCCAAACAATAAAACAACCCTACCAGTCACAACTGCACAATTTGCCACAGATATCGAGAGCGTGAGGCAAAATTGTAATTTTTCGCAGCCCTGTCCACACAATTAGCTGTAAACTTAATTGAGTGGACGCTTCACTAAGGCCCAATTTGTCTGTGTAAAAGGGAAAATAAGGTGCGAGCCAGACTGTCAAAGCTCGGATGTCCACTATTCGGCGAAGGGTGAAAACTCATTAGGTTCCAGTTTTAATGAAAGGGTTCCCGGGGCTTGTATGATTACTAGTTAATTGAAAGGCGGAAAATCGGAGGGCGACGGTGTAGAACTCCCTTATTTATCGGCTCTTTTAATGGTTCCCAATCGTACTGCGAACGTGGTTTGTAATTATTCATCACTATGAGTATACAGGTAGAGGATTTATCTATCATGATTCTCTTAGTTTTATTGATATTTTTATTACCGAGTATATGTCCTATTAAATCCCAAAAAAATTCGTGTTGAAAAAATAATTGGATGTCGGTCAGTCGTTATTCCTTATGACAGCAATGGCAGCAAATGTAATAAAAACGCTATGCTTTTGATTTCGGGTGCCTTTTCAGTGAACTCCATCACCGTGTTTTTATTTCGGCTGGTTTTCATTTTATAACATACCAAATGTTGTACTACGCAAGTCTGACGAAAATTAGCCTATTTCAGTACGCACTGGTATGTCTCGTTTCGTAATCATGCTAAGTGCTTGTCGCCATATATTATGTTCGGAGGGGAGGCTTATCAAACGTATCTGAAGCATGTGCAAACAGAATTTAGAAATGAACTAGTATTAAAATGGAAATTGTACCAGCTATATTTCGTCTGAATACAGCCAAATCGACAGTGGCAGACAAATAAAATGTATTAAGTGTATTATTTGCGATGCCTTCTGATGATATAGTTTAACGATCCTGCTGTCCAATTTATTCTTTAGCTATCCGATACATCAGTTTGTAGATAGAATTTTGAAGACTTTCTTATCATTCACACAAGCCACTTGTACAGTATAGTATAATTTATTTTATACTTTTAAGCCTTCAATTGAACTTATAAATACTAAAAATACAAATATCATAATATACATCTATATCAACATATCCATCGGTATAGATATATTGATATTTATGATGAACATATCTTATAAAACTATCCCTATAGGGAGTTGACATCAGTCAGTCAATCGGACGTAAAACTATGTATCCTTTCTGCAACACGGACCCCACATTGGAATGGGATAAGGGCAGGTGGTATAAAATATCTTACAAAGATACATAAGTACGAGTACATATACGTCTGGCTATCTAAGCCGTTTCTTTGTCAAGAGAAAAATACATAGGAGATACATCATCATCGTCACCAGATACAGGATTTCCAGACGGACTTGTTGGAAATGACTATCCAACGATTAACTCGATTATATAAAACGTATCTTTAAAAATTATTTAATCATTATCACTCTTTCTTATTTACAAAATAGAAAAAGACAAAAGATAAATTAATTTTCGGAAATAAAAAGTATGAAAGTAGTTGAAAGTAGATTATATGTGGTCGAAATTAAACCATAATTCATAAAAAAAAAATCTTTATGCACTTCTTCTTCATGGAAACTTCAACTGCGTCATCCATTCGCGCAATTATCTTAAAAACGGGTACAAAGTTTTCGCTTCACGTACTAATATACCTCTGATAATCTATATAACTAAAGTTTCATCAAAATCCAATCACTAGTTTTTGCGTGAAACGGTATCAAACACACACACATACTCACAAACTTTCATGTTTATAATATTAGTATGATTGCCAGACTGCCAATTACTAAACATAGCACAATAATGCATTCTATTCAATATCATATAATGATACGAATCTATATAATAGGTATGTAGATACATTTTGTTGGACATAAATATGAACATTAATAGTATTGTGCAATTAAGCTTTGATCTAGTTCGTCGTCAAATCGCATTTACCGGGGCGTTTCATCCGTCACGTTGTAGGCAATTTCGGGTAATATTGAAACTGAAATGAATTGCTTTGTGCGAGGAATCCACACTCGCTGGACTAAACGATTTATAGCCTTTGATGTTATAACGTGTTTATATAAAGTCTGGAATCTTTTGTTAAGCATGAAAGGAACAAAGGGCTAAATACATAAGCACCTGCACGTAAATATCAAGTACATAATTATGTATCTAATACACCTTTTTACCCATCTTGAATCAATTATCTATAGCTAATGACAAAATCAATCACAAAGAAAATCATATTTTTATGTACACAAGAGTAACTACAAGTCTACAACCGCGTTTTTGAAAAATTTTACTTGCTAACATAGGGCCAAAACAACAAAGGGAATATAGGAGTTTACCTATTAAAGCCATATTATTATAACAATACAGTTTCTCAGCAGTGAAACAACACACAACAAACAAATAAAATGGAGCAGTAGGTATGGTATGATATGTGGAGTAAGATTATTTAAATGTAGTAGGAAAGTAGGCGTAGATCCCGTACAGAAAGAACGTTTTCTCTAAAACTGGTTCACTCCGCCACATAGCGCACCGTGTTTAATAAAAAAAAACTTTATTGCGGAATCATAAAACACAGTTATAAGTGAGTTTTGGTTGTGTTACTCAAAAACAGAGGAGTTTCCCTTTAACATGAAATAAAAACATAAAAATGATACTAGACAAAGTATCGCAAAGCAAAGTTAAGAGGTAAAAGAATTTAAAGTAATGTAAACACGAAAAGTTTGCTTTCGAGTTGAAGCAACTCAAGCCGGAAGCGCATTCGAACTCAACTGCCTGGAAAAATTTATTCGAAGCTGCGGCTACGACGAGGGCGCCCTCTGCCAGCCCCCGAGCAAACTGAGCACAACCTTCTCTTTCACGATCATTTTCGCTCCTCACAAACGAAATAAACAGTCTTTAAAATATCATACCACTATTCCTTTGTGAGTAAACCGTCTATAATATTTTAGCAACAATCCCGCTAAAATATGTACGAGTAAATATTGCCTTGTAGCTCATTAAAGTTTCAATCTGCTCGCAGTTGGCACAATTGTATGAAAAGCCGAAATTGCATATTCACAGGAAATAGACAGGTATTGTAAATGTACTCGTATGTAGATGAGACTAGAGAGATGGCGCGTCGCACCGCGTGAGTTGCGTAGTTAGTAGCAATTAGCACGGTGACAATGACATTCAAAATTTGTGCAAATAAAGTGCACGCCCGACGTCGCTCGTAGGCCGTGGGCCGTGGCCACTAACCGCACATATGCATGATTAAAACAAATTGGTGTATTGGACTATTTCAAATGCATTAGAACTGTGCACGTATTATATTGTATCACAGTTTCAGTTATCGAATCTATCACGATGAAAGTATTAAGATAAAGAAGAAACGAACTACCCATACATACGTTCGCTAAGTTAAATATGAGTCAAATATTTCAGTGAGTAAATTGAATACCCATAGAAATACTAAAATACCAGAAAAGTTCACAAACTTTGGACTCCAATGTGAAAATATGTCCAGTGTTATAAACTAGAGCAAATCTCATTAAAATAATTTACATAAAATTTTACAGATAACTCAATAGGTTTATATAGCATACTTACGGAATATACTACAAACTTCGACAGCCCATTTCAAACGATTTATATAAATTAGCATCGTTTTTGCGAAAGTCTTCCACGAAAGAAAATCAAGAAATCAATATCGGCCGTGAGGAATGATATAATTTAATCCAATTAACACGCGCTCGTATTTCCCGTCCTCATAAAATATTTGGCCATCAAAACAGAAATTAAGTTTTGTCTATTTCAATTTAGTGGATTAGGATTATTTGGAGGAAATTCAATACTAATTGTACTGAATAGGTGCTAAATATGTACATATTACAGATAATAGTCGCTAAACTCTACACTCTACTCTCCTTTGTTTCGTGCTTGATAACTAAATAATTTAATCCTCATAATGGGAGATTCGAAACCATACATTTGAGTCGTGGTAGACAAAGTTGCCAGACAAGAAGCCTCTTACGAGACCTGAACGCCGATACAGGTAAAGTATTTCAACAATGTACTATAGAACCAAGTTTAGTATTTACATATGTTTACGTCGCGTTGAGGACTCTATTTTCAATATGCCCTCTACAACACTTGATTTATAACATTATAATTGTGTAAATATGACAGTAAACCTATATTTACTTACGAGAATAATCTAAGTTACTCACTATTTTTGTATTTAGTCATAATAATATAATTTAGTCCTTGTCATTACAAAATATTCCGTCCTCCATTTGTGACTACAATATAAATAATGTGCAATAATTATAATATTATTAATTATTTTCACTCTGCCCTTTAAAAGAGTGAACAATTTGGCATTTTTTTGTAATAACTGACCACTATGCATCGTTTAATTTAATTAAAAATATGAAGTCAACGGAAGGAAGGGCGCCGACATAAATTGGTTTTCCTTTTATTCGACGGCTGTTTTGTTCATAACCAGTCATCTGTAAAATCTAAAGACATGTTTTATATTGCGTTTTTTTATTTGTAAAGCAGTATCGCGTTTTCATGTCCCTTGCTAATGTCGACTTTTTATTAAGCACTATTAGCACTTACTAAAATAAGTGTCATTATAATTATATATTCTGAGTCTGGAATTGCTCGACATGGTGACATACTCGCCACCAATCACATCTGGGACGGAAATGAGTTTGGCGAAATGTGGGTGGTCTAGTGGTCCAGTTCTGCCTACCCCTTCGTGGACACAGGCATGAGTTTATATATTTCTGTGTATTTTACAATACAGAATAATACCCCTATAGGCTCTATATAATAATTTCCACTACACAATAATAAATTATTATTAATACTGACAACCTCATTAACTAAGAGTAGATATATTGTATCAGCTTTTATAACATGCATATATCACCTGTATAACGAGCTCAGTTTATCAAAGGCTTGCTGGGTGATTAAGGGCTTCAGTGAGTATGACGTTTGATTTAGCTTTGTGGTAAACGTACGGAAACGGTGAAACCCGAATCTTCTCGTCTTACCTTTTAAGACATAAGCAAATAAATAAACGTGAACAATGTTTTGTATGAAAATAATCTGTTTACTTGACCAATACCAATAACCAAGTTATAAAATGATATGAATTATCTAGGTGTTGTTTGTGATTTTCTCAATTCGATTATTTGAATATTTATAGGAACATCAACAGCATACATACATATTCTTTTCTTTCTTTCTTTGTGCCTGGCGTTACCCGGGCCGTCTGCCAGGATCCACCTTCGTCCTTAGGCTTCTACTCCGTTTGGTCTTCAGCATCCTCCTGTGTGACCATTGGCTCTCATAATATCTTCCTCCAGAACGTCCTATTAGCGCTTTTTGGGCCGTCCACAGGAACGCACTCCTGGTACGATTTGACAATACATATTGTTAAATAACATACATAATTAACATACTTATTGTTAAAATTAAATCGCCTCCTTGGTCTTGTGGCAGCATGTATGGGCTGTGAACCGAGAGGTCCTGGGTTCGATTCCCAGGTCGGGCAAAGCAAATTTTCTAATTTAATTTGCCCGGGACTGGATCCCTCATAGGGGGTTGACGTCAGGCAGGCGGCCGGTCGTAAAAGCTAAGCCAAATCCTATGTGCAACATGCCTGATAAAGTGTGTTACGCCGACCCCACATCAAGGTGGGATAAGGACAGGTAGAAAGAAAAAATTGTGAAAATTAAATCGAAAACATAAATCAAGTTGAACTTGTTTATCATACTTTAACGACTATTTGTTTATCCGAGAACAGCGATTTAACTACACAACCCCCAAGTGGCAAGTAAAGTGCAGTCCAAAAAACTTACCAGAATTATGCCAGCTTCTCCACACTCCGAAGAAGGAATAAGCAAATCAAAGATCCTGCCAATAATAGGCGGATAAACAGTACAGGCACAAGGACACAAGGATGAATCCATAAACTTGCTCCAACCAACCATCAAGTTGTATCTTTAAGACACATTTAGCCAGTGTCCCGTAATAAGATTTCCGGTGGCCCATTCCCAAACTCTCCCCAATTCTCTCTCTCTCCAAGTTCCAAAACACTCCCCTTCCCAATCCCCTTCCCTCCCCTTCCATTCCCTCCTTTTAGGTTAGCAACACACCCATGATTCTTATGTGTCTTGGGTGTCTATGGGCGGTGGAGATCACTTACCATCAGGTGACCCATCTGCTCGTTATCCAATCTCTGCTATAAAAAAATGAAATATTTACAGCCACGAACCATAATAACCTAAACCTGATTAATTAACTTTAGCCGATATAATTGTGTCAATTAATAACAATTTACTGTTCAATGTCCAACCGCTCGTAAAGTATTGTGATAAACGGACATCACAAACCACCGCACCCGACACTGGAATTAGGTTACGTCGACACTTTGGTGCGAATCTCAATCACTACCTGTAACGATTTTCCTTAACAATATTACGGAGCAACGGGGGTATCCTCTAACTTTATTACCATTTCCCTGTTTCGGATAATATTACCAGCGGTAGGGGTTCCGGACCCTCGCCTCTAATAGGTATCTGTTTTGTTATTAATGTCCTTATACGGATCTCCAATTATATCGTAGCCGCGAGCTCGCCACGCTTCAATAACTAAATCAATAACGTAATAACTTAAAAAGTGACTTCTTTCTTCCTACCTGCGGGGGGGTCGGCGCAATACACTTTTTCAAGCATATTGCAGAAAGGATTTGTCTAAGTTTATACGACCGGCTGCCTCCCTGACGTCAACCCCCTGGGGGAGATTCAGTGCCGGGCAAATTAAATTTGAAAATTCGCTTTACCCGAGCTGGGAATCGAACCCAGGACCACACCCCACACCCCACACACCCATATATGCTACCAACCTGTCCAAGGCGGCGAAAAAGTGAATTCACAAACTCAAAAAAAAAAACCTTGAATTCGGTGCCCTTTTGCATAGGCCTTGTCTCCAACTAGAAAATATTTTTTATTATTTACTTTTTGAAGTAATTTTTGTTATACAGATGAACCTTCTTCTTTTTCAAGTTTGTTAAAAATATTTGACGGTGAAAGATAAAGCACGCAGCGAAACTGGCGATAACTTTAAAACTTCTAATGAGGAAGCCGAACTGAGTTCAAATTAAAAAGTCAACATGAATTCTTTCAAGTTATGTAACTTAATCATATTATGAAGATGAAAAGTAATTTTATATTTATACCTTATAAACTTTAAGCCGCCTACAGCCGTACCAGCATATATGAGCTGTGGACCGGGAGGTCCTGGGTTCAAACCCAAGGCTACACGGTTTTTCAATACCATTTACCAGCGCTCGTAAAAATAAGCCAAATCCTTCTTGTCACATGCTTGAAAAATTGTGTTGGACCGATCCTCATTGAAGTGGATAAAGGCAGGTGAAAAAAAATATTATATTGACTTATGTCGTTCTAACTTCTCATATTTTTTAAACGCGAACGTATTGAAACAACTCACATGCCAATCCGTAGCTGACTGAACGCTCGTATAAATTGGTGTATATCTAACAAAGTCGTCTGCAATTTGTCTCGCAGACTCCGCTAGTGATTGAAATTCTTCCCACTCCTCCAGCTTGTGACGTGACTACACGATGATAGATATCACCAAGTACATTTCGCTATTGAACCTTGCAAGGACCTTTTATCGCATTCCTTTAAAATATGAACACATTGCACTAATCTTTTTTTTTACCAGCTGGCAAACGAGCAGATGGTTCACGTGATGGTAAGGGATCTCCAACACCCATAAACACCCAAGACACAAAAAGACATGGTTGCGTTGCCTAAAAGGAGAGAATGGAAGGGGAGGAAAAGGAATTGGGAAAGGGAGAGGGAAATGGGTCATCGGAAATCTCACTCACCAAACGAAACGCGACAGCAAGCTGCCACTTTACATCGGTTTTCTGTTAAACAGTGGTATCAAACCGGTCGAGCCGGCCCATTCATGCTGTAGACATATGTAACTGTCTACAACGTGGCCCTACCACTCAAGAACTACTAATCTTTTGCTCTGATTAACCACTTGGGTATCAAATAAAGCCTTTTAGTATTTACTACTTTTATATAGATCCATTTGAAACTTACGGTCTTAGCTATGCATAAAGGACTTTAATTCGAAAACTTTTAATTAAATATGACAAAGAACACGGATGGAATGAATATTAAAAGATTCAAATATGTATGAAAGAGAGTTATTTCCATTTGGAATTCGCATCAGCTCGTAAAACAAAGCGGACTTTGGAACTGGCCAAACAGTAATAAATAATTTACAAAAGCGGTCATGTGAAAGAGGATCCCCTCTTTGGGAGTAGCCATGCGGTGGTTAGGTATTTGAATTGCTAATGACTTTCCTGGTCGAATAACTTGGATAGTAACAATAACAGGTTTCTGAAACACTAGATACATATCCACGGGCTGTTTCAGTGTCACGGCCACGCGAGTAGAGACTGTCTTTAATGAAAATACAAAACAGACACAGTATATTATTGATATTGTTTTGTCTTTAACCCGTCGGAGGCGGCACATATATATGTTACATAAGCGTATGGGCCACCGGAGGCTAAGCCGCCCGTGACTATCTAAAGTCATGCATTTTGCGGCTATACCGATCGGTATAAAATAAAAAGCCACCATTTTTAAGTTACAAGTTACAACTGCTGCTAAAAATAAAAAATAATTCTAAATTAAGTTTAACAATATACTTAATATTAACTAACTTGTTACAAAACCAACAGTGGCATAACTACAGGGTGGCATGTCGGCAAAATGACACGGGCCATATGGTGGGGCATAGGGTGCCCCAGCGGTGATTGGAAGCAGGCCTCGGACCGAAAAAGCCGTGACCATATGGAGAATCTCAGGCTGAAAAGACCTCCATCCAAGGAATTTGCCACGGGCCCCTAACAATATAGTTACGCCACTAAAAAGCAACACGGTGAAAACGAAACAAAGGTTGGAAATAACGTTGGTACATAAATTAAAGCCAAAAGAGTGATATAATAAATAAAAACAATTAAACGGCGGGGTTTGGTATTCCAATATTATGTAAATTGTTTTTACGTGAAACGCTAATAGTTTCATATGTGACCGTATGTAAATAGTAGTTTAAGTGTGAATAAACAAGTTAGATGAATGGAGAGCGTTGGTCACTGCCACCGTGTAATTAATTGCAAATTGTGGTAGGTAATTGCTCAGTCTCCGACCACAAGCGCGCTCTATCCTCTGACCGACCCACTCTATGGAATGCTTCGCCATCATTGTACGTTTTCCATTTTATCAACTCACATTTTGATTTTCTTTGTTATTCACCCGATTAACTTCAAAATCAATATCTAAGCCGCCCCATATTCTGGAGGATCCGGGATCGAAATCTAAAAAAAATACCGCCATTTTGTTTTTCTTATAATAAAACTATAAGAACTCTGCTGTACTATAATAATATTAATTTATGTACTTTCGTATGATAGTACCAACATGTCTATGCTTTTTATATGTATGTTGCACACTGTGTCATCAAAATACTTAGCCAACATTCACAAGAGAGCTTTTTCAACGCGCGTTAAAAAGCGTTAAAATGGAATAAATGAGTTCTAGTATAGTTATTCAAACGCCAACGCTTTTAAAACGCGGCTGTTTTTAAATGCGTTAGGCGGTATGTAGAACATATTTTATTACAAACAATACAATAATTATTTTCAAACACTCATGTAAACAGACATATTGAGCCGCTTTTTTAACGAACGTTGAAAAAGCTCTCCTGCGATTGAGGCCTTACGTGTGCACAGCAGATGCCACGACGCCTGTGATGCCTCCAACTTTGTATGTTTCCCATATTTGCTTCATCTACTTTCATCACATGCATTCTCATCTATAGCAATTAAACTTAACATAGTTAAAATCCATTTTAATTTAATTTTAAGGCACTAAAATTGTGGCCTGGATGCAAAAGTTACACCTTGATCTACCTGTTCAGGGTTACGAGCGTGAGCTTAAATAAGATCTATTAATAACCAAAAGCAAAAAGTTGAAGTAGATACTAGATTAAAACTTCGATAGTTTTCCTAATGATTATATTCGTCGCGTGATACCATACATTAATGTAATGTAGCGATAGATCTATTAAATTATCGACAATTTGCGTTCAGATAAAGCCATAAAAGTGATCATAAAGGCCCAAAGCTGGCCGCTAACAGTGTGTAAATGGCTCGAAGGGACAAAAACAAAGTAATAGACGAGATGTGTGAGTATTACATGATATAAAACGGTTGCCACTTTGTAAACTTGGTGTAAAATACATTGTAGGTACAAGCACTTAGCGAAGATTACTTACATAATTTGACGAGGTTAATATTATGTGACATTTCTTCACAACATATTGGAACTTCCGATACCAGCGCGGCGGCTCGAGCCGAACATTTTTCATAATCGAAATAGTATCATGCTCGCGCGCACTGATGACGTTTGGTTAAAATTTCATACGAATATCATAGACGCGCATCGAGTTCGATTCGAATTCGATTGTCAAAGATATTCCTGCTTACGCCGCAGTTCAATTTTCTATGCATAATTAAATAATATCAATAAACGCTTATTATGTTATGACATTACTATAAACAAATAGGTACCAATGACATCGGAGCCGTCTATACAAATACATAAAATAGTGTTGAATTAAAATATTGTATACGACATTTTAATAAATAAAACAAATTAATAACCACAGAAGTAATAAGCCAAACCAATGAAATCCCATTCAAATCGAAACAAATTATTAGCTAAAGAAACTTCACTCATATTGAATAATTTCAAAGCTATAATAAATTTGTACAGAATCCAATAATTTTCATTACGCCTTAAAATACCAGTTCAATTAAATTGTGTATTATCCATAATCCTCTCAAAATAACGAAAATGAGGAGAAAGGTTTTAAATAACATGAAGGGCCCATTAAAGAAACATGAAATTGTAATTCTACAACATTTCTGCAGTATGATCTACTTTTTTGACGGACGAATATTTTTGTGTTCTTTTAAACATGTACGTTTACGACATACTGACGTATCCGCTTTTTAAACTACTAGTATGTTCAATTGGATTCAATTGGACCGGTATCATCGTGTCTAAAGGCAGACTTTATAGTGGCACATCCAACTATTTACCCACGTAATGACGTCATTGCTATGATATTCTGCGGATTTGTACTTTCTTTGACTGCGTCGGTGGCGTAGTTGCATTTCGGTACGGTTGCCGTCCAGAAGTCTCCGGTTCGATGAACCCAGTACCCCTAGTACGAAGTTATTGTAACAGTTCTCGATTCTCGAAATCGACGATAGTTTGCGTTTTGACTAGCAGCGCCACTTTGCGGAAACTACAACGAACTAAAGAGACTATGGTCGATTTCGAGAATCGAGAAAAACTCGTATTAAGGGTACACGTCGGGAAAAGTCGTATTCGTTTTTTTTCAATATCCCAAAGCCATATCGGGCACAAGTTCCGGAGTCTGGAACTTGTGCCCGATATGGCGAGAGGTTCGCCCCTATCATATCTGGGATGGAAGTAAGTTAGGCGAAATGCTAGTGTTTTGGTTCGCTAGTGCGCCTCTGCCCACCCTGCGGGAATACAGGCGTAAGCTAATGTTGTACTATGCACTACATAAAGATTCGCTCTTTTCTATAGACGTACAATAAATCTGCAGTCATGGGCTATCATCGACTGACAAAACCGTAAACCGTGTCTGCTCAGACTACATTTATGTCCGCTCGACGTAAATTATTCTATAACTTTTGATTTATGAAATATTATTTTGAGGTCTGTAATGGTATATTATGTGCGCCTACAGTCGATATACAATGAATAAAGATATGAATAGAACTTAAAGGCGTTGTTGACGACAGTCATCCATCGAAGTTCGTCTTAACGCGACGTTCGTATTAACATCACCATCGGAATCCTATCCCTTAAGTTAGTTAGTAACCTTGGTTTAGTGAATGACAAAATAACAGAGATTAGCGCAATGACTTTGCAATTTAGTCGGTATTTTGGAGTTTCTCATAATAAATCAATTAACATACAAAATTAGTTGCGGTGAGTGTAGTCTACCAAGTTGAGAGGCAACGTCATCAATTATACATTACTAATTACTTTGTAACCTAGTCTTGTCCTTGTAAAGGACTAGTTTGGTTGGACTATGAGCCAAACTCCCCTCTGGCGCCCGAGGGTAGAAGCGGCGCTCATCGCCCGCAGTTGGCTGGAGGGTTATGCATATTCTGAAAATGTAATGACAGTCATTAACGCTTGCAGTTATCACGCGTTCAACAACTTAAATATCACGTACAAACATTTATTCATATTTTCAGCCTTGAGCGCAGTCTCTCTTTATGATCATTATAAAATTCGTCATTATCACAGACAGCGCCGTAATAAAATAAAATTTGCCTTCATCCGAAAAAATATTGCAGCGATGAAAAGTGAAAGGGACTCTGCGGCCGCGGTCCGAGCGGAAAATTGAATCGTTATAGCGCTCCCTCTTATCTGGACGCGGCGCGGCGTCTTTCCCTTACCACCTCTCACAATTCACAATCCCCAATTTTTTTTTTTATATATTGAATAAATTACACTCACTCCGCTAGGAGTGGTATTATTATTTTGCTGAAAAACTAACTAGATGCTGTTTTTAATCACAAATTGTGTTATAATATTTCAGATTTGAATAAGTTCAGGTAAAAAATATGTAAACACAAAGTAAGTAAAATACGCTGTCGATGTAATTAGTACCTATAATATTTATAAACATTAAAAAAAACACAAATATATGCAATTTAACACTGCTCATTAAACTTTGCGTGAGAAATCTATATACGGATCTTATGATCCTAACCGCAGGAGAGTAATGATTATGTACTGATACTCACCGACCGGACCGTTCGCTGTTAAAATACAGCACGATATTGGAAATCCCAACGGTCACTTAGGTCGGGGTACCGGTTCCATTCCTGTGTGTTATACTCACTGGCCAAAAGGATTACGAATGCGAATCAGCTTTACTTCCATTCTTAATCGACGCTCTAGGCCCAGACACCAGGTGAAGCTACCCACGGTCCAGTCATCCCTCTTGCAAATCGTAGATCATTTCGCCGAGCTTAGTTCCGTCCCAGATATTATAGGGGGCAAGCTTATCGCCATATCGAGCACAAATTCCAGACTGCGGGCTGATACTGAAAAATCCAATATCACTTTGCCCAACCCGGGGATCGAATCCAAGACCTCAGAACGATAGTCGTACCGCGCACGCAATACCACTACGCCACTGAGGCAGAAAGACTGTACGTACTTCGTTTGTACTATTTTAGTGTATGTGATATCTTCGTCAAATCTGGACCAATCCTGATAAATGCTATTGTATTCGATAGAGATTATTTCAAAGGTATCATGTTCATTTGGTTATAATTTAATGACAAAGTAAGAGGAAAATGTAAAACAATTACAAGTTTAAAAACTTAACGGACCGACTCCAAACTTACCTGATCGTAATCGCCGCAAGACTTACGTGCGGGCGTGCAAGGTGTGCACCGCACACGGGCGGCTTGTTCAAGGGGGCGGTAAAAACAAATATCAAAACGAAAAGGAAAAACTCTCATAACTTGCATATCCATTTTTATTATCATAATGACCTCTATTGGTCAGTTTTGAAATAAACGCTAACGTTACGAGGCGCGGCCGCGGGCGCGTATGGGTATTTCCAAAATAAAATACTGGGTAATAATCTCACGTTCGGGGAATCCTTTTCAACATCGCTCACCAATTCCAGTGCGCCCCCAAATACACTTCGACGCCCCCGTCAGTAAGCTTCAAACATCTACAGATCTGCGTATATGGTTTTAATTTCAACTCGATACCTCCCTGCGATACCGAGATATGTCTTGACAGACGGACAACAAAGTGTTCCTATAAGGGCTTTTTCCTTTTGAGGGACGGAACCTTAAAAAAATAATAAATATTTAATTAATAGTAGGTACTAGGTTCATAATGGGACAGAAATAACGTGAGCGAACAATGAGCGTAATAGTTTCTCTGCCGACCCCTCCGAGGGTATAGAGCCTATAAGTAATGTTTTACTGCTTTATACATTATTAAAGAATTGATATTCAATGAAATTATTAATTTACCAATTTACGGATTTTACGATTTTAGTAGCCGGTAACACCATGATTACATCAGGAAATTATATTTTCACGTTATATTGCGATTTATATACATATTATTCCACATATCTTATTAAATACTCTTCAATATATCACACCGATACTAATAAAATGTTCAGAAATAAGATTTCATCGTTACTTACGTGTGAAATGTAACACAAATTTCATTTCGTCTGTTATTGCTTTTACACCCGCGAATGCAACATCCCACCATTATGAGACTCTGCAAACTCACTGTTTCAATACAATAATAAGAATTGAATAATTATAAGTGATTTATATCCACGTAAACTGCAGAATAAAATATGCTGTCAAATTCTGAGCTCAAAGCAAATGCACAAAGCAAGAATTTCTGGGTATTCGATGAGAGACAAAGCACTAGATTAGCATCTTTGTTCAACACACTTAAATGCGTATAGCACCATCCCGTTTCTTCAATATGTCAGTGAGGATAGTCCAGTCTATATTTAGTCTAAGAATAATTGGAAGTAAAAGAGAATTTTCAGCGGCCCAAACAGGAATATTTTTGACAATCGAATTCGTATCGAGCTCGATGCGCGTTTATGAAATACTCACCAAATGTCTTTAGTGCGCAGCGAGCATTGTCAAAAATATTCCTGCTCAGGCTGCAGATATCTACTATCCAGCATATAAGAAAGGCTGAAATCTTATAGAATAAGGTCTCGGAAGAACAAATTAGCAATACAATTTATCGAGGCAACGAGGTACAAGGTGCATAGTGTGTAAGGTTCACCGTTAAACTTATTGCAACTTGTTTCTTGTTTACTCAGCCCGTCTTCAACGCCCTTTGTTCGGCTACAACTTTGCAGACGCCCGCGGACGGTTACTCCCTATAAATACAATTTACATTCATTACTCCCGGAACTAGGAACCAAATAATAGCAATAATAGGAACACGACAAACGTTACGGACTACTTTAAAGTTCTCAATGCAATTTGTCTCGGCCTTGCGTTCTTTTCACAGAACAGTCATGTTACGTAGAATCGATATAATAGCCTTAAATACTCTTCAAATCTACTGTCGGTGAGAGTATCGTTAAACGGCGACACGAAGTAGTCGTAAAAACACTCCAGACAATTCCAGTATCAGACAACTTCGTTTGTTAAAATAATAGAGGTAGATACATTTAGGTACTCTGTTAAATAACATTTTGAACGACACAATGAAAGTACAATTTTTTGAAATAGAAACAAAAATTTAATGTAATAAATGTACATTTACAATGCTAACTTTTTGAAGACTCTATTATAGAGGGTTTCATAAAGTTGCTATCAATAATAACTACGCGTAAAGAGGGGGTGGCTAGCAATATAGCGGTAAAATCTAAAATATCGTAATGCTTATAACTATGAGCTCTATTATTCAAAAACTTTCGAATAATGGAAAATTGAATTTGTGACAAAAACATTTTTTCTGGCTTATTAGGTCAGCTGCAGTACATTTCCAAACTATGTACCTAATGGGTCATTAATTTATTTTTAGCATACACAAAGCCATTCCTATGCTAATTGCGGTGATTTACAGGTCGCATTTTAATATCCCGATACTTAATAATTGTTACGTAGAATTAAGTTCCATTTTTTTTTTTACTTTACCCTTACCTACGTTTTAAATCGATCTGCCTGTATTACCAACTTTATGAAACATCCGGTATAAAGGATTACAACGATTTACATTAGTACCTACGTTTATTTCAGTCAAATAACAAATAAGTAAATGGTTGTAGTCCTTCATACAATAGTCTACAATAAGTTAGTATTATTAATATCAGAAGTGGGATTCGCAGTTGTAAGTACTAAACATATTAAAGAAACTCTATAACGATCAATGAGGAGTAAATTTATTGCCAGCCATAAAGCTAAATCAATCGTAGCGGAGCAGGGGGAGTTCAATCGGCCCCTATCAGCCACATCTCACGACGTAGACGTCCCCTAACTGGCCTAATACGTGTTTACTATTGCTGTACAGCTATTCGTACGGACCGAGATTTATGTCGAATGCAATCTGTTAACGTATGAGCATTCAGTAATTGTGTTTGCAGTCCCCGAGTACACACTACACGGATATTGGAGTTTACATTTAATAAAACCATACTCTACAAAATATATTCTTGATGAATAACATTGTTGCATTGGTATTCCCAAGAGCTAAGGCGGAGGCATAATGTGCAACCGTATTTCACTAGTACGGCCGTTATATGTGACAGAAGCGATATAACTATGTATGTAGGATACAAGTCCCACACTAATCGTGTTTCTACATATAATAAGTTGAATCGCAAGGGTTTACTCTCCCGAAGTCCCGAACCTATTCTTAAAGAAAGGTCCCTCTTTTTGTGCTATTGTGCTGTACAAAGCCAGTGACAGGAACTTGTACTTGAGCGGGGAATGAAAATATCCAACAAAATAAATCTTTATAAGAGCTATTTCGCGGTACGTTGCTCCTTGGATATCGACTTAATGAGGAACTCTCCGCACCATCACGCGATGTGCCTCGACTATTTAAAACGATGGTAGGCTATTTACGCAGATTAACCCTTGGGATCGACTGGAAGACGTCATTTTTCATGAAAACTTTATTTATATTTCATCTACATTTATTAACCCAGAAAATCATATTCTCAGTTTTGTTTTGTTTACCTAAAACATTAAACAAACATTGCGTGATTGCATATACTTATTATACAACATTTTGTAATACCTTATTCATGAAATAAATTTTCGGTATTCACTAAATAATATATCATGAGTCCTTTATATTATTATCATAACCGTATAAATCAATTTCGTATGAACAAAGAAAGCTAAATGAATATCAGAAATGACGCAATCGAAAACATAGTCCGGGACTTCAAAGATACCACTTATACCATTATATGTATATTGTAACCACTCATATTAAACATAAACAAATTGTGTAATTGCTACATTTATTATAAACCCTTGAACTAGATATACAAATATAATTTATGAATGTTAAAATTATATTCTTCATTATTTAAACATATGTACCTATTCCCAATGTAATATACCTATTCACCGCATGTGCTTGTATGTAAAATAATACATGAGCATTGTTTTGTACATCTTCAAAATTATAACAGACTTTTATGTAATATACATAAAGGTTGAATAAAATAATACAGCAATATACCATAATAAGGTGGTTAAAAACAGCTCCAAACTCGCGTAATATACATAAAAAAGACATTGTGTTTTCCTTTGTACCTTTGATTTTACTGCAACATCAAAAATTCATATCTTGTTTATAAATTTACAAAATTCAGATGCGGCCACTTTTCGTCTGCAAATGAAACTTCTTGTTCCGTACTGGAAGTAACGTCGGAACCTTAAGTGAGAGAACAGAACTCCACGTTTATTGTTATCAAAAGTTTGTTACTCGAAATAATTTCACAAATTGCTACATTAATGAGATATACATACATACGATAATTAAATTGTTGACATAAGCCTATTTTCATGTAAGTATTCAGTGTGGCGTGTTTTACGCTAATTAGAAACGGTTCAGTTGACTAACGATATAATGAGTGTTCTGAATTGGAAGTCTAAAGTCTATATTGAGGGAAAATTGTATTTGAAGTTTATTGTACATAAAAAAGAAAACTTTAAGGTTTTCTTTGTAATCTGGAGCTTTCATAGCGGCTTTTGATAAAATTTGTGGTTATTCTATGCATGATAATGTTAGTTTTATGCTATCTCTCTGGTGCAGTATGAAAATTCAGTGCGCTTAGACGCCATGACGACGCTATAAAATAACATACTTATGCAAATTTTTAGGAAAATACATTGTTATATTTTTTGCTTTTCATGAGTTTGTTGTTTAGTTCGCTATAACAATTTTAATGGATAGTAAATATTTAAAGCATAGTAAAATTAAAATAATAGAAAATTCTACCGTTGGAACTTAATTCTCATGCATTCATATGCATGGGTATTCATTAAGGGGAACAAATATATACGTTATATTAGGAGTATACATAGACATTTAACAGTAAGTACATAGACGAGATAACAGCACGAAATTTGTAATCCAAAAGTTGTGTCCTCGTGGTCATGTCACTCAGTCGTATTTGAAACATATTATGTATACGAGCAAGGTCATGGCAGCGTAATAATGTTTAGACAATAAAATTGTCTTACGTGATTCTAAAACATTAGGATTTAAATTATAAAATCGCCCTCGCGTTGTAATAAGTAGATGACGTTAACTGTCGTTTGAGATAAAAAAAAATTATGGAAACTTGCTAGCTATCTGATAGCCCCTCTATAGTTAATAATATTAAATATCTTTGGGGCGTATTTATTTTTCACGGAAGTGCATTTATTTGTTGACTTACTCGTCTATTATTCATTAACATCGTGGTACACACGCACTAAAATAAATACATTATTTACATAGACTTTTTATGGTGGAAATGGCAAGGTTAATAAATAAATAACAACAACCCTTTTTATCATTGAGTAAATGTTGATTAAATTCGTGGAACTTTCCAGAGAAAGTAATTTTGAATTTGTGGAAATTTGGTAGTGGAGTGAGATTTTGAATAAACTAGCGGTAGCTAGCGGCTTGTGTTTATGGACGCGCGCCGGTAAGTATCTTACGACGACAATCACTTCGTAAAACCACCGGCTTCTACTTAACACTGTGCTCGCTTTTTCTCATTATCTACCGTAATTTTACACTGAATTCATAACTATTTCCAACAATAGTCTCACTTACTTTGACGACAGTATAAGAAATACGTTGCAATAATATTTATAAGTAGTCTATTCCTACTCTTTTCAGAGGGATAACCCGAGGCAGGCAGCTGGTAGCAAGATAAGAACTAAAGCCAAATTATTTCTACAATATGCTTAAAATGTGTGTTGCAGCCACCCCTTATTGTAGTAGGATAAGGGCCGGCGACAGAAGAACAGCTTATTTCTATTACATTAATATACATAAGTACATAAAAGTACTTAGACTCACTCCTGTATTCCCGGCAGAGGCGAATTAGCAAACTAGAACACCCACATTTTGCCGAACTAATTTGTAATTACATGAATTATACTCAATTTAATCTATATGTATATATTATATAAGCAAACCTTTAAGTCATAACAATAGAATCCTGACAAAGTAGATGTTACAATGGTATTGCTACGAAGTTGCCTACGTAACTATGTGTTTTTCTTCTCCACAGACCATTAAGACACAAACAAGTTTAACCCTAATAACTACACACAGATAACGTCACAATTAATGGTCCTAACTTCGGGTAGTCCGTTTACGTTAATGCCTACGTATGTTCTTGTACACACTTATGTATTTGTGATCAAACAGTGTTGTGCCGTTTAGTCCCTTGTGTGTATATTGCGAAAGATTAGGCCGATATACCATATTCAATATTATGGATATGAAATATTATCTGTAATAATATTCAACAGAACATTTAACATAGGTTTTTCCGTTTCGGACCCACCGTACCACCGGCCGTACCCCTGGTGGTACGGTGGGTCTTTTAAAGTTAAACGGTACCACCATATAAAGTGACAGTAGTGATGTGCCGTTATCTACCCTATCACTGTCCGTACCCCTGCAGCCCTGGTGCTATGGTGGACGGTAAGTATTTTACACTAACAGCATATTCAATTTATGTTTAGAAGCGGCAATATTATATTGCACACTACGCAATTCGATCTCTTTATTAGAACTGTAACAATTTTATAAACGTTTTTTTAAGAAAGTCAAATTTAACTTATACAATTTTTTATTTTTTATATGTTGAAATTCGGACAACTTGATCCATTAATACAATGAAAACTTAAAATTAAATTAAATTAGTATTAGATTTAAAATTACCAATTATATAGACATAATCCCTAAATTATTTAAATAACTACCTCTATATGTATATTAGTTACCAGTTTCTATAATGGACAATATTGAAAACTCGATAGGCATGGATTTTATCAAAATAAATGGCGGAACTGCTTTTCTTTGTGATAAATACCGTTATCATCGGCACAAGCCAAGTATTCCCAAATATTTCATTACGGTGTGTTATTACCACTGGACTCGCAATATTTGGAAGAAAGCGAAGTCTTTTCGATGTACCAAAAATAAACCAGGACGAAGAATAGTAGCTCTTGCGAGTGCCTTACCGCTTGTTTCAGATGGCGAGATTGAACGTGGGTTTCAATATGTAAAAGCTGAGTCTGATGGCATGAAACAAATGATAAAGTTCATAAAATACTTAGGAACATATTGGTTTAAGACTTATTACAATAAGCGTATTTGGTGGCTATGAAGGGTAAGCCCGGGGGTACGGTGGGTCTGTAGCGTGGTTATATAACACTATTAGCTGGTGGTACCGTTTAACTTTCAAAGACCCACCGTACCACCAGGGGTACGGCCGGTGGTACGGTGGGTCCGAAACGGGTTTTTCTGCGGCTGACTCACAGGAACTCCTACCAGGATAAAATACTGTACTGTGTGTGTGTACCTCTCTAACTTTAGTTTTGCCGTAAGAGTTGTCTATAATATTGAGTAACAACATCCAAAATCGCACTCAGAAACATATAGGGCCTTCCTTATAAAAACAGTTTAGCTGAGCAAATGGCCAAGAATAGCCTGTCGCTTTTATTTTCAAACAATGTGACACAACAAAAAAGTGTCAAGCTATTCTTAGCCATTTGCTCGCTAAACTATTTTTATAAGTAAGGCCCACAAAGGTAGGGAATATCAATCGGCATTATTAATGTAGAGTTTCGGTAAGTATACTATAATCGGAACCCAAAAGACCAGCTGCCAGAACTCAAGACACCATGAGCTCGTACTGCGTAGATCGGAACACAAATAATTAACCTTTTTTGATTTTGTAAAATTTAAAAATCAAGGTAGATATTGTAACACTAACCTTTTTTGGACAAATGACAATCTGACCCGTGACAACGAAGACTGCAAAGTCTTCGAAACGTCGGGAATAATAATTAAAACCTAATCGTGATAGAATCCGTAAAAATAGTTTTATTTCAAATATACTATAATTACCAATGCCTCTCAAAAATACTGACAGTTACATACTCAATGACAAATCTCAAGATCTTCTAATAAACGTAATTAATTGCTCATTACTTAGTCGATGTCTTTCCGTATTGGTATCGTACCTATAAATATCAAACACGTACCTTTGACAAATGCCAGCAGTAAATACATTAGTACGGAAAAGGAAAATATTTTTTCGGGCTTATCGTGTTCTTGGGGATTTTGGGGAGTAAGGGGCGAAAGATAGCGCTCGCAAATTAATTCCGGTAGCGGTCTTTGATCTCACCGGCATTGTTGGCTTGTTGTTCAAATAAACGGGCAGCGCGGCCGAGCCGAGCAGTCTTCATAATTCCCGCCTCTAGAGACTGCTACGGTAGGCTTAAAAGCCGTTTTATACCATTACATGTTAGATTATTTCGCTTTGTTTAGAACCCTATCATGACCGTAAACATTTTATATATAGTAATATAAAAGCTGTTATTTTGCTACTTGTATATAACAAATATTAAACAAAAATATAGATATCTTGTTAAAAACACACTCTACCAAGCTCGTAGCAGGTTTAATTTTTAAACAATAATTAAGCACTGTATTACGATTTTAATTCAAAGCTTTGGTAAGCCTCCTTTTTTACACAATTTGGTGTAAATATGCAAACTGCGGCCTGAGCAGGAAAATTTCTGACAACCGTAAATGTATTCGAACTCGATGCGCGTCTATGAAATTTGTATGAAATATTAACCAAACGTCATCAGTGCGCAGCGAACTCGAATACATTTACATTTACATTCGTTTTTCGTGCTCGGGCTACAGATGTTTAGTTTTTACAGAACAATAAAATATAATTTCATTGCCCCTTACTTAAAACATTTACTTATACTAGTTTGTCTCTTTCATTTTCAAACAATGTGACGCGAAAAGACGACAGACGAAGAAGACGAAAAGTGGAATAAAATTACATATGTAAGCTCTCATTCACACGAGAGATTTTTCAACGCACGTTAAAAAAGCGTTGAAATGGAATATATGAGTTCTTGTATAGTTATTCAAACTAATTATACCTACTAATAATATATAACTTATTAGAAATAAGGCAAGAATGATTTTCAAGCAATCATATAAACTAACATGCTGAGACGCTTTTTTAACGCGCGTTAAAAAAGCTTTCGTGCGAATGAGGGCTTACGGTTAATAATAATAAATAAATAAATACACCCAACAGTCACACACCTAGTCCTGACCCCACACTAGGTATAACCTGTATCGTGGGTGTCAGAGACTATGAGAGACATTCGATCTCATAACACCCAGAATTGAAACAAATATCTGTGGGCCACACAAATATTTGACTCAATGCGGGAATCGAACCCGCCGTCTCTCGATTCACAGCTGGTTACTCGCCCGCTCTGCCACGGAGCCTGTCAATATATCTGGTTAGTATATTTTGTATTATATCATCAACATCACACAACTCTAAAATAGATGAAAATTGGCGAGGCGCATAGCGTTTATCTTTTTATGTTAACAGGTAGAGTAGCTACCTACTAAATATGTAAACGTAATACGGACATCTCCAACTACGCTGGTTAGAAATATGTATTAGGTTTATGTAACGAAAAATATAAGTATTCTTATCATCGGACAAGATCGCAGAAAACGCATAAAACTACAGAATTATTTGTAACACGGCGACAAAGGGGCAGCTTTCAATTCAGCGCACTATCTCTACGAGCCACTAAAACTTCGGTGAATGTGCTCCGAGTATAGTCGGAGAAATGGCACCTATCTTTTGTACACTGCGGTTTATAAATCCACTTTAATAAAGCTTTGGCAACCCAGGGTTTTACTAGCGTTAGATTGTATTTGTCTCGGAAATATTAAATTTTACCCAGAGGAATGTATTTTCACAGTTATACTAGTAATTTGCAGTGCAATAAAAAAAAATGTAATTCCTAATTTTAAAAATGATAATATTTTGTCAAACGTTGTAATTATATTACACACTAGCTGACCCGAGGAACTTCGTTCCGCCTAACATTCGATTCTTACATTTTTCAGTATTTTTTTAACTATGTCTGAAATAAACGTAGCCTTAGTTACTCCTTATTACATCAGCTACCTGCCAATAAAAGTCTCGTCAAAATCGATCTAGCCATTTCAGTGATTAGCTGGAACAAACAAACAGACAGACAATTCCTTTTTTAAAATGTTATTTTTGTGTATATACCGTATATATATTCATATACGTGTAGTAAAAAACGGTTATTTCATTATTACAAACAGACATTCCAATTTTATTTATATGTATAATATGTATAGTATTATACACTAGCTGACCCGGCTGACTTCGTTCCGGCTAACAGTCGATTCTTTAATTTTTTTAGTTTTTTTTATTATGTCTAAAATAAACGTAGCCTAAGTTACTCCTTATTACATCAGCACCTGCCAATAAAAGTCCCGTCAAAATCGATTCAGCCATTTCAATAATCTATACCACAAATAATGTTCAGATCGTATAAAAAAATCAATGTGATAGTTTGAAATATAATACTAAATCCGGGGCATTTGCGGTTATAAAAATAAAGCCCAGTGGATTTGAAATTCATGAACCAAAAATCACTATACAGCTTATCCTATTTTCCGATATTCGACACATTTACTAAAGTGATGAATAAAATATTCTAACATCAGAATTTGCAGAAGCAAGTTTTTCTAAATCTCAGCAATAGTCCGAAATATCATAACCGAAGCGATTCTATTTGGGTAATACGTAATAGAGAGAAGTTCGCCGCCAGGCAGGCGCTCACCAAACGAGAATGCGTGTTCATTTCGGCCTATTTGCTAGAATGGCGTCGATATCCTGCCGATGAATTGGCGGCTGGACGATAGGCGCGTGATCCCGCATTTCATTTAAAGCTCAGTACCCAAGATAATAAGGGAAAATGTAACAACCGCCAATTACCGAAGGAGCATAACATTTCTTTCTACGTGCGCTTAGTTTTTCGACTTAACGATCTTGATGAGAAAATAATCAAAGAACTCATTCTAACAATGCAGTCTGGACGCACAAAGCCTATCCTTAATCTGATAACAATTGAACCTACTCCGTTGTTATCGTAACGGCAAATGAGCTCTTGAGAACGTCTCGACTGTCCCCTCAGAGCAAAGTCCTTCTGTGTATTTCCATAGTGATCATACAATAAGTTTGTCATGTCACGCAAGAACTTCTTCGAGATCGTTTGATGTCTTGAAGTGGGTATTAAACTTGTTTACTGTAACAAGTGCGGCTACGTAACGGGAAATTTATCTTCAAAAGACTTTTGTAATTTGTTAATGTCAACTTATCTCTGGAGCGAAGAAACCACGGTAACATTAAAGCAAAACACATGAAGTGACTTTTATAATTTACTTGAAATCTGCCAGTGTAAAAATAATGAGACGCTAAGGGTGAAATAGGAAAGGGTTGATTCAACCGCTCTATATCGTAGAGGGCGGAAAGCAGTCGCTTCTCTACCGGAACCGGATGCACGCCATCTTCCATCCAGATTGAAAACTGTATAACATTCTTGTTGCTTTGCTATGTATCGTTTCACGTTTGTGACATTTATATCGTACGTTAGAACTCCACTATGGAGGTAGCACGAATTGTCTTATAGTACCTAGTTATAACAAATATTATATTCAAATTCAAATTCAAATTCAAATTCAAATCATTTATTCTGCAAATAGGATATTTTATACCACTTTCACATGTCAATTACGAGTATATATTGATTTTAAGATATTGATAATGTAATAATGGCGTCGGCATTTCGTGGCTATCCCTGAGAAGAAATGCCGAAACAAACTCAAGGGTTATATCATAGCATAAGCTCACGCCTGTATCCCCGAAGGGATAGGGAGATGCGCACTAGCGAACCAGAACATCCACATTTCGCCGAGCTTAGTTCCGTCCCAGATGTGATAATGGGCGAGCCCATCGCCATATCGGGCACAAATTCCAGACTCCGGACTGTTATGGAAAAATTGCCCGACTCTGGGATTGAACCCGAGACCTTGGAATGGTAGTCGTACCGAAATACAACCACGACACCGAGGCAGTCAATAACAAATAATTCAACAATCATTCTCATGACCCATCTTCACAAGCCACTAGGCGAGTTTTGGACCAGACTAGATAATAAAATTGCAGGACAAAAATGACAGCATTTCTAATACACCTGTAGAATTTATTCATAAAGTTGACTTTAGTTTTCGAAGTCAAAATATAGAAGAACATGCGAATTCATTCACGGTCCATCGCCGATTGGGCTTGTTCGTTATGCGTTCAATTTGCTGTGCCCTTTGATGCATATTTCAACAACTTCCATGGCCGCCATGTCACCGCCCCGCCCGGAACACTTGGATTTTACCTTAATTAAAGCGTCAGTGGGCATGCTATGGACAGCCATATCTCATAATAGCGTTATTTAATTTTATTTTAAGGCTTTTGTAATATTTTGTGATTTAATTATATAGCATCATCAATATAATACCAAAAATCGTATGAATGCTAGAAGTCAATTTTAGATGCACTCGTAAAACATACTTTTAATACTCATTCTTACTAGAAACATAACGTGGTTTATTTATGAAATATACTACATAGTTATATGCCTGTGTTCTAAAATATCAAATCCATTAGCTAAGCTTGTGACGACGGGTCGGTAAGCGGATCAGAATATAAGTTTATGCTCGGGATAAGACGTTGAATGGTCTTGCCAACTAAATGCACTTTATAATATTAAAAAAAAACCTTTCCTTAAGTTAAATAACCATCCTGAGGTCTCGGATTCGATCCCTGGGTACGGCAAAGTTATATTGTGATTTTTCAGTATCAGCCCGGAGTCTAGAATTTGTGCGATATGACGATAGGCTCGCCCCCTATCACGTTAGTACGGAACTAAGCTCGTCGAATTGTAGTTTTTCTAGTCCGCTAGTGTGCCTCTGCCTACCTTTTCGGGTTACAGGCGTGAGCTTATATATGTGTGTAATAATTAAATATGCCAATGTTATATAACGCGATTTAGAATTAATTCCTATAAAATATTACATCGTACTCTCCAAAAAAATGATGCAGTAAGTAATATTTCGACTAAACTGATTTTTTCAAGAAAAACAAAATATCGGATAAATTGTTTACGTACAAGAATGTTAGAATCACACAGATTTCTCTTATGATTTCCCATGGGCCATCACAGGCCACTTTAGGTGTTTCATGTTAGTCTTATTTTATTTTTCCATCGCTGATTCTTTTTGCGAAGATACCTACGCTCTATACTTTATCTGCAGGTTTACTCCAAGCAAAAGTTCGTCTCCAGAGAATACTCTGATGTTACCTTGAATTTTCAATTTATGGATAGGGATTGTATAGATAAATCTTAAAAGGTAATATTAAGCGTACTTTTACGATATGTAAAAATCGAAAAGTGTTTGTTCAAATAGAATAACAAAGACTACGCCGGTAATGTAATGCAACTATTTTTAAGTTTCTAGATAAAATTTGTAACTTATAATTAAATGTAAACAGATATTTTGAAGACCTTTATATTATTATATTATAAATCATTTAATTATAATCACATGTTTTAATTTACTAACATATTTAGTGATCTAACCACAGTATAGTTAACTATACTAAATATAAAATGCTGGAATATTTATGCTGATATTAACATTTGTTGTATTGTGTTGTGAAATGGAAAATGTAATAACAAGTACTGTATAATAATCATAAGTTACGAACTAATGCATTTTTATTTATTTGTCTACATTATCAATAATAATAATTATAGTAATAGTAATCGTTAAATCTCTATTTCGTTTATTGTAGTTTCCGCAAGAGTCTCTCTAAAGTCCGATTGCTAATTAAACGTCGTAAACTGACAAATCGAAATGTCACCTTACAAAATAATATTGCTTACTTCCAAAACATAGTGATTGATTTAGTTCATTTTTTATCATTCAAATAAACAATAACTCAGCACTTGCTTACACAATTAGAATTTTATTGCGTAATTTAGAAATTTCAGCTCAACCCTTCGATTAAATGTCTGTGTAAATAATTTTGCATATATAATCAGAACGGAGACGCCAAATAATAACAATGAAAATAAAAAATATGACTTTTATTGTTTGAGAAAAATTACGTTCCACACATTTAGCTTTTGTAAGTTTTATTTATAATGAACCATGACTCCGTAATTCCAGTAGACGTGCAATAACTTAGCATGAAGTAATTTACGGTGACTATAATTCAGTAGACATGCAGTACCAATCACACATTAGGCAGGAATTACGACTTTGAGTTGGACTTAAGAAAATGAAAGAATGAAATGGTTCACTGAATTGAAACGTTTAAATAATCTTGATCTTTTTACCACAGCACTTGATACACACACACACACACACACACACACAATTTGATGAAAAAGTGGCAAAATTCAAAATGTCATTTTACTCCGTTTAATTAGCAATTGGACTATAGTCACATTTATGGAGACTTAACGCTATCACCAGTATCAAGAAGTTTAAACTTGTAATAGAGGTACTGCAGTGGAATGGTACAAAATTGTGTATCTTATGATAATAACGAAATAAATTAATTAAACTCGGTTAACAGACAAAGAAACTGTGTAGTGAAAATGTCTGTTAAAACTTCAGAGACTCTTGTTGTTAATGAAGACGGTACGCAATAAAGTTTGTAAGGCGACAGGTGTGGTGGAAACAAGCGTCGTTTCAATTCCGGTTTCAGAGTGTGTTTGCGACGTAACCGGGACGAGGCCGGGACGGGGACGGGACGAGGACGAGACAGGGATGAAGCAGTGTGTGTGGCTCGGTAGGTCAGGTGACGATCGCTGTTTGAGGCATCGTTGTTTATTTTTGGCAGCCTGACAATTTATAAGCCTGGCTTTCCTCTAGAATTGAATGTCGAGGACAACCGACAATTTATCACTACGCTCGCTGGTAGTGAAAGTGAATATATTATAAGTAGTACATAAAAATGTGCAAATGTAAATTACGTACATACGTATATCCCAATAAGCAATAATATTACGTTGCTATTTAACAACATAAAAATAAACTGTGGTTTTAGAAATAGCCCTTCTTGACTTTAATCGGAACCTTAATAACCATAAACCATTTATTTTCATTTCATTTAAAATTTATACAAATTCCGGTACCTAAATTTTTAACGAATACGTAAAACTTTCAAAATTCAGTCTATTATTCGTTTATTTATTTCAAAAAACTATCTAATTAATGTCCACAGCGTGACTCTACCTAAATACTTTACTCATATTTGTCATCATATATCGTAAATTCTTTATCCCAGGCTACATTTTCGAAGCTTTAAAGCACTTCACTTATTGGAAAATCCGAGCTAAAGCTAAGAAAATTCAATAAATCGGAGGGTTGTGGGATCGGAGTCAGTAGAGCCGGGCGTCCTGAATCCAACACCGCGCCTCTTATTAGAAGAAGGTCGAAAAACATCTGCGGTCATCTGTTTAATACATTTTTTATATTTATAGGGATAATAAACCAGTGGAATCTGCAATTTTACAATAGCCTTTGGAATAGGTATTTCTTCAATGAAAAGTTTAGTTAATCAAGTTCTTACCCTTGCCTTTGTATTAAATAAAGCAAAATACATTTTGGTTTTTATTATTTACATTTAGTCACCTCCTTGGTATAGTAGCAGCACAGCAGGCAGCCGGTCGTAAAAACTTAGCCAAATCCTTTCTGCAACATGCTTGAAAAAGTGTGTTGCGCCGACCTCACATTAAGATGGTATAAGGGCAGGTAGGAAAAATAATAACATCCTAAAAAAGAAAGTGTATCTTATGCTCTATTATTATTAAAGACACTCTTCGTCAGCTAACAAGAGCTCTAGTATATTATAATAATATATTAAAGTACTATACTGTATTATAGTATGTACTGAATGCTCTAAGAAGTATCTCTTAGTTTCCTAGATCATTTTTCAAATTCATTGCGTAGGTTGCGCTACGTAATAACTACAGTTGCTTAGTAGTTTTTGGGGTTTTCTTCTGAACTCCTGAAACAATCTCGAAATTTCTTTCACAATTAAAAACTCTTTTCAATAATAGGTTCTTTGTAACCCCTGGAAAGACTTAAAAGAGCTAGTGTTTATTTATATATAAAATTTTGAAAAAACATTGTTGTAAAAACCACAAATGATCACGTGACACGGATCTGCCGCACTGCATGTAAAATGTGAAATTGCTTATAAGCCGCTGTGGAAGGTTAATTAAACGACGAATTGCTTTATTTTTATTACCTGAGAGTGTTGATTAGACGAAACCAGCCAGCGGGACGTGTCGTATTGTTCGCAGCTCACAGCGGGCGCCGGCCGACGTGTCTGCATCGCGCAAATTGTGTTCGCACACGCTCTAACTAAATGGTACACACACGTACCATATGACAAACGTGAGTTTGGCATCTCTATATACGACTATGTACGAGGGATCAGAGACGAGTGAAAATTTTACTACAATATTGTCACGTCTCACAGTCTTTCTCCTTGGACAACTAAAATATATACATAATTCACGCCTATGTTCCTGAAGGGGTAACTAGAGAACTAGAATGCCCACATTTCGTTGAGCTTATTTTCACCCCAGGTATGGGGGACGAGCCTATAGCCATATCATAAATTCTAAACTACGGGCTGAGTAGAAAAGCTCACTTCAGAACCGTAGCCGTACCGCGAACGTAATAAAAACTAAAGTAAAAGATCTTTTACTCTACCATTAAGTACTGATATGTTGGCAAATGATAGTTCAAAGGAAGCAAAAGTAATGATAAAAGAAACATTTTAGATTTTGAAGTGTATTTATAACCACATTTACTTTATCACATTGTCTTTTGTTTTCGACAATATAAACTGTCTGTTACTAAAATAGTCTATGACGCTGAATTTTCATTCATAAACTTTTTAAAGTTTAGAAATTATTTCTATCTAATTAGTTACCTTTTTTATCACCTAGCAGAATTGTAACCAGTTTCACACATACGATATTTCACCGAGGTCTACAAAGGCAACCGTGAACACCTGGCACAAGCTATGAAGCTACAATTAGATCAATGGAGCGATTAATTAACGAGACTATAACGCTATTAGTTAACAATGTCATAACTACGTATGCGAGGAAACAATCTAACAATAATTACGTATGTTAACTCATAATTACAGATGTCTGCAACAGTAGTAACCATGCACATCAGGAGAGCACGAATCAGTATTATCTACATAATAATTATGTACTTATATGATTTACCTAATATTATTACCTAACTAGATTCTGCTCGTATCTTCACTTATAATATTTATCACAATGGCCAGTCTACACTGATCCATTTTTATAATTAAAGTTTTAAATAAGGAAGCTCTTCTCAAATTTGACTACTTTTATCAATGTTTTATAAAACTTTCATAGATAGCTTATAAGATATCTTAATAGGTCAATGGAATCGACCGAATGATATTGAAAGGCCTCCAAAAGTTTTTGTGGAATTCTCTAATAATGGCGGGCTTCTAATCATGTTAATTATATACTCGTAGGTAGAAGATAAATAAAGAAATAAAAAATTATAGGAATATTAATTTGAGTACCTTATTAAAATTTATCGCCTTCCTTCGTTTGTCCAATTATAATATACCTAAGCGCTCTCCTCAAATTGAATTTAATAATAAACCTTGACTAAAATCATTGAGTTGAATTGTTACAGGAAACTTAGGTAAGCCTAAGTTTCCTATAACTTGGTTTAATGTCATGTCACTTCATCACCATTTCAATTTTTGAACATTTCCTTTGTAAAAATAAATGGGCAAATTATAGCTTCAAATTTGTACGTAAAAAGAGACTCCGCATACGTTGCGTCTGCCTCGTCAATTAATTAAATACATACACAAACATAAAAACAGCTCCAGGCCTACACAGGACTGATCATTCGAATTTGTGCCTGAGCCTTCGCAAAGGGTATTGTAAAAGCTGACTGGCCGGCCATTAGTGAGCTCGCTAATTACAGATAAACCGGCCAAATCCTGCAACACTGAGGCTGAGATCTATAGAGCGAACTTCGACTAAGTCTAAGTCAAAGTCATGAACTCAGGGGGCATTTGTGATTGTTAAATCGAACTTTGACTTAGTCCAAGTCATTTTTTACAAGAAAAACAGACTGACAGACAGACTAAGCAAAGATTTTCCTGTAAATAATGACTCGGACATAGTAAAAATCCTCACTGAGTTCGTGACTCTGATTTAGACTCAGTCGAAGTTCGCTCTATAGATCTCAGCCTGAACATACCGTTTGTAGACACACTCGTTTAAAGTGTATTTCTTAAATATTAAATTCGTATTTAATATTCAAGAAACGTAAACAAATGTCTACTCCGTATTAAAAGATATCAACCGACTTCAAAAGAAGGGGGTAACCAATTCGTCTGTATTTTTTTATGTATGTTACGCGACGTCTCCGCCATATGTGGACGGATTTTCAAGATTATTTTTGTGTTCGATAGAGCTTATTCCAAGGTTAGCCCCATATTATTTTATATTATATTATAAATTTGATCACGAGCGGATAAGTTTTGAAGTCGATCTGTCAAGTTTTTAAACTTGTGATTATTTATTTATGTTATCGGAGATATCTTTCAATTGGTAGAGCCACGCTGTAGACAGTAACGTCTATAGCACGAATGGGTCGGCTCGACCGGTTAGATACAACTGTCTCACAGAAAACCGACGTAAAGCAGCTTGCTGTCGTGTTTCGTTCGGTGAGTGAGATTTCCGGTGGCCCATTTCCCCACTCCCTTTCCCAATCCCCTTCCCTCCCATTCCATTCCCTCCTTTTAGGTTGGCAACTCACCCATGATTCTTTTTGTGTCTTGGGTGTCTATGGGCGGTGGAGATCACTTACCATAAGGTGACCCATCTGCTCGTTTGCCAATCTCTGCTATAAAAAAATATATATATCTTGTATCTCCGCCAAATGTAGTTCGATTTTCAAGATTGTTTTTTTGTATTCGATAGACCTTATTCTAATAGTGATTACTTGGCCTTGGATTTGAATGGTGATAAATTTGGTCACAACCGGATACATTTTGAAGTCGGTCAGATTTTATTTTTAGAATAAAATCTGTTAATTCTGGTGTTAAGAATAATACAACCAGAGCCTATCTTTGTACGATATACAATAGTATAAAGTACAAAGTCACATTTGCCACGGAATCAATACTTACACATCACAAAATAATCATGCATTTGCATCAACACAATAGACGTTATTTATGAGTAGGTAGACATTTGTTTACATTTTTGGAATAACGATTGTGTATACATTTCACTATTACTTGAAGGCAATAAAGCCGCGTTTAGTATGACGTATCTCTTTATTACTTGCATTATGTATTTATGATGCGGCTGTAAAAGCGCGCCGTAAAAAGAAACTGTTGAAACTTATGACCCTAGAAGTGTCCCCATAAGGGAGTTGTAATAAAACCGCTCAACTTCGTTGTTGTGCTAATAAGAACTAAAATTGTTTGTGCTTTATATTCATATGTGGTCATATTACTACAGAGCAAGAAAAGCGACCCATCCGTCGTCGATCCCCATCCGTCGTCGTCCCAAACATATTTTGGCAGACCCCAATGATCCCATCACAGTTGCTGTCGAAGCAGCACTTTCCCTTCTCAATACCAATAATTGTAATATTAACACCAGACACCGACATCGGACCCGCCCGAGAGTCCGAAGATCTCCCACAGCAGACCCTCGGCATGCCAGTATGCAGAGACGATCACTAATTTTATTCTAGTCCCCAGTGATAGTTCAATATGAGGTCTGAGCCTTCGAAAAAGGCACCTCTGTGTTCCATTGCAGTCAAATGAATATATTTCTGGTTAAGGCGCCATAAGCGCCAGCTATAAATTCAGGTGAAGCTGTAAAAGAAATTTTGCTAACAGGACAAGACCATTCAAAAAAAAATTACAATAGTTGTAATGTTAAACGGTAACGTTAAATTAAAAGCGAATAGAAACAAGAGATTTGTTTTTGTATAACAAAAAACACTATACATATTTGCAAAACCAACTTTAATTAACCATGATTTGGATATGAGTGACCACTATCTTCTTTGTTATTATTTTTAATTTATTTTTTAACTTAGATATTCTATTTTTTATGTTACTAAAACAAAAACGCTATGTTGCTAAATCTCCGATAAAATAATTACCTACTTATTATTTTTGTATTAGATATAAGATATCTACATAAATGGGATGAAAATAGATACAAATTCTACTTAGAAAAAAACTAAATTAATTAACTAAAATTAGTCATATTATTTTTTATCGTTAAAAACATAAGAAATATGAAGTACAATTTATTATTAGGAACAGTAGAGCGATAATTTTTTCATATTAACTTAGGTAACTACAAGGTAACATCCACCGAAATCCCTAACGTAAAATATATAATTGGATTCGCTGAACAAATATCAAATACCAAACAATAGATCTGTAATAAACATTAATATACGCGGAACAAATTTACCTAAATTGCAAGAGTCTCTTGAGTTTCAGCTTTGATGTGTTGGCACAAAGCATTTCTGTGCATTCCACGTTACTCAGTTGACAGAGAAATTACCTAGCTTAGACAAACGCTCAGCTAGATAGACGTTTCAAACTTGCAACTCGGCAGTTGCGCCTCGTTGATTAACAGCTCAGAGCTCTGCAGCGCTTCGGGCAGATGAGACTTGTTATACCAACAATCGTCACCTATCACGTTATTGTCTCCCACACAATTAAACTTTATCTACACCATGCGGAGTATACAATGACGTAATCTAAATTGACCTTTCTAGAAGTATAATAAATCAACCCGAGACGCTAACTCAAGCATTCAATTCGAAGAGGGTTTTCCCGAGAAAAATATCATTGCGTAACTCGTGTACATAACTCTTGAGAAATTTACGAGATTATCACGGAAAACCGACATCAAGTGGCAAGTTGTGTTTCCGAATTCCGAAGGTATAAATAAATATTCCGATCCCTTTAAGATTGGCAACGCCCACCATTTTTATGAGATTATGGGTCTTGGAAATCACTATATCATTAAGTGAGCTCGTTTGGCGATCACTACTAAGTATAATTAATACTCTAATAGTTCACATCACATATCGAAACAATCAAAATCACGGTGTACGATATGGGAAAAAAGTCACAACACAACAATTTGTCCAATTCGTGTGTTGTCGTTTCACAGCTGAGTGAGAGACGTCGTTTGTTGCAGAGACCTTTCTAAAGTCCGGTCTCATTGTCGGAATAAGACCCTGTGACTTCGAATCCGACTCGTTTCCTCGTAGAGGGTCGATTTCCTTTTGTTGTCAGCAATAAATTCCCTTGCTTCCTTGCACTCACCAAATAAACATTCAATAGATACTCTGTAACTGGAACTGAAATGCTACTCTGGATCAAATAAAGGTATGTTGGGATGTTGCATACTATTTTATTGCTGTTTTACCGTATAAAAAAGTGAAGGTTTGTGTGGAGAATGGGGACAGATTTCTTAAAGTTTTTACGTGGTTTTAGTAGTGGTCGCCCGGTGGTCGAAATTCGACCATAATTACATAAAAAAAGACCATAGTATGTGTGTTTGTTGTGTGTCATGCAAGCAGTAGTGTGTGTAATGTTTATTTTAATTCATTTACGCTCGAATGGTCAAACGCTGCTCAACTTTAACGGCTTCTTATATTGATTTTCGCCATACAATTTTGACAGATAAGGCGGCCTTAAACGACATAAGGCGACCTTAAGTGTATGAACATTCGGCGGTTAATGTGTTAATAATGCATTTTATATAAAGAAGTTGCTTTATGCACTTCTTAATATAAACTTAACTTGTGTTAAATTTCAAGTTCATCTGTTCACGTAATTATCTTACCCGTTCGAGGCGGCACATAGGTATATATGTTACATAAGCGCCTCGGCCACCGGTGGCCGGGCCGCCCGTCACTATTAAAGGGGTACAAAGTTTTCGCTTCAGGTATTAATATATAGATTTATAATACAAAACGGAATGTACTGTTTTGTTTGATGTGATCACTGTGTTGATTTTTACGCAAGAAAGATGTGAATAATATTAGTAATTACCTATATATTGCGTAAAAAATGGATTCCATATGTTTGATCAAAATGTATAGACACTGTACTTAGGTATTATTCGAGAACATCAATAGATATTATATGAAGATTAAAAGTGCTATAATAGTGAAGTATATAACACAATCGCCTATTTTAAAACATGCACGTACCTAACGTGGGGTTTCACAGCGGCATTTAAACGTGGTGATTGAATTTTCTCGGGCGTAAGGCAGGAGACAGCACGCTGGGAACATGGGGGCCCCCCACCGCACCCAATCAACCGCAAAGGAAATTAAACCGCTGAATGTATTAACCACTGAAATAATAATCCTTTGTAACTACTTCCAATACCATTAAATTGCACAGGGACGATCCGTACTGAATAATAAATACCTAATCTTACCCCAAATATATGGACGTAATCTTATTTATAGGGGGTAATTCTACCGAGCGAATATACGAGTAGTGTTCCAAAGTAGCTTACGACAATTGTATGTTACGTGGCTAACTAGAATAAAAGCAACTAAAGAAATAACCTCGCTGTTGTGGACGGAATAAACTAACACTACTTGTTGGGATACAGAAGGTAAATAAAGTACTTTAACGTTTATTTAGCTAATTAAGCAACAACACCCATTCCCTCCCACCTTTAAAAGTGCGGACAATTTATCACGGGGTCGTTACAAAAGTTTTGTAGAAAGAGTTTTGGGAGTGGACCCCTGCGTCGTCCCTCCTCAAGATTGATGGTTTCCCTCACTCAACTGGTTGTTCAGTTGCCCATTCTTACCGCACTTACCCTTTGTTTTCATTATTGTTGTGAGTTTTACAATTCTCATTAAGATCCTTGTCGTGCATTGCGTGACCCCCGCTAATGAAGTTAACTAGGTAAACCAATAAATCCTTGCAACGGCTAGCAGGTACGTGCTTCTAAAAGAAGAATAAAAGCGCACTCGCTTCGTGAATGTGTTTTTGATGTTGAGGTAATCACTTTGTTTACTGCCGTTTTCACTTAGTCTTTTGTTATTCAAACTTTTTTTATAAAATTAGAGTGGTCATTACTCAAAAGTAAAACTTTGAAGATATATTTTTTCTTACGTTATAGGTCCTGGGTTTGGACAAAGCGAATTTTCTAATTTAATTTGCCCTGGACTGTATCCCTCAGAGGGGGTTGACGTCAAGCAGGTAGCCAGTCGTAAAAACTAAACCAAATCTTTTCTGCAACATGCTTGATAAATTGTGTTGCGTCGACCCCACATTAAGGTAGTACAGGGGCAGGTAGAAAGAAAGTTTTACCTTATAAAGGAAAACGATTTTCGACAAATGGGTTTTGTTTTATTATGATGAACAGGCGTCTTGTAAAGTTTATCTTGTGCTATATGGTAGACCTGTGTTGTCCCGTCATCTTTTAAAGTCTTACTTACGTATCGATTTCAACTACGATGTTCGATTTCACAGATATTTACCGTGAATATGAATAATTCAAACGGAGAGTGTGGTGCGAAAGAGTCTCAAAGGAAATACAAGCACCTTTACAGTTTAAAATTGACGGCCCTGTCTGTCGAGTTCACCTACCCCCCTCGTATATCTCTATTCGAGACGTATTAAAGTTTATTTTATAAAATGGTGAAACGAGAAAATAATAAATAATAGCCAAATAAAAGAAAATAATGGATCTAAGGGGAAGTACTTGTTTATATGTATAAAAGTTAAAGCTAGTCTTTCAATAATCGCGTCAAGCGACATGTAGAAGTATCAATGTCGTGCTTCTCAATAGTTAAGTAAAAAAATTATATAATTACAAACTAAAACAAAATACCCTAAACAAAAAAAAATAATGTTATTTCTCATCAAATACCTACAACATAAAATGAATAAAACGCCCCATCTTTCAACAAGAAATAAACTCAACTATTAAAAAATAAACTGCCGAATACGTAAGTAATAGTATCTAGTGAAACTTCTAAATCAATCTCTCCACACAGTATCGCGTTAAATTTCGAGCCACGTACATGAGCTTTCATTGAAATGGATGTGTTGAGTTTTTGAAGAATTCCAATACTTTATCACATCGTTAAGATATATTACACTACGACGATGTAGAACCTAAATAGATTGTTGAATGGAAAACGTCGTTACGTATTTTGCATTTTCTGAACGGTAGGAAATTGGTCATTTACATTTATTTATTAAATGTTTTACTCTGTGGGTGTTCCATAGAGATTTCTATCTAGTTGTAAAGGCAATAATAGATGCAAATGGCGGGTTTAATGTACGTCACCCTTCCAAATTATAAAAAATCTTTATTTTACTTACCTACATTCCTATTGCTGTCGTGTTTTTGTTCCTCAAAATGTTTAGAGTATAATTTGTATAAAACACGTGTAGTGTATGAAAACATATTTTAAGTATAGCAATAAAAATAAATTGACTATCCCAAACGGCACTACGGTAAGGTAATGAACCATGCGTAATGCTTATGAAAGAGTAAGTCAAGATACGAAGAGAACTAAATCGTAGGTACCTAATGGACGGTTCAGTTACTTCAACTGAAAGCTGTATTATAACTCCACCATACTGCTTCTACCTCTACATACATAAGCTCACGCCTGTATCCTCTAAGGGGTAGGCAGAGTCGCCCTAGCGAACTAGAACACCACATTTTGCCGAGCTTAGTTCCGTCCCAGATGTGTTAGGGGGCGAGCCTATCGCCATCATCATCAGCCATAGGACGTCCACTGCTGGACATAGGCCTCCCCCAAAGATTTCCAGATTGACCTGTTGGAAGCGGCCTATCGCCATATCGAGCACAAACTCCAGACTCCGGACTGATATGGAAAAATCCAATATCATTTAGCCCAACTCGGGGATCGAACCCGAGACTTCAGGACGGTAGTCGTACCGAAATACAACCACGCCACCGAGGTGGTCTATACTATACTGCTTCTGGATATAATTATTACAAAGTTTCGGTATCTCCCAAATTGTTGATGAGTCACGTTTGAAATTTTGAATTTACGTGACGTACAGATCGCGGACTTTATAAAATCCCGACCTAAAGCTTCGTCTTGGCGAACATATTTTCATTTCGCCAGCAAACACTTACTTTTACGATTTCGCTTCTATAAAATGTGAACATAGCGCAGCGTATATTCACACGTCTTGAAGCTGTAAGGCCCGCCCGCCCAACTCGTAACGACACCTATAATGCATAAATTCGCTGACAATAAATATTGCTTGTACGTGCTCACTCTCGCTTTTGTCGAAAATTATTTATTTTTACTTAAACTCGTGAATAAGTTGCGAGCTCAACGTAAGACCAGCAGCCAGCTTACTTGTATATTACTTTTCGCTATAAGTGGTAGATTACATAAATTTAACATTCTGTACTATATCCCAATAATAATATAAAACGAAATTGTATGTATTATATTTGGTATTGTTCGTCTGTAAAATTCGTTATTTTTTAAATAACTTATATTCATGAGTACGAAGCTTGTATGCAGCGTTTTGTCTGCCAAATGGTTCTTTTAGAATAAAATAAAAACTCATGGCGGGGTTTCATCGTAATACTACGAATGTGTACACAATATATTATAATGAAAAAAAAGGGCCAAAATTAGACATTTATTTATTGTGTTTGACATTGTAGTTATACAAAATAGTTTTCATCACGAGTCAACGAAACCTATAAAAACATTTTAAAAAAACATAATAAAATTATCTTAAAAGATAATGCAATTCATAAAGATTTTCATTTACATTCCATGTCACACAATTAATTGCAATACATTCTATGGTTAAATATAAACATCCATACGTGTACATACTAATAAAACGAATTAGATTAGGGTAAGGCGGCATTGTTCCATACCATGTAAATTAATTTAAAATAGAGTCTATCAATTTGCGACACGCTATAAAGCCGACTTGATTAATTTAATTGTGTCTGTTACCTTCACACGAGCCTCCGCACACACGACCTAACGTATTATTACAAGCTCAAATATTAACTTTTACTCCTATGGGGTTGACATTAATTAACGTTTTTTCAACCGTCAACCTGTTGGTTTACTTTATTTAAAGTATTTTTAGATCTTTTTTTCAAATAAGAGATGACGTGGGTGAATCTCGGTTATATCTCACGATTCTTAGAAAATTTCCATCAAAGAGCGTCTCCCAACAAAATCATAGGTTCAAATCCCTTCACCGGTCACAAATCACATGCGTTGGTGTTAATGGTACGCTGTGGTTTTAATTAGTGACAAAATTGCGGTTTTATGTCCGTTTGTTGTTAATGTGCGGTTTTGTATTATGTACGTAAAATCAAACGGTCCGAGAGTTTATTCATTTATTGTAATTTAACATTAGAATAATTAAACATAGATGTCATTAAATCGTGGTTATATTTATTACCGGTTAATATTAATACACAGAAGAGTTAATATCAGGTGTAAGATGATTAATATTAAGCCCGATCTCAATATTAACGATTGCAATATTTATTTGCTACTGCGATAAGACTACCGTCCTGAAATCTCGGGTTCGATCCCCGGGTAGGGCAAAGTGATATTGGATTTTTCTATTCAGTATCAGCCCGGAGTCTGGAATTTGTGCGCAATATGGTGATAGGCCCGTTTCTTATCACATCTGGGACGGAAATGATCTCGACGAAATGTTGGTGTTCTAATTCTTTAGTTCGTCTCTGCCTACCCCTTCATGGATACGGGCGTGAGACTATATATGTATGTCTATGTAATATTTATCGACATAGTCGATACCAGTAGAACCCAGTGGCGAATGATCCATACAACTCGATTCCTGCCGGCTTAACTTTGCTAAGATATCGACCTACAAATACGTATCATAAATTACTATACGCTATTAGTATTAGTAATTATTAAGAGAGGCCTATGTCCAGCTGTGGACGTCCTATGGCTGATGATGATGATGATTAGTAATTAAATGGATAACGAGCACCGGTTTCCCTTCTGCATATTTTCACCCTTCGCCGCTGGTGTAACCCACGCCTAATATATGTAGAGCTAAAGCTACGTGCTACGGAGGCTACGCTTACGCACAGCAGACGAAGGGGTGGTATCCATCACGACTACGCATTCAACACTGTGACGTGTCGCCGTGTCGGGAATCACAATATCGTTCTATATAATACTTTATGTTGATTAAAGTTAAGTTAAATTCATTTTATGTGATATACAGCCTCCGTGGCGCAGTGGGCGAGTAGCCGGCTGTGAAACGTGAGGTCGTGGGTTCGATATTTGTTTCAGGTCTGGGTGTTGTGGGACCGAGAGTCTCTCTTAGTTTCTGATACCTACGATACAGGTTATACCTAGTGTGGGGTCAGGACTATGTGTGTAACTGTTGGGTGTATTTATTTATTATTTATTTATACTATATTTTCCACAAAATAAATCTTTATAAGTAGACATTTGTCAATTAATTAATAGACTTGACTCATTGGACTACATTTAATACCTAATCACTAAGAACCAATTAGATTCAGTAACGTAAATCTTTGTGTACATAATCATCGTATATATTGCTTTGTATATATGCGTTTATAATAGAAAAGAGTCTGCAAGCTGATCATTAAATATATTTACTATAGCTATAAAGAGTAAGTAAGTGTTCAAGCGTAGACTGTTGTAATAATTGTTTCGTTTTTTTTCCATAATATAAAAATGATCTAGTATAATCATAAGTTCAAAAACTTAACAGACCGACTTCAAATTCGATCATGACCAAATTATGGGACCACCCTTGAAACAAGCTCTATCGAACACAAATAGAATTTTGAAAATCGGTCCACATTTGGCGGAGATATTGCGTAACATACATAAAAAAATACAGAATTGAGGACCTTCTTTTTGGAAGTCGGTCGAAAAAAATCCGATCGTGACCAAATTTATATGGAACCACCCTTGAAGCAAGCTCTATCGAACACAAATTTTTAAAACAAAATTCACATGAAGAATTTTGAAAATCGGTCCACATTTGGCGGAGATATCGCGTAACATACATAAAAATACAGACGAATTGAGGACCTCCTCCTTTTTGGAAGTCGGTCGAAAATAAACATAGTTAAAGCAAAAGCACCTCCAACAGCTTCTTACCGATTTCCTCATATACATTATTATTTACCGTAACATCTAATTCCATTTCCTATACAGCACATCCGAAACGATAATGCCGGAAAAATTGGGAAATGTGTTATTGCCCGTCTATAACCCTAAAATGTAAATCGAATCTATTTTCGCATGGGGAAATGTTTGCGTGCTGGAAGTCTGAAATGAGCTTAGCGGAAAGTACGAAATTGGCTCGGATATGTCGATATTATTTAATGTACCGTACCCCGGAGCTTGTTTGTCGACTGGAAAATATTTATTACAATTTACCTCATTTAGAATAATGTCATATGTTTTCAGATGGAGGCGCTTTACGCTTTTTCATGTTTGTCTTATTTTAGCATTTAGTTTCCGATGTTCGTTATAGCATTATTTTCGCCAAATTGCACATAGTCCATCCTAGATTATATTGTAAAATCGAAAATGAAATGGGGCTGATTTTTTTATGTTTTCGTTTTCTATACACCAGTAAGTTGATATAATTCAATCTATTTTTACTTTAATTTTAACCTAATTAATACATTTTCTATGTAGATAAGACATAATACAGAAATAGACCCTCAGTAAATTATTGTTGATTTAAATTTTCAACTACATTAAAAAAATATTGGTGCCTGTACGCACGTATTCCCTTCGCTTCGACTTTGTGATAAATTAGATACCCACGTAATAAATTCCACTTTAAATCAATCAAGAATTGAAAAACTTGTTATATTTTGTTATGGCATATAGTCACACACTGTCTAATATTGATCTGTATTTTCGTTTCCAATCTAAAATCGAATGCTGCATCATCAATATTCAATTTTTAACTACCTTACCTTTACCTTCAGGCACGTAAAAGTATACTTCATAACCGCCAAGATACCCTCAAACGAGTTTGAAACTTTATTTGTTTATAATGAAGACTTGACGTGTTGAAGTTTAATCAATTTGCATAAAAGACGCAGAAACGAATAATATTGCTGATATTGGCAAACTTGGAGGCTGTGTTTTGAGGTACGCGCACAGCTAATAACATCCGCCAAGACGTTCGATATTTGCAGATTTTGTAGGGTTGCCAAATTAAATTCGCTTCAACTTATGCTATTTCCAACCTTTTATATTGAATCACTAGTATTGCTTTTTTTTCTACCTGCCCTTATCCCACTTTAATGTGAGGTCGGCGCACTTTTTCAAGCATGTTGCAGAAAGGATTTGGCTAAGTTTTTACGACCGGCCGCCTGCCTGACGTCAAACCCCTCTGAGGGATCCAGTCCCAGGCAAATTAAATAATTAAATTTGCTTTGCCCGACCTGGGAATCCAACGCAGGACTTCTCGGTCCACAGCCCAAACATGCTGCCACTAGACCAAGGAGGCGACTATCACTACTATTACTATATTAAAATAATTTCCCTAACCTTAATTCAATTTCACTGTATGAAACAAGTATTATGAATAAAATGTGAGGAACCACCACGCTCCTCTCAAGCATCAATCGCGAAAAAAAATATGTGTGCTTTCTTTTGTTTCTCTTTCTTTATTTTGAATGTCGCCTGACTATATGTTCTTGGTCTGATGGTAGCGTATACGGTCGGTGGGAGATTTTGGTTCCAGTGCAAAGCTGTTTCTGTCACGATTCGCCACAGACTGAAGACTCGAGGTGGTTGACGCCAAGCAGACGACCAGACATAAATCTATATCCAAATGTTTTCTACACTATGCTTGAGGAGTTTATTGCGCTAACCCCACAGTGAACATGATGACAGGTAGAAGATTTTGAAATCGTTTTAATTTTTAATGCAGGAGTTCAACCCTAAGCCATTTGATACGTTGTCCTCTGCTGTTTGCCAAGAGGAACCGCTCAACTGCCATAAACAGCGAGGGCTAATACAAATATTTTGCATCAAGAAAAAGAGAATGATGCCTCCTTAAATCTTATCTAGAATATCCTAATATTAGTTTTAATTATGAGTTACAAGCTTTAAATATAGCAAGAAATTTAGCTCAGAAATCTACAGAGACTTGAAAATAAGTACATGTAGTTTAAGGCAATGTAAATAAATTATTTTAATTAAGGGTGTTTGTTAATTTTCAGCAGATGCCTTATATAAACTGCTTTCGTAAATCTAAGACTGTGTAAATATTTGAAGGTTATACAGATATTAACTTGAGTCAGCGAACTCACATTCTGTACTCAAAGTTTATAGGTATAACGAAAAACGAAGTTTTCAAATGGATATTCTCTTTGTAAAGTCAGAAACAATAGTTGGTGCAGTGAAAAATTATCCGATATAACTTTGACTATTAACAGTTCCTTAGCACTTCCAGACGTTGTGAGGGGAATAAAGGTTCATTCGGTTTTATTTTAATAATAGTTATAAAATTAATTATAAATTTCAGGCACTCAATAATACAATTATGTTATATTAACTTACATAAAATGCGGCATAAATACGCAAATAAAAAATAGAGACAATTTATGTTCCTCCTTACTGTAAAATGAAAGTATGCAATGTGCACATCGAAACAAGTTTGCAGAGCAGTTTTCACTGTAGCGAACGTGAAATATATCCATTTTCAATAAAGCCTTTGAGGCGCCTGTGTCACAAAGCGAAGAATGCTTTGCACCGGTGGCAACTGAATGTCGGCACTTAGTTGAGACCATGTTGAGACTAAAGCCAGCTAGACAGGTAGAGAAACGCTGTTGACGCTAAGGTACAGGTAAGCACGAATACCGGCTCGACCGGTTTGATACCAAGTGCAGCTCGCTTTTGTGTCTCGTTCAGTGAGTGGGATTTGGGGTGACCCAAATCCTGCTTTCCTTTGCCAATACCTACACCACACCAACGTTGAACGCAAACATGATTATTTTTATATCATGGATATCAAAGGGCCGTGGTAGATCACTTAGCAGTTACCATCAGTTGACCCACCTACAAGTTTGTCACACTGTCCTCGTTCTCTCCTACACGTTTGACAGCCTCCGTGGTGCAGCGGGAGAGTAGCCGGCTATGAAGCGAGAGGCCGCGGGTTCGATTCCCGCACCGAGACAAATGTTTGTATGGCCTACAGATATTTGTTTCGGGTCTGGGTGTTGTGAGACCGAAAGTCTCTCGTAGTTACTGATACTCACGATACAAGATTCTATCTTAGTGTGTGGTCAGGACTATGTATGCGACCGTTGGGTGTTATTTATTTATTTATTTATATTTATCCTATTAAAAGGCTGATATTTAGTACAAGGCGAACCCTCAACCGTGTAACAAACTCCTCATGTACTGTAAGATAAGGTTCTCTGTGGGAAACATATTAAACACACGACATTAAAACACAAAGCGGCCCTTTTCCTACTAACAACTGACTCACATAACTTACGACTTAGCAGGAGACCTATACGTTTGCATTCGTAACTTTACCTAATTTTGCTTAGCCTCATTGTTTTGCGTAACGCTTCGGAGTAATTCTACTGAATATAAATGAAGTTTCCCTTGTTCTATGAATAACATTTGCTAAGAGAGCAATTTACATTTCAACAGCAATATATATGCTAAAAGCGGGATTTTAAAAATCGCCATTTGCTAATCGAAGTTCTTTTACTTTTACTGTGATTTTATTGTTTGCAGTAAAAAAGGAATATCCGTAGACTTGTGAATTAAACGTTTAAATGTACTTTTAACATTGTCTTCATTTTATAAAGTCTTATGAATATCACGAAGAAAAATCTGAGCGGTTCTTGAGAGCAAAAATTACTCGTTTGAATAATGTTCCGCTTTTATTAACTGCTAAAAATATTGTTGGGTGAAGTGAACACCCCGTGATGAGACCAACGAGATTACCTGTGACGTTTCCCGGGGAGAAATAAGAATACATTTATTTTGGTTACGGCTGAGATGGCTTTCAGAAACAGGGCGAACTTTATAAAAGTTAAGCTTTATGGCATTATTATCATTTAACATACAAATTATTAACTATATCAGTATGACAGTTAATTTTAACACAGAAACGAGTGTGATTTTGTTTTTTATGTTACGCATCCTACTAAATAGTTATTTATGAAATAATTATGTATTAAACTCCGGTACGAAGGTTGATATAAAAGTATAAGAATAACATGAATATACAATTCACGGGAGCGGAGCAGTAAGTAAAATGGCCGCCGGTGAAACTACACAGATAGTTTCTTCCTTCCATCTGCCATTATCACATTCCAATGTGTTGCAGAAAGAATTCGGCTTAGTTTTCAGGACCAGCTAAATACCTGACGTCAGCCTCTTTTTGGGCAATTAATTCCAAGCAAATCGTGTTAGAAAAAATCTTTTGTCCAACCAAGTTTTCGAACACAAGACCTCCCTGTCAACAGGCCATATGCCTAGTGTAGGCACGAAACCAAGAAGGCGAAAGCTAGTTAGTTATTCTGTAAAATAAGGGAAATTTTATGACGAGCTAAGATATTCTTGCGTAATGTTTTAAAAAGTGAAGGTGATCACCTGCATGCAAATGATGAGCGCCTTCTTGACCCTCACTGAGTAATTGATTTATGCTAAAGTATTTTTGTAAATTCTCGCTCGAATTACTTTGAAATAAGTAGAAGTTGAAATATTTCTTTGGAGATAATTTCGTATTGGTTATGCCTGTCAGATAGCTCAGTTGGGTGTGGTACCGACTGCCGAGACGAGTGTCTGTGGTACGAGACCAATCCCAAAAAGAAGCATAGACCTCTGACTTTTCTATGTTGTGTGTTTTCATTGTGAAATATCGCTTGTTATAACGGTGAAGGAAAACATCTTGAGGAAACCTGCATACCCGAGAATTTCTTCACAAGAAATTCGAAGGTATGTGAATTGTGAAGTCTACCAAACCGCATTAGGCCATCGTGGACTCGTGATAGACTAAAGCCTAACCCCTCTCATTAGTAGAGGAGAGGAATAGAGGGCAGTAATATTACAGGTCTAATATTACAATCTGTTTTAGTTATGTTTATACCGACATACTTTGTCAGGCTGACTATTAAAGAAACCAATCAAAACACAGACATGTATGTAACAATCATACCTCTATACATAACGCAAGTAAATTTTCTTGTGTACGCAGCTAAATAGATACGTCATCGTCTAATAAAGAACATTGTCTATTCGCATACATAACTACTCCGTTTGAAACAATCGTCTGATATGAAGGCATTAAGATAGTGATACAGAATAATAATTTTACTGCGTATTTCTGAGATGTTATTGCGAAATTCAAATTCATGAATAATTCACATGGGAAAGGTTACCGACTACGAACAACTGTTGTAACGAGCAATTTCTAACAAAAACTTTAAGTACGGTTCTGAAGGTAGTCAAATACAGGAGGCTTACGAATAATATTGCGCAATAACCAATGGGGAATACGACATTGAAAGTAATAGACAATTAAAGTTTCGGTAATATCCTTGCGTGGTAGTCATTTCCCCGGTATAAATTAAGACAAGTCGCCTCCTTCATCTAGTGGCACGTATAAGAGCTTTTGTGGTTCTATAACCAGGGTGGTGACTCTTGACGCAGGATTCGAAATTGAATTCAATTCGGTTTCATTTATTGACTTAAAGTTCTACCGAAACCGTTAAAAAGTGCACTAATGTCACGATAAAAATTACCAAATGACAAGTCCTCGAATATTATGCAACATAAGTCGATTTCGGTGGAATTTTAAGTCAATAAATGAAACCAAATCAAATCACAATCGTATCGAGTGTCAAGAGTAAGGGGCAGGTTGGGCTACGCGGCTTTTCTAACAAGATTTACCCGAGAATTTGGATTTCCTAGAAGTGGGGGGGGATGATAGATGTCAGTCAGGCAGTTTGTCGTGGAAACTAAGGCGAATCCTTTTGTGACACGCCTGAAAAACTTGCTTGATTGCGCCTCTACAGTAAGTAATATTAAATCTCATTGCTGTAAATCTACCATCTTAAAGTATTTTGTATATCTCTAGGGAGACCTGAAGGCAGCCCGGCCTTTATATTTTGGGAGTCTTTGAACTCGCAAGGTCAACGCGTAAATACCTATGTGAAATACAAACATTGCTAATGGTCCATGGACTTACAAAAATGTCACAATATTTAACGCTCGTAGATTTTTAAGGCGACTTGCAGTGCTATTACTAATCTAGACTTACACCTTACCTCGATTTATGTACAGCTCACTCCTATCTTTAAATCAAGATTTGGGATAAATATAGATTTATCGCGGAGCTGCAAGTGGCCCTACAAGTAACTATCAATTGCTGCAATTTAGTGCTTTTGCGGGCGCCGCGCTGGAGCAGAAAGCTTTTCTGTCCCTGGTTCTTTATACGAGTAATAAACCTTAATCCTACTTTATCCCTTAACCACATATTGTGTATTTAGTAACCGTAAACCGTAAAACACACAACAAATCCCATAAAAATGATCAATCTAAAATTTTGTACACTTTTCGAGCACAGTACAATGGCCAGAATTAATTTATGAAAATCACGTCACTGTTCAGCAATGAGAGTAAACAACGTAGCCGAATGTACTCGCCATCTGCCAATTGAAGGCTTTATTGTAACTTAGTAGAGCAGAGCCGACGCGACGAGCCGAGCATGAACTGTTCTGTCGCAACTCGCAATGATAAACCTTTGTTCCCTGTGACGAGTTTTTAGAATTGTTATCGAGTCTATTGTGGATGTTAATGAACGACGTTTCACGGGAAATGCTGTACGGCGAGATAAACGTGGGGCGTGGGGTGAAAATTGACGATAATTATCGCCTCATTGTGTTCACTTATCTGCCGGACTAGGACTCTGTCGCTCTTTATGGGTTTATTTCGTTTAATCTCTTCTATTGTATCTTGTATAATACAATATAATTTGTATCAAAGCTTTGGCTTTATGTCTGAATACAGTTTTGTAACAGATTTTGCGAGTATTTGTGCATCGTTGAATAATATATTCGATTGAAAATATTTTCATATTATATATTTTATTATATTTGTAGCCTCCTTGGTGTAGTGGCAGCATGTATGAGCTACGGAACAGGAGATCCTGGGTTCGGTTCCCAGGTCGGGCAAAGCAAATTTTCTAATTTAATTTGCCCGGGACTGCATCCCTCATAGGGGATTGACGTCAGGCAGGCGGCCGGTCGTAAAAACTAAGCCAAAATTCTCTCTGAAAATACTAGAAAAAGTGTGTTGCGCCGAGGCCACATTAAGGTGGAATAAGGGCAGGTAAAAAAAATATATTATATTTTTACAGAGTGACTGCTACAAAACGTGACGAGTAGACCACGGAAAATATGGCGAGACGAGCTGGACGCTAAGATCGGGATGTGCGGAAAAAGTGTTGGGAGGCATTTGCCCAGGAGTGGGACAGTTGAGGCTTTAATAATGTTTTCATTCATATTTTTGAATTATTAATAGGTTGTTACATGTTCTTTACAAAAAAAATCCATGTCATTAATTAAATTTCATATTATTTAAATAAATAAAGTACCTAGTTACTTTTGTTTGATTGCGCGATAAATTACAAAGGTAAGGACCAAAAAAATATATACCACTGAACACTCAATTCTAATAAATCTTATAAAAATGGAAAATAAGCAATTTAAATACAGTGAACAGCTATTTTAAAGGGTGCCGCAGCTCAAAGCGAATAAATCTGCACCTAATTAGATTTTTGCTCGAATATAATTATATAAACGTTCCCTTAGTACAACAATTGTATATTTTATTACGTGCAATAACATTAAAGAACCTAGTTTAGTTTTTAACATGCTGAAATTCTATATAGTCATCATAACATATACACACAATATGTAGGAACAAATACGAATAGTGCTTTCAAAATAAAAAATATGATACTTTTATTTTTAAAACTCAAATATTTGCTTACCCATTAGGAGCTGAAAAAAAGAGCCGACCGAAGTAACAACGCTGGAATGAAACTAAAAAGGTTTGGTTTTCCACAACGCGACCAATTCTAAATGTGGAGAGTTAACAGCTAAACAACTAGTGCACAAAGACATGCCGCCTGCACCTACAAGCAAACGTAGCGCCAAAGTGGCCAACTATAGTGCGACAGAGTTTTCTAACTCTCAAAGTTACGTGTTTCGCATCCCGTAGCTGCACCCAACCGAGTGTCGCCGCTCTTAGAGGATATTAGTTGTACTTACCGTTTGCCTTTTCACAGAGCCAAGTATCGGCTATAGGAAAACTGCGGAAAAGCTCCAGCTCGTCGTCACGAGTAATTCTCTTAAATGGTATGTTCTCACATTTGTTATATATTTATGTAACTCTTTTCTTTATACCTGTCCTTATCCCACCTCAATGAAGGCTCGATCCTTCATCGAGTAACGTGTTACTCGGCGCCGTGTATTTTAACTGCATTTTGTACATTACAAATTCTACATGCGTAAACCCAGCTGTCATAGAGATAGACTAATTAAATTGTCATAATACCTCAAGGATTCTACTCGAGTAAACTAAACGAAGTAGTTCGCGACATCCCAGCCAGACAGAACCGTGTTAAAGTTATACTGGATTATTCAAATAGACACGTTATAAAGGATTCAGTCTGCATTTCTTGGAATGAAGTAAAATTATTTTAGCAATTACGTATTTACATTTTATATAACACTTATTATATTTCTGTGATTGCCTCGGTGACACCATCGAGTAACTACTCAGTTATATTATATGCGTGGCACGACTATGTCTAAAATATCGGGTTCGATCCCCGATTCGGAATATTGTTTTTTTTCTAATCAGTATGGGTCCGGATTCTGGATTTTGTGCCCAATATGATAGACTCGCCGGCTATTACATTTGGGACGGAAATAAACTCGACGAAGTGTGGCTCATGTAGTTCTCTAGTCTCTGCATACCCCGTCGGAAATACAGGTGTGAGCTTATGATGTGTGTGTGCGTATTTCTGTGTATATTTTTTTCTTGATAATAAAAAATGCTAACAATCTCTTAAATCTTTTTTTTTTTTTTTACTTTATTATAACAGTTTCAAAAGCTGACTTATTAGAAAAAATAAGTATTTCAGTGAAAAGGTCGCTCGTGTCTAAACAGATCATAAAAGCAGATAACATGAATCAATACTGAATGGAAAAACTCCTGAGTAAAGGCACGTAAAGGCAGATTGCGAAAAGGAATATATCGAAAGCCCAATGATTATTATCTTGAACCCTTTTTATCAAAATTTCAAAGTCAATAGGAATTTGTTTCAATGAATTGTCGCTCACTGTTGAAATGCTTTCAATACGAAACTGAAATTCAGACCCTGATATATTTTGAAGGCTGTTAAGATTTCGACATATTTCCCAAAAATCTCCGATGTAAGTAGATTCTATAGTGATTTGAGTGGTAGAGCCGTGCTGTAGACAGTAACGTCTACAGCACGAATGGGCCGGATCGACCGGTTTGGTACCACTGTCTCACAGAAAACCGACGTAAAGTTGCAGCTTGCTGTCGCGTTTCGTTCGGTGAGTGAAATTTCCGGTGACCCATTTCCCCCTTCCTTTCCCAATCCCTGTTTCCCATCCCTTCCATTTCCTCCTTTTAGGTTGGCAACGCACCCATAATTATTTTTGTGTCTTGAGTGGCTATGGGCGGTGGATATCACTTACCATCAGGTGACCCATCTACTCGTTTGCCAGTCTCTGATATAAAAAAAAAACTATTGGAAGACAGACCAACGATTGTCATATGTCTAGATTAGTCACTCATAATGCCTTCGGTTATATGTTCTAATTATACTAGTAAGATTTTTTATGAGATTCTCGACTAATTTTCCTCGTCCCACAGTTCGGATCTTTAATTACTTCCTTATGGCAATGACTGTTGATTAACTGCTTAGTTTGTGGGCACATCATTAATACGTTTACTTGGTATAAAGAAGAGAAATAATATTTGGTTTCAGCTTAATAGGTAAAAAGAAAAAATGTTGCATGCATTTATTATTTATTTATTTGATCAATTATTTATTATCTACGGTTAGGACCAATTACAATAATTGATGCCATAACTTCTACAATGTTTTAGACAGCTCTTTATGTAAACTCGTTCCATTTATTCCTAATCATCTATTGACCAAATTACTGGGAGTTTATATTCTCCATAGTTTTATCACAATAAAAGTACTCCTAAGAATCTATTATATTACATCTAGTGTGTTTGTGCAGCTCAATTCCAAACAATAAAAATATATCGATGTGTAGTACCTAATAATTATGTCACAATATTCTTAGTAAGATCAATTCTTATAACGAGAGCTATGACTTATTCATATTCTCCAAGGCAGATACAATAAGTTCGAAGACTTGCGAGCCGTATAATGAACGAGACAATAACGAACGTGGATTTGTGGAACTCTCGGCGTCGAGACGACACGCCAAAACACGAAGCTCTCTACTAAAAACATAATTATGCTTTTACATACTCACACGCCTGGATCTCATAGGGGTATGCAGATACTATCGAGCGCCACAAGACTCGTAATTATTATCATGAATAAATAAAAGACGTTTAACGAACCAATTCGTAAGTATTAATACTTTAAACATTCTACAATATTGCTTTTGTTTAACTCGCTATGGGTGTGTAAATTTGCCATACATTATTCGGTAATTCACGTCCGTAGACATCAAGGCACGTCTTCATTACGGGAGCGCAGATCTGTAAAATGGAATTTTGCGTGGAATACATTATATTTAATACATAAACCCATATCCATAACTCCATAGCTGACATGAATAAGTTTACAAGTCGACTTACCAGTTTTAGAATTAACAATGATTACCTGTTTAAAACCTTATTGTCTCGATTAGTTATTGAATTACACATTTATTTACCACAATATAAAATAGTCTGCAAGTTTTTTGTACGGTATTGTAAATCGACTTTGACTTGTAAATTTATTTTCCATAACTTAGGATTTATTCCTTGCATACATTTTAATAAGACCCCTGACACCTACTTTTTCAACAATTAAATAAATAAATAAATACACCCAACAGTCACACATATGGTCCTGCCTCACAATAGGCATAACCTGTATCGTGGGTATCAGAAACGAGGAGGAACGAGAGAACACCCAGACCTGAAACAAATATCTGTGGGCCACACAAACATTTGTCTCGGTGCGGGATCGAACCCGCTGCCTCTCGCTTCACAGACGGGTACTTGCCCGCTGCGCCACGGAGGCTGTCAAAACATTATCCGGTGTAGATATTTAATAAGCTTAGGTACGAAAGCAGACGACCAGACGGTCTACCTGATGCACTAGTTACCGTCATCCATGAACATCGGCAACGCCAGAGACAAACCGCACAGCCAAGGCGCTGCCTATTGCTTACCAAAGAAAACCTATGAAAAGGTTTGGAAAGGGGAGGAGAGTGTATTTAGCCCTCCAGAAATTTCTATTAGCGTGTAAAATGCAACAGCAAGCTACTTAATATAGATACCAACCTTTCCATAAAATCCCATGGCCCAAACACCGACGTTTATACCTAGGTTTACATTCGTTGCACAATGATTAATAACCAAATCCGTGTTCACCTACAAACAAATAATATTATAGAAGCCTAATAAAATTATCTTCTAAATTCTAATATTCCCTACGTACTACTACTTCTTTAAATTTTGTATGTTATATCCCTCATAGGGGGTTGACGTCAGGCAGACGGCCGGTCGTAAAAAATAAGCCAAATCCTCTCTGCAACATGCTTAAAAAAGGGTGTTGTGGGATAAGAGCAGATAGAAAAAAGAATAGTAAAGAATCATGGGTGTCTTACCGACCTTATAGAGAATAGGGATTGAGAAGTGAATGAGATTTTCGATAGCCCAAATTCCCCCTGTTTTGGGCTATCTGAAATCACCGAACACAACGTAACAGCGGGCTGCCATTTTATTTCACAACAGCTTTTTGTGAGACAATGGCATCAAACCGGTCGAGTCGGCCCATTCATGCTGTAGACATAACTGTGTCTACAGCGTGGCTCTACCACTCACACATAGAAAATAGTAAACTACAAACTATCCTATGAATGTGTTAATATAATATTACACTAATAGGATTTCCTTCCTGCTCGAATCTGGTTATATTTGGCGTCTGGACAGGTAGCAACCGCCAACGCGTGTTCGACACAAAATGCTCACTCAAGTACAGAGGAAACTTCCCACACAAGCCTGGTATCGGATTTGGATCGTACCGTATGTAAAGAGGCTGTAAACAACATACACTTTTCAAATATTAAGGCGACTTACACCACTATTACTAACCTACAATTAGTCCTAACCTCTAGTTAAATTGAAAAAGAAATATATGAATGACATGTAATTCATTACATGTAATGTACTACATGTTATTACAGATAATATATGATGACATTTAATAAATTACATGTTATGAATTATTATCATTCATATATTTCTTTTTCAATTTATCTTGAGGTTAGGACTAACTGTAGGTTAGTAATATTGGTGCAAGTCGCCCTTAGTGCCTTATGAATTAAGTAACATAATAGAATAATAATATGTCGTGTATTGTATTACTGCCTCGATGGCGTAGTTGTACGACTATCGTCCTGAGGTCTTAGGTTCGATCCCCGGGTCAGTCGAAGTGATATTGTGTTTTTCAATATCAGTTAATACGAGCCAGAATCATAAAAATTATTCTTGGTAAGAGCACACTTGAATATACTGACTTAAATTAGTAAGAAAAATAACATTATAGTAGTAGTACCGACTTTACCATAAGGGCACTCGGGGCCCCCGAAAGTCTGATAAGTACTTACATTCTCTTACACGATCAATTATTTTTTTATCTAGCTTCTTCTTTATGTATCTATGAATCTACTATTTCCAAGAGGCCCCCGAATTCTCGTGCGCCCAGCATGTATATCTTAAGACAGTTCTATATAGGAGACACTAGCCAAGACATTCGTTAACATTAAGATTCATAATCTAAAAAAAGAGTTGTTTTGACATTGTTAAGAGACAATAAATCATAATAATTATCTATAATTAAACTTCTATTTTTACTATTTACTTTTAGTCGCCTCCTTGGTCTAGTGGCAGCATGTATGGGCTGTGGAACGGGAGGTCCTGGGTTCGATTCCCAGGTCGGGCAAAGTAAATTTTGTAATTTAATTTGCCCGGGACTGGATCCCTCATAGGGGGTTGACGTCAGGCAGGCGGCCGGTCGTAAAAACTAAGCCTAATCCTCTTTGCAACATACTTGAAAAAGTATGTTGCGCCGACCCCACATTAAGGTGGGATAAGGGCAGGTAGAAAGAAAAGACTTTTAACTGTCTTATTTAATTTAAATATTTTTCAGATTTCTTTACGCTATTAATACCGATGTTACTCTTCTATGCATGCTGTGACACCTTAAAATGTTGTGCATTTAAATTAATTAAATATTTACATTATGTTAGACGTAAGTATTAATGTAACAACTACTGGTTGTCCAAATAAATAAATAAATAAACCTTCTAAACACACTTTGGTTATGGTGTGTATGAGACAGATACGCGAAGAGGGACAGATCACGGAGTTTATCGACATGAATGGTATTTTCCCTAACAAAATATATGGTTCTTTTACCAAGATTAAATTTTTGCGAACCCTTGCAACTTTGTCTTCCGTATGTTTTTGTTATTTCGTTTGTCTTGATATATGTTTTCACGTATAAATCAGGTATCTTTTATATATACGTATAGGCGTCTGTATTCCTGAAGAGGTATCCAGAGGCGAACTAGAGAACTAGAACACCCACATTTCGCTTAGCTTATTTCCGACCCAAATGTGACATGAGGACAGACCATTGCCATATCGGGCGCAAATTCCAGACTCCGGGCTGATACTAACTAGAAAACACAATATATCTGACCCAAGGATTGAACCGGAGACCACACAACGGTAGTCGTACTGCGCACGCAATAGGTATACCTACGCCACCGAGACAGTCGGCCGAGGTACATTTTGATGCTTGGAAAGTGTTCGTTTAGTAGAATTACGCGGTTGTAACAATATTATTTATTTATTTACACTTCATATACACGATGTAAAAGACGCACTTAATGCTTTAGGGCGACTTGCAGCACTTAGATAAATCTCTATTTATCTCAATCTCGCTTTAAGTATAGAAATGAACTATAAGATACATCTAGTTTAGGTCTAACTCTAGATTAGTAATAGAGCTGCTAGTCGCCCTTAAACATTTTCTGCCAGTCAACCAAGTGACGCAAAGATGTACATTGCAGGTGTAAATTACCTTTTTCTTTGCTGATGAAGAGAGCATTAAAAGAAACTCTTGATTGTACTTTAACTGCTCGCCCTCTCTGTTACAGTAGTCCGCGCTCGTTATTATAAACGTGCTTCTTTCAGCAGGCTGCAGTTCGGGGACACCGACGAGGGAGCACCCGTCCTCGAGCTCTTGAGAGTACATGATATCGTTGGAAGAGATGCGGCCGCACAGTAACAGCCCATTCTTGCCATCCACGGGCGGATCAGACGCTAATTACATGGCGTTATGTTATTTGAAATTTTGTAGAAAACTTCTTCCACGGTTTTTTAATTTGACAATATTTTGGTTGATGCACATAACATATTTCTTCAAGGGCTCATAGTTCGTGTGCAATGATTAAAATCACATAGCGGTTTTTATATATCAAAGTTTGAGTGGCAAACTAGTCATAATAGTCAAAATGTTGAAATCTCAAAAAAGGGCACATATGACATAGCAGATATTGGTTTGACAACGACGATATGTGTATAAATAAACACACGCGTGTATCCTCGAAGGGGTAGGTAGAGTCATATGTAGCAGAAGGGATTTGGCTTTGGTTTTGCGGACAACCCTTCAGGGGAAATCAGTACCAAACAAATCGTGTTAAAACAACCACGTTACTAATTCGTTAATATATTAATAATATTAATGCTTGCTCGTTTGCCCCCTCTTCTATAAAAAAAAAAAAAAAAATTGTCAGTACCGGATCTAAGTTTACTAAAAGCTGGGACAAGCTGCCAATTTGCCCCCAAATTAGGGCGCCCTCCAGATTTTGCCGCCTCCCAAATCCTGCCGCCCGGGCACATGCACCCTCTCAAACCCAGGCCCCTAGATCCGGCACTGTATATTGTGCATAATTCCATAGTCACAGTTGGTATTTGTTTACCTGGAACATGAGGTGCAAGAAGTGATACCCTAGCACCGAACCCAATGCTTCCAGAAGACTGTGTTAAAACAGTGGGCTTGTTAAGATTGTCTGTCATTTTACGGAATCTAGCTAACATTAAGTCGCCTTTTTTCATTTGCTCCAAAAACTTGTTTAATTTATACTGCAAGAACGATAACATACGTGTAAACAATTCGGAAATTACATAAATTATTAAGCAGTTTATTGGATATCTGGTTAGTTTTGTCTCTGCATTATAATTAAAATGCATGATATATATATATATCAACGTTACTCCGTCATTAGATTATGGCGTGGAAGCTCGTATGAATGAATACATAGGTTAGCTTCCATCGGGTAAGTTACTTACTAAACTTTTAAAGTTATTGTTACTGTGCACTCATTTGGTCAGTTTTTGTTTTTAGCATTTTGTCATAGCCTCGTAGCTCCACGAAAAGTCTTGGCTTTCAAAGGCGTCCAAAATCATTCTGGTGTTTATTCCCGAGTCAACACTCGAATAATAAGTAAAAGATAAATATACCAAACCGTCACACACATAATTATAAGTAGTCCTGAATAAGATATACATAAATCTTATGTCGTGGAATCGTCAGGCTTATTACCCTTAGTGCTCGAGGATCACACAAATTGCCCTCTTGGCAGGACTCAGGTATTGGAAATATAGCTTCGTTAGACAAAGTTTAGTTACGGCAAATATTCATTTAAGATTCGATGGCATAATTTAGTCTCAATAATTTTATTACCACATCAGGAAATACAGAGCAAGAAATTAGATATTCTTTACCTCCTCCAATTTAGTAGATTCATACCAATTACCAAGGCGTACGCGGTTGCTGTAAACAATGCCTTTATCTTCATCAATCTTTGACATTTTGAATATAAATTGGTAAAATTGTACAAAATAAAAATCAAGATAACCACGCTGAATTGATTTCGCATTATCAAATGTCAAATAAATTATTTTTTTAATGGGCTGTCATGTTTGGTTACATTCTTTTTTCCTAATTTACTAGCCGTTGTTGAAGCTCCGCGCCTCATCGCGCCAGCGTAAAAAATGACGTCATTTCCTAGAAAACATTACCCTTCTTCCGGGGCAGCCGAGTAAGAGTCACTTTCGAAGACATCATGTATGTCCACAAAAATTCTTCGATCTCTAACTCTTTACTAGGTTTAAGAAACAAACATAGACCAACGAGCACAGATGATTTCGCATTTACAGTATGTTTAGCGTAGTGATCATATTTTTCTTGTTGCAAACTGCCAGTAAACCCTTCGGGTGTAATCCATAAAATAACGTCAATTTCAATCGTAAACATATAGGAGCAGGCACTAAACCGCAAAATACTTGTACATAAGCATATTGTAGAGGTTGGTAAGGGCCAAGGGCGTCTGGAGAATTTGGGACACGAGCCCAAAGAATGTTAACTACGTACGTAAGCGGAATATTGTCTTGTACTGTGTACACAACCTGTATAAATAATAACTCATGTATATTGTATTGAAGGCAGTTTATTATAAATCTACGCAGATGTTTCCGTCACTGCCTGCATCTTTCTTTCTTTCTACCTGCCTTTATCCTACCTTAATGTGGGGTCAGCGCAACACACTTTTTCAATCACATTGCAATAAGGGTTTGGCTTAGTTTTTACGACCGGCTGCCTGATATCAACCTCCTCTGAGGGATTCAGTCACGAGTCAACTAAATTAGAAAATTTGCTTTGCCCGACCTGGGAATCGAACCCAGGACCTCTCAGTCCACAGCCCATATATGCTGCCACTAGACCAAGTAGGCGACGGCACTCGTTTCGTGGCTCGTTCGTCATTGCCTGCATCACTTAAGCATAAATAATACCTAAAGCTAATAAAAAGCATACTGGATCTACTAATCCATTATTATCAAAATCCTAAAATAGTATCTCAAGGAACAAAGAAGTGACACTCAAGAACTAATATAGTAGATCCCTGTATAGAAATAATTAAATAGGTAAATAAATCCAACGTAAAATTTAATTAAATACTATAGTCTCTACAAAACATGCATGTTTGAAACAGTCATATTTAATCCTTGGTTTTAGCCTCAACGTCGCTGACTAACGTGAAAATATTTTCAGCCGTATGCCTCCTATGTATGTCGATGTAATTCCGGCAAGTGACTCCACATTCCTGTTTCAAAAGAAATAATATATTTAGGAAAACTCCGACATCGCACATTTAGTAAAATTGAATTTTACATTTCTGCTTCACATTATTTTAAAAGAGTGGAGTTACGTATATGTTCGTATGCAATATGCATGCTTGCTCTTGTATTGTCTTTTAAGAATTTTCACTACGGGAATATGTTTTGTTACTGTAGGTACGAAAATTGTATTATATTGAATATTAAATGGATGAATTGGATCCCCCAGAGGGAGTTGACGTCAGGCAGGCAGCCTGTCGTAAAAAATTAGCCAAATCCTTACTGCAACATGTTTGAAAAAGTGTGTTGCACCGACCCCACATTATTGTGGTATAAGGGCAGGCAGAAATAATTGAATGTTTAAATTATATAACGCATCAGTGCATGTATATGTATATTATATAATATTCCAAAGACGGCAACTTCTGCACCTAAGTAAAGACTATAAACATTTGTTTTAAAATGAAGACTTACTGGACCGAAGAATGTCTGCATCCAGCTTTGATTCATAACACACAAGCTTTTGTCCGCGACACAATTTTTCACAATAAGTTTGGCGCTAGTCTGAAAATAAAGAAATGTTTATTTGAACTATAGATAAAAAAAATACATACACCTAATGTCGTATCCTCGAGAGTAGTCAGAGGCGTAACTCGTGGACTCTCGTTATGGGCAAGGCCAAACTTTCCACCCCAGGTTTAACGGCCAGTCCCAATAAGAGTCCCAATCCGAAAATAGATCGCAAAAATTAGTCTGAAGGTGACGCCGTCAAATGACTCAATGTGATTGCTTCGTATTCGCGATCTATCTGCACTCTAGGATTGAGGACGTGTTTTGGGACTGGCCGATAATAGGCAGAATAAGTAAATGTATCATCTATATTGGGATCACATTCCAATCATCAACATGTACGTAACCAAACCTAAGCCTTATTTTGGGGTTACAACTTCATAGAGTATGCCGTTGTGTATGAAAAAACCCAAATAGCAGAACACATAACACAAGACATATTACATACATATGTACCTTGGAAACATGAATAGACAAAAATTAATTAATTTTCTCGAAAGCCTTACTCTTATAAAATTTATAACAATGACTACTCATTTATGATCTATCTACTGTCGATAACGTTAATGTACCTAAATGTTAATAATAACAAACAATAGAAACCTTCACTGGGCTGCCAATGCCCTCTAGACGATCGCAGGGCATCTGCGGTATTGTGGTCCATCGACAGTTACTGTCTTTTATAGCGCTGAGACGAATGGGCATACGGTCTGCCGGAGCTGGGGTGCCCTCTGGCGTGTATCTTACGTACAAGGGGGCGGCCTACACAAACGAAATGTCTAGAATTTTCTATTGTAAGAGGCTGACCGTCCATTTTTTTTAAAGGGTGATCGACATATTTAAAAAAATAGACATGTCAATTGTGCTCAAGCGATACATTTGACTTTAATTGTAAAATGTTTAAACAAGTTTCTGTTCCCTGATATTCAAAGTAAAGGATGGAAATTGACATGTGTTTTGATATAAATTTAGTTATATGTAGTATCGATCACCCTGAAAAAATAATGAAACAATTATATCAGTTTGATGTTTACACTAAAATTCTTTCTTTCTACCTGCTGGGATAAAGATCCCACCTTTATGTGGGGTCGCCGGTCGACGCAACAAACTTTTTCAATTATGTTGTAAAAAGGATTTTTATAGCAAAGACTGGCACACCAGCAGAGACGCCACCTAATAAGTGATCTCCATCGCTATTGACACCCAAGACACAAAAAAAATCATGGGTGTGTTGCTAACCTAAAAAGAGAGAAATGGAGATGGGGAAAGGAAGGAGGGGAATAGGGCCACCGGGCTTCCAGTCCACAGCCCATATATACTGCCACTAAACCAAGAAGGCGACTACGAGGCGACGTTCTTTAGACTAAAAAATAAAAATAAAGTAGAATAAAACATAAAAACCATTACCTTCCTTCCGAGGCAGTTGGGTTAATGCTAACTAAATAAACTAAAACGAACGAATAGTAAATACTGCTATTAAAGGTACCTACACTGTCTTGAAAAGATTTTATTCTTTACCATATACGATATACCTAATAATGTTACCTCCGGGTCCCCATAGTTTTCGGCTCGCAATAAGAATTCGTCGCCGTAATTCATTTTCTCCCCGTGCAGGCTTTCATCCGCAGCACTGTGACACAAAATGTGCTGTGTTACTCAGCTGCGGTCATATCAGACCTCATATGTTAGGTAATACGTCATGTTATGTGAGTATAGACGTGTCACATGTAATACCTGTTATCCATTGTCTTTACCAAACAACAGCATTTGGGGTTCCGTAGCTGTTCTTTATTTTCGACCGACTTCCAAAAAGGAGAAGGTCCTCAATTCGTCTGTATTTTTTTATATGTATGTTACGCGATATCTCCGCCAAATATGGACCGATTTTCAAAATTATTTTTGTACTCGATAGAGCTTATTTCAAAGGTGGTCCCATATAAATTTGGTCACGATCGGATTTGAAGTCGGTCTGTTAAGTTTTTAAAACTTGTGATTATTATTTAAGTCAAGTCTTCACTTGACGTCACTGTGAGGTCGCTCGCCTTATAGCAGACTCCCAGCCTTTTGTGTCTGGACTTTAGCAGAAGAAATAGATAAAAGAGTGTGAGTAATCACTTATGCAACGTTTTGAACTTTGTAAGATGATTCGATTTAATTCGACTCAAAAAAGACTAAATTTGAACAAATTTGAATCGCAATTTATATTAAAAACTTTTCTGTAGCACAGAATACCTGAGTATTACAAAGGTGTTCCGGCAACAAGGTGTAGTTATAGGAGAGAGCGTCATGAGACATCCGTCATTTATGGTCTGCATATAATCCACCTGGCGCTCGCTGACTAGGCTGGACAAAGCCAGGCCGTATTGCGGCTTCCCACTCCCCGGCGACGACTTTGCTATATTATACAAATATGGAATAAGGGATCATTCATTCTATGAGACGCAATGAACTAGTTTTATTTTTAATGGTGACTGCCTCGGTGGCGTGGTGGTATTTCGGTACGACTACGGTTCTGAGGTCTCGGGTTCGATACCCGGGTCGGGCAGTGATATTGGATTTTTCCATATCAGCTCGGAGTCTGGAATTTGTGCCCGATATGGCGATAGGCTCGCCCCCTATCACATCTGGGACGGAACTAGGCTCTGCGAAATGTAGGTGTTCTAGTTCACTAGTTCACCTCTGCTTACCCCTTCGGGGATACAGGCGTGAGCTTATGTTATGTTATTTTTAATGGTACCTACGAGTATTCATTTTCGACTGGCTTTAAAAAAGTCTTCAATTCATCTGTATGTTTTTTATGAATGTTACGCGATATATGTGCCAAATATCGTCCTATTTTCAAGATTATTTTGTTCGTATAGAGCTTATTGAGGGTGGTCCCATATAAATTTGGTGACGATGCAATGGGATACATTTTGATGTTGGTCCGTTAAGTTTTTATTTGTTCGTAGATTTTTCGAAAAACTGCATCACTCGATGTCCCCCTATAATATCTACACTGATTTAGAATTAGACAATATGTTATCTATCGTTTAAGGTACCTGGCATATCAGAGGCCACCACTTGCACATTATATCCAAAAAGCACAAAAGTGCCACTTATTGCTAAAGGTCTCTGTAATAAATAATTAATTATAGCACTTAAACAACAGTTACCAACACAGTTCTAGGACTCATAGGTAACCACACGTTGCTGAATGTGTTTTATGAAGCGTTTTTTTTAGTAAAATATCCAATAAGTCTTGTTATAATATGTCTTGTTTAAGTGCTATAAATATTTATTTATTTATATTTAATAGCACTTAAACAAGATAACAAGATTTATTAGATATTTTACAAAAAAAATACGCTTCATAAAAACATCCAGCAACGTGTGATTACCTAAAGTCCTATAACTGTGTAGTAACTGTTTTTGGGTATAATAAATAAGTATGATATTTCAAACTGATGAAGACTTTTCTTGGGAATCCCAGGGCCCGAATGCGCCGCAGAGGGCCACCGCGGGGTTTTGGTTGGTATTTCCGGTGTAGGGTGTAAATAGTGTTAGGAACTCAGCCCGGCGGCGGTCGCCTGGATGTTTACCATTTTTCCCGGCTGGCTGAAACTTGGGTCGTAAGACCGGCGAGTTCAACATAACCAGTTCACTCCCCCCTGGGGTAGATTGGTAGCGATAAATCGTTTTCCTCGCGATAACAAAAAAAGCGTGTCGTAGGCGGGCACGGGTATATTCACTTTTGCACATGTTTATTTTACTGCTCTTTGCATAGACGATTTTTCATATTATTTTTTCATTTATAAAGTCTGCAAAGTGCCATAAGACATATCTAAGGTTTTCAGGGGTCACATGGGGTCCTCAGTCACCACACACATGCGTATCGCCTTAAGTCTTAAGATAACTCAACAACCATTAATGAAAACAAAGAGATTTAATATTACTAACTAACTATAGAGGGGCATCAAGCTATCATGCAAGCAAGCAATACTAAAAAAATGATCTCAAACTTCAGTACCGCCCATCAACTACTTATTACAATGCGAGGGTGATTATTACAATTTACACCCTAGAATGTTCTGTGAATGTTTAAGAATCACGTAAGACAAGTTTGTTCACTCAATATTATTACACAGGCCGACCTGCCCACCTAGCATGCGCGCCACGAGATATTCCGATCGACAGTCGTCAGATTGATTGTCTACGTGTTGTCTACAATATTGTATGAAAATAAACGAGGATGCATGTTAGTGTCCGTAGACAAATAGAGAAAACCGGTTATAACAGGACAAAAAGCGTAGACAAAATGTTCTCGTGGCGCGCATGCTAGGCGGGCTGGCGCGGCTTATATTTCAAATAAACTAAGCGACTTATGACCACTAGGTATTAACTTTTGGATCACAAGTTATGTGCTGTTGTCCAGTCTGTATACTGTTGAATGTCTTTGAATGAAAAGCACTATTTTGTACTAAGTGAATTATTTTGTTAGGTTTGTTAAATACTATTCAAAATATACCTCCATGAGAAGTTTACTAAACAGAGTTCTCGATCTTTGCAATAGCAACTCCCTTCGATCGCGCTTTCGCAGAAACAATTTAAATTCGTACTGAAATAAAGATTGGTCTAATATAAATGTTTATATTATCAGCTCGCTATTACTGGGTACTTGACTATGTTTGATTTTGTACACTTTGTATATGTACTAGCTATACTAATGCTATACTAATAAAAAAAATAACCTCTTCTGTAAAATCTGCATCGAAATTTATTGAAAAATAAGTCAGTAGTTCATATTTTAAATTCTGCAATGAGCAACAGTGGGGATGTAGTAGGGATATCTTGCTACCCCTTTCAAACGCACGTACCGTTATGGCTCTGACGTGATTTTACTGACACTTCTCTTTCCGCAGTTTGAAGGTTATACCAAATTTCAAATGCTTATAACTTTTTTATCTTTGAGAATATTTCAATAATTCTTTCAGTGCTATATTTTACAAGACGTTAATTTCATATAAAATTAATTAAAAAAATATTAGTCAAGTACCCAATTCCGTGTTTCAGCACAAAGTAGGCAATTAATGAATAGTATAATGAACATAGTCATTTTCTCGCTAAATACTTATTGATTTTATGTGAAAGAATGGGATCCAAAAATATCCACTTTTTGAGAATGTCCTGTTCCTTTATGGCGTTTCGACCCACCGGAGGATGGTAGTCGTACCGAAATACAACTATGCCACCAAGGCAGTATGTTCAAAAATGCGGTACCTATTGGGCTATTACTGATTCTAAATCAACAAACTACTTTAAATTTTCGGGTAGGTAGGTATACAAAAACTCACATTGTAAAAAAGACGTATAAAGCAGTTAAGTGCAAATAAGTATTGGACTAGGGATATCTATCCATAATACCTATGTCTCTACTCTTATGTACCCTTAGAGTCGTACCTCATTTTTTAGCCTCTCTTCACTCCAATTACCAATTAAGACTGAATTACTAAAAGCCATTGATCCAAATTTATTAAACAAGAAGTACTTATATGTATATTTTCAATTCAACAATGTTTCATAATTTTCAATTAAAATTTCAATACCGTCACTGTCAAATTATACTTGCCTTTTTTGAAGTGAAACTTTAAGAAAACTTCTATAATCTATTAATAACGTCACAATAAAACGGAAATGCGCCAAAGAGACCAACGCAAAAAGTAAATTATTATTATTACTGTTAAGTACTCTTTATTTTTAAAGATTTTTTTACAGTTTTAAATACATGCTATAAAAAATACATTTTAAAATATAAAAATATTCCCCTCCGATGGCGAGGCTCGGGACCCAAGCCACCGGCGGTTAGGACCCCAGAGTGAGGAACCTCCTCACAATTCGTTCCGTATCCAGTAAGACCCAAACACCAACCGAGCGCCTCGTGAGGTGTTGGTCGAGGCTCAGTGGTATTAAACCATGGGCAGAAATGACTATCGGGGTAATGATTGTTGAGTCCACATCCCACATGCGAGTAACCTCATGTGCCAGGTCTAAATAATATTTCGACATTTATTATTATATAGGATTATATAATATAATAATAATAACGTGGAATTATCAAATATGGGCCGGACGGATTGTTTTGAGGACACCCTCTGGTCTGACTGAAATGACTTCAACAGCCGGTATTTCCTTACACGCCCGTTCAACAACATTATAGGTACCAGACGCCTTTAGTATAAGAGACTGGCGACGATCCCACACCTTGTTGAGTACGCTCCCAAGTCCCAACAAATATAAGTCCTGTTTTTGCTCTTTTGGTCACTGAAAAGCGCGATTCTGCTGAAATCAGCCTTTTTTATCTTGTTCATAGCCGTGGAAACTAAGTCCTTTAGCCGTATAATTTTTAATTATATTATTTTTTCCTTAGTAAAAAAATACATAACATATGTTATGTTATGTATTTTTTCCTTAGTTCTAATTGTGAAGATATACAACCTATGTATATGTATATCTATGGTATATTGCAAAGAGCATGTAAACTGTAAGAGACGGGACTCCCATAGACCGATTTAAAACGTTTTTTTATCTGTGTACGGTATGTCACGATGACTTACGCTAGAAAATGCTACCACTCTGGCAACACTTTTAGTGCCACAGATTTTTTACAGATTTACATAGATAATATTAGATGCACGCATTTTAGCGCTATTATGTTGGTACTTACATAGAGATGGACCACAATTTGGTAAATAAAAGTTTATCGACATCGATATTTTTTTTAGGCAGGTATGCCATATATTTCTTGAAATAAATCGTATTATTTATATGAATTAAAAGATACAATAACAAAGACATACAATTTATTAAATATAGTAACTCACAACATGAAATATATGTACAAAATAGAAATTGACAAAATGTGACACCCGAATCAATCACTTGTTACACCTGAAAAGAAATAAAAATATTAAATAAACAAAAAATGAGTAAGTTAAGCAGCGTCTGCTGCACATGTTTTTCTCGAAACAAACACAAATACACCTAAAAATGTTCTTCTCTGTCTCCTGCTCATGGAACAATGAATAACTATGCCTAATTGTTTTAATTATGTGATTGCTTTCTGGCAGTACGTTTCTTAATAGTGCTGGTAATTTTAACTTTTTGTCAGATGATGTATATGTAAGATTTAGACATTGACTGCTTGAGACATATAAATATCATCTGGTAGCGTTTATCGACATATTCAGTACTACTACATACATCCCTAAACGAATTGCTTCATTAATTTTTCTGTATAATTTTATATTAATTCGTAGTTTAACCACTATATAATTTGAATGCTTACTTACCGTAAATGCTCTAATGGAAATTGATCCAAATCCAAACGTTTTTATGTCCCCATATCCTCCACATTTTTGTCGTGTACTTTTCGTAGAAGTTGCCTTAAAATTACAATAAACACTAATAGTATTGGCTTTATTTTACGATTTTCACTTTTAGTCCATTTTACCCAATAGAAAATCAGTAAAACAAATAGAGAAAATAGGTACGTAGAAATTAAACTGCAACCGCCATATTATCATTTTTAACTTTGACATTGATAACTAGAAGACAGAGATAACTAAACATAAATGTATATGAGCATAAATGCGACAAAAAATATCCCTCATTTTCTTTTTTCACAGAATGGCTCCACCGGAATGTTCGGTCTTTGAGATACCTGATGTATAAATGCAGTAAAGAAATAATTAAATAAATTAGTATGGATTAAGAAAGAAATATATGTTTAGGAGAAAATTTTAAGATAAAAATAAACCAAAGAGTTAAATGATGAAAAAAGTTAAACATAGGCGATTATAAAAGTCTTTGTAGTCGATATCCCTCATTGATTATAGGTTTAAACCAAAGAGAATGTATTCACTACGTTTGGAGCATGGTGTAGAGTGGCCCATGACAATGTCATTGAGATAGACAGATGCGCAAACTCCATACATCATTTTTTTTGTACGTAGTTGCGACAGGCTGGTATATTGGTTGCTTAGCAGTAGTTGTTTTACTTGGATCTTGTCACTCTTGTAAAAATATTATTTCTGCATATTAAATCAACTACATATTAAATCGTATATTTCCTGTGTTATTATATCTATCCACGGTAAAATCAAGTTTTATCCAAAATAGAATAAAACTTAATATGGTAGCAGAGCGTAAAATGTAACGAAGAAATATAAAAACGCAAACGGAAAATACGAAATCCGAAATGTCAGTTGTAAAAGTGCAAACCTTGGGAAAAGAAAACTATGATACATGGTGTATACATGCAAAAGCATATTTAATAAAAAATAAATTATGGAAATATGTAAAAGAAAACCCAAAGGAAAGCGCATCACAAGAATATCTTGACAATGATGAAATGGCGAAATCGGAGCTGCTGTTACTGATAGCACCTTCAGAGCTAAAACAGGTCAAGAGCTGTGAATATGCCAGAGATGTGTGGACGACTCTCGAATCAATATATGCAAGTAAGGGTCCTGCCAGAAAGGCTACCCTACTGAAGAAATTAATACTAGCTAAACTTGAAAACGGGGATGATGTACGTGAACACTTGAAGATTATTATAGATACAGTTGATAAATTAAAAGATATGGATATCACTATTAATAGTGATCTGCTGTCAATCATGATACTCTATAGTCTATCATCGAAATATGAAAATTTTAGAACTGCAATCGAATCTCAAGACTCGCTACCAGACCCTGAAAAGCTAAAGATTAAAATTATTGAAGAGAGCGATGCACGTCGTCGTGATGTCACTAGTACTAGAACCATGAACAAAACTGAAGAATGTTTGTACACTTTTTGCAAAATTTGTAAAAAGAAAGGCCATGATACGTCTAAATGCTGGTCAAAGAATAAAAAGACAGGGAAGAAAAATAAAAAACCTAAAATCAGCCTTAACAAAGTAGACAAAAGCGAAACAAACCTCTACAGTTGCTACTTCATGAATAAAAAAGCACAAAAATACTGGATTCTAGACAGTGGATGTACGTCACATATGACTTTCTCGGATAAGCCCTTTACTGAAATGAAAAACATTTCAAAAACCCTTAACCTTGCCTCTAAGGATAAAACGGCTGAGGTAAGAGGGTCCGGGCCTGCAGAAATTGAAATAGAAGAAGGAAGAATAGGTATAACTGATGCACTCTATGTACCAAGCCTGTGTGCTAATCTTCTGTCTGTTGGAAAAATGACTGATGCAGGACTCACTGTCCTATTCACTAAGAAGAAAGCAATAATAAATGATCACAAGCGAAGAGTACAAATGCAAGCAGTAAGAGAAGATGATGGTTTATATTATCTTCATACCAAAAATAATAATGTTAACAGACATAAAGCTAATGCTACAGAATGTAGTGATATTGAGTCAAATAATGAGTCAGATGACATAAAACAATGGCACTGTAAAATGGGACACATGTGTGAAAGGGACTTGAAGCTCGCCCTAAAGAACGAAAGCTTAATTGGGCTAAACTTCAACAAAAATAGTTCTGTGGGAGAATGTGAAATATGCATACAAGGCAAATTGAGTAGAGTGCCTAGCAAGCCGAGTGATAAAAATATTTCCCGTACAACTCAACCTCTTGAGATTGTGCACAGTGATGTCTGTGGACCATTTAAACATCCTTCACTTAATGGCAATAAATATTTTGTAAGTTTCATCGACGACTACAGTAGATACTGTCGAGTATATTTCATAAGAAATAAAAATGAAGTACTACAAAAATTTACTGACTATAAAGTGGAAGTAGAAAATTTCACAAGAAACAAAATTAAGTGCCTACAGAGCGATAACGGTACTGAATACCGAAATTCTAAGTTTGACTTATTTATGAAACAAAATGGTATAGCAAGAAGGTTAACGGCTCCGTATACTCCGCATCAAAAGGGAATCGCTGAAAGGAAAAATAGAACCCTTATAGAAAAAGCAAGATGCATGATGTTGGAATCAAAAGCGCCTATATGTTTATGGGCAGATGCGGTTTTTACTGCAAATTATTTGTCAAAGCGTAGTCTTAACCAAAGTATTGCAAATGAAACACCATTCGAGAGGTGGGTAGGTAGAAAACCCTGCGTAAATCACCTATATGTATTTGGTGCTAAAACATTCCTTTTAAAGAAAGGAAAATATGAACACAAATTTGCCTCCAAGGCAATACCGGGTATGTTTGCCGGTTACTCGGAAACTTCGAAAGCCTTTAGAATATACGTTCCATCAAAGAAAGAAATATTTGTCTCCAAAGATGTTCGTATTTTGAAAAAAATGTTTTACGAAGAGGATAGAAATGTTAATTTAGTTCCTTTCGAAGAATTTATTAATCACAAACAATCAAATGAGATTGAAAGTGAAGAGGATGAAGTAGAAATTTATTCCGAAGACATAACAAAGCAAAATGACAGTAGCCAACAAGCAGAACAAGACAATGTTACTGTAAGTTCTACCGTAGCACCTATACAAAATGAAGCTGAAAATAACGATGACATATTTTATGAAACCTTCGATATCGATAACAATAGACGAAGTTTAAATGAACCAAATGAAAACGATGAACCAGACATAGATGTCGGTACATCCGCAGATGTTCAAGAAGAACGAAGGATATACGATCTTCGTGATAGGTCACAGATTGATCCGCCAAAACATTTTGAAGATTATGTCATGGCAGCCATAAATATGGATAATGAAGCAGAACCTCAAACGTTTAAAGATGCCATGAATGGCAATGATAAATCCAAATGGTTAGAGGCTATGCAGGATGAAATTAAATCATTGTATGAAATGAAGACTTGGGAAATTGTCGGCCTCCCCAAAAAACGCAAGCCTCTACCATGTAAGTGGGTTTACAAAATAAAGAAGAATCCGGATGGTACTGTTGAGCGGTATAAGGCCAGACTAGTAATAAAAGGTTTTACACAAAAACCAGGGATTGATTATCACAAGACTTTCAGTCCGGTCGCCCGCCTCAGTACAATAAGAGCTGTTTTAGGAATAGCGGCTCAAGAAGACCTGGTACTTCAACAATTTGATGTGTCGACTGCGTTCCTAAACGGAACTGTTAAAGAAGAAATCTTCATGAAGCAACCAGAGGGATTCAATGATGGCACTATGAAAGTGTGCAAACTTAAACGAAGCCTTTACGGACTTAAACAAGCTCCTTTATGCTGGAACGACTGCATAACAGAGTATCTTATGAGTTCTGGGTTCAAGCAAAGCACAAAAGATCTTTGTCTTTACTTACGTGAGCAAGTCTTAATTGCGCTTTACGTAGATGACGGTTTAGTGGCTTCTACTAATGAAAATGTTGGAAAGAAATTCATTGAAGAGCTAAAGGAAAGGTTTAAAATAACCTCAAAACCGGCTTCTTATTTTCTTGGACTGGAAATAAATAAAACCAAAGATGGTAGTATTACCTTAAACCAAAGGTCTTATACAAAAAAGATACTTGAAAAATTTGGAATGGCTAACTGCAAATCCGCTACAACACCGGCAGTAAAGGTTGGCAAAGATGAAAAAGGAGATAACAGTTCAGATTCGTTTTTTCCTTATCGTCAAGCTGTGGGTGCCCTAGCATACCTGATGGTCGCTACAAGGCCAGATATAAGTTACGCTGTGAGTGTTGCGTCAAGGAATTTAGAAAGTCCTACTAAGTTGGATGTAATTAAAGTCAAACGAATTTTTAGATACCTAAAAGGTACTTTAGACAAAGGACTTGTCTTCGCAAAAAGACGGGACAAGAGATTGTTATGTTTTAGTGACGCTGATTTTGGTGGCGACACAACGTCCGGTCATTCAACGTCAGGAATGATTTTCCTGTTCTCCGGTCCAATTATGTGGAAAAGCCAAAAACAACCAACAGTAGCAATCTCGTCAACGGAGGCAGAACTTGTTGCCTTGACAGAAACTGCGAGAGAAGCTTTATGGCTAAAAGAGCTCCTGGAAGAATTATCAGACTTAACAGATCTGAATGAAAAGCCGACGATTTATGTTGACAATGAGTCAGCTATTAAGTTGTCTGCGAATCCGCCACATGAATTCCATAGGAGAACAAAACATATCAAGCTAAAACATTTCTTTATTCGAGAATGTATACAAAATGGAGACTTCAATGTCAAACAAGTTTCCACAGAAATGCAACTAGCGGACATGTTTACGAAGCCATTGTTTGGACCAAGACTGAACATGCTAAGTGAAAGAATTGGACTTCAAGACTTGTCCAAGTTCTAAAAAGTATCGTGGATGTGAAGATATACAACCTATGTATATGTATATCTATGGTATATTGGTTGCTTAGCAGTAGTTGTTTTACTTGGATCTTGTCACTCTTGTAAAAATATTATTTCTGCATATTAAATCAACTACATATTAAATCGTATATTTCCTGTGTTATTATATCTATCCACGGTAAAATCAAGTTTTATCCAAAATAGAATAAAACTTAATATGGTAGCAGAGCGTAAAATGTAACGAAGAAATATAAAAACGCAAACGGAAAATACGAAATCCGAAATGTCAGTTGTAAAAGTGCAAACCTTGGGAAAAGAAAACTATGATACATGGTGTATACATGCAAAAGCATATTTAATAAAAAATAAATTATGGAAATATGTAAAAGAAAACCCAAAGGAAAGCGCATCACAAGAATATCTTGACAATGATGAAATGGCGAAATCGGAGCTGCTGTTACTGATAGCACCTTCAGAGCTAAAACAGGTCAAGAGCTGTGAATATGCCAGAGATGTGTGGACGACTCTCGAATCAATATATGCAAGTAAGGGTCCTGCCAGAAAGGCTACCCTACTGAAGAAATTAATACTAGCTAAACTTGAAAACGGGGATGATGTACGTGAACACTTGAAGATTATTATAGATACAGTTGATAAATTAAAAGATATGGATATCACTATTAATAGTGATCTGCTGTCAATCATGATACTCTATAGTCTATCATCGAAATATGAAAATTTTAGAACTGCAATCGAATCTCAAGACTCGCTACCAGACCCTGAAAAGCTAAAGATTAAAATTATTGAAGAGAGCGATGCACGTCGTCGTGATGTCACTAGTACTAGAACCATGAACAAAACTGAAGAATGTTTGTACACTTTTTGCAAAATTTGTAAAAAGAAAGGCCATGATACGTCTAAATGCTGGTCAAAGAATAAAAAGACAGGGAAGAAAAATAAAAAACCTAAAATCAGCCTTAACAAAGTAGACAAAAGCGAAACAAACCTCTACAGTTGCTACTTCATGAATAAAAAAGCACAAAAATACTGGATTCTAGACAGTGGATGTACGTCACATATGACTTTCTCGGATAAGCCCTTTACTGAAATGAAAAACATTTCAAAAACCCTTAACCTTGCCTCTAAGGATAAAACGGCTGAGGTAAGAGGGTCCGGGCCTGCAGAAATTGAAATAGAAGAAGGAAGAATAGGTATAACTGATGCACTCTATGTACCAAGCCTGTGTGCTAATCTTCTGTCTGTTGGAAAAATGACTGATGCAGGACTCACTGTCCTATTCACTAAGAAGAAAGCAATAATAAATGATCACAAGCGAAGAGTACAAATGCAAGCAGTAAGAGAAGATGATGGTTTATATTATCTTCATACCAAAAATAATAATGTTAACAGACATAAAGCTAATGCTACAGAATGTAGTGATATTGAGTCAAATAATGAGTCAGATGACATAAAACAATGGCACTGTAAAATGGGACACATGTGTGAAAGGGACTTGAAGCTCGCCCTAAAGAACGAAAGCTTAATTGGGCTAAACTTCAACAAAAATAGTTCTGTGGGAGAATGTGAAATATGCATACAAGGCAAATTGAGTAGAGTGCCTAGCAAGCCGAGTGATAAAAATATTTCCCGTACAACTCAACCTCTTGAGATTGTGCACAGTGATGTCTGTGGACCATTTAAACATCCTTCACTTAATGGCAATAAATATTTTGTAAGTTTCATCGACGACTACAGTAGATACTGTCGAGTATATTTCATAAGAAATAAAAATGAAGTACTACAAAAATTTACTGACTATAAAGTGGAAGTAGAAAATTTCACAAGAAACAAAATTAAGTGCCTACAGAGCGATAACGGTACTGAATACCGAAATTCTAAGTTTGACTTATTTATGAAACAAAATGGTATAGCAAGAAGGTTAACGGCTCCGTATACTCCGCATCAAAAGGGAATCGCTGAAAGGAAAAATAGAACCCTTATAGAAAAAGCAAGATGCATGATGTTGGAATCAAAAGCGCCTATATGTTTATGGGCAGATGCGGTTTTTACTGCAAATTATTTGTCAAAGCGTAGTCTTAACCAAAGTATTGCAAATGAAACACCATTCGAGAGGTGGGTAGGTAGAAAACCCTGCGTAAATCACCTATATGTATTTGGTGCTAAAACATTCCTTTTAAAGAAAGGAAAATATGAACACAAATTTGCCTCCAAGGCAATACCGGGTATGTTTGCCGGTTACTCGGAAACTTCGAAAGCCTTTAGAATATACGTTCCATCAAAGAAACAAATATTTGTCTCCAAAGATGTTCGTATTTTGAAAAAAATGTTTTACGAAGAGGATAGAAATGTTAATTTAGTTCCTTTCGAAGAATTTATTAATCACAAACAATCAAATGAGATTGAAAGTGAAGAGGATGAAGTAGAAATTTATTCCGAAGACATAACAAAGCAAAATGACAGTAGCCAACAAGCAGAACAAGACAATGTTACTGTAAGTTCTACCGTAGCACCTATACAAAATGAAGCTGAAAATAACGATGACATATTTTATGAAACCTTCGATATCGATAACAATAGACGAAGTTTAAATGAACCAAATGAAAACGATGAACCAGACATAGATGTCGGTACATCCGCAGATGTTCAAGAAGAACGAAGGATATACGATCTTCGTGATAGGTCACAGATTGATCCGCCAAAACATTTTGAAGATTATGTCATGGCAGCCATAAATATGGATAATGAAGCAGAACCTCAAACGTTTAAAGATGCCATGAATGGCAATGATAAATCCAAATGGTTAGAGGCTATGCAGGATGAAATTAAATCATTGTATGAAATGAAGACTTGGGAAATTGTCGGCCTCCCCAAAAAACGCAAGCCTCTACCATGTAAGTGGGTTTACAAAATAAAGAAGAATCCGGATGGTACTGTTGAGCGGTATAAGGCCAGACTAGTAATAAAAGGTTTTACACAAAAACCAGGGATTGATTATCACAAGACTTTCAGTCCGGTCGCCCGCCTCAGTACAATAAGAGCTGTTTTAGGAATAGCGGCTCAAGAAGACCTGGTACTTCAACAATTTGATGTGTCGACTGCGTTCCTAAACGAAACTGTTAAAGAAGAAATCTTCATGAAGCAACCAGAGGGATTCAATGATGGCACTATGAAAGTGTGCAAACTTAAACGAAGCCTTTACGGACTTAAACAAGCTCCTTTATGCTGGAACGACTGTATAACAGAGTATCTTATAAGTTCTGGGTTCAAGCAAAGCACAAAAGATCTTTGTCTTTACTTACGTGAGCAAGTCTTAATTGCGCTTTACGTAGATGACGGTTTAGTGGCTTCTACTAATGAAAATGTTGGAAAGAAATTCATTGAAGAGCTAAAGGAAAGGTTTAAAATAACCTCAAAACCGGCTTCTTATTTTCTTGGACTGGAAATAAATAAAACCAAAGATGGTAGTATTACCTTAAACCAAAGGTCTTATACAAAAAAGATACTTGAAAAATTTGGAATGGCTAACTGCAAATCCGCTACAACACCGGCAGTAAAGGTTGGCAAAGATGAAAAAGGAGATAACAGTTCAGATTCGTTTTTTCCTTATCGTCAAGCTGTGGGTGCCCTAGCATACCTGATGGTCGCTACAAGGCCAGATATAAGTTACGCTGTGAGTGTTGCGTCAAGGAATTTAGAAAGTCCTACTAAGTTGGATGTAATTAAAGTCAAACGAATTTTTAGATACCTAAAAGGTACTTTAGACAAAGGACTTGTCTTCGCAAAAAGACGGGACAAGAGATTGTTATGTTTTAGTGACGCTGATTTTGGTGGCGACACAACGTCCGGTCATTCAACGTCAGGAATGATTTTCCTGTTCTCCGGTCCAATTATGTGGAAAAGCCAAAAACAACCAACAGTAGCAATCTCGTCAACGGAGGCAGAACTTGTTGCCTTGACAGAAACTGCGAGAGAAGCTTTATGGCTAAAAGAGCTCCTGGAAGAATTATCAGACTTAACAGATCTGAATGAAAAGCCGACGATTTATGTTGACAATGAGTCAGCTATTAAGTTGTCTGCGAATCCGCCACATGAATTCCATAGGAGAACAAAACATATCAAGCTAAAACATTTCTTTATTCGAGAATGTATACAAAATGGAGACTTCAATGTCAAACAAGTTTCCACAGAAATGCAACTAGCGGACATGTTTACGAAGCCATTGTTTGGACCAAGACTGAACATGCTAAGTGAAAGAATTGGACTTCAAGACTTGTCCAAGTTCTAAAAAGTATCGTGGATGTGAAGATATACAACCTATGTATATGTATATCTATGGTATATTGGTTGCTTAGCAGTAGTTGTTTTACTTGGATCTTGTCACTCTTGTAAAAATATTATTTCTGCATATTAAATCAACTACATATTAAATCGTATATTTCCTGTGTTATTATATCTATCCACGGTAAAATCAAGTTTTATCCAAAATAGAATAAAACTTAATACTAATCCTACATCTAACTTTCACAAGAGCAATGAAATCTGCCGTGGACGCTTTTTAGACGATTTTCTCGCAGCGGAGGAATCGAACACGGTCGATCCACCGCTCGAAGAAAAAGCATCACTGTCTTTCGTCATCGTCATCTTCCATACACTGTCCACCTTCGTTGATGTTTATCGCATAAATTCACATCACATTTAAACAACAAGCACAACTTTAGACTAAAGTCCAATTTCTAATTATACTGACAGATCGAAATGTTAGTTTCCAAAATAATGTTGCTTACTTTCAAAACATAGTGATTGATCTAGTTCAATTTTTATCATTCAAACACAATCACTCAGCACTTGCTAGCAAAATTATAATTTAATTGCGTATTTTTAGAAATTTTAGCTTAACCCTTCGACTAAATGTCTGTGTAACTCAAAGTCGTAATTCCTGCCTAATGTGTGAGTACTGCATGTATACTGAATTATAGTCTTATTTTTTCTTTATTCATTGGAATGATTAAAATAATAATCTAAGATTAAAACAAGCGACCGCCCGCAGACGCACCGTCAGAATTCCCGCCAAAACTCAGTGACAGCCTCATGACAATGGTATTGCTGTTAAGAAATAAATCATTCTTTATCTTTACTGACAAACTTTACTGTTAGTAGAAATAATTATACCACCGAATACAATATTGAAAAAAAATCCAGAAAAATGAAACAGAGTTCACAATCTTGATTACTACTAAATAATTTAACGATGCATCTATAGGTAGTCTATTTAATTAAAGTCTATTTGAATTTAAAAAATAATAATTATTGTCATGAATACAATTTTTATTATGAAGAAAATGTGTTTTGGCATACTAGGACAGAGACAGACAAGATAGAGGGCCCTGCACTATGACCAGCAGGGCGATTATGTATCTTAGTTCGCAACTGAAAATGATATCCACTCTTCAAAGTGTACAACAAACAACTGTCAAATTGCTAATTTGGTATCGGCTAACGTCGGTTATCAACTAAAATTACGTCACGAGTGCCCAGTATATACAAAGTACTCTGTGCGAGTGCCTTTGAACATTGATTGGCACCCGTGACGTCACGGTGACTTTCGTAGCGTGTGAGTGTATATCGAAAAAGATAAATCGGTATTGGCTAAGCAAAGTGGACATCAAATCGAAAGTAACTGTGCCTATCAAAAGAGTTTTGAAAGACACAACCTCGGAGCAGTGTTTTTGAGATGCAAAGTGATTACCACTATAATCCGGCTAGATAAATTAGTCAGTTTTGTGGATTGTAACATTGAAATATTTCAGATTTTGAATTTGTTAGGATTTTAGTTATTACAAAACTCTTTTTTGTGAGACTGCGCGAGTGTGTGCTTTATTAGATTTGTGTTATTTAAAAAAAATATATAATCAACACATAATATGATAATAATATTATGATTCCATATTATAAACAATCATAATCCCGTGATTGTGTGCTGTAAGCAGTGTGATTGTTTCCAAATTATGTTCCGACATGTGTTCGGATTGATTTTATTGAGGCTTTATGAAGAGAGAAAAAGAAGGATTTTGGAATAGAAAGACTATATAATATATTATTAGTACCTATATATGAGTACCGCCGTTTAGTTTGCGCAATGTACCTACCTATCATGCAAGTGATCACTTGAGACTTTATTGCACATAAATAACGCTGGATTCCGGCAAGGTGTTCAAAGACAGTGCTCAACGTCCGCCAGGCAAGATTGTGACACGACGGAGGGGTTTCACAAACATAAAGAATTTACTATTTTAATAACCCCACCTTCAACAGTAATAAATAAGTATATAAGTGAATACTTGAAGCATGTAATGAATACTTAGATCACATTGTGAAGTTTGTTGATAGTATTTGTAGCACGAAAGTACATGTAATTAGTAATACAAAGAATTTAAACGAATTTTTTTGACTTTATTAATCTAAGTAGTAATATATACTTATTGTAAAATAAAACACAATAAATTCGTTATAAAACTAATCTTAAATATTATTTTAGAGCATGGCAAAAGTGGTTAAAATCATACAAAAATATAGATTATAACACACAACTAAGATGTACCTAGATCAAATGGTTTTAGCTTCTTTCCTCATGCCAGTCGAAGTAATTATTTCACGATAAATTTATAAACATAAATCCTGAATTATCCCAATACGATTTTTATAATTCTCGCATATATTATTTTTCCCTCAATGTCAAACATTTTGTTCCAGTATAAAGGCGATCTACTATCCCTTTCATTTATTCATTCAACGCGTATATTTATCTCTGTCACACAGTGTCGATAGAAAAATAGAGATGTCAAGTGCTCGTTGAAAGGAACTTGATAGGCATGGTGCATATATAAACAATGAGATACGCAATACCGATTTATCTTAAATCTCAGTTGACATCAAAGTTCAGTTGCCAACTAAACTTTGTTGCTCACTCGTAGTGTCAAAAATAGCGAATCGCCCCGCAGGAAGTTGGTTTCAATCATGTAATAACATAGTTGTAAATAGTTCTTAGTGCGCTGATATAATGTTTATATTTGAACTCTCACGATTATGAAGTCCCTTTCTTGTTACAGTAATATTTCTATGCAATTTAATTAGCATAGACTATAGAGTCGGAGTGACACATGTATCTAAATATTTGTCCTTTTTTGCCTACTGTATGATTTGTAGGTTGAAAAGAGATGGCATTGATAAGAATTTTGGGAATTCTATCACATTGTAGATAGTAACTCTATGAGAGTAGCAGCCAGTATGGCTTGCACAGCAAAATAGACTTACGCGTAATAGTTCGCGATAAGGAGCGATCACTTTAGTTCGCAACTCCTCAGCGATTAAGTTCGTTCTTTTAGTTCTCGTCACGAACCAAAGGCTAAAAAAAAAATTCGCACGCATTTTTTATTCCTTAAATAATTTGCTGCAATTTTTTTACTAAAGCAGCGATAGCTCAGTTGGGAATGGTTCGGACTGCCGATACAAGTGTCGGAGGTTCGAGACCAACCCCAAAATGGAGCGTACACCTCTGGCTTTTCTATGCTAAGTGTATTTTAATTGTGAAATATCGCTTGCTATTAACGGTGAAGGAAAACATCGTGAGGAAACCGGCATACCCAAGAATTTCTTCACAGAAATTTTGAAGGTGTGTGAAGTCTACCAACCCGCATTAGGCCAGCGTGGTAGATTAAGGCCTAACCCCTCTCATTAGTAGAGGAGGCCCGTGCCCAGCAATGGGACAGTAATATTACAAAGCTAATATTTTTATTATTATATATTTTTATTTTTTTTACTTGTACATACATGGGGAGCACCAACACCTTTTGTTTATGTAGGAAGGTGGATTGGGCATTAGGCCGGGATAACGCCAGGCAGAAAGAAATAAATCGTATAGCGCCACACTCTCGCTCACATTCGGTATTACATACGAATTACAATCATACAATCTAAAATAATCTTAGAATCTAACTTATCAAACGAAATAACGAACTAAAGAGCGAGAAATATGGGAACTATTTCGTTCATTTCGTCTGTGGGAGCGCTCTTCGAACTAGTTCGTTCGCGAACTACACAAGACTACAGCAAAATTCATGTCAAAGTTCATCAGGGGTCAGATCTAAAAAATAGGTTATTGAATGACCTATTTTTTTTTCAATTAATTACTATGGCAGTTGGATAAGTTCCAAGTTACTAGTTGAGTTTAACAGCTGTAGTTAACACATCATTACACATAATACCGTTGTACCTTAGATTAATACATAAAAGTGCTTGTTAAAAACATGGTATCGTATAATTTTCTGATTTTTTTATTAACAGCAATATTATGTGATTGCCTAAAACTTAAATTACTGGACAAGACGTATAAAAAGGGACTAAAAGCGTATACAGAAGAAAGATGGTCTGAATGTATCGCCCAGTTTGAAGAATCACTGCATTTATACAAACTTTATAAATCACTAATGACAAACTGTAGACTCAAGTGTAACAATCAACAATATTCTCTTGATGTAACAGAAAATATAGAAGATCTGAAAGTCATTGAAATATATTTTAAGAGGAGAGATTGTCTTGATCAGTGCCATGACAAAGCCTTTGAAGATCATAAGGTAGAAGATGATATTGATGATTCTCTACTTCAGAACATGCAAAACAGAAAGCCATATGAATATTTACATATGTGCTACTTTGAAATGTACATGCTTCCGAAAGCTGCATCTGCTGCTTACACATTTATGTCAGGAAATCCGAATGATGAAACCATGCAAGGAAACCTCCTATACTATGCACAACAGCCTGAAATTGAAATGAATGAGGTAGTGGATCTACAAATCGATGACTATGTATTGTTGTACAGGCTTGGAGTAAAAGCATATAAGCAAAATAATTGGGCTGACACTATTGCTAATATGGAGGAAGTTTTAAGCGATTATTTCTCATCAGAAAACATTTGTCGTGTGGAGTGTGAAAGACAACCAGACCAGGGGTGGTCAAAAGAATATGTCATTTCTGTATCGTATAAAATGGCATCCCTTCTTCACTGCCGTCAACAGTGCCAAGATAAGCTAAAATCATTGGATTATAACTCAGGTGTGGAGTTCATTGCTGATGTACTAAATTATTTGCAAATATCTTATTACCATTTAGAAAGATATAATGATGCTGCAAAAATCGTTGCAACATACTTAGTACTGTTGCCTAAAGATGAAGATATGCTAGAAAATAAAAATATTTATGGTACATTAGTTGACAGCAAAGCATTTACAGAGAGGTCTGATATTATGTACTACAATAAACGTGACAGTTATGAAAAGAAGCTATTAAATTTATTTTTTTCAAGCCAAAATTACAATAATATTGACTCTCAATTTATTTAATTATGTAAACATTTGAATAACCAAACATTTTTGACAATGAACTGGAATATTTTTTATACATAAGTACCTAGATCATAAGATTAATGAAATATTAATGAGCTATTTTTATATTAAAAACATTTTATAATAATGTCAAATCATGTGCCATATTTTATACCAATGTTTTATATGTTTTTATAGTAAATACTTCTAACTCGTGAACTTTGATATTTTCTCCCATATACCATACCAACTAATTTGCAGTATACAAATATAACATTTAGATGGATTAGAGAAGCTGAATACAAATAGGCAGATCTCACTAGCAGAATAGCAAGGAACAAGATATACAATAGCAAGAAGTATGTAGGTATTGAGTAAGATGACACCAACTCTACAGTGGAATATGTAAAATGCAAGGATAAGATGCACTTAAATTCAAATCTTTAGTCATTTTATTAGGGCAGTGGATTAACTTTCTAGATTGACTACTTGAGAAACAGCAAGCCTCTGGTGGTATGAGTCCCTGTTCTAATGGCAAATTCTTGACTTCTTGACAAAAGGATATCCATTTATCACGCCACGCCATATAAATGGACAAGTATTATTTTAAAGCAAACTGTTTTATTCTTATCAAATAAGCTGAAAATAATATCGAAAAAATCGACCTAGGTACGCACCGACTTGACCTCCTTCTTTTTCAAGTCGGTTGTTTTTTCTAAATTTATTCGATGACCTAATGGCGCGGCGAGTACACACCGGCCGAACGAAGGCGAAAGAATCTATACCTGTTTCGTTTACACAACAGCGAAAGTTTGTATGGACACAACCAGGCTTTCTTTCGCCTTCGTTCGGCCAGTGTGTACGCACCATAGCACAACGATATCTTTGCCGATCTGCACCTATATTATAAATAAGTACCTACTTCGACCTATCCAAAGAATAAAGTTACATATGAAAATGAATCGAAATTGCTTTCTTATTTTTCTAAGCTTATATTTACCTATATATTTAATTAGCATTTTTTATTAAGTTATGACATAATAACAAGTTAAATTATACATATATAGACATAGCTTAAATATTTACTAGTTAAATATATAGGTAAATATAAGCTTAGAAAAATAAGAAAGCAATTTCGATTCATTTTCATATGTAACTTTATTCTTTGGATAGGTCGACTTATTACCTACGAGTACGAAGTAAATATATATTTTAAAATTTGGTTATTTGGAAATAATAATAAGTCATGAGAATTATATTAGTTCGCTCAAACAATGATAAATCGAACTTGCTGAAAGAAACTAATTATATCCGGCATTTTTTTAGTGCGTGCGGTATTTGTCAGCACCAATGACTAAATAAAAAGGAGTATCTACCTAGCTTATCTACGAAAAATACGTTTACTTTGAAGCCGGTTCCGCCATTTTAGTTTCGCGATATATTTATATGTAAGTTCTCACCGTGTCATAAGAATTAAATAACGTATAAATATATACTTATTGATTTTATTATAAATACGGCTTTATTTACATTAATATTAATTTGGGGGAATATGACTAAGACGCATAACTGCTATATTAATGGGATCTTTCTTTCGCAAAGTCGCCATTTTAATTTCGTTCCATGCATAGGAATGCTTCCTTTTTCTGTAGTTATGCCTCGTCCTCTTATTTTTCTTTAATAATTGGCCAGCATGCAGTTTCGCCACTTACAGATAACTTTGCCAAGCTATACTTAGAGCCGACTGAAGAGGCGCGAGTGGCGATAGTATTTAACTATTTATCCTCTAGCCTGTAGGTATAATATATGTATTAGACTCTCTGGTGGACCTAAATTTGTTCTTAGCTAAGTGGATAAGGAAGTAAAATTGTTTTATTTGACTGATTTCAGTATATTTCAATAAAACATCGGCATCACCATCATCCTTGTAACATTAACATTGTTATAATTAACTCAGCCGATCTACAATTAGTACGATAAATATATTGAAAATATTCATAAACTTATTACTTGTGACATTCTATAGATTAACAACAATCATTCTTTAATATTTTTTTATAGTGGCGACACGTCGTTATTTTTATACAATGGCGATACTGTCTTATGTTTTAATGTAGAGGGCAGTAGAGGGCGTCCTAGTAGTGCGAGTGTCAAGTGAAAAGTGAATTCATTTGTAAATCCAATTTAGAATTATTCGCAAGTTACAGACGTTATCAAGGTATTTTAAATTCACCTATTATTTATATTTAGCGGGCAGGACTATTTAATTGTGGTATATGAACGATAAAATATCTATTCATGTCATTGACATACTCGTCCTCGACCTTATACATCTGTATGCGCGAACTACTACGATGTTATTTATCATCAACATTAATTTGACTGAAGTCTGTAAAACATAGATATTTCTCAGTTTATTAGCTATTCGTTTTCTATTGCCATTGATACTAGGTATCTTGACAATTATGTAGGTACATATTTATCATACATACCCGTAAGCCGAGTGATACCAGCTCTATGAAAATATAAGGCAATTATGCGGTTTTTTTTTATACACCCACATCGTTTTGTCTCTGCATCACCTTAGGTAGACTGGTAGATAATGCCTTTGGCATTAAGTCCACCTTTATAGTTTTGTATATAAAGCTTAAAAAAGGAAATAAATAAATATTTTTTTCTCGGGTATTAAATTATTATAGAATCGCAAAATTGTGTAGGTAGTTATATATTTCAACTATTTGTATATTTCTATTTATAAAAATAGTAATTGAATTTGAATAATAGTTACCTTTTTTTTCTCCTTGTACTAATAATAATTGGGTGCTTGACTATGTTTCATTTTATTATATGAAATGGCCAATAAATAAATAAATAAATAAACCCTTCTGTAAAAACTGCCTCAAAGTTGGTTGAAAAATGAGGCAGTAAATAATATTTCAAGTCCTGTAATGAGCAAGAGTGGGGGTGTAGTGGGGATATCTTTCTATCTTTTTTCAATGGACGCACCGTTATGGCCGTGACGTGATTATACTGATGCCCCTTTCCCGCAGTTTGAAGGTTACACCAAACTTCAAAGACTTATAACGTCGTCGTATCTTTGGTGTAGTGGCAGCATATATGGGCTGTGGGCCGTGGGTTCGATTCCCAGGTCGGGCAAAGCGAGTTTTCTAATTTAATTTGCCCGAGACTGGATCCCTCAGAGGCGGTTGACTCAGGTCAAACAGGCAGCTGGTCGTAAAAACTAAGTTAAATCCTTTCTGCAACATGCTTAAAAGTGTTGCGCCGACCCCAAATTAAGGTGGGATAAAGGCAGGTAAAAAGAAAGATAGATAGAGATATTTATCTATCCATCTGAATTTGTATTCTTAAAATTTGGAATATTAAATAAACTGTATTTGAAAATTAGGCGTTTTTCCAACACACCACACTGCCAATGTGAGCTACGGGCTTAGCCAAGTGGCTTATGCGCTAGTTGAATAGAATAGTAAATGTATGGGAATGAGATAAAACTCTGCTATATATAGCGTACTCTTCTGTCATTCCCATACATTTACTATTCTATTGGACTAGTCCATAAGCAACTTGGCTAAGCCCGCTGGTAGTTAATAGACTTGTACAATTTACATGCATATTGAGTGGTAACAGTACATACCTACATAATTTAATTTTGGAGACTGTTGACTTGTGTATTTATAGGCCCTCACTATATTTTGTCTTCCTTATTACATCAAGGAATTATTATAATCAATACATTCATAACTTGCAAAACTGAAATAAATTACTCAGAACTGCTCTGTTGACAGACCATATTCTTTATCATTCTCAATGAATGTTGTTGTTTTTTTTTATTACTAAATCCTTGAAAAATAGTTATTGACTTAAAATACATTGATTAATATATATTTTTCTTTTTGAAGGTTCCAGATCTTAAACAAAAACTATGGCAATGGATTGTGTCAATGATAAACTCAGTATAAAAAATTTGCTTTTCACAAAAGCTATACCAAACCATGTGATACCTGTACCGACGTATGGTCATAAAATTTATTCATGCACTGATTGTGGAGACAAGTAAGTATTTCTAATCATTACTTATTTTAGGAAACAATAAAATTTTACTATTAGAACTTTCCGAACGATTGATAAAAATATTTGATTGTGATTTTAAGCATTCCAAATACTCAGGTTTCAATTTTATTTCCAGATTTATATTTGAATCCAGTTACGAGCATCATATTAACCGTAAATCTGTTAAAATAAGTTACTTATGTCGACATTGTGGTCAAATGAAAATATTCTATAACAGGTGTAATTTACTATGCCATATAAGATCTCATTCATTCAAAACAGCTACAATTAATGTGGTTGATTTAAAAATTGACCCCCTACCACAAAGTTATTTTAAAATGAATTTGTTATCACCACAAAAAACCACTGCACCATCAAAAAAGACAAAACTAGGAGAGAAAAACAATCAAAAAGCAGCAACAACTTGTTACGAATGTAAACAAGACATTACTAATATTGGAACAATATATAGAGACAGAGCCAATCATTTCATGAGATTTACAAATGAGGTATATACCTGTCCTGTTTGTTTATTCGCATTACCAACTGTTTGTGGGCTTAAATCGCATATACGTATCCACATGAAAATGCCTCCATATTATTGTCCAGAATGTGGGTGCCATTTACCTAACAGAAATGTTAACTACCCTTACAACCATGACTGTGAAGGCTTCAAGATGATGAGAGCTACTGCTAGAGTTCAGTGCCCTGTAACAAAATCTCATAATTTTCATCCTAACGATTATAAAGATCACATGAAAAACCATCACTTAAAAAAGGTATATAAATGTCCATTCTGTGTGGTAGCATGTTTCAATGAAACCACTATGATAAAACATCTTAAAGCTCATAAAACTATTGGAAAAGCATTAGTATTATACCAATGTGAAATGTGTCCCGGTAGGTTAGTTCTTCAAAACCACATGGAGCCTCACTTGAAGAGTCATTTTAATACGAATGTGTTCCCATGCTGGACGTGTGGCTCGGTCTGTGTTGATATAGTTGATCTGATTACACATACCACTCAACAACATAGTGAAAGGGCCGGAGCAATCCAGAAACTGTTTTCTGATCTTATGGCTGAACATAATATGCAATATGGAAAACAAAGAACTTATCGTGTAGTTAAAAGATGCGACCATTGCCGAAGGAGTTTCATATACAAATGTACATATGATGAAATAGGTGTACTCCCTAATTTATGTCCATATAAATGCTCTTCCAATTTACAATCAAATATTGAATCTGAACCTTCAGGAAACACTATTTCTTGTTTGATTTGCCATCTATGCAAAAATGAAATGTCTTCAGAATGGGGACAAATCAAAGAACATTATGCCACTCACCACAAACAATACAAATGCTTGGATGCTAGAATTATCCTTCCTAAAATCGACATAAAAAAGTATCTCACAGCAGACAAAACTAAAAATGCAAAAATTGCTACTGGCACTATAAAAAATAAACTACGACCAAAAAAACATTTGGATAATAAAAAAGTACAAATTATTGATGAACTGGAATCTCCAGTATCCAGTAAGGATATCAATGGTTCCCATATTTGTAAAAAATGTGACCACATAAGTGCAAACAAAGAATCTTTAGAAAATCATTTTGTATCTCATAGGGATCCTTGCATGGCCTATCAATGCTTGGAGTGTGGAGAAAGCTTTGTTGTGAAGCCGTCATTTTCAACCCATTTACTTTTAGAACATGCCATAACAAATGTTGAGGACTATATTAAAACCAAACAATGCTACAATCAAAATGCACTGTCCAAATACCAAATAAATCAAGATAACAATGAACCAGTAAAAGAAAATCAATGTAATATATGCAGGGAGCAGTTTGAAAATCCTGAAGATTTGGAAAAACATTACAGAGTCCATGGCATGGCATTTTTAAAGAAAAATACACCAAAAAAAGTAGGGAACACACCCTAATAATACTTGTACTATCAAATTATCAACTGCAAAGTGTGTGTGTAAAAATAAAAAGCATGCAGACTTTTGGCAAGGAAAGCAACAATTTAGTATTCACGAAAAATAGACATAATAGATGCATTCTTTACGCTTGGGGCTTCTTGAACCTAATTCTGGCTACCGTAAAGGTGCTACATATATAATTTTTATTGCAACACAATGCGTCGAACACTAGAAATTCTTACATCAGGTTTACATTGAAGATATCTAAATTTATAAATTTTATTTTTGTAAGGGCGACTTGCAGCACTATTACTAACCTACAGTTAGTCCTAACCTCAAGTTAAATTGAAAAAGGAATATATGTATGATATGTAATTAATTAAATATTATCTGTAATTACATGTAATTAATTAGGTTAGTTATAGGCCAATTGCACTGGCCCTAAGTCTGTTTGTGTTTTCTGCTTAGACACATCAACTAAATGAATGAGTTGTCACTAACCTTCTTGTAGGAATTTAAAAATATTATTTGTTACATTTCTAGTACAAGACTGAAATTAACGTATGTAATTAGTAGTCAAATCGCTTTATTTCTTTTAAAATTGTCTTGAAGTTAAATGTTCAGTGATGCGAATTGTGATGTTTTAATATAGTTCAGATAGCCAATTTCGACACGCGTTTTTAAATTGCGAGTCTAAAAACCCCAATATTAATTTAGGTACAACCAGTTATTTGAATCAATGCGCGCTAACAACCGTTAACACAGCGCTCAAAGAAAAACGTTACGTTCGGATATAACGCGCGTCGGCGCGTAGCCTTTTACTTTGCCAGAATTTGCCCCATATCAGTTTTTATCATATTATATAATGTAAAATATTATTACTTGTGTAAATAATATTCTGATGGAAAGGAAGAGATTTTTTCCAAGGAAATATTTATTTGAAAAGGTCATCTTTTTTAAGCCGCGTCTCCTGCACTACAATTGTACAACATTACACAAAACATGTATGTTTTATTCTACGTCCATTATTCTACGAGCAGGAGACAGCTGAAATAGTTGTTTTTGTGTAATGTTTCGAGAAAAATAGTGCAGGAAACGCGCCTTAACATAAACACACTTATAAGTATGACAAAGAAACACACCCCCATAACAGAGGTGCCAAAGTGTATATTATCTATTCACCAGAGTTTTTCACAAGTTATTAATTCAACTATAGTTTTAAATAATGAAAAACCTTTGATATGTATACCCTCTGGCATTATTTTACGTTGAACAATTTACTTCAATATGCAAACTAAACATTTTGTGTCATTGTAAACGCCCGTCTCCTGCTTATGGATTTCTCAAAACACCTACACAAATTAACACATAGACAAAAATGTGTAGTGAAACCACGTTTTGTGTAGTGTTTTAGTGCAGGAGACGAGCCGTTAAACATAAAAAAGTTTTTTTAATATTATATAATGTACTTTTCAATAATTACGAAATAACTTAGCCGGTGTGAACTTAGTCAACTGCTCTGCTATTGTTTTCAACAAGTAAATGATAGCGGAAAACAGTGGTGTAACTATACTGTTGGGTCCCCTGTGAAAATGCATCCGATAGGGCCCTTTTTTGCCGTGGAGGGGCTGGGACTTCCTTTTGGCCGCGGGGAGGCGTGTTGGGGTCACGACTTTTTCGGTCCGTGGCCTCCTTACGACCAGCGCGGGGTCCCCCTATGGTCGGGGGCATGCCACCCTATAGTTACGTCACTGCCGGTAAATGAAATGGCTTAACTCCTGCCCAGCCAAGTTATTTTATGGATATTTGTATTTACAATTAATATCTATTACAATTTACACATAGTTTAACCCACCAAAGGTTAGCTTTAGCTCTTTAAAAAAACACTTTAAAAAAATGTGTTGCGCCGAACCCACAATGGAGTAGGATAAGGGGAGGTGGAGAAAGAACTTACTTGATATTCTCTTTTTTGACTGAATGTATAATTTCTGTATGATAATATTTTCATATCAGCTCTACTGGTGTATTTGTCCAGAAAGCCTTATTATAAAGCACAAGTTATTCCATAAGCAAACATAACAAATAATACTACTATAAATATTTATTAGGTACATAAAAAATCACATAAAAATACCTATCACAGACTTCATTCGATTCTCTATCTCTAGCTTCTATTAAATATTAAGTAAGATATAATTAAGCCATAAGTTGTTTAATGACTTATTAAGAACTTTTTTGTTAAATAAATAATTTGTTTTAAAATAGTTTTTATTCTAGTATCAACATCTACTGCCTATGAAATATTATTATTCAATATTATTATAAGAATGTGGCACAGATCTTGAGCAATTAGTAAAATTAGGTGGTAGATGCATTGTACGGTATTATGCGGTGACTACAAACAACAACGTCAGATTAATTAACACTTATTATTATTAATAAATAATAAATTCGAATTTATTGGGTTATAGTGAGACATACAATGCCTCCAGTGACATTTATCTCAAACTATTTTTTCTTTGTACAGTCCCACTACCACACCAATTTTCCAAGATTGTATTTGTGTGATTCAAAATAGTCAGATTATTAATATTAAAAAGTGTAAACTGTTCACATCTTCTATGCCAATCAAAATCACAAACATTACAAGAAATCATGGTGGCTTATCTTTAACAATTATGAATGGTCCTGCCTTGCATCCCAGTTTTTTTCATAATAATTATAATAAGATATTGAGTTTCTATAGAGGGAGGTACAATGGATGATATGTATTTTTACCTTTTAAACAATTTCTACATGTGGGACACCTTTTTTCTATACTCAGGGATCTCTTAAGACATTTAAGGCAATAAACATGTCCGCATTTTGTTGAAACTAAAGGATTTTTACCAAGTTCCTCCCAACAGATAGGACAACAACCATATTTATTTTCTTCTGACTTAGTTGACTGCCTTAGTGATATAATCTGAAAAAATAATAATATATCTTAATTACATAATATTTCAAAACAACTATTTTTTTAATAAAGTACATAATAATTGTATTTAACCAACTTTAAAAAGTGGAGGTATTTAATTCTTTGGTACTTTTTAATGTTATCCAATATTTACAACATGGACTAATTATCTTTGTTTAGTTCGATAAACCTTAACTAATATTTTAGCCACAATCTTATGGTGTTTAGAAGTCTATTTTTCTATTTTGTATACTTTTTATTTACAATTACCTACACAAGGCCAAGTTTGTTCCACCTGGTATACTAATCTTAATTAAAAAAGGCATTTATTTTAACTACAATCAATAGTTATAACAATAATCAGTAGTTATAACTTAAAACAAATACCAACTTTTTTCTCCAGGATTTTTTTATGCTTTTGATGTGGTAGTCTATTGGTTGACAAATCTGCATCATTAATTCTGTCTTCATATGAATGTGTTGAATTTGCTGTTTCTATATGTAATTGACTATTTTCATGAGTCACATTATCTTCAACTGTAATCAAAATATTAATAATAATAGGAGACATCAACAACTTGCTCTTTGACATTACCTAGTGACTTCTGATTATTAATATGTGCCCCAGCCGGCTCTTGAAAATGGACATACAAATTGGGATCAATCTATTATTAATATTAAAGACAGGATTATTGTTGCCAATAATCCTGATATTGTGATTGTGGAGAGATTGACGCTCTGGATAATACTTGTTGATGTCACCATACCGCATGATGAATATCTAAATACCATTAAAAACAAGACATCCAAATATTTAGATCTGGCAAATGAGATTACTGATATGTGGGATGTGGAATCAACAATCATAGTAATAGTCGTCACCGCCAATGGGTAGCAAAGAGCCTCAACCAGCATCTTCAAAAGGCTCTCAATTGGCCCTTCGGCAGCCAGATACAGAAAGCAGTGTTATAGGTCACAACCATGTACCACCAGTGGCTTGAGTCCCAAACCTCATCCAGAGGGTGAATTTTTTTTTTACTATTTTTTGTTATATGTTGGAGGGCCAATGCTAATGTTTTTTTTAAATGGTGATGTCAGCCTTGCTGACATATTGAATTTGCTCTGAACACTATTTTTATAGGGTACATATTTGGAACTACCTTCTCAATATCAAATGTCAAAGAATTAATTATAACTATTATTTTAACATTTTAGAATCTTTTATTGTGAAATAAATGAATATTATGAAATAGCATGGGCTTTTTAAATAAGCATGTGATTTTGCACAGATATATACATTTGAAAATGCAAAAAATATTTATAAGTTAAGAAGTCCTTTGCCCAGCAGTGGGACACAAAAGGATAGAAAAGAAAAAGAAAGTTAAAAATAAAATAATAGTATGAACAATTACAACTTACAACATTATATATTTCTATCAGTCTTGCCCATTCCAGTTCCAGGTATATTATATCAGTTAAAAACTCAAACTAAGTATAAAAATCCCAATTCCAACCCAGTAACTCGCGGTCTTTATAATAGAACTACATAATTATATATCTGGAGGTGCGTTTTAGAAACACCCTAAGTCTCGATTACTGAAGAAAAATTTAAATATATTTACTATTACTTACTGATAGAATCATCTGTGTCCAAGTCAATTACAACATTTGCTAAAGCACAATGATCGGCGAGCGTAAAGGAATTAGTTAGGTCAACGAAATCGGTGACTTCGAAATTATTCATCCTGATTTCTCTCAACTCAAATGACAACAATTATCAGTTTCGGATGCCGTAAATTTACAGTTACTGTTTATTTTCTTCTGCTGACAGCTCAAGAAACATCTTTTTATAATAATTCAAAAGCACTGAAAAGTGCGATTATCAGAACTTCTCGAATTTGAAATCTTCAATCTTCAAATTGCGAGAACCGTTATTTCACCGAACTTTGCACCGAACGAACGCAAGCGAACTAAAAGTGGTCGGTATCTCGTTGCGCAACGCAACTAGTTGACGAAACGGTTAACGGCTGAATCACCTGTAGCTAGTTGTTGGAATTCAACACAACGAGCTAACAGCTAATAACGACCTCGCGTCTATAATAACCGTCAACGCGGCAATGATCGTGATCACGACAACGCCGGCAACGATCGTGAATCAGGAGTCAGGACAACGCACGATCGTATGTACTGAGCAACGAATCGCGATTAGCATTTATGAGTTATAGTTGCGGCGTTGCGTTGCGTTGTCGAATGCCAATGTCTGTTTGGTTCATGCGCACACACATTGCGTTTGACCTTTAGCTTGACCCTGAACCGATTATAATGAAATGTGGTGAGTAATTTTAACCCCATGGACGGACTTAGGGTACTTTATTTTTTTTAAATCAACCCCTAAAAGGGATAAAATGGGGGATGAAAATTTGTATTTGAGTTTTGGAACTGCTTAATGGATTTTGATCAAATTTGGTATCAGAATACTTTTAACCTTTAGGACACAAATGGAGTACTTTAATTTTTTTTTATTAAATAAGGGATGAAAGTTTGTATGGGGATTTTAGGACTTATTAATGGATTTTTCTGAAATTTGGTATGAGGTCGTGGATACCTCTGAGCTTAAAGACATAAATGGGGTACTTTTTTAAATCAACCTCTAAAGATATGAAATAGGGGATTAAATATGTTTATATGGGAATTAACAAACCGCTGGACGAATTTTAAAAAAAGTTGTTATAACGATACTTTTAGACCTAAGGATAGAAATGAAATGGGGTGCGATATATTTTTAAACCACAAAGGGAATTTATAGGGGTTGAAAAATTGACTTTTTTTTGCTTTGAGCCGATTGACTTCAAAATCGATATCTGAGTTGCGCCGCGCGTAGTTCCGAACTACAAATTTGCTGTCAAATTTCACAAAAGTGGCTGCCATTTTATTTATCTTTATTTTTGGGCCGATTGACTCCAAAATCGATATCTGGGTTGCGCCTTAGTTACGAACACCAAATTTAGTGTCAAGTCTGTCAAAAGTGGCCGCCATTTTGTTTTTCTTTTTTTTGGGCTGATTGACTTCAAAATCGATATCCTGCATTGCGCCTTAGTTACGAACAACAAATTTGGTGTGAAAACTGTCAAAAGTGCTGCCATTTTGTTTTTCTGTGTTTATGGGCAGATTGAACTTCAAAATCGATATCTGGGTTGCGCCGTGGTTCCGAATGACAACTTCGGTGTCAAGTCTGTGAAAAGTGGCCGCCATTTTGTTTTTCTTTGTTTATGGGCTGATTGACTTCAAAATCGATATCCTGCATTGCGCCGTAATTCCGAACGACAACTTCGGTGTCAAATCTGTCAAAAGTGGCCGCCATTTTGTTTTTCTTGGTTTATGGGCCGATCTACTTCAAAATAGATATGCAGTTTATGTAGTTTCGAACACTACCTTTTTCCTGTTTTTTTTGGAGAGCATCACACGCAGCTACTATAGTAGCACGTTGCTACAACCGCTAATGGCACTTGATAGCTAGTTTCGTTTATCTAATCAAAAATCCCGCTATTACCCACCGCTAATACTTTGGTCTGAGAGACTCTTAAAGAGAGACAGGAGATCGGTTCCATTTCCATGACCTTGGCACCAGATTGGCAGCTAAAGATGGCTGAGTTTTGTGCTTAAAGTAACATAGTCGATGATTTGTCGATAAACATTTTTGAATTGTTTTTACAAAGCAGTACATAAATGTTTAAATGTGAATATTTTTGTACGTTTATTATTTATTACTTGTTTTTATTTAATTTATTTAAGATGATGAAACATTACATTTATTATTTAGTTAAAATATTAGACTATTATTGGCACAATCAGTTTCAATGATATAATCATCAGAATGTGCACTTTAAATATTAACTCAATAACAACATCAATCATAAGAATAATTCAAAACTCGTTTGTTATAAAAATTGTTATCTAATCACACTAGACCTTTTTTAATCATACGAATTAGAAAATTGTAGTCTCTGCCTCCTCTTATGGCATACAGGTGTGAAAATATGCAAAAAATTTGACCGTGAAATAACTAAATAAAACATTTTATCGATATCGATACCATACGCAATAAATCATGCCCCTTGTCACTAGACCACCATTTCAACTGCCGTATTATTATTACTTTGTTCCGGGGGCGCGGCTTATTGACGGATGCGGACCTCTAGGAACAAACACTTATATATTGATCCTTTTTTACTTGAGTTAACATCCATTAGTAAAAAAGAGATAGCTTTATTTTTTGCTGATTCTATCAAATTTTATACTCGATAGGTTGTAAAAGACAACAGGGCCCCCCCTTTAGTTGAAAATATCACTATTTAATATAATAGTTTAATTAATTAATTATTTGACGACGTTTGATGTGAACATAAGTTAGATAATAAATACAAAGAGCACTTTTTTAGTTTTTGTGTTAGTATCATGGTGTATTATTTTTATTTCATTTAGTAGTTTCGAAAACAGTATATTTTTGACATTCCTACATTGTAGTATTAGTATTTATCAGGATATACCCTTCTATATAGTATAATATGGTATAATAAATACTTGTCTGTGAAGTTGAGTAACTTATGTGTGGTGATATATAACTAAAAGCAATCATTTTCCACCTAGATTGAGTTCTGTTATTGTGAAGAAGATACATTGTTTTTTTGGGACAGGTAATAGTTTTATGTGAATTAGCATTGGTTATGTCTATGTTGCTGTAATTCATTTTGTATTCCATAAATTGGTTTCAGAATGCATCTCGGGGTTAATATTTCTAATGCGTTACAACAACTGGAGAGTGTAAAAGCTGCTGTTGATCAAAGTGATGACCCGAAGTTGAAGGTAATCCAGGTCTCCTGCATTACAACATTACACAAAACACCTACACAAAAACATGTATTTTTGGCTATGGTCCATTGTTCTACAAGCAGGTGACAGAGAAAATAGTTGTTTTGCGTATGTGTTTTTAGTGTTTTGTTGTGAAAAAGCTAGTGCAGGAGTCCTGGCTTAAAGATAAACCTTAATAAATTTAAAACAGTCATTAAACAGAAGCTTTGCCAAAGAAGTTTCTATAATGTAAAAGATTTAGAAGACAAAAATGCTTGGTATTGAGCAGCTCACTCCTGACACTGTATGGTCATATCAGCACAATTTCTATGTGTAATCATTTTTTTTATTACTTTGCTCTATTGGCACATATTTCATTATTTATGTATAAATTAGTTGAAATTTTAAGTTGTGATTTTTACCCAATGTTACTGCAAGAGTTATGTATGGCTGATGAATTCTTGACTGCTATGAATGTTCTCAAAAAGGTATTCCATTCCATGTTGCCTCTTTGGTCCAGTGGCAGCATATTATGGGCTGTGGACCTTGGGTTTGATTCCTCGATCAGACAAAGTATTTACTCTAATTGGACTTGCCCAGAATAAAAACATAGAAATATTCCATTAACCCCTTGGTAAATAGAATGTGAATTTGATTTCAAAAGTTGATACAAATATTTTACATTGAAAATAAGTTTGACTCGTAAACATGAAGGCTATAAAGCCTTTGAAACATCAGCCTAAAAATAAAAATAAATTGTGATAGAATCTGTATAAACTATGTAGTTTTAGTTCATAAATAGATTAGTGGGACATTGGTGAGTACCTAATCATAAAACATTAGAAACCATTAAAAACCATTTTGCAAAAATTGTAATGGTACTAAATACAAATTACAATTATTATTATATGTATCTGTAATTATATATTTTTATATTACCATCAGGCCGCAACTAGTGATGACTTAAATATGCTAATAAGCTTACTAGAGAGCCCCATATTAAAAAGCATAGCGACCCTGCATGATTCTGTGGACATGCTTTCAACACAAGTGGCACATCATCCTTCTATATTGCCAGGGGACTTTGACATCACTCCAGCAGGTAAGGACGATATACGTATCAGGTGTATATATTATAAAACCAGCAAGTGTTCATTAGATAGCCTCTGTGGCCCAGCGGGCGAGTAGCCAGCTGTGAAACGTGATGTCGCGGGTTCGATTCCCGCACCGGGACAAATGTCTGTGTGGCCCACAGATATTTATTTCGGGTCTGGGTGTGATGAGACAGAAAATCTCTGCTAGTTTCTTATACCCACGATACAGGTTACACCTAGTGTGGGGTCAGAACTATGTGTGTGACTGTTGGGTATATATATTTATTTATTTATCCAACACTAGATATAGATTTGTATGTGTGTCACATACATTTTACACAGAAAATGTTTGATAAAAGATTGATATCAAGGGATATACTTAATAATGTAATAGCTATAACAGACACAAGATTTATTTATTAACACTGCTCATACAATACACATATCAAATATCACTCACAATGAGAAAAACCACAAACATCTGTTTCAAACACTGCCTTGGTGGCATAGTTGTATTGCAGTACGACTACCAACCTCAAGTCTTGGGTTCAATCCCTGGGTTGGGCTAAGTGATATTGTGTTTTTCTATTCAGTATCATCTGAGCTGAGTCAGGAATTTGTTCCTGATATAGTGATGGACTCATTCCATATCACATCTGGCATGGAAATGGGCTCGGCAAAATGTGTGTGTTCTGGTTGTATATTTAACCTCTGCCTACCTCTTCAGGACACTGGCTTGAGTCTATGTATGTATATAATGTATTGTTTCAAAATCCAATGAATGATTTACACATTGTTTTTAGGTGACCTAGCATTGCAGGCAAGAAATCTGTATGGCAATCATGAGGGTGAAGAAGAACAAAGAGTGCCCCAAGTCTCTCCACCTCACAGCCTAGAGTTTGGCTCAAGCTCTGACAATGAACGTATTTTAGGCCTTGACAGTGGATCTGTAGATTCCAATATGTCACCTAAACAGGTGGGTTGTGAATCATGTGATTGATATATGTGACTGCCTCGGTGGCCTAGTGGTATTACGTGTGACGTACGGCTCTCGTCTTGAGGTCTCGGGTTCGATCCCCTGGTCGGGCAAAGTGATAGTGGATTTTTCATTATCATGGAGTCTGTAATTTGTGCCCGATATGGCGATAGGCTTGTCCCCTATCACATCTGGGACGAAACTAAGCTCGACGAAATGTGGGTGTTCTAGTTTGCTAGTACGCCTCTGCCTACCTCTTCAGGGATACAGGCGTGAGCTTATGTTATGTTATGTGTGTTAAACAAAATATTAACATCAATTGATATCTGTTATGTTTCAATCAGCAGAGCCGAGGTTTATTAGAGAGTTCTCGCAATGAAGACTCACTCAACTCAGGATCTCACAACATAGTAGCAAGCGACTGGGCACAAGTGGAAATTATCAATCTCGTTAATGATGGCACAGGGCTTGGATTCGGTAACATTTCAATTGAATGATATATACATATTCTTTACCTCGAAAGGGTACAATAGTAACTCAATTTTTTTTTAAATCCTGTTTTTTACACCGATAGATGTGCAAAAATCAGATCTTTATAATGGTAAAAACAAATTTTAATATATAAAAACATCTGTAACTTTTAATTAGATTGACTAGTATTGGATTCATAGTTTTGCGGCACACATTTTGGCCTCTCCTGTACAATTTGTGTTTTGGCGCTTGATGTATGCCTTTTTAGGTACAGAATTCATTTGTTTAATTAGCATTATTTAATATAGCGTTTACTTGGCATTATTTAAATACCTTATAATGACTTATTTTATTAGGCATTATCGGAGCTCGAACAAGTGGAGTTATTGTAAAGACAATATTGGCTGGTGGTGTAGCTGATCGTGATGGACGCCTTAAGTCTGGAGACCATATTCTTCAGATTGGAGATGTGAGTTTATACTCGAGTCATGTTTGTTTATGTGGTGGAAAACATAAGGAATTATATTATTAAGGTCACGTGATGAATTAATGTGATCTACACTATCCCTGAACATCAATAATGAGTGCTCGATCACTAGTGTCAGAGAGTCAGTCAGGCAGAGTCTTGAGATTTTGTTAATCTTACTAAATAATTGGGTGAAACTTACGCCCGAATGATCAAACGCTACTCAACTTTAAAGGCTTCTTACATTGTTTTTCATCATACAATTTAGATAGATAAAGCGGCCTTAAATGACATAAGGCGACCTTAAGTGTTTGAGTATTCGGCGGTTAACCTGTTAATATATTATTATGTCAATCTGATTTCATATTGGAACTTGAAGGTAAAAATAATATCGAAAGTACCTACCATTATACTATACGATTTTTAATATTATTTATTGATTGAGAATTCAGATTTTTCTGTAAAATATAGATTAGCTCTACACCATTAGCACAAATGCTACCATCTTTGACATTAGAAAATGATAAAACGTTTAATGCAGTTTCTATATTTGATAAAAAAAAGGCCAAAGAGATTAAATATTAGTAACTATAGAGGGGCTATCAAGCAAGTTTCCATAAAAAAAATGATCTCAAAATCAGTAACGCCATCTACTACTTATTACAATACGACGCGAGGACGTTAATTACAATTTACACCCTACAATGTACTGTGAATGTTCAGAAGTCACGTAAGACAATTATAGTCTAAACATTGAATTGAATGTGTTTGTGAATGTGTTTGGTGCAGGTGAGCCTGGTGGAGATGGGCTCGGAGCAGGTGGCGGGCGTGCTGCGCGCGTCTGGCTCGCGCGTGCGGCTCGTGGTGGCGCGCGCCGCCGACCCCGCCGCCCCGCACCCGCCGCACCCCTCGCACACCTCGCACACCTCGCACACTTCACCCGCGCCGCTCGTGCCCGCCAGGTACTGAACTGAACAGCAGCCCGAGCAGGAAAATTTCTGACTACCGTAAATGTATTCGTGCTCGATGCGCGTCTATGAAATTTGTATGAAATATTAATCAAATGTCATCAGTGCGCAGCGAGTTTACATTTACATTAGTTTTTCGTGCTCGGCCTACCGAACCAAGGACCAAGCCTCACTCGCACGACAGCTTTTTCGACGTTCGATAAGAATGCTTTGAAATTGAACTGAGTTCTAGTATAGTTAGGCCGTATTCGCATGAGTATTTTTAGGGTTCCCAAGCCAATTGGCAAAAATGGAACTCTATAGTTTCGTCATGTCTGTCTGTCTGACCATGGATTAGCACAGACAGCTGTAATTTGGCATGGATATACATATCGATCACACAAACAAAATGGTGAAACCAAATTTTGCAAAAAATAAATTTTAGGGTACCTCACCTACACGTCAAGTACGTGGTGGAATTTTTTTCTCGATTATTCCATGGTGTGGGATATCATTGGATAGATCGTTCAAAACCATTTTTCGGTACAAGTCTTCATTTGTAAAATATGCTTTAAAGTAAAAAAAAAATTAAAGAGTCAAGTGTACACCAGCTACACCATTGGTTCTGGAAATGTGAAAAAACATGGTAGTCTCATAAAGAAAAATAATATGAAGAAAAATATCACGGCTAAGTAGTTTACCAGTAATAGTCTACTAAAGTAAAAAGCAAAATTTGATACAAATTCTATTGAATACAACATAGATGAAGTTGTTGCTTATGTAAAACAGGTAAATACATGTTTATGACGATGTGCTTTAAGTTATGTGTAATCTATATACTATTATATTAAGCTGAAGAGTTTTCTTGTTTCGTACACATTGGTCAAAGACGTTTTGTGAGAAAATACTTCATAATATTGACAACAATAAATGTGTAAAATTCCCAGACTCCTATCGGATCCAGAAGATTTGGACCGGTACCTGCTGGAAGCCGGTTTCGAGCAGGTGTTCCACACTCAGCCCACGACGCTGTCCGTCAACACTGCCACCTCGAGATTTGTGTTCGACAAACCGATCACACCACCGCCTGAATCTGGTATGCACATTGCAGATATTATTAAGACAAACATTGGTATGTTTAGTCTGGAATTTGTGCCTGATATGGCGATAGGCTCGCCCACTATAACATCTGGGACGGAACTGAGATCGGCGAAATGTGGGTGTTCTAGTTCGCTAGTGCGCTTCTGCCTACATAATGATGATATGATATCTTCTGCCTATATATGATACAGAGCTTATTGGTATGTTTCTTTTCCATTTGCTCTTATCCCGTCTCAATGTAAGGTCGACGCAACATTTGTTCGAGCATGTTAAAGAAAGGATTCGGCTTAGTTTTTACGACTGCTCCCTACCTAAACAATAATCGATAATATAGAGTATTATCATCAAAGTAATATTTTTTTTGCAGATGCAGAGTCGCCAGAAGTCGACAGATTCACTGTTCAATTAAAGAAAGATGAAAATGGCCTAGGCATCACTATTGCAGGTACTAGTCTTCAATACTTTGTTATTTTAAGACAATAACACCATAAGCTAGCTCTAGGTTGTTAAATTTATTTAGTGTTGGTAAGAGCATATTATAAATCACAGTTTCTCCCAAATAACATTTTTTACACACAGTCCTGAATTAGGTTTAACCTATCGTATCTTGGGTATCAGAAACTACGATGAGACTTTCGGTCTCAACACCCAGACCCGAAACGACTGTGAGGGCGACACAAACATTTCGACGGTCCCTACGTACAAAGCGACATGTCAAAAACAGGTTTTCAGGAGAACGAAATGAAGTTTATTTATATGCTTAAGAATTACCATACTTGTTATATTGTTCGATTAGTATTTAAATTAGAATTTCTAGAATACAAAATTATTAAAAAAAAATATCTATATAGTTATGAGCGTATGGATAATCTAAAGCCATATCTTTTTTTTTAACCTTTATTGTCCCACTGCTGGGCAAAGGTCTCCCTTAATTTTCTCCAGCATTCTCTGTTTATTGCTATTGCCGGCCAGTTTTTTTCGAAGCGGTCAAGGTCGTCGCGCCACCTCTTCCGGAGTCTACCTCGTCGTCGTTTACTATTTTCAGGTATCCAGTCTGTAGCAGACCTGGCCCATCTTTCGGGATGCATTCGGCTCACGTGGCCTGCCCAATCCCATTTCAGCGTAATTATTTGAAAGCCATTTATGCAATCAAAAATATGACATTTTGACTTGTCTTTATATACGTAGACGACGGTCCCCGTCGATTTGTCTCAGTGCGGGGATCGAATTCGTGGGATCTCGCCTATTGCGCCACAGAGCCTGCTGAGCTTTGCATGTGTTTATTGGTTACGAAGTTGTTTCACCGGAAGTACGATATTTTATTATGGTGATTGTTTCAGGCTACGTATGCGAGAAGGAAGAGTTGTCCGGTATATTCGTGAAGTCGGTGACGGCGGGCAGCGCGGCGGCCCTGAGCGGCGCCGTGCGGGTCAACGACCGCATCGTGGCGGTGGACGGCGTGTCGCTCGCCGGCAAGTCCAACCAGCGCGCCGTCGACGCGCTCAAGCAGAGCGGGAACCTCGTCACGCTCGAGCTCGAGAGGTACCCCGACATCACATAGGCTCATGCCTGTAGGCAGAACCGCACTAGCGATCTAGGACACCTACATTTCGCCGAGATTAGTTACGTCTCAGGGGGCTTAATTTGTAAAACGACATCCGTAGTTGCGGACTTGGTTTCGGACGTTTTGCTGTTCTATGTGGCTCACGTGTCTAACCGATATCGGTGCTATAAGTTTCGTTTCGGAGAATGCTGTGATATAAACCGTTTGACAGCCCACTCTTCGGTGTTTGACATTTATTTGATCCAGGTGAATCTATATTAATCTGTGCGGTAGAGTATCGGCCCGATATCGTTCATCCGATAACGTTTTATAAAATAGACACCCAGATGTAATAGGGGACGAGCCTATCGCCATATTGGACAAAAATTGCGTTTTGCTATCCTGTATAATTTTTTTCAACAGTACCGTGTATCAACGGTCGGCAACACGTGGCATGCGGATGCGGCCCGTGAAATCCTATTTGCAGCCCGTGATTGTTTTGTAAATTAGTCATAAATATCTAAAATGTTATAGATTATACTTCTATAGATAGAAAATATGAGGTGAGGCCCCCCTTTACTGTATTTTGCCACCTTGCGGCCCCTGAGTAGGTTGGCTGCCAAAAGGCTGCCTTTTGCCAAAAGGCTGCCAAAAGGTTGCCGACCACTGCCGTGTATAATAGTGTGGTGTCACGTCCATTGTGTAGATACCTGCGCGGGCCGAAGTACGAGCAGCTGCAGCAGGCGATCGCGGCGGGCGAGGGCGCGTCCCCCGCCTCCGTCCCCCCCTCCGCCGCCGGCGCGCCCCCCTCCCCCGCGCACAACCCCTTCCTCCACATGCACAAGGCGGACGCGGACTCCGACCGCGACATACCGCTGCACCACATACACGCGCCGTGAGTACACTCACTACTCTATAATTTATACGCGTGCCATTAAGGGACGACACAATATTTTGGGCACGTTACTGATCACAACATTCATTCGATTCGTCAATTCAAGTATAATTGAGACGTTGCAAAAAGTATTTTCTTTTGTAGTATTTATTATTTTCCCTATAATCACAAAGTCAAAATTATTTGATGGCATGTCTAACACCTCATTAAATATTTCTTTAGAAAAAATGGCACATTGTTACATAAACCTACCTTGCTGTACACTGTACAGTATACAATATAAGTTTGTCCTAAGTTCTAACACCCCAATTGAATTCCGACTTACAAGTTTAGAAAAAAAAAATCTAATTAAAAATATTGAGAACTCACATGGTGACTGCATAGAAATATCGTTTTGTCTTTCCACGGAATACATATATACATATTTCTGCGCGCCCGTTATTTCATAATAACTACTGTGTTAGTAGGCTAGCGACTCGCGCACTTGAGTTCAGCTCATTTTAAAATAGTACTAATGGGATATCCAACTTGCATGAATTTTCATTCAAAAATTATTTTTATTCATAGGACGAAATATAACATAACAATCGTTTTAATACAAATGGTATTTTTCAATTAGAACTGAAAGCGTTGTCGAGGAGGCTAAATCTTTAACACCACAGTTTGACATGCCACGTACGCCGGAGCAAAAAGAAGCCATCCGAAAGAAATGGCAGGCTTTACTTGGTAAGTGTCTGTATTGGATCTTATGTTGTGAACCTACGACCGTACTGAGTACAAACTCAGTCGCATATACAAATCACGATAACTAGCTTTGGTGATCAAACTTTTCAAATGTTTTATAAACCATTTAAAACTATATCTAGGTGACGACGTAGAAATAGTAGTAGGTGTGGTAATGCGAGGGGGCGGGGGGCTCGGCATCTCGCTCGAGGGTACCGTGGACGTGGAGGGGGGGCGCGAGGTACGGCCCCACCACTACGTGCGCTCCGTGCTGCCCGAGGGACCCGTCGGCCGCGCCGGCGTGCACCGCCCGGGGGACGAGCTGCTCGGTGAGGATGCATGATAACACTACATACAAATATATACCATATTGAACTGTTAATTACATGAAACAATACATTTTTGTTCAGAGGTGAACGGTCACCGTCTCCTGGGCATGAACCACTTGGAGGTGGTGTCGATCCTGAAGGAGCTGTCGAGCGAGGTGTGCATGGTGTGCGCGCGGCCGCGCCCCGCGCCGCCGCTCGACCTCGCGCCGCCCGCGCCCACGCTCGTCAAGGTACTACATGCTACATACTACTGTATACTGTACACTATACACTCTACACTGTACCTGTGTACTGCACGTGAACCACTTGGAGGTGGTGTCGATCCTGAAAGAGCTGTCGAGCGAGGTGTGCATACTGTACCTCTATATTATACACTCTATACTCTACACTGTACCACAACCATGAGTTTCTTACATTACTCGCTAGCGACTCCGTAAAATATTTGCATGAAAAACACCCGAAAGCCTCTAGCGGTTAACCAGGGAACTGACGTTTTTCATAGAAATTATTTTACTTAATCGTGAAATGTCAAAAAACCTCATGATCGAGCTACTGTGTTACTTGACATGAACCACTTGGAGATGGTGTCGATCCTGAACAACTGTCGAGAATTTATTACATTTACGTCTACATCCACAAGCTTACAATAACGAGATTGGTCGAACACCAGACGATTTTAGAAATTCCATATGTATCGATAATAAATAAGTAATATGTTTCAGTTGAATTACTTGTAAAGATATATCTTATTTGTTTTTGATTTGATTCGTTTCCTTAAATCGCGATTCGCGACCAATTTAGTACTGGGTCTGATAGACAAGTTTTTGATTAATTAATATTGTGAATGTTATGTATTGTTAAGGTGGTGTAATATATTGTGAGCGTTACTTGTCTTTTTCAGTGACCATTTACAATGCTCATGAGATACAAGATATCTAGTAATAAAGTGCCCATAATAACTATCCAGGTACTATATAAGTGAAATAATAATGTTTTGTGTACTTGCATGAATATATTATGTTTCTGCGAAGTATAAACTTTACACCAGTATGATAACAGTCGTTTTTACACTTACGTGCCAATCGTAAATCTCATGTTTAAACCAATAATGTATTAGTATTTTAGCTACCTATAATGTATTTACATTAATCGTTTTTTATTTGTAAGTATTACCCTCTATATAAATCACAGATACAAATTCGAATATACAGTCTTTTAGCTGGCGATACGTTCTGTAAGGTAGTGCAAGAAATATCGATATTTGTAATATAAATATCGTATAAATAGACTTTTTAAACTATCAGTATTTCAGCTATTTAAGATCTAATACAAAATACGTTTATTGATGTAGTTTCAATACTTGATAGAAATGCTGATATATTAGTAGATATATATTGGAGAATACAATATCGATACGATACAACATCGATATTTTCTGGCAACTCCTCTTTGTGTAGTCTTGGTCATGATATTGTATTTGATGTATTTATACATCCTTATTCACATTGTGACACTTATTTCGTTGGTTACGGATGCATTAGGTATATTCATATAAAGTAATATCACATTAGTTTATAATTTTAATTTCCATAATTTTATTGGCGTTATGAAAACGACATGGTCCTCATATTTTAGATCTACATAAGTTCCCGTACGATACAGATGACTTAATGTTACTTCATCTTTGTGCGAATTGCTTGTATTACTCTCATTCTTGTGTGTATGTACATTTTCGACGTAGATCATAATCCCTAAATTGAAAATTTATGAAGGGCTCGTCGATGTTCTGTAGAAAAGGATTAAAGATTTTTGTATTTACATTGTCCAAATGTTGATAATTTTTTAATTGAAATATCAATAACTCCAAGTTAATTCTGTAAATAACCATGAAAATATACGTATTATATTGAAGACATACATACATATTATGCAAATATTTAGCTTGTTAAGTCTACCTTTCTACAGTCCATCGAACATTTGTAGATAGTTCCGGAAAATAAATATTCAGTTCGAATTTTGTAATTATAGTTGAAATATCAATATTTAATGGAGTCACTAGGTGTTAGTGAACTTTGCAGTAATGATGTGTGTTATGTGTAGGCGAAGTCTGACGGCAGCCTGGCGGGCGCGGGCGCAGAGGAGGGCGGGGCGCTGTCGGCGGGCGGGAAGGTGCGCTCGCGCAGCCTCGAGCCGCTCACAGGACTCGCCATGTGGTCCTCAGAACCACAGATTATAGGTACATTCACATTTTTGTTTCTTGTTCAATTTATTCTGAATCTTTTTTTTTATTATTTCTATAGCTTTTATTTGTTTCATAATTTACGTATTAAACAATTGCAGAGCTGGTGAAGGGCGAGCGAGGCCTCGGTTTCTCTATTCTTGACTACCAGGATCCGTTGCGTCCCTCACATACGCTCGTGGTGATCCGCTCGCTGGTACCGGGCGGCGTGGCGCAGCAGGACGGTCGGCTCATACCAGGAGACAGGCTGCTTTTCGTCAATGACCAGGTAACATTTACAGGAGATGGCACACTTTGAATACTTAAGCTCATACGGGTTTATTTTTATCTGGGCACGGCAAAGTCACTACTACACTACACCTGATGGTAAGGTTAGTGTTCTTCAAAAACGAAGCGGCGACTACCAACAAACAATGGACTTAAGAGTGGTAACCAGAATCAAGCCGGTCTATATATGTTGCTTCCTCCAGAGAGAGAAGAAGCAAATTGAGGAGCTTGTGACAAGACAGACGGCTGACCGATCAGACACATGGATGTACCTCCTATACTCGCTCCAACCAAGCTTGGCATTTATAGCAGGTTTGAACACCATGTGTACTGTGGTTGCCATTCGAGCGGATACGAATATCCTATTATCAGCAACGTGGACTCCTCACCTCAACTTGTATAAAATCAACGAGACGCCGCACCGGTGCACTCGCGGACCTAGTAAATAAAGAGTGTTGATACTTGTCAGCAGTGTACTGACCGAAGCCGTGTGTTGCGTACAGAACTTGGAAGACGCGAGCCTGGAGCAGGCGGTGGCGGCGCTGAAGGGCGCGGCGCGGGGCGTGGTGCGCATCGGCGTGGCCAAGCCGCTGCCGCTGGCCGACGCGCCGCCGCCGCTGCCCGCCACGCCGGCGCCCGCTCCCCACACTCCCCACACTCCCCACACTCCCCACGCACACTGAGCCAGCGCACGCCTCGACGACGGCCACGCGATCGAGGTCTATTCATGCATCACCTACAAGCTCATCTCCCCCGTGTAATGTGTTATCGTGCACCGTCTCGGTGACATTTTAACTTTTAATAGTCTGATTACAAACATCCGCTATCCAGACGCACTCCAGACGGTAATGGCATCGAGCTCTATTAACTAATTTTATATGAACAGTGACCATTTAATATAAAACTCCAGTTAGAAATGTAGACATTTCGATAAAGTATTGCTATATATCGTATCGATATTTAGAAAGATTATCGATATCGACTACGATATACCACTTTAAAAAATGATACTTATATCAGCTGTCGTTACAGCAGGGAGTTCCCAAAACGACCTTTTTTATTTACAAAAAGTTCGTCGAATCTTTTGGTGACTTAATATATTTTTTTTTACGATTTCTGTACTAGAACAAACATAATTATATGACATAATATGTTGCCAAATTGATATAAGCAAAATGTTGTATCGAAAAACATATGTATGAACGTATCGATAGTTTTTCCCCATATCTCTAGGTTCTGCAATAAACTTCTTGTATGAAATTGTTCATATAAAACGTGTTGTACATCGATAATGTAATGTAAGACCATTAACATGAACAATATCACTGTATTCTAGAAAATACGTCATATTGACAAAAGTGACTTAAGATTTGGCTAAAACAGTTGTCACGATATTTTTAAGGTAGCTTCGTGTGCTTCTAAGAGTAATGATAGTCTTCCATTTATATTATTATACTAATACAGATTACTGCAAATCATCGGGCATATCCGGACCCTTCCTTGATACGACCCTTTGATGTGTGAATAAACCTTTATCGATTTACGATTTATTCATTGATATTTTTAATGCATTCCAAGTTTACTCAAGTGCACGATTAAAGTATTTTAATGTATCATATTTTTGCACGAGTGACTTTTAGTACAAGATTCGATGTTTTTGTCGTATATAGACAATATTTTAGAGATTCGGCCCAAACGCGTTCTAATTAAAATGACAATGTCATAAGAGTATTATAGACATAATGTGACATTCCAGAAGTTTGACGTTATAATTAATCGAATTCATAGAACAATATATTTTATTTATGTTCCATATGGTTTATACTGCATTGTGCTGTGTTGTTCATTCAACAGGTTACAGGATGACTATTGGAAGTCGGAAACATTTTTATATGCATTTATTATTATGTTCAGGTCATGAATGTAGAAAATATAATATTTATTGATCCCATAGACTATGGCTCAGATGACAATGCAGTATGAATCTATCTTTAGTAGTTTGGTCTTAACATTCTTTACTATAAGGGTGTAATCATTGAAGCCCGTAAATTCTATTTAGATTTTTCTGACACAAAAAAAAAACTTTTAGATTTTATTATATTTTGACAGAAATATTACTTGGTAAGACTAGTATTGATAAATAGAATAATCCCGTAAACAATGTGACAACACTAACAATATTACATGATGTTTATGGGCCATGCGGTACTCGGTGTCTGTGGGGGTACTTAGCATACACAAAAAAGTCACATATATTCAAAAAAAATGGTTATAAATTAAGATTTTTAAAGACGATTAGTCATCAGCTCTGGTAGTGAATTTTTTAATTAGACCTACAGGGCCTTCAGGTGGATTCCTTATTCTTTTTATCTCTTATATGAATATATGGGCTGTGGAACGTGAGGTCCTGGGTTCGATTCACAACACGAGCAAAGCGAATTTTCTAATTTAATTTCCCTGGGACTGGATCCCTCAGAGGGGGTTGACGGCAGGCGAGCAGCCGGTCGTAAAAACTAAGCCAAATCTTTTCTGCAACATGCTTGAAAGTGAGTTGCGCCGACCCCACATTAAGGTGGGATAAGGGCAGTTAGAAAAAAATAAAGATATAAATCAAACTTTAACTTAATACTTCTCAATAAAATAACTTTTCTTTACGACCGGCTGCCTGGCTGACGTCAACCCCCTCTGAGGGAAAATAAAATAAATGTAACTAGCGCAATATAATAGAAAAAGGCGTTGTTTGATTCCACTATATTTTTAATTTTATTCAGTCTAAGGAAAGGTATACAACGCAACAAAACATCAACTTGGCTTGTTTGAAGTTAGACACGAACTGCGTGGTGTGAGCTTAAAGGATGGGTTAAGTGACTATGTTCCGTCTAGCCAAGTTATTTTGCACGATATTAAGAATAAAAATATAATCAAGTATTATTCTAAAATTACCAGATTTTGTATATTAAGCATTCCAAATGTACCTTTTATTCTAGTGTTAAATAACCTTTTTTATTATTAAAGTCATTATAATTGATATTATTGTGATTTACTGTACTTAATAAAGTTTAGTTAATGTGTTAATAAAAGTCTTATCTTTTTTTATAAAATTATATATTTTTTTGTAACAAAAATATAACCTATTTACACCTTTACGTAAAGCACTAACAATCACAATGAATCCGCACTAGCCCCTAGTTGAGCAATAATAAAATTACAATAATTTATTAACGGTAACGGTGCCCTCTCCCCAGCCAATGGAACTGCGTGTCGAATCATTCTTTGTAGAAGTCTTCTATGATGTCTTTGTATTTCTCGTAAACCACGTTTCTTTTGATCTTGAGCGTTGGCCCTGTGGGTAACAAACATTTTAATATAATCACTAACGGCCTTCATCTCATAAATGATCTCAGTTTAGAGCGCAGATAGATCGCGATTATGAACCAATCAAATCAAGTCATTTGACGGAGTCATGTTCAAACTGTGTTCGTATTGGCTAATTTTTGTAATCTATCTGTACATTCGAACTGAGATTGTTTATTGAGACCGGCCTTAAGTACATAAGGCAGTAAGTTAGCCTAAGTAAAAAGCCGCAATAGCTCGGTTAGGAATGGTACGGACTGCCGAGACAAGTGTCGAAGGTTCGAGAACATCCCCAAAATGGAGCATACTTCTCGTGACTTTTCATTGTGAAATATCGCTTGCTACAACGGTGAAGGAAAACATTGTAAGGACACCTGCATACCCGAGAATTTCTTCACAGGATTTCGAAGGTATGTGAAGTCTACCAACCCGCATTAAGCCAGCGTGGTAGTTTAAGGCCCCCCTCTCATTAATAGGGGATGCCCGTGCCCAGCAGTGGGACAGTAATATTACAGGGCTTATATTATATTTTTTTTACATAAGTTCGCGTTTATATTCCCAAAGAGATAGGCACGAGCAACCCACATTTCGTCAAGATTATTTCGGTCCCAGAAGTGATAGGGGGCGACCCTATCGCCATATTGGCCACAAATTACAGACTCGGGCTGATACTGAGTCGAAAAACTCAATATCAATTTACCCGACCCGATTATGGAACCAGAAACCTCAGGACGGTAGTCATATCGTGCACGCTACTTACTTTCAGCAACATACTTTTAGAATTGAGAAATTCTACTTTTGCATGGATGCATTAGGTATCTCATTGTATTGATGATGATGTATGATATATTGTTTCTAAGCTGGATTTTTTTTTATATCAGGCTGGCAAACGAGCAGGTGGGTTACCCGATGGTAAGTGATCTCCATCCCCATAGACACCCAAGACAAGAAAAGCATGGGTGCGTTGCTAACCTAAACAGAGGGAAATAGGGATTGTAAAGAGAGGGGGGAAAAGGATTTCTCTAATGTCTCTTGGACCACTTCAACTCCAGACTAGCCAATTTTCATTCCAGAAATCTGCTGGATAACTTTCCAAGCAAGCAGAGCCGCGAGCAAAAACTATTGTGTGTAATGATTTCTTAGGTTTACGTGTATTGTGTGTATTTAATATTTTCCAAGCTTACCTAATTCTCCAGTGTGTACGGAGAAGTCTGCGGGCAGCACGGCGAGCTTCTGAACCTTCTGAGCGTTAGATATCGCGTGCTTGTTGGCGCGGACTACTCCTGCCTCCAGCGCTTTATACACCTGACGAAACAACAACACATTGGGCCTTACTTATAAAACATTTTAGCTGAGCAAATGGCTAAGAATAGTGGGTCCCAAAGAATTTAAACGAGTCTGTCCCTTTTATTTTCAAACAATGTGAAGGAAAAAAGTGACAGTGATTTATTTTTAACAGACTTAAAAAATAACGAGGTTCTCGATTTGCACATTTTTACCAATGAAGTCACGAGCCGAGCCGGCCCATTCGTGCTGTAGACGTTACTGTCTACAGCTTGGCTCTACCACTCGTAAGTACTAAAAGGTTTGAAAAAAACGTACCGCCTCGTCCTTAGTTCTAGCGATTTCGCTGATGGTTGTTGCTTTGCTGCCGAGACTCGCCACCCATTTTCTTGCTTCCGTCTCCAATTCATCAAGCGCCTCGCCTGTGTCACTGTTCACTTTGCACTGGAATAATTAAATCAAGTTGCTAAGCACACGTTGACAGATAGGTCCTTACTTATAAAAACATTTTCGCTTATCTTTTCGCCAAGAATAGCCTGTCACTTTTCATTGTGTTACATTGTTTAAAAATGAAAGGGACAACCTATGATTAAAGATAAGCAGCGCTTAAATATTTTATAAGTAAGGGGCATATTTTATAGAAACATATTGCTATTTTATTGAAACGATAAGCTATACCACTACTCTTGAACAGTAGCGATAACGTTTTGAATAACAAATCACTGAGTGGCTCTGTTCTGCGCATGTAACTGCACTACGCTCGTGGGACGTTAGATTTAATACATGAGATGTTAGGTCTCATATTGTCCAGTAGTTATACTGGATACAATGCCCTTTGACAGTGGAAGTAATTGGGTTGGTAGTATTTAATCAGAAAGACTTGAAAGTGAGAGTCCTACCCACAGTAAAACTGTAGTCCTACGGCTTCTACCACAATTTGATAATGGTATACTTTTCGTCTATGACACCTGATACAGATAGAGACATTGTCTACCTTCACAATAAAATTAATTAGTATAACCAAGAAAAAAAGCCGGAGTTTCGAAATTGCCGCGATTGGTTGATATTTTAAATTATCGAAATTGCAATGATAATGATGGTAATTAATAGTGATTCAAGTAGGTACAAAATAATACATGTGTGCAATTCACACGTGGTAGAAATAAAACCTTAAAAAATGTTGACTTCAAGATAATGAGACGAATGTAAAATTTCGGGAGGTTTTAGTAATAATCATAGTGATAAAAAGTTTGTTAATAATTTTACATTTTATTCGTATATTTCATTCGTATATACTATATAGACTTTATTATAAAAAAAATAAGAAGAATTTTATTATAAAAATGATGAAAGGACTCTACAAGCGTATAATACGTTCCCGTTAGGATAATCTAAGGTTCACGTATACAAAACACCACGGCTGCGTGATGCCTTTTCCCAAGCTTTGTTCTACGCATGCGCGCACTTTTTACTGACATTTTTTTCGTTTCATCGACTTTCAAATCACAACCATGATAAAGAAGTTTTGACAAGGTTTTTACTGCTCTATTTTGAATGTGCAAAGGACTGTAAAGTTAGTTACCTTGAGAGTGAGCAGGACAGAGAGGAACTTGCGCCTGTCTCCGATGAGCACCGCGTACCCCACGTGCAGCAGCTCCGCCTGGATCGCCTGCTCTATCACTACAGGCGCCACGTTCTCACCGCCAGCTGTGATTATTAACTCCTGAAACAACAAATATAATTTATGTTAAATACAATCATTTCTTTCTTTTTTTATAGCAGAGACTGACAAAGGAGCAGATGGGTCACCTGATGGTAAGTGATCTCCACCATCCATAGGCACCAAAGAGAAAAAAGAATCATGGATGCGTTGCCAACCTAAAAGGCGGGAATAGAAGGGGGAGGGATTGGGAAAGGGAAGGGGGGAATGGGTCACCGGAAATTTCACTCATCGAACGAAACGCGACAGCAAGCTGCCACTCTACGTCGGTTTTCTGTGAGACAGTGGTATCCAACCGGTCGAGTCGGTCCATTCGTTCTGGGGGTTTAGACAAGTGGCTTATGCGCTAGTCGAAAAAAAAATTCGAATAGAATAAATGTATGAGAATGACATAAGAGTACGCCGCCTTAAGTCATGTCTTATGTCATTCCCATACATTTATTCTATTCAACTATTCTATTCGACTAGCGCATAAGCCACTTGTCTAAACCCCCTGTAGACGTAACTGTCTACAGCATGATTCTACCTCTCAAATTTATTGACTTTTATGATTTATTGAAATTAAACTATTTTTACGGATTATATCACGATTTGGTTTTAATTTTTATGCCCGACGTTTCGAAAGCTTTGCAGCCTTCGTGGTCACGGGTCAGACTGGCCTCTGACCCGTGCCCATGAAGGCTGCAAAGCTTTCGAAACGTCGGGCATAAAAAAAAAATTAAAACCAAATCTTGATATAATCCGTAAAAATAGTTTAATTTCAATGAATAACATTCACGTAAACCTAAGAAATCATTTTATGATTTATCCATATTTATTTAACAACTCCGTGGCGCAGTGGGCGAGTAGCCGGCTGTGAAGCGAGAGGCCGCGGGTTCGATTCCCGCATTGAGACAAATGTTTGTGTGGCCCACTGACATTTGTTTCAAGTCTGGGTGTTGTGAGACCGAAAGTCTCTCATAGTTTCTGATACCCACAATACAGGTTATACCTAGTGTGGGGTCAGGACTAGGTGTGTGACTGTTGGGTGTATTTATTTATTTATTTATTTATTCTCTGACCAAGTCAGAGTTATTCTTGAAAGGTCAAGTTTAAAGTACCCTAAACCGACGTGCATGCATGAAGAATGTAATGAGATTGAATGAGGCGAAGGAGGTGTGTAAGGATCGTAGCAAGTGGAAATCCGTTGTATCTGCCTACTTCAGCTTCAGTTCAGTTCATCAGCTTGGAGTCTAAAATCTGTGCGCTATATGGTGATAGGCTTGGCCCTTATCACATTTGGGACAAATTAGTTCGGTGAAAAATGGGTGTTCTAGTTTGCCTCTGCCTACACGTTCGGGGATACTAACGTAAGTATATGTATGTATGTACCTTTATCCTTCCCGTGATGTAGAGCAGCTGGTTGCTGTCGGTCCTGCCGATGTCCCCTGAGTGAAGCCAGCCGTCCTCGTCGATGGTGTCGCGAGTCTTCTCCATGTCGTTGAGATATCCCATGAACACGTGTCGCCCGCGCATCATGATCTCGCCCGGGCCGTTCGGACTCGGCGAGTTACCGAACTTGGTCTCAGTACCTTCGAGAAGCTCGCCCGCAGAGTCCAGAGAGAACCTACACAGTGAAGTGGAGTTGTGGCATTTTAACGCACAGCAAGGGCAGAACTCATCAGCACACATCATTTTCACTGCAGAGCGTAGCCGTCTCCAAAGATAAAGGTCGTAAGTTGCAGGCCGCTTCCACAGTTCGGTCTGGAAATCTTTGAGGGAAACTATGTTCAACGGACTACAGAATTCATCGCTTTCATCAAATTTTACTACTTGAATGAATTATTTACACAGCCTCCGTGGCACTGCGGACGAGTAGCCGACTGTGAAGCGAGAAGCCGCCGAGAGGACAAAAGGATATTTTCTGCCCTATTTAACATATGCCCGATTTGGCGATAGGCTCGCCCCCTGGGACGTATATAGCTCGGCGAAAAACGGGTCTTCTGATTTTCTAAATCGCCTCTGCCTACGCTTTCGGGGATACAGGTGCGAGCGTTATGTATTAGCAGCGAAGGGTAAAAATGTATACTAGGGAAGCCGACGATAGTTTCTCATTGAATTAATACCTATTTACTAGTAGACTATGCTGGTAATGGTAAGCCAGAAGGAATCGTGTTGTATGGATCCTTCACAACTGTTATGTATGTATACTTACTTAGGATATATGCTAAGCGTGTGAGCGCCCGCGGCTTCGCTCATGCCGAACGCGTCGACGATGGGTATGTCGAGCGAGAGGAAGAACTTCTTGATGTCGGGCGAGAGCGGCGCCGCGGCCGTCACGAACGTCTTGCACTTGTCCAACCCGAGCGACTCGTGCACCTTCTCGAACACCAGCGCCTTCGCCATCTTGTATCCCATCGTTGACCCTTCCAACCTATATCACGTACTTTTTGATTAATTTCATTTTATTTAGTGAAACTAACAAAAGACTTTATTTCTGACATGCGGAAGGTTAGGTAGGTACTTTGTTCGATAATTAGTTTTCGACATCTCTCACTAGCGTCTACGTAAATTATGTTTCTGAACTTGTAGTTTACTAGTGCGTTTCTTTGTTGTTGCGTAACTTGTAGTTTAATAGTGAGTAAGATTTTCAGTGGTTGTATAGTATATAGGTACTGTATAAGCTATAGAGCTTATATCAATGTGGCTACATTATGTCATCTATATTACAAGACACATGCAGTAGCTAGTGGCCATCTCGATGGCCATCTAACAAGGTTTTGTACTCTGTTGTTAGAATGACATATTTTTTGTAGACGTACCTATTCTGTAGATAGGCATCTATCTACCTCACTTTGCTGTGTTATATAATTTAAAAAAAAATCTATATGCATATATAATAAAAAAAAAAATTTACCTAGGTAATTCAGGACCATCTTGTTAAAACAAATAATATACCGCATACCGCAATATTCCTACCGCATTTTTTTTTTTAAGATATAGGAGAAAATCTATATACTAGGTATTAAAATTTTTAAAATAAAAATAATACAAATGCACCTAAATAATATAATTCTACAAACCAAATGCAATGATCATTGAATTATTATTCTATGGCAATTATGCATGCTTTAGTCTCTATGATGTATCTACATTTATTATAGTAACTGCAATACACTTTACGCTGTCAGGCTTTCTATATCTAAATAAATTAATCAATGAAAAGTTATACTACTGAGTTAAGGTATCAAACGTTCTTATATGAAGCATATTTCAAATTCACTACATGCACGAGCCAAACTAAACAGCATGAACATTCATGAGTAATTTACATTGTTTATCGAAAACTAGTTTATCGCTAACATTCTCCATACAAGGTCGCTACGTACGTACCAGAAGCCCATCATTTCGAGAGTTGTAAAATCAATCGGAAGGCCGTACATCCCGGCTGATAAAGCGCTGATTGGGACAATTAATACACTCGTTAATTATGTAACCTTGATAAGTTGATACAATGATTTTTTTTTAATAAAGCCGGCAACATTACCATTCACTTTTAGAGTTCATGACGATTTCTCGAAAAAATGCATCATGACATGGGTGATGGTGCCCCTTCAACAGATTTCAATGTCTTCTACAAATATTCATTGAATTCCTTAGATAATTATGGATAGATCGAGTACCTATAAGATAATATTACTCTGACGGGCTAGTAAATCCAATTAAATTTGATTACTAGGTGAATTATTTATTTTACTTTAAAGTAAGTAAGAGTAATAGAAAGGATTTGGTTTTGCTTTATATTATAAAAAATATAGTACGTACCTAACACTATTAGAATCCAAACTTGGATTTCTAGCCATAAATCCATAATCATAAATTCTCCTACATTACTGATTAATCCAATGATACGTATTTTTCTGTACATATTTGTATTCAGCTTATAAGGGGATTATCTAAAACACTGAGCTATCGCTGCTTGCTTGCACTACATTAATGTAGGTAGGTAGTTAGGTGCTTATTGCGTCTATTAAAAGCAAACAAAATATCGCGTGCATTTGAATTTTTATTCGTCTTTCTCTGGTTCCCGAACCGTCGCGTACTCGCGTTACATCGTACGGGAACGGACGAACTAAAAGAGCGATCAGCGAAGTCAGCGAGCTAGTTCGCAGAAGAGCTGGGATCTAAAGTAACCGGCAACAACTAGTGCGCAAGTGTTTAGCGTAGCAAACTAATACTATTGTCTTATAAACCCTGCGGGCGCAGTGTGTCAAAAATAAGTTTAGACTCATTTGAGTGTTCCCCTCCACGGAAATCTTTAGTAAAAGGCGAAAGATTTATACGTTTTGAAGGGAAACCAGAGTGACGATCATGAGTTTGCTCAGAAGGGTATATCAGCCGCCGGAGAATCTTGATATCGCAACTTAGTATAATGTTGAGACTGTACAGCGCCATCTATCGGATAACGTCAAACTATATTTGTCCGACTCTACAACAGCAACTTTGCAACTCGTGAACTCTACATTACGATGTTCGTCTATCACGAACCTAATTACGATGATTGGTTCACTAAAATATGTTTATATTAAAAATGTAAACTCTTCAGTTCACGATATACTCTACATTTACTGTAAAATAATTAAAGTTTGGTTTCTAATTTTAGGTAAAATGGCGTACCTAATGTGTAAAGTTTCATTTTTGGTGAACGTTTATCGAGAGACTGACTCGCAAATTCGTTCCCCAGGTCGGGCCAGTGATATTCATTGTTTTTTTGTTTTTTTTTGTATTAAGTATCAGCCCGGAGTCTAACATTTGTGCCCGATATGGCGATAGGCTCGCCCTCTATCACATGACACATCTCGTATCCCCAAAATAGCCACTTTGCCCCACACGGGGATCGAACCAGAGACCTCAGGACGATAACGGTACCGTGAACTCAATACGAATCGAGATAAGGTGTAACTAGATTAGTAATAGCGCTGCAACTCGGCCTAAACGTTTTATCAGCTTGTCAACTGTAGTTGAAGATTGATTGAACTTAGCCATTTTATGAAGACGTCATTATGCTGTAATATACGCATGATTCGTATCATTAATATGAGTAATATGATTGTATTGATTCATTACAGTGCATCCATTACCTCGCTAATAAAATATTAAGATAAAGTATGATAATTCCTACGCTGTTAACTCTTATTGATATGACATAATTAACATTGAAAATTATATCGTTATATTTTTTATTATGTCTTAACTTTTACGCCCGAAAGTTAAACGCTACTCAACTTTATCGACTTCTTACATTGATTTTTGCCATACAATTTTGTCAGATAAGGCGTCCTTAAACGATATAAGGCGACCTTAGTGTATGAGCATTCGGCGTTTAAAAAGTCTAAAAATTATTATAGTAATACGTACCCATTAATCCTTGACAAATGATACTTCAATCCCTTATCCTTGGCCCATATTGCGATTTGTCGTTTCAGTGTACCGCTTTGAGCTCCCACCGCCATAATTTTTTCATACATTTTCTCCCAGACACGAGGTACTCCTAAAAATCTGTAAACCGAAATATATAGATTCATCAACTAATAGTTATAAGCATAAGTACTACTATAGAATATATAACCGAAGGGTTATAAATTCGTTTTATTACTATGGTAGTAAATCGTGGCTCAAAAAGCGCTGACTGGACGTTCTGGAGGAAGATATGAGAGCCAATTGTCTCACTGCGGAGGAAGCTCAAAACCGGGCGAAATGGAAGCGTTCAAGTAGGAAGGCGGACCCTGGCAGAAGGTTAGGCTAGTGACTTTCAAGTATTCATTATAAATACTTGCTTTCTTGTCCTTATCTCACTATAATAGGGGGTCCGCGCAACACACTTTTTCAAGCATGTTGCAGAAAGGCTTAGTTTTTACGACCGGGTGCCTGCCACCGTATGTCAACACTCTCTGGGGGATTCAGTCCCGGGCAAATTAAATTAGAAGATTCGCTTTGCCCGACCTGGGAATCATTTGATTGGATCCCCAGATGGGGGCCGGAGTCAGGCAGGTAGTCGGTCGTAAAAACGAAACCAAATCCATTTGCAACAAGCTTGAAAAAGTGTGTTGCGCCGACCCCACATTAAGGTGGGATAAAGGCAAGTAGAAAGAAAGATTTGGTTACTTGTTCATGAGACGAGCATGATAATTGGATACTAGGTAGATAGGTATTTGTTTTCGACCGACTTCCAAGAAGGAGAAGGTCCTCAATTCGTCAGATTTTTTGTATGTATGTTACGCGATATCTACGCCGAATGTAGACCGATTTTCAAAATTCTTTTTGTGTTTTGCGAATAGATCTTCGAAAATTATATTTCCACCAAAATAATTGTGTCTATAGTATTAATCCCCCAACATAAATTATAGATAAAAACATAAACAATGTTAAGGAAACCACATTAAAGATATTATAGGTATCTATGTATCTACCTATGTAAGATATCAACTAGGGATCAGTGGTAGGATCAACACATCAAATTTTAATGATGCATGAGTGATATTGCACTTAATAAGAAAGCGCGGAGAATTTATTAGATAATCATTTGCGACTTACATAATATTATGACCAATTATGACATAATGCATTTATCACAGATACAGATTTAAATAGACATTGCAGTTATTAGTGTGGGCATAGTTATTAAAGCCAATCATAGAGAATATTATTACAGAATTGCTCTTACGGCATTATCTACCTACAGCAAATGTTAAAAAGTCATACATCTAGTCTAGTAAATATTTACATCGATATTGTCTTGCTTGGTCTTGCGTTGTTTATTTACATCTATGTTTTTGGTATATACGGACGAAATTTATGTTTATAGTTTATTAATTTATGCAAAGGTAAACAAAACGCGGCCCGTGGACGTCCTATTTGCGGCCCGTGATTGTTTTGTAAATTAGTCATAAATATCTAAAATGTTATAGAATCTAGATAGAAAATATGCGGCGCCTTTACTATATTTTGTGGCCCCAGCCTGCCAAAGGTTGCCGACCGCTGATTTATGACATAATGATAAACAAATATTTATTTAGAATAATTTAAAAATTACAATTTATAATAGTCAAAGTCTGTAATCTATCGGCATTAAAGTTTATTTATAATACCTCCGATTAACATTATCTTAAAAATTTATGGTCAGAAAGATTTACCAATTATAATTACGCAACTGTATTAAACTGAACATTATCTTGTAAATATATTGCGACTTATATGATGTAAGCAAAACATATTTACAATTATCGATAAAATAATATAAAGATATATGAATATACGTACTTCCTACGTGTACGTGTAGGTACGGATTGTTCTGGTGAAAACACCCATCCTATTAGACATTTTAACCTGATGCTTGGATTTCTTAATGTTATCATTTGTTTCGGCCAACCCCACATTGTAGTACGATAAATGCAGGTCACTGCCGGTGTACGGAGATTTGCATAATAATTTTGTTCTCCAAAAGATAAGACAAGACACTCTCCCGGCTCCAACCAGTGTGTATTTCGTGTTTAAGTGACAATAAAATATAAAAACCGCAATTTTAGTAATCTTTATGACTGACTATGATAAAAATGTAAAAACTGTAATATTAATATTCTTTCTGACTGACTGACTGTGATAAAAATGTAAAAACTGTAATATTAATAGTCTTTATATCTGTCCGAGTGTGATATAAGTGTAAAAACTGTAATATTAATATTCTTTCTGACTCACTGACTGACTGTGATATAAATATAAGAACTGTAATATTAATAGTCTTTATGACTCTACCTAGAGCTGAAACATTAAACATCTGTTTATATTTATTTTATAGGTTTATATTTTTGCTAGACAATTACCTGGTTGGTCGTACTTCTTTCAATGTTTCGACAAGGCTTCCCTTCAGCGCGTCGGGTTGTGCGAAGAACACAGGTACAGCGTTTGATAAAGTCGCGTAAATGTCCACAACCTGCAATAAATAACAAAAACAATCAACCTTTACGGCTGACCTTCTCTTTAATGTTTACATAAAAGTAATTATATGTTAAAGTTTTATAAATAAAGTAGTTGTTCCTCGCTGTGTAGCTCACTTTCCCATATCTTTTGTATGAAAGATTGAAGATTTCGTTTAAGGGTTTTTGTTCGTTGCTTACGTGGAAGTATTTTTGTAATATTTGTGATATAAAGTATTAAGTTTTGGGCTCATAAATCATTCCTGCACCAACAATACATACATACATAGACTCACGCCTTTTTCCCATAGGTGTAGGCAGAGACAACGAATTTCCACATGCTACGATCCTACATTCTTCATGCATGCACGTCGGTTTAGGGTAAATTAAATTATGTAATAATAATCATTGACAGTGTCCAGGCGGACCCTGGCAGAAGGCCGGGATATCGCCGGGCAGGAAGAAAGAAAGAACTATAGATATAGTGTCAAGAAAACATTGGAAAATAGAACTTATAAACAAGAAAATAGTATTGATCAAAGAATAGAAAATGTACGGTCGCGGTACCTAGGAATTGATACATTATTGCACAGTTGAATGCCTCGATGGCGTGGTTCTATTTCGTTACGACTACCGTCATGAGGTATAGGGTTCGATCACCGGGTCGGGCCAAATGATATTGGATTTTTCCACATCTGCCCGGAGTCTGGAATTTATGCCCTATATGGCGATAGGCTCGCCCCTATCACATCTGGGATGGAACTATGATCGGCGAAATGTGGGTGGTCTAGTTCTCTAGTGCGCCTCTGCCTACCCTTTCGGGGATACAGGAGTGAGCTTATGTATGTATTGCACAATTGGCATTTTACAAAAGTATATTTTACGATGGCTAAAAGTATAAAAAAGAAAATCTAGGTAATTTTGTTAATTCCCTCAGAAATTTGTAGGCATTGCTTTATTATTAAATAAATATTATCATATCTAGTAAAAGCTCTTGAATGTTTAAGGTATATGTATACCTACCTACCATATACGATAAAGCCGCCAAAATATTGTTATTGGCACCAATAAGGTTATTGGTGTGAATATATATGTATTTTTTATTATATTGTGTAGATATCATTTTTGCACAAGGTTAAATTGATTTGAATATGAATGATTAAAAAATTATACATGATTGATTAGTCTGTTCTTCCAAGGATAGGGGGGATTAAACGCACCTAATGGCTAATATATAATTTAAATAACAGATTTGGGGTTACATTTTTTTTATAGTTAACAATAGAATAGTCGCTTCCTTGTTCTAACGGAACCATATATGGTCTGTGGATCGCGAGGTCCTGGGTTTGATTTCCAGGTCGAGCTAAGCGTTTGTTCTAATTCGATTTGCCTAGGAATGGATCCTCCAGGCGGGATTGACGTCAAGCAGCAGCCAGTCGTAAAAACTAAACCAAATCATTTCTGCATCATGCTTGAAAAGGTGTAGCGCGCCGACCCCACATTAAGGTAGTATAGTGGCGGGTAGAAAGTATTAACCTTAAAATCCCTCAGGAGAGGTTGACGTCAGGCAGGTGGCTGTTAAAACGAAGTCGAAAACTTTCTGTAACGCACTTCTAAAAGTATGATGCACCGACCCCACATTGAAGTGGGATAACGTCAGATGAAAAGACTATTCGATATCATCCTAATTATTACCTATTATTATATACCTATTTGCAAATTTAAAATATTTTAAGGACAGAACACAGAAATACAGTTGGTTAGCTCGTGAGATTGTGGGTTTTGTATTTGTATATAATTTTCACGATTTGGTAATCAAGTAGGTCTGGATTGTTGTAAAATGAGATGAAAAATTTATGTCGGGGTCATGAAGTTCATGAAACATCTGTCCTAGGATACTTTCACACAGGCAGACCCGCAAGAAAAATCTAGAGCAAATACATACTTCGTCAATTAGTAGTACATGCTTAGATTAGTACATGATATATAATTTATGCTACCGTATAATCTAGAATTATCTTTCGGTGGTAACTCCGTTGAATATCCGTTAATACTAAGGCGATTATCTTGGTCAGCAACATGATGTCGTAAAGTATGATATAATACTTAATATTGTAATAACTTCATGCTTTATTTTAGGGTTCTGTAGCCTAAAAGGAAAAAGAGAACCTCCCTGAGGATAGCACCTCCAAAGGTATACAAAAAAAGAACCCTAATAAAGTTCAAACTCAAATGAATTATGGTCGAATTTGACCACTAGGCGAAACTAGTATCTATAAATACTTAATATTATCCAATTTGCCTTTCCTGACCATGTGACCGACTTATTTAATGAATGTTTTATTTTTAAGTTATTTTTCAAAAATGCAATGAGGAGCGTTGCAAACTCGTTTTAATCTGTGGGCATCCCTATGCCCAGATTCAGAAGCCTGATTCCCTAATCAGGCTCCTGAGCTATCTGCTGTACTGGTCGATGCATTGTCTGGACGTTAGTTACCTGTGCAGCGACGTGGCTGAGCGGCAGGAAGGAGACGAGCCTGTCGCGCGTGGGCTGCAGGTCGGCGCACCGCTCGCTGATCGAGAACGCGTCCCACGTCAGGTTGTCGTGCGACAACATCACTGCCTTCGGCGGACCCACCGTGCCAGACTAACAACAACAATACATGCTGTTACGCCGGAGTTCATGTGCTCTCGACCGACTTCAAAAGAACTGGGGGATTACCACATTCTCTTATAGCAGAATTATTAAAATCGTAATTCGGTACTTGACTATTTTTTATTAAATTAATTTTATATAAGATTTACGTCGTAGAAAGAAATATTGAAATATCCTCAAAAATAAAAAAGTTATGACTTTGAAGTTTGGTGTAACCTTCAAAATGCAGAAAGAGAAGTAACAGTATAATCACGTCACGCCATAACGGTACGCGCGTTGAAAAGGGATAGCAAGATATCTCCAATATGCCCCCACTCCAGAATTAAAAATATATATTATTGCCTCATTTTTCTACCAATTTTGATATAGTTTTTACAAAAAGGTTTCTTTTTTGTTTTATTTGCTATTACATATAAATATGCGTATAAAATCAAACATAGTCAAGTACCCAATAGTTATTCTATAATGTATTAAAATCAGGCTACGTTCAGATGTAACGCGCGTTACATCAGCGCGGCGGCCCTAGCGGAAAATTTTCTAACAATCATAAACGTATTCGAGCTCGTTGCGCACTGATGATATTTGGTTAATATTTCATACAAAATTTATAGCCCCGCGTCGAGCTCGAATACATTTACAATTGTCAGAAATTTTCCTGCTCGGGCCGCTGAACGTAACCTTTTTCTCTCGGCGCTGCCATATAGTGTTGACGTGCGCTCATGTAATTGGTTGTAACTTGTAAGTAAATACCAGGCTTTCTAGACCTAAAATTACATATTTCTATCTCATGTCGTGGCATAGTAATCACATAGCGATAACCACATACGTTGAGATTATGTTTGGTGTTACTTGATACAGCGATATAATCACTAGAGAAAAAATATATTTTTCCATAGTGTACTACTAGTTATTTCATTAGTTAAAGCATAGATTTGACAGCCTCCGTGGCGCACCGGGCGAGTAGCCGGTTGTGAAGCGTGAGGCCGCGGGTTCGATTCCCACATTGAGACAAATGTTTGTGTGGCCCACAGATATTTGTTTCAAGTCTGTGTGTTGTGAGACTGAAAGTCTCTCATAGTCTCTGACACCCACTATACAGGTTATACCTAGTGTGGGGTCAGGACTAGGTGTGTGACTGTTGGGTGTATTTATTTTTATTTATTTTATTACTTACTTAATTGTTAGGTTCGTTTCAGGCCAGTGTTTTACAATTGACATAAAGCAAGATATATAAGTCCATATTATTAAGAAAATCGTTACTAAAACATTCATATATGTATTATTTATGAACATTTTAAAAGTGTAGGAAGGCTTCATGACAAACAAGATATATATCGGAGATTAATTGGTTTGATGAATGCGTTTCTGAATAACGTAACCGGATTACCTGAACCTTCTCTATATTTAGAGATTTTATGGATTATTTTATCAAAGGATTTTGATAAGATTGATGGATTTAGCATCGTGCTGAAATTACCTTAAAATGATTGGAGATAAACATGGCGTCATTGATGTCATCGGCTTAGTTATTGCAATTTTAATACTGCCTCGGTGGCGTAGTGGTATTGCGCTGTACGCCTACCTTCGGTCTCGGCTTCGAACCCCGGGTCGGGGCAAAGTGATATTGAATTTTTCAGTATCAGCCTGGAGTCTGGATTATCTAATCTAAAAAGCTCGTCAGCTATCACATCTGATGGACTAAGCTTGGCGAAATGTGAGTGTTCTAATTCGCTAGTGCGCTTTTGCCATCATTGATACAGGCGTGAGCTTATATACGTAAGTATGATGTAATTTTAAAAATAAGAACGTTACTTACGGTATATACTAGAGTACAACATTCGTTAGCTGCGAGACCTTTCAGGATGTTGTTGAGTTCTGTGTCAGGTTCCTTTTTACCCATTTCGATGACTTGATCCCACTGGAAATAAATAAAAGCATTAATTGATCCCGTTTTTGTTATATTATTTCATTTTTCTCCCTGTCCTTGTCCCACTTTAATGTGGCGTTGGCGCAACACACTTTTTCAAGCATGTTGCAAAATTTGACTTAGTTTTTACGACCGGCTGCCTGCCTGACGTCAACCCCCTCTGGAGGATCCAGTCCCGCGCAAATTAAATTATAAAATTCGCTTTGCTCCTGGGAATCAAACCCAGGACTTCCCGGTCCACAGCCCATATATGCTGCCACTAGACCAAGGACTTATTTTAGTCTTTTTGTCGTCATTATGTTTGGTTGTGTTTTTTAAGTAATTGTCTCACCGCCTAACCTTTCAAAAATACATACTTTGCCTTATATCATATGCGTCTATAATGTAGTGAAATGATAAAGCAAATAAGCTTAATATATATATTTTATATTATATGAAAATCTTTAAATAAGGACCCATTGACAGAGTGAGGTAGATAACACACTTAATGGCGTCACTATTTTTGTCAGTATTCTACAGTCCTATAAAATACAGAGATTTATATTATAAATAGAGTTTTATGAGTTTTATGACGCAGTAGAAATTGTATTCCCAAAAATTCGTGGACGTGCTCATCAGTCATTATCATGCCATTATTAATTACATATCTGTATACTCCATCTCGAACTACGGCTTAAACATCAGTCTTGTATCAAACAAAGTCCATGAAAAAGAGACGTGCCGTACCATTAGTAACTCAACTTGTGTAATTTATATTTTTAATAAACAATCAAAACGAATCCATTATTTAAATTTAAATTGTTAAGTCACGTCTCCTGTACTAAAACATTACAAAAAACACCTACGCAGAACATGGTTTCGCTACACATTTTTATGTATGGTCTAATATTCTACGAGCAGGAGACAGCGAAAATAATTATTATGCGTATGTGTTTTGTTTAAAAAAAAACAGGTGCACACGCCTTTATAAACACAAAAAGCATTTCGTTCATATATACATAGGTAACGATGTTCTATAAAGTTCTTACACTGTAAACGCCAGGTACAGATGTGTCGACAGGGGCCTCCCATTGTACGATTGCTTTTAGATGCTGTAGCTTGTCACGTACTGATAGGATTTTGTCTAGCTGCTTCTTGTCCTGAACAACACAGATGTTCGCCCTGGATGACACTAGGCAGTGATAGCAAGCCTCCGCCGAGTTGGTCGTGTATATACCCGCAGCATACCCTCTGTCGTAACCAATACGCATATAAAAATTCCAATTAACAACACTTTTCAAGGTATAAGTATGATAAATGTTGAATCATACGTATTTTTAAAGTGTGAGCATTTACGTTATCAATTCTGTTTTTTAATTTTAAGGAAAATAGATAGTATATAAACAAATATTATAATAATTATGTACTTGTAACGGAAATAGATACGATTAAGTAGTATGTGACGAAAGTGACACAAGAGAAACTTTTTGCTAGGCAACTGAACTATGCGAAAAAATAAAATAATTATTGTGATATGGGATTTTAAGGGGGAAAGAAAACGCGCAGAGGTGGGAAGTATGGCCAAAATCTTGTTATATGTCCAATACCACGATCATCCCAAGTTTTACTAAGACTATTGGCATAGAGGAAATTAATTTGACGATCGCAGTTTATGCATTGTTGGCATAGAACACCTTGTTAAACTGTTTTATGGTAGTGGAGACCACTTATGATCAGAGTAATGGACTGGCACGTTGCTGCCCTGTGCTCTATCCCTTACCACATATGCCCATTATGTAGTTGTGTACTTATAATAGGTAATATAATATACCCAATATACATTAATGTACATAATTATGCCCGTATCTTACGTTAAGAACTTAAGTAAGTAAACCTTACCTAAAGGTAAGGAAACATACTGATTTCTTAAGTTTACGTGAATATTATTGAAATTATATTTATTGAAATAAAACTATTCTTACGGATTCTATCACGATTAGGTTTTAATTATTATTCCCGACGTTTCAAAGGCTTTGCAGTCTTCGTTGTCACGGGTCAGACTGAGGTGTCATTTGTCCGAAAAAGGTTAGAGTTACAATATCTACCATCATTAAAAAATTATACAAAATCAAAAAAGGTTAATTATTTGTGTTTCGATTTATGCAGTACGAGCTCACGGTGTCTTGAGTTCTGGCAGCTGGTCTTTTGGGTTCCGATTTAATAAGATGTATAATTGGATCCCAGGTTTGTGCAAGCTTCCAACCATCTTCTCTATTGAAATTAGGATGTTTTTTAATTTCAATAGCCTCATATCATCCTAGGGAGGAATCGGTGTTCTTTGGCGAGGATTTGTGGTTTATCAAATCTAAGATAATGTTTGGAGCCTTCCTAGATTGCGACTGTGGTCTCTCTTACATCGGACAAACAAAACGGAATATAGGGACCCGCGTAAAAGAACACATAGCTGACGTAAAACACCGACGCTCTACGAAGTCTGCAGTTGCTGAACATTCAGAGGAAGGCTCCAAACATTATCTTAGATTTGATAAACCACAAATCCTCGCCAAAGAACACCGATTCCTCCCTAGGATGATACGCGAGGCTATTGAAATTAAAAAACATCCTAATTTCAATAGAGAAGATGGTTGGAAGCTTGCACAAACCTGGGATCCAATTATACATCTTATTAAATCGGAACCCAAAAGACCAGCTGCCAGAACTCAAGACACCGTGAGCTCGTACTGCATAAATCGGAACACAAATAATTAACCTTTTTTGATTTTGTATAATTTTTTAATGATGGTAGATATTGTAACTCTAACCTTTTTTGGACAAATGACACCTCAGTCTGACCCGTGACAACGAAGACTGCAAAGCCTTCGAAACGTCGGGAATAATAATTAAAACCTAATCGTGATAGAATCCGTAAGAATAGTTTTATTTTAAGGAAACATACTTTGATTATTCTGTGGTTTTCTGTTATCGCGTGGTAAAATCAAGATTAACAATACACATACCAGGTACTAATATAAAGTTAACTTTGTTTGAACTCTAGAACTACTAAACTGATCGAACTTTGCTATAAAATAAATAAATAACAATAATGCAGTCCAAAAACAGTGACCATTTTATTCATGAAAAGCTTCACAAGCATCTAATAGAACATCTTTGTCTATAAGATTTTCATTAATTAAACCCAATTGAAGAATAAAATATTTTATAGGTATTTTAACTGAATAATTTTGCCTTGTGCATCTGATTAAACTTAATAGATCCATTGTTCGGCATTCCTGACGTCATGTTATGGAGGAACGGCCTCTAAGTTTACATTTAACATTACAAGTTAGTAACGATGCACAAAAAACATAATCAAAAATATAAACAAGTTTTTAAATGCTAGTTTTGTAGCATAAGTGACGGAACTTTCAAAATTCCAATCGCCGAAATATGCAAATACCAATGAATTAACAAAATGGACTTTAAATATTTTATAAATGTGAACCCGGAAATATGACGAGAAAGATTTACACAAGGCCTCGAGCAAAAACTAAATAATAATATATATGCATTCGGAGACAGTAGAGACACATATGACTTAGAAGAGGGTTGAAATTAGAGGGAGAGTAGAGAGACCGAAATATTTAAAATTTGAGAACATGGATATGAAATGGGAGTTACACTAGAAGAAAGAATCACGCCCGAATGGTCAAACGCTACTCAACTGTAACGGCTTCTTAGGTACATTGATTTTCGCCATACAATTTTGACAGATAAGGCGGCCTTAAACGACATAAGGCGACCTTAAGAGTAGAAATAGTCGGCGATAAGATATACGTACTTAATAACTATTGGCGACACAAAGTAGGTACTATTACTAATATAGAGTTGACTTTAATCTGCAAGTTGGCCATTCCGCTCTTGGCAGCGGTCGCTCTCGGACGTATTGTCACTGCACCTGCAGTGATTTTACAACCGATTACCGGCCTGTTTGTCAGGTCGGATTGCAGCCCCGCGCTGCCGTCTCGGTAATCCGACCATAAAACAAAGCTCCGCTTTGTTTTGTCGGTTACCAGACAAAGGGCCCATCCGCGTCCTTTTCAGGACAGGGATTAGCCCGAATTCTCGGTATATTGTTTATTGTCCCCTTCAGGGAATTAGCTCGGTGGTAAACCTCACGGTGTCAACAAGCCGAAGCTAGCGGTGACCCGGCCCGCGCCACGCCCCTTCAGGGCTGAAGCAAGCCGGACGGGTGCGGATAAGGAATTAGTGGAGGCACACCACTCTTTCCCCCGCATATCTCCTTCCCAACCCTACCCATCCCGATTTCCATCCCGTGTATCCGGTTGAGTGTGCGGTCCTCGGACCAATACCACTTACGGTGCACGGACTGTTAGGAACCCTTTCGCACATTAAGATTGGCAAAGGGATACCAGCTTAGGGCACACCTAATTTTAAGTACACCCCCCCTCGCCTATACCCGGCGAGGAGGGTCATTCACCAACTCAGCCCCGGGCACACCCACCCGGGGACGTAAATTCACGCGTCCCACCGCGACCCGCGACCCGCGATCCGCGACCGTACGTCAGTGCGAGCGCCGCCCGGTTTCTTCTAGTGTGTTCTTTCCCGGGCGGAACGCACCCCGCGTCGGAACACACTCGCGCCTTAAACCTCGACTTCCCAAGCACTCGCGATGGCCCCGCCAAAACAGAAGTTTGTCGTGGCCCTCGCGAAGGCGGCGGAAAACCCACTCGCGTGGGCTCGTATTGAAACTCTCTTTAGAGAGATTATGCCGGACCTTTTTGCCGACGAGACGGAGAGCCCGTCAACGGACGACGGACCCTCCGCCTCGCCCACCGCTCCCTCGGGGCCCATCGCTACGGCGATGGAAACCGATTCACCCGCATCCACCAAGAGGCCCGCGGCTTCTTCAACCTCCGGCGATTCTCGGTCGGAATCATCGTCATCCGAGCAGGATGACGACGGTTTCACGACCGTGAAGCGCGGGAGGCGGAAGAAGCCGCGATCGGCCACCGCCGTGTCGGTGGCAACTCCGGCGCCCTCTGCGCTGGCCTTCGACACCGACTCGCCGGCTTCCCCCTCACCCCCGTCCTCACCAGCCGCACCCTCTAGGCCCTCCGCTCCCTCTGAGCCAAAGGGCAAAAAACCTCCCCCAATCAACATCCGCGTCCCGGATGGTAGCTCCTTACCCACCCTTCTCGCGAAAATACAGTCTCAGGGCATCACCCTGAGAAACAATAGGTGGAATAGCCTCCACAAAACAGTCACCGTCATGCCGGCTACGGTGGCCGACCACCGCGCCCTTACCAAGTGGATGTCTTCCGGAGACATCAACTATTACACTTACGCCCTCCCCGAGGAGCGCACCTACCGCTTTGTTATACGCGGAATCCCGTTAGAAATGTCGACCGAGGAAGTTACATTAGGCCTTCAAGAGAAAGGCATCTCTTGCGTCCGGGTTACCCGTATGCACCGTCCCGCCCGCGCAGACGCCACTCAGCAGCCCTACGAGATGGTCCTCGTAGAATTAGAAACCCCCGCTGATGCCAAACATCTGTTTGCCATCAGCGACATTCTTGGATTCCGCGGCTTCACCGTGGAGACCCCCCACCGCAAACGGCTAATCGGGCAGTGCCACAACTGCCAACTGTATGGCCATTCATCGCTGCGTTGTCGCATGCCCGCCAGGTGCGTCAAGTGCCTCGGAAATCATGGAACTGCACAGTGCCCACGTCCCAAGGATAGGACCCAGTGCACGGAGCCGCCTTCGTGCACCAATTGCCGCCAAATAGGCCATCCGGCTAGTTATCGTGGGTGCACGCATGCCCCCAAAAAACCGACCCGAGCTCCTAAAGCTCTACCCCCCAAGGCCCCTCAGGCTAAATTCATCCCTGCACCCATCCCGGCGCGCAACCATTGGCAGTTGCCAAGCAAGCAAGCCGAAGAGGTAGCAGCCACCACCCAGGCCCCCGGCGGAGTCACTCCCGCCATCCCGGCCACTCCCAGCCAACCCACCGCGGTTCCTACCAATCCTGCTCCAGCTCCCACTCCTGCGGCCTCCCGGGCTAACCCTCCCAGGGCAGCCCAGCCGCGCCCCAAAAACCCTGCACCCCCTACCGCGGCGGGTCGCACACTCTCTAAGGCTGAAGTAGAGGCCATCTACGACGCCATCATAAACCCCCCCATCGACTACTACACCCTTATCTCTGATAAAATAAGGGAAATAGCAGCCAAGGGCCACCCGGACGCAAGACTGGTGTCTGACTTAGAAATTCTCTATAGGGAACACCGATCCTACATCGCTGACTTAATTTTACCGCCTTCCGATGGCTAACAACAATAATATTTTTTCCCCCCCGTCGCGGACCAAGCCTCGCTCCCTCAGAGTGGGCTTTTTCAATACCAATGGTATTCGCGGCCAATGTGCCGAAATCGCACACTTTGTCCGCGATAACAATCTGGACGTTTTCCTCATCCAGGAAACGTTCCTCAAACCTGCTCACCGAAACCCTAATATCCCTAATTTCAAAGTAGTTCGGAACGACCGCACTACTGGCCCTTTTGGTGGCACCCTAATATACTTTAAAAGGTCCCTGCACTGCATACCTCTAGACCCCCCCGAAAACCTGACGAACATTGAGGCTTCAGTCTGCAGGCTAGCATTGACAGGACATCCGCCGATCACTATCATCTCGGCTTACCTCTCACCCCAAAAGGAGCTTCACTCCAATGAAATTTCGACCCTACTGAGCATGGGGGAGTCTGTCCTTCTGGCGGGCGACCTCAACGCCAAGAACACGCTCTGGAACTGCAACTCTACCAACAGCAGAGGTGCAGCACTAGAGCGGTGTCTAGACACTATTGATATGGAAATTCTAGTTCCATCAGAACCCACCCATTATAGTAGAATTAACGACAATCACCGACCTGACATACTCGACATAGCGCTTGCAAGGAACGTATGCCTACGCGTGCGTTCCATGCAGGTGCTACAAGAGTTGGACTCTGACCACAGACCTGTGATCCTAGATCTAGTCCCTATAAACGGTCCCACAGACACAGGTCCTAACGTACCGATGAAGGTGAAAACGAACTGGCGTCTCCTAGGCACCAAGCTCGAGGACACCTCATCCCCTGATCTCTCCGCGATCCCGACCAACATAGTTACTCCTGAAGAGACGTCCGGCGCGATTCGCTCCTTCACCGCACATATCCAAAACGTCGTGAGCGACAGCTCCGAGAGGGTGCCGGAGGCTATGCTTAGCCATTGGCACCTTCCCGAAGACGTGAAATGTGTGGTGAGGAGGCGAAACGCCGCGCTGAGAGCCTGTAAGACGAATCCCTCCCCGGATCAACGGCATCTAACGCGTTTCCTCCAACGTGAGGCCAAACGTCGCATCCAAGAGGCCGTCGATTCGAGGTGGGAAACTCACCTATCAGAGCTAGATCCAACTCACCAGGCTTTCTGGCAGTTGTGCCGTTCCTTCAGGAGAAATGATACAGTCACCATGCCCCCGCTCAATCGTCCGAATCAACGCCCGGCGTTTGACGACGACGAGAAAGCGGAATTGCTTGCCGACAGCCTGGAGGCTCAATGTTCACTCACCTCAGTTCCCATTGACCCAGAGCATCTCGTTGCGGTTGACACTTTTGTCGAAAGTAGGAACGCAATCCCGCCGCCACCGATACCGGTTCCGCGTCCGCGCCCGACAAACGTCGACCCGGATGTCGACCAACCGCCCGACCCACTCGCGCCGGTGACAATCGAAGAAGTCAGTTCTCTGATCAAGGCGCTCAAAAGACGAAAAGCCCCCGGGGGTGACGGTATATCCAATAGAGTCATGAAAATGCTCCCGGAGCATCTAGTTAAAATTCTCGCTGACATCTTCAATGCAGCGTTCCAAAACAGCCTCTTTCCAGACGTCTGGAAAGAGGCGGTTGTGATAGGTATTCACAAGCCGGGGAAACCCGCTTTCGAACCCTCCTCTTACCGTCCCATCAGTTTACTCAGCGCTCTGGGTAAACTCTACGAGCGAATCGTCCTCGATCGCATCAAGATAGTCGCCCACCTTCACCATCTGCTCCCTCCAGAGCAGTTTGGTTTTCGTAGTAGGCACAGTTGCGTGAATCAGATCCTCCGCATCACGGAGCATGTCCACGACAACTTTAGGCGCGGAAACCCTACCGGTGCTCTTTTCTTTGATATTGAAAAAGCATTCGACAAAGTGTGGCACAACGGCTTGCTCTACAAGTTGTATACCTTCAATGTGCCCACACAGCTCGTGCACATCATACGAGAATTTTTGTCGAATCGCGGGTTCAAATATCGCGTGGAGGGAACTCTTTCCTCCCGACACACCATCACTGCCGGAGTCCCGCAAGGCTCCGCTTTGTCCCCTTTTCTTTTCTCGCTATACACAAGCGATATCCCTAAACCGAAAGACGCCCATCTGGCGCTCTTCGCTGACGACACGGCAATCTACGCTTCACGTAGAGACCCGGACAAAGTGATTCGCATTTTGCAAACCGCAGCCGATGAACTCGGTGAGTGGTTCCGCAAATGGCGAATCACTGTCAACCCCGCCAAAAGTCAGGCAATTCTCTTTACCAAGAGAATTTTCACCCAAAAGCCTAACGCTTCAGTCACCATGGCCAATAAGGCTATCCCTTGGACCAACAACGCCAAATATCTAGGAGTCAACCTTGATCGGAGACTGAACTTCATCACTCATGTAAATGCGGTACGCGCGCGAGCCGCAATCGCGTTAGCACGATTACATTTTCTCTTAAACCGTAAGAGCAAGTTGTCAGCCCGCAACAAGATTAGGATCTACACAACGTGTATTAGGCCGATAATGACTTACGCGTCGCCCGTGTTCGCTCACATACCGCCCGCTCGACTTAAGCGTATGCAAGTCCTGCAAAACGTCTTTTTAAGACGAGCGCTTAACGCTCCGTGGTACATCCGTAACCACGACCTCCACGTTGACACCAACTTGCCGACCATCAGGCATTTTATGCAGATGGCTAGCAGACGCTACTTCGATCGGGCGGCACACCACCCAAACACGCTTGTCCGTCAAGCGTCAATATATACTCCATTTGACCGTGCGAAATGGAGACGTCCTAGATCCGTTTTGTCAGACCCTGATGACGCCATCACTCTGGCCATTCAACGTAAGATCGAGCATCTTAAATCGCTCCCACACTCCACACGACCGATGTTCCGTCCCCGCCGACGAGGACCACGCCGCGCTCCCAGTAGCAGCCCCCCCGACCCTGTTAACAATTCCGGCCCGCGTGCCGATGACAGAAATGGATAGTTAGGAAAACACGTCCACACTCCCCTAATCGTTGATGTCTTCAACATCACCCTCTCAGTGACCGCCCTGAGCCGAGGTTCGTAACCCGTTAGTGGGTTGCCCTCAGCGTGGTCACCTAACTTTATGGGTTGGGCGCACCTGCGTTCATCCCAACAGACCGGTGTGGCTGAATTTGCCGACTCGGTCGGGCAAGCAGCTGTAGGGCCATAAAAAAAAAAAAAAAAAAAAAAAAAAATCTGCAAGTCGCCCAAAACATAGCCCCTTACTTATAAAAATAATTGAACGCTGCTTATCTTTATACCATAGGTTGTCCCTTTTATTTATAAACAATGTAACGCAAGGCAAAAAGTGACAGGTTATTCGTAACCATTTGCTCAGCTAAAAATGCTGTTTTAAGTAAGGCCCTATATGTACACAATGATTTAGTAAAACTAATTTTCAACCTTTACGTGTGGACAAACTCAAATAAAATACAGGTAGGCAACATACGTACGTAGGTACTTATTCACGTCACATTTTGCCCTTTCATATTTTAATTGTTAACAGAGGCAAGTAACCTCTAACATGTTTGTACTTTGAAAGAAATATTTTGACTCACCCAGCATGTATAGCGGCGAGGTCTGCAACGAACCATTGTTCCGAGTTGAATCCTAATATTCCCACAGAATGGAACCTATCTAGACCTAACTTTAGAAAACCTTTCGCAATTGTCCTAACTCGTTCTTGATATTGTCTGAAAATAAATTAAATCTTTAATTTTTTATTAATAGCATTAGGCCGGGCTGACGCCAGTCAGAGATAAAGAAAAAAATAAAATCAAAGACATTAATATTATAAAGAAAGCACTGCAAAATTTTCTATCTTTCGCCGAGATTAGTTCCGTCCCAGATGTGATAGGGGGCGAGCCTATCGCCATATTGGACATACATTCCAGACCCCGGGTTGATATTGAAAAACCCAATATCAATTTTCGCGACCCGGGGATCGAACCCGAGACCGCAAGACGGTAGTCACACCAAAATACAACTACGACACCGAGTCAGTAAATTATGTTTAAGTCGAGCCGTTATTACAAATTAAATTTTAAATATGACAATGTATTACAATGAACTATGATTTGTCCTCTACATTGGCCTTCTTCATAATTATAAATCGTTTCATAAATTAATTCATTTGAATTAATTTTACAATATATAGAAACATTATGATTGCATACGTACTTATAAGTAATTTTGTGCCATCTACCATCTTTCTTTGTGGCTAGAGCGGTAGCGTCTGGATATCTGGCGACCGTGCGGCTCAACAACCCAGGCACAGAGATGGGCGGCTCCGAGGCGAGACCACGAGCTTCTATTCTGAGCTTCACGTATGATCCCGGCGTGGTCGCCACATAGTCATCCGCTGGTATCACTTGGTTCGGGCCTGTAACCACAACACAATATAATATGGTAGTAAAACGATGGGCGCGCTGGGACACCTTAAAAAATATATTATTCCATATCTTAGCACAAAGAGCTTTTTCTGATAATACGGGATGCTATCTACTATCCTTATTCCACCAAAGACCAGATAAGATCATTCATAAGCCAGATGTAAAAAGCTATATTATCGACCGACTTCAAAAAAAGAGAAAGTCCTCAATTCGTCTGTATTTTTGTATGTATGTTACCCGATATCGCGATACCGAATTTCAAGATTAATTTTATTTTGTGTTCGATAGAGCTTATTCCAAGAGTGGTCCCATAATATTTGGGCACGATCGAATTAATTTTGAAGTCGGTCCGTTCATTGAAATAAAACTATTTTTACGGATTTTATCACGATTTGGTTTTTAATTTTTATTCCCGACGTTTAAAAAAAAATATTTAATTATTATTTTATTATTTTTCATTTTATTTTCAGTCTGACCCGTGACAACGAAGACTGCAAAGCCTTCGTTCGAAACGTCCGGAATAAAAATTAAAAACCAAATCGTGATAAAATCCGTAAAAATAGTTTTATTTCAATGTATAACATTCGCGTAAACTTAAGAAATCGGTCCGTTCAGTTTTTAAACTTTTGGTTATTACCTATACTTTAGTATGGAAACACGATTAACATAATTTTCAAAACACAACGATCGAAACAACAGACAGAAAGCTTAAGTTCCCATTACCTAATATCTACTATGATACTATCCTACTTTGGAACACGAGTCTCGTCTACTGATGAGAGCTTCGACTATGCACAACGTCAGTAGGTACTTATGTCATCCTTAAGCATATCATGGCAGGAAATGGGTCCATTATTATTCGTATGACGTGGTTAGGTATTGCAGGATGTTTAACCAATCTTTGGATGAAGAGACAATAAACAAAACATAATGTTTAGTACTCGATTATTGAGGTTATTATGATTATCTGGTACGATTTGAGTATGATTGATTAATGTCTTTAGCTGTTATTCTTACTAAGAGCCACATCGTCATAGTCATATGGCGCGTACACACCGGCCGAACGAAGGCGAAAGAATTTACACCTGTTGCGTTCACACAAACATTCGCTGTTGTGTGAATGAAACAGGCATGATTCGGTCGCCTTCGTTCGGCCCGGTGTGTACCCGCCATTAGAACAGTGACGGATCTGAAAAATATTAAATTTTATAGGGCCACATCAATATAATATACCCTAGATGCACAGTTCTTTGCAAATATTCTCCTAAAAAGTGATCTCAGGAATAAAACAAAGAAAAAGATCACAAGTTCTAATTAAATCAATACAAATATAACCCTATGCACGTGTAATAAAGTAGCTTTTTAAACGGAATGAGCAAGCGTTCTTAAATTTGAATTTTGAAATTTAGAATTCCATCGGCGTCGGACTGTATGCAAAACGAGTGCTTAAGCACTCCTTTGCTGTCCCATTTTCCGAGCGTCAACTGTGCATCTAGGTAATTAATATATCGATGGGCAGCCATTTCAAATAGGTAATTATATTTGTTTTTTTGACATAACTTTTTAATTCTAAGAGCCACTTGCAGTCCGCGATAAATCTCTATTTATCCTAAAACTTGAAATGAAGATAGGAGTGAGCTGTAGGATTAATCGAGATATGGTGTAAGTTGTAACTATAGATTAATAATAGCGTTGCAAGTCGCCCTTAATCTGTAGTTACGAAAATTGGTATATATCTAAAATACGTAGATTATTTTAATGTATCTAGTAATTATATTAAGGCAGTGTAGTATCCAAATATAGTGAAAAGTGAATTTCGACGATCATGACGACACATAAACAAGCTCGTACCTTCATCGTCATAGTAGTGGCCAACATAAATATACTGAACTACGCCACCGATGACTTGCTAAACTTATTTTCTGTTTCACAATAAGATAAAGGAGCGGGAACGATTTTATCTCAATCGTGGGCAAACACGTTACAACGTCCAATGCGAGCAACGCATGTAGTATTTTTGGAACAAAAACTGTAACATCAGTTATCGAATCCCAGTGGCGAATTTACACATTTGCCGACAGTAGGCTATTTAATTTTTGCCGCCTCTACTGAGATCTGAAATTCCAAACTTAATCCACAATTATATTAATAACATTTTTCTATCAATAAACTGCAACTTTATGATTCGTGCTCTATAATCCTTATTACATCAACTTTTCTCGTGATTAGTATCATTGAGAACTAGGGTACCGTTATATCAGTTCTAAGAACTTCGAACTACCTTTGGAAGGTGTCTGAAGTCTTCAGACACCTTTTTTTATTTTTGTAAATCAAAACAAAAAAAAAATGGCTAAATTTGCCGCCCCTTAAAATCTGCCGCCCTAGGCTTCAGCCTACTCAGCCTATTGGCAAATCAGCCACTGTCGGATCCCCAACCAAGGAATTGAACACAGCACGTCCAGTGGTTCAAATCAGCTTATTAAATAATAAACACGGTGAACAACGAATTCTAGATAACATGACCTAACATAACATAAGCTAGAACATTTACATTTTGCCGAGCTTAGTTCGGTCAGATGTGATAGGGGGCGAACATTCTAGATAGTGAAATAATAATCATATTTATTCTCTAATCTTTCTGCATGATGGTGCACTTAGGAATTCTTCACATTTCGTTGAAATTAAAAAATGGATTTAAGATAACGGGATAAAACACACCACTGTGATAACTTGGATTTACCTAATATACTTAGTAATAAGTCCTTTAATAGATAAAAAATAAAACATCACTAACTTCCCAAAATGCACGGCTCATTGCAAAGTCGTATTAATTAATTACCTTCTATCTGAGATAATAAATAACACGTGTTTTATAAAATTTCGAGCATTTTAAGATTATATCAAATTAAGGTTCCATAACCAATTGGTATATAATAAGATCCCTTATAATTTTATTATCAAAAGCTGCGTCTCTTGCACTAAAACGTTACACAATACACCTACACTAAACATAGTATTTCTACAATTTTTTGTCTATGGTCTATTGTTTTAATAAGCAGGAGACAATGACAAACCTTGTTTCGTGTTTAGTTTAGAAAAAACATATGAAGGAGACGTGGTTTTAGTCTGTCCGTCCGACCGTTCGTCTTTATAATATTATGAGCGAATGTGTGAATCGGGTATAATGATGATTAACGAAAAAAAAATCTATATTACTGGGCGATGAAAATGTTTCGGACATCGTTGGATAGGCATATAATATATCATTATTGATGTTCCTAAACCAGTTTTTACGAACAAATCGTGTATATAGATATTAAAGCGCTTTTAAAGTCATAAGAAGTGTGCATGTCCCTATATTATTTGTGTGATATAGGGTGTGGGACCATTCTGGAAATATTCAAGTAGCTTTAAGGATATGTCGTCAATAATAGATAAATAGTGTCTTAACAATACTATGTGATATAATTTATGTATGAGACATAATTGTTCGATATTTCAACATTCCAACTACGGAATTCTTCACTGTGCATGAACATACACGCACTTTGACGAAATTTTATTTTGAATTAATCTACAAAGACAATATATCTTGTTTGATAACTCCTAGGATTGAGTGACTCACTTCAGGTGACACCACTAGTTAGAGCCTCTAGACAAAGTTACTTTCCATTTTAATACATGTGATATTTTGATAGCCCGTGTCAATCCCATACACTTTTGACTTTTCTACTGGCGATGAAATGTGACTTTGTCTAGATATAAACAAATATTGTATTATTATTTACCATCCATATATTTGTGATGACTGACTCCGTTAGGTACTTGCATGTTATTCACTTGAACTATTTCTTCTCCGTTTTCTACAATTACTGTTGAATTATCCTGAAACAATGATAAGGTTCTTTAGAACTGTCCTTGTGAAATAAAATAGAGGTAAAAAATGATTCTCCTAATTTCTAAAACTGAGATTAAAATAAAACAAGTATTAGAAACAATATAAGGGTACTTGCAGCGATAAATCCCTATTTATCCCAAATCTCTGTTTAAAGGTAAGAATGAGCTGTAGGATAATTAAAAATAAATTTAGGTTTAACGTTAGATTAGTAATAGCGCTGCAAGTCGCCCTAAATAAGTAATCTGAGGAAAATATAGATACGTATAAATATAGATAGTAAATAGGTTTGCATGCAAAGATGCGTAACAGTTGCATTATTCACAAATAATAAAGGCAAGACAGTGCTAAATCACCATTCAGTAGTATGGCGGACACAAGGTGAATACTATTAGCAAGTCTGTTGGACTGGAAACCATTCGATAGCTGAAGCAACTGCATATTCTTCATTTCAAGATTCTTAACGTCACATCGTTATTAGGGTGGTCAAATCGGTTTTTAAGTTTTTTCAACATTATGATAAGGTATTTAAATATTTATTATACAATTAATCAATAGTATCAGAGAATGAATCGGATTATCTAGATTCCGGGGAATCACTATAACTTTTCGATGTTACGTGTTAATTCTGGTGTTCTTTTAATAAAACGTAAAAGAATTAGAGGTTTCTGTACGTATTATATGCTTTCTACCTGCCCTTATCCCACCTTAATATGGGGTCGGCGCAACACACTTTTTCAAGCATGTTGCATATAGGATTTGACATAGTTTTTACGAACGGCCGCCTGACGTCAACTATGAGGGATCCAGTCCCGTGCAAATTAAATTAGAAAATTAGCTTTGCCCGACCTGGGAATCGAACCCAGGACCTCCCGGTCCACAGCCCATACATACTGCCACTAGACCAAGGAGGCGACTGTACGTATTATATGTTAATGTAGTTAATCATTTGCTTTAGCAATTATGACAATCATCATGAATGAATATGCACATCCATATTTCGGAGGGTTGTAAAGTGTAAACTCTAACAGGCCGCACAATGTGAGAGCGGTGTACTACCTACCTCTATATTAAAGTAGGTATATGAGGTATATAGGTTTAAAGTAGATATATTGGTCTGGGGGCCTAGTTTATAAAACGAAATCCGCAGTTGCGGACTTCGATTCGGACGTTTTGTTATTCTTGTCAGAGACAACAGTGAGGAGACAAGGCTGGACAGATAGTAGGGGCGGTCGTTACTTTCGTAGGCGTACTTCGTATATTTTTACATTTTTGACAGCCTCCGTGGCACAGTGAACGAGTAGCAAGGATTTTGACGGGAAGTCTGACAGGGTGGGCGTCGCTTGTTAAAATTATTTCATATTATTTTCTGGAGTTGTGTTTGTTGTTTTAATGTGATATGGTTTTATTCACCAAAATTCAGCGAAGGTGGACATTTCCATATAATATGGAAACTTTTTAATCGGTGATCTTTGATTAGATTTGTTTGGTGTATGATAATTGCTATAGGTACTTATTTTGACATTGGCTAAATCATCGTAAATGCGTGGCAGTCATTATTTTTAAAAGAAGAAGAAGAAGAACGAGTAGCCAGCCATGAAGCGAGGGTCCACGGGTTCGATTCCCACACCGAGACAAATGTTTGTTTCGGGTCTGCGTGTTGAGACATAAAGTTTCTCGTAGCTCTTGATACCCACAACATAACATTTGTAACTTAGTGTGCACTCAGAACTATGTGTGTCTGTTTGGTGTTATTATTTATTATTTTTACGTTGCAAAAGGTCGGCTAGGTACTAACTACTTAAACGGTTTAGGATGGTCGAGACTGCTACTCTGCCCCTGGTTATTGTGCGCCCCTCTTAATTTACTAATATTTACATAACGTATGTATCCATAAATACATTACATTACATAATGTGACGCAAGCGAAACGAGGAAACAGGCATTCGACGGTTGAAGTATAAAGTTCATAGCACTCAGTCGTCTTACAATTTGATGATAATAAGCCGTATAGAGATTATCGCAATAAAGTGTAATGATCGATATCAGACGTATTCAAATAAACTACTCAGAGACTTAATATCCGGCGCTTAAATGTACTTATTACTAAAACTCTATATTAAATTAATTTCTTATCGTACGAAATATCTTGATAACGTTTCCTGTATACATACATTTGATGTTTGTATTTTATTGTTTATTGTTGGTATACATTATACAGGATGCCGCAAAAATAATATGATAGCCATAATAACAATACTTATAGGGAGGGTGGTTAACAATTTAACGGTAAAGTCTAAAATTTATAAAGCCCAAAGTATGTCACATTTCTGCGCTTTCCCTGTTTTCTAGATTTCAGTTTTTCTTACTTACATTAATATAAATGAAATTAAAATCTAGGACAAGGAAAAGCTCACGAGCTTAAACACAGCTTTTGTATCATATTTTATTGTCGTTGATAGTACGATAAGGGGAGAGGGAAAAAGAGTTCATAGGAACTTCAGCACAAAAACGCGTAGAAAAATAGCGAGAGCGCAAAACGAAACGGTGTTGCTCAAAGCTCATACACGATTTTAATAGGGTTCGATTCCGGAACCGAAGCCACCGTTTGTTTGTTCCATATTCTATAGATATTTGTTTCGGTTTTGGATATTGTGGGACCGTATGTGACTCGTTGTTCTTTCAATACTTAAGACACAGGTTCAACCTGGTATGGGTCATGATTATATGTGTGACTGTAAAATAGATGACGATAAATGACGAAATTATAAGAGTTCAGTTTTTCGTCACTTCGCGTCCTAGGGGCGCCTATAGGCGCCTATAACCAAGCACAAATTCCACGGATTATGAACAATATGTTTATATTTCGATATGACCTATATGACAACTGATTATAACGTGATGCTTATTCCAAAGAGTCGGATAAATTATTTAGATGTGTTTACAGCAAAAATATTAGATGTACAAGAAGAGCGCGAAGTCCGAACTTTAAAGCGGAAAAAATGCATGACGGGTTATTGTGGTAGTATAATTAATTAACTCCAGTAATTATCTAAGAACCTTGAATAAATTAATGTCTTGAGAAAATTTACTAACAATAGAAGTATTTTTTTTTAATGAACAGTAAATGCATAAAATAATACCCAGATTAATAAAGCATAATTTTTAAAGCACATAATTTTATCTTAGAGCATTTATGACAATTTTATGCTTTACGTACGTATTACGTATGCACTGTGTGTACATAAAATGTTTCAGTTTCATAAATTATAAATTAATTGTTGCTTTCTACTTTTATTATAACGAAAATGTGTTATAAAAAAAATAAGAGACTTAAGCGCAATACATGAATATTTATTCAAGGTTAAAACAAAATACGATAAGAGCCCACAAGTAACGAATTAAATAATCAGGTGAATTTCCAAGTATTTTTGTGTTAAAAATGTGTCGTATTTATTTATTTCTCACAATAATTGTAAATCACAGTTCTCTAAGATACAATAACGCGAGCCCATCTTCAGAAGATAGCAAAAACAACATTGGTCCATAAAAAAAAACATTAGAGAAAATTACTATGAATTGCGCTTGTGCTAAGCGAAGCGATTGTATTTCCGCTGTTGAGTATAATTATGTATTGATGAATTTTTAGATCGGCAAGGTTACCACCACCTCTTATAGCAGTATTATTATAATGGTTCTTCGTTTGTTTTGTATGGGATTCGGTACAAGTAAGATTATAATAATATTGCTATAAGAGGTGGTAACCCCCCTGTTGCTACTCCAAAATTTCAGTACTAGTCCTATCTGTATGTCCACAATTTGAAATAGAATGTTCGTGTCGCTATTTTAAAGGCTGAACATAAATAGATAACTTCCGTTTGAACGTATTTCCTTATTGGATTAGATAACAAATGATTTTTATGTAAATTAATTAAAAACAATGCATAAATAATTGAGAACTAGCGATTCATCCAATTTTTTGATTTATCTAATACGGAAACGCATTTTAATATTTTTTTACATCATGTTGTCAATGTCTATTTAAGGTTCGGTAGACATATTGAAAGTAACGGAATCCTTATAATTTCGTTAATTGAAATTCTATTAACTGGTGAATTCTACACGATAGTGTTGTAAAATTACAAAATTCTCCAAATAAAATTAAGGCTTTATATATGTATATTGTAACATTGACACTTTTTTACTATTTAAAAGCATGGAGTACTACCATAAATAATATTGGGCCTTACTTGTAAAAACATTTTAGCTAAGCAAATTATTTTGTCTGACACTTTTTTCCATGTGTCACATTGTTTGAAAATAAAAGGGACCGATTATTCTTAACCATTTGCTGAGCTAAAATGTTTTTATAAATAAGGCCCTTAGAATCGTTGATGAGTACCACCTGACTACCACTGCAATGTATATTTCTACCACCACGCACTAGTGCCACAACAACGCTGTTATTGATAGCACAGTATTTTCTTAAATGAAAAGTTACCGTTATCGTTTTAATCCTTAGATTTTGGACACTAATCGGAGCCACACCTTATTATTATTTTAATTTACTTAATCGCGGAAAATCCTGTTTCGGAATTTTACCAAGTCTATAAATATCACTAAATATGTATGTGTGTGTATCATTAATAAATAAATAAATAATAAATAACACCCAACAGTCACACACATAGTCCCGACCCCACACTAAGATACTAGTCTTGTGTCGTGGGTATCAGGAACTACGAGAGACTTTCGGTCTCACAACACCCAGACCCGAAACAAATATCTGTGGGCTACACAAACATTTGTCTCGGTGCGGGGATCGAACCTGCGGCCTCTCGCTTCATAGCCGGCTACTCGCCCGCTGCACCACGGAGGCTGTCATTTGCACTAAACTATGCGATAAGAATATATTTAACAGAAAAGTACGTGAGGTACGTAAGTATGTGAAGGAGTGAAGTATTTTTTTCGACCGACTTCCAAAAAAGAGAAGGTTCTCAATTCATCTGTATTTTTAATGTATGTTACGCGATAACTCCGCCAAATGTGGACCGATTTTCGACCGACTTCCACAAAAGGAGGAGGTCCTCAATTCGTCTGTATTTTTAAAAATGTATGTTACTCGATATCTCCGCCAAACGTGGACCGATTTTCAAAATTTTTTCAAGGGTGGTCCCATATAAATTTGGTCACGATCGGTAAATTGGAAGTCGGTCATTTAAGTTTTTGAACTTGTGATTATCAAAATTCTTTTTGTATTCAATAGAGCTTATTTCAAGGGTGGTCCCATATAAATTTGGTCACGATCGGATTTGAAGTCGGTCTGGTAAGTTTTTAAACTTGTGATTATTTCGTAGTAAATATTATGTAAGTATATTATGTAGATAGGTATATTCTAGGGTTACAAAGTTCAAGTGCTTATCATTTATCACTGCTGATATTAAATATGAAAGTATCTACATATGTTTCTTGATTTATGGAACTAGGTACCAAGCACCTTTGACTGACATAATTTTTGGACGAATATAGTTTTTGGGTAGAATAGTTATTGAAATAAAACTATTCTTACGGATTCTATCACGATTATGTTTTTTTTAAACTTAAGAAATCAGTAGAATAGTTATTTTATCCCGCAAATGCGGCAGACTTCTTCTCTTTTCTTCTTTTCTGTCCTATTGTGTTCCAGTGCTATGTAAGGGACAGGAGAGACTAAAATAACTTATATGTTAAGCTTATAATATAACACAATAAAGACTTCAAAACCGATCGATGCATTTATAATAAAATTGACTAGCTTTAAAAAATAGATACATAAAAATTTTTCCGATCGTGATCAAATTTATATGAGACCCTTGAAATAAGCTCTATCTAACACAAAAATAATTTTGAAAATCGATCCACATTTGGCGGATAGCGATATATTATAGATAACGCGTAACATGGATAAATATGTACAGACGAATTGAGGACGTTCTCATTTTTTTAAGTTGGTAGAAAATCAGAGATAAATAGGTACTGCATAAACATAATGGGCCTTACTTATGAAATAATTTATAGCTGAGCAAATGGTTAAGAATAACCTGTCACTTTTTTCCTTGCGTTACATTGTTTAAAAATGAAAGGGACAACCTATGGTATGAAAATAAGCAGCGCTTAAATATTTTTATAAGTAAGGGGCATTATGTATATATTACACATATATAAAGGTAGATAAAAACTTAGAGTCAAATAGCGATTTTTTTTCGAAGTCGATTAGCTTAAGGTTAAATAAAACATTAATAGTTATGATGATGATAATTAACAATAATGTCCGCTAGTTATATTATAAAAATACATAACATGTAATAAACATGTATGTGTTATAATTAGAATCATAGTTAGGGTACTACACGGTACAAAGTTTTATTAGTGAAACCTTGTCTTTTGCGGAATTTGTCTCGATAACGGTCTACAACCATATCATTTTTGTAATAGTTAACTTAAACAGGCCATTACAAGGCAATTACACAGTTTAACAAGGTGGAAATCAGACAAGCAAGTTTTTCTCTTGTTATAAGTACCTATATATTATGACGATACCAAGACCTTGACGAGTAATAATAATTCTTCATGTAGGAGAATGTAAGTACTTTATTAAATAATTAATATAAAATAATTAGCCTTTTGGGGGCCCCGTAAGGTCGAAGGCCCTGGACACGGGCCCCCTGCGCCCTTATGGTAAAGATGGTACTGACTGTAGGTACTGAATTAAAAACTGTGGCGATGATATATACACGGTATGCAGATATTCATATATTTTAGTTCAACATTTAAAACATGAATAATGATATATTGTATGCAATGTTACTAATACGTATGTAGACATCAATAAACGCAAAGTTTACCCCTTAGCACGCCAGATAAGGAAATAACGCATGATATGACAACACTTATCACTTTATCTGTGTATGGCGTGGTGTACTGTCGTCAGAGTAGACCTACCTAAATTACTCAGACGTAGATACAAAGCATTCAAAATAATTACTCATAATATTTCAAGGGCAATGTTGGATATTTTAAATACAATTTTTGTTTAATATAGAAAATCTTAGAGAAACTAGAAAGAAAGAAAGAAACAAATCTAGTAGAGTCGATGCCGGTACCCAGCAATGGGACAGTAATATTAAAGAGATGATTAATATTTTCAATATATATGATAAAAAAGCTGAAAATACCATATGTACAACACTAACTCTACTCCATTTACATTTTCTTTACGAAAGTAAAAGCGGGTCACACACCGGCTGCTTACTCACTGGCTCTGTAAAATGCAAAGCCCGGGCTATCAGCTATCAGTGAATCATATTACAAAAATGTGTTAGAAATGTTGTAAGTATTACATTTAGTTAGGCTAAATACGAGTAAATTATGAGGAAAACAATGTCCATAGAAACGTGTATATATGTCGGTTCCACTACATGTATGAAGATGACTTTCAAAACATTATAGTGAATAAATTATATAATTATGAATAGGTGTATGTATAAACAGACATATCTCAAAGCGATATACATATACGCGTTTGTAACTCCTATAATAGGTATGTTTTACGTAGACGATCATACGAGCGAGAATAACGGGTTTTCGGCCTTACGGGTTGTCGTTCGCCAATCAAGAGGTATCCACGACGTGTTCAAATTCAATGTCAAAAATACTTATTTCAACGTGATCATCTTTTATTAAGGAGGTACCTTATTATGGCTGATGATGATGATGATCATGATGTTATATAAATCTAGAGCGTACATACGTTATCAATGTAGGGCTCTGGTATTCTCACCACACTTTCTGTAGTATTAGTTGGCAAAAAATATAACAGTACTGATATTTACTACTTATCTTCTGCCACATCTGTGATAAATAAAGGTCATTCAACATTATATCGTGGGGTTTAAATGTCATTCACAATTGAGAACTTCAATACTTTACACTAGACATTTGGGTTCATAATTTACCTTACCTGGATACCTATCCAGTAACAAACTATAATTATTTATTTTCAAGGCCTTCTTTAATTTTATATCTTGTATTGCACTGTGCTAAGTCACACTGTTTAAACATTTCACGTGGTCTTGGGAAATTTACATCGCTGAGACTTCTAAATATACAGTATCTGTATGTTTAACCGCGATATGTGACCCCGTATAGGTCGACGCCAGACGCAAAATTATGGATTACTACGACCGAGACGACGCGAGCACCGCAGCCAACTGGCGTGTTGCCCTGGTGCGGAGTGTTCGCGAGTCGCGACTACGTACAGCTCAAGTGTAAAGTTCAATTCACTATTTGCGAAGACTCCGTAAACACTTCAATTTTCAGTCGTCTAAAGTGTTTGCGGCAATAAAGAAATAGTGCGAACTGCGAAGCCGACGTGACGATAGAGCTGCGTCAATAAGGCATAACACGTTGAAAGCAGAATAAGAAAGTGGTGATGCATACCGTAACATTTTTCTGTTCCAGTTTCACGTCCATGTCGGTCCGATGTTCGGTTGCACTCATACCTATCACGGTGCACGTGCTCACTGGTGCTCGCGGACTACACCGAGTGTGCGCGCCGTACGTACGACTGATGTTTTTCTGCTACGGCTGATAACAGACCGGACTTTTGCTAATCGGCTGCCCGATACGTTACTAGGATTTTATTTCACCTATTGTAAAGGATAATCTAATCTCTTCTTAGTGTCAACGTTGATTAAAGTGCATTTCGTGTATGCAATGAAATCGGTCATTTACATTCATAACTGCTGTTCTGACTTCTGTGTTACACGATTTGTAGAATTGTAGCAAGCAGAGCTTGATTAGCTCTACTGTAACTTGAACTTGGAAAAACATACTAAAAAATGAGCATAAGTATGAATTGCGAATTCCAATAGAATTTGTTTTACATTATGCTAAAATCTGCAGTAGGTACATAATTGTTAAAAATACTATCTAGACGTCACAATTTTTTGTTTTGTCACCACAAGTACTAGTCTAGTGGCAGCGAACTAAACCTAAAGGTTGAGAGTTCAAATACCTACTTATAAAGACGGACAATCACAATAATTTGCATTTAAGTACCTATTTAATCCGTAAAAACTAGTTTTATTTCATTGAAATAACATACATACATAAGCTCACGCCTGTATCCCCGAAGGGGTAGGCAGAGGCGCACTAGCGAACTAGAACACCCACATTTCGCCGAGCTTAGTTCAGTCCCAGATGTGATAGGGGGCGAGCCTATCGCCATATCGGGCACAAATTCCAGACTCCGGGCTGATAGGTATGGAAAAATCCAATATCACTTTACCCGACCCGGGGTCGAACCCGAGACCTCAGAACCGTAGTCGTACCGAAATACCACCACGCCACCGAGGCAGTCGCGATACGATACAACAACATTCACGTAAACCTAAAGGCCCCAGTACACAATGGCCCATGCGAGCCCACTACAGGCCATCGCCATTGTGTACAGGGGGTAATGGTATATGATGGCGAACAATTGTCAATCGTGGCGCGCAATCAGGGAGTTGTCGGTTTTTTGGGCACACTTCAAAGGAGTCGTGGCGTAGCGTGGCCTGTGGTGTTTACACAATCGGCCATTGCTTAGTTCGTCACCGGCCGCTGACCGGGATAGTACACTTTTGTGTTGCGTGCTAGAACTAGAATTTTCGATCGTCCAAAATGTCAACATCATGGAGCAATGAAGAAACTTTCAAGTTTATTGAATTATATCAATCTGAGCCCGCAATTTGGGACCCAAATAATGCATAACATAACATAAGCTCACGCCTGTATCCCCGAAGGGGTAGGCAGAGGCGCACTAGCGAACTAGTACACCCACGTTTCGCCGAGCTTAGTTCCGTCCCAGATGTGATAGGGGGCGAGCCTATCGCCATATCGGGCACAAATTCCAGACTCCGGGCTGATATGGAAAAATCCAATATGACTTTGCCCGACTCGGGGATCGAACCCGAGACCTCAGAACTGTAGTCATACCGAAATACCACCACGCCACCGAGGCAGTAATGCACTGCACAAGGATAAGATTGTGACGGTACACACTTCTGTAATACTTGTAAATAGTATACAAATAAATAGCCGCAGCCGTAATTACTTCGACGTCCATCGCAAGTGGTTTGCTAGGCAGCAATGAGCCATGCGCCATTGTGTGAACACCAAGTGATCGTGGCCTACAATTGTACATTGCAAAGCGTGGCCCATCACAGGCCATTGTGTACTGGGGCCTTAAGAAATCATTATATTTTAAGTGTTCCGATTGAAAAACCACTTATGACAATAAGCTCGCCACCTATTAGATACATTATGGGATGGAAATAAGCCAAACGAACTGTAGTTGAACTAATTGCTTTATTATCCTTTTCTTTAAAACAAGTTTTTTTATAATTCTATTCCAATTTCGACAAGTGGCGCCGCGTTGTTTATCAAATGTATAGGGAAAACGAAACCTATCTTCGATTTCGAGAAGCGAGAACTGTCAAAAGGGGCTGCGGTCGCAGGTTCGATCCTCGGTTCAGGCATGGTATTGGGTTTTTCAGCTTAGTATCATGCCGACGTCAAATTTGTACAGGAATAGGCGATAGGCTCGCTCCATATTACATTATGGCACGGAGACAGTGAAGGAAAAATCAGGCAACACGCTTGAAAAAATGTGTGTTGCATTGCATCGGATGGTTGCAAGTTGCATCGAACATACGTTTTAGTAGCATTGCATGTGTGCTGTAGGCACTTTACCGCGTTGGTACACACGTTAATCAAAGACTTAAGGAGATTTAGAAATTGATTAAGATACAAACATTTCTTCAAGCCTTAACTTATTTCCTAATTTAATAAAGAATTGACAATAATGATGGCCTATCTTTAATATAATAACATTGTATCTTTTTATCAATACCTACAAATTGGGGTCCTGTTTTCCGGGAAATCCCAGGAAGTAATGTCACTAAGTAAGTAGGTATTTGTAAGTTCCAACAAAACTAGCTACATTAAAAGTTAGACACCTAAAGAAATGTTATAAGCCAACTACAACGTCATAAGTTATAAAAAAAGAAGAAGAAAATATCATTATTTTGTTCCACGATTTATATTTTTTTCGAACTAATTTTGTTTTTTTTACACAGAGAATCGGCTAAAGTTTGAGACCTTACTGCCAAATCGTAATACATTTTCTTTGACGTTTCCTCATTATCTCTTATTAAAATTATTAATTAAGTTTTAAACTTAACTTAGAAAGTAACTAAATTTACAAAAAAACAAACTTGATTGATTTCAAGGGCAACTACGGAAGATATGACACCAATACTTCCAGTAATATGCTTTTTAGACGATTTTCTCGAAGCGGAACTATCGAACGCGGTACCAATATGCTCCAAAATTCACTTATTTGAATCTTCACATACATTGTATGCAAAAATCACTTTGCTCACCATATAACTTTTAAACAACGAAATATAAAACTAAAACTTACGATAGGAGGCTGACGCGACGGCATCGGTCATTGGCGAAATTCCCGCCTAAACTGTTTTTTTTAAATAAAGCTCTTTGTATGGTAGTAATTCATTACTGTCATTTATCTGTCAAGTATTTACAAGAGTATTTATTAACTGTCAAGTCTAGTTAATAGCACTGTACACCAAGAGCGCGAGGATTCCAAACCCAATACAAGAGAATATAAGGGCTGAATTATTTTCTCCACAAGTACACTACAAGTTCTACAACAAATATTAAAATGGTTGGCTATTATGAACTTCGAGGCTTGAGTCACGCTGATTTTGACAGGCAACGGGTAGTAACGGTTTAATTTGTTATGAATGTATTTTAAAAATAAACAAGAGATAGAAAACAAATAAACCATGATCTCGTTACTATAATACCTACCTTATGGTATGACGGCTATTTATATGGCGCCATTCATTTATTATGTAAGAATCTAAAGGAAAAACTTTCATAATCCGAGCGCACCAGAGCACTCGCACTACTGTATGCGCTTTTTAAAGTATAATCTTAACTTTGCGTATTTTTATGATCTTATGTAAGAACTATCAAGACTCCCTCCTCTTTGTAGAGACATGTTCAAATATGAATTCTATTAATTCCTCTAGTTTCAATTATAAAAAAGTAAGTAAATTCCTCATTAATATGTCATTCAGATTAAGATGGCGTTTATTATGGTCATTATTATTATAGTTGTGTACTACAGAAGGTAAAAATGGTTGGATCTTCAATTCTTTGGAATTGTTTAGATACAAACAAATCAAGTGTATTATAATATGACATCTAATACGAATCCGCAAAAAAATAATAATCAATTATACAAAGCAAATGTACCCTTGCTACCGAATGGCTATCAAAGTCATGATGACTCAAAGTTCATGGTGATTAATCATTCTTATATATGTTGTAATGTATTGCGCAGAAAATAATTCAAACCTATTAATAGTATTAATTTATCTTAATTAACGATCTATATCGTAGATGTGGAGTTCTCGGGCTCTTGGTGTACAATTTGTCAACTTGACAGTTCCGTAAATTAATGAAAAATGACTCTTATAAATTCTTAGTATAAATTGATACCATTAGCCTTTACTGGCCTTTACATATTTTACTGATCAAGTTTAGTTCATATCGTAATTTATTATTTTTTACTTTAAACAATTGAAACTTTCTTCGTGGAACGGAGTGTAATTTTACGTCGGCCATGTTTTCCACAACAACATCCCGTACGTCGCATAGCAAACGTCAACTAATCGTTTACGGATTCCCATAAATAATTAATATTCGCTTTTAATGAAATCTTATTGTTTTGTTCCGAATTATATTAAATGTTAAAATGAATCGAACCGAGGGATTGGTACAAAGAAGAAATGTTATAAAAGACAACAATTCAGACGGATTGAAAGAAAATCACGACATCGACGATAAGAAAAATGATAAAAATTATGATGACGGAGACTCTAAGGAAACGAGACTGACGCTGATGGAAGAAGTGCTTCTCCTAGGATTAAAGGATAAAGAGGTAATCGGCGAAAAGTATGTCGTATTGATGGTATATGTACGAATGTCGTCATACTCATTGGTGATGGTCGTTTCAGGGTTACACATCGTTTTGGAATGATTGCATATCAAGCGGTTTGAGAGGATGTATATTGATTGAACTCGGCTTACGGGGTCGCGTAGAATTAGAGCGAGCTGGCATGCGGAGAAAAGGATTGTTGTCCAGAAAAGTGATAGTAAAATCGGGTATGGATACAATGTTTCACTGCTCATAAATAACCTGTAAAAAGTGACGACAAGGGAGTTAATAATTAATTAATTAGTTGCATCAGATTACGGAAACATAAATATTTTGTTTGTAAGTAAATATGCCTTTGTCCAGCAGTTAACATCCTGTGGTTGGTGATGATAATGAAATAGTTATTGAAAGTATTTTTGTTTAGTATGAACTACATAATACTGTCGGTGTCTTAGTTTCAAACATTGATCTAAACAAAGCTGTGTCTCCTGCACTAAAACATTACACAAAACATGGTATTTCTTAAAAAAATTCTCTATGGTCCATTGTTCCATGATCATGAGACAGCGCAATTTGTTGTTTTGTGTAGGTGATTTTTGTTTCGAAACAACATGTGCAGGAGACGCGGCGTAAGGTTCTTTAATATGCAGGTTTCCCCAATGTTCAATATTTCATTGAGTAGTAATTCACAATGAACAACCTTAAAGAAAAGTCAAAGGTGCATAATAAAATAGACAAATAGATATAAACTCTTTATTGTAGACACACGCACACACACACATATGTACACAGAAAACAGGTAACAGTAAACAACATAATAACTGCCATTATCTCAAAACATTTCATAATGTAGACTATAATTATATTGTGAATTTTATAGTTTATCAGCTTATCTATTATGACTAATATAATGTTAAAAGTGATTATAATCTGAATTGATTTTCACAATTGATATTGGTTTTATGAACAAACTTGAATTTTTAATCCCTTGAAACTGTAGTGTATAGATCAGCGGCCCAAGAGGATATATTTTTGACAAGCAAGCTCAATATGATTTTGATTGTCAAAAATATTCCTGATCGGGCCACAGTTGTAGTTATTATTAATAATAAATTATTATTGAAAGTTAACATGTCCACATGACAACAAATAACAAAGTTGTGATAAAATACATATATTTGAAAAGGCACAACTTCATACATCTTCTTCTTTATTTAAAAAATATGGCCTCCATCAAAGGTTGATGATTTTGCCAACGACAGTGTTTAATAAATCCATTACTCAAAAAAATAGCTAGTCAGACATCTTACAGTTTGACATATCTCATTCAATGGAAAATCATAGGATGTCTAGTATCTCATAATTTTTTTGTAATACCTAAAGGAGAGCCTTTGCATCAGATTACATTCAACTTTGGCAGTTTATACTGCTGTGTGAATTTCAAAAATTCATTTTTCTATGGTGGGTAATTGTATTAAGATACATTGGACATTGTAGGGATGTCCAGATGTTGCTTTATTTGTATGAAAACATTCTACCATTTATCATGACCTTTGGTGGTCCAAGGGTTGAAAAAAACTCTTCATATTCCTTTATGCCTTGCATTATCCGGGCCTTTTCCCATGGTCCCCATTCCTACTTAAACATTTCCACTTTGCCTGGTCTTCAGCAAAAGGCTTCAAGAATAAGCTCTATCAAATACAAAAATAATTCTGAACATCGATCCACATTTGGCAGAGATATTGTGTAACATATTAAAAAAAAACTTACAGACTAATAAAATACCTACCTCTATATTTTGAAGTTGTTCGAAAAGTTAGGCTACATGTGAAAATTCAAGAATAGGCTTGCTAACATGAATGTGTTAATTACAACCAATATAGTAATTATGAAATACCTACCTGAGAATGTTGCATAACAATTTTAAAGATATGTTGGGGCTACCAATCTACATTGGGCCTGTATTGTGGAATAAGGCTTAACTCGTTACTAGAAGTAGCCTATGCCAACCAGTGGGACAGTGATGTGACAAATCTTATTATATTTATTACTAGCTTTTACCACAGCTACACGGGTGTAGCCTTGACAAACATTCATCCCCCATTACCTCCCTTTAGGGGATGAATTTATGCAAGTACTATACATGTCAACCTTCCTCTTGAATCACTGTCTATTAAAAAAAAACGCATTAAAAAGCTGACTTTGTTTTTTACTATGTAACAATTATTAAATCATGTTCAATTTAGTTCACATGGTGAAATAAGTAACTGATCAAATTAAATGGTGTAAAAATATATTTTGTTACAGACACCCCAACAGGTGATGTGTTGTTAGATGAAGCTCTGAAGCACATGAAGGACACAGATCCACCAGAGTCAGTGCAGAGTTGGATAGAATACCTCAGTGGTAAGTGTTATTAATGATCTCTATACTGATGCAGGTCTAATGCAGGTAGGAAGACTTCACATACCCTCAACATTATAAATATCGAAAGTCTATACCAAATTATACCGAAACAAAAATAGGTGGTACAAAACTGTGCAAATGTTTGCTAGGATTTCAATTGATAAGAAAATTATTTAATGTTTTGTTGCAGTAATATTACGCATTGAAATATCCATAAACATAAAATAACATTGTGGTGTTAGATTATGTTCAATTTCAATGTACATTTTTAAATTGTTGTAGTTTTTTTTATTTTGAAAGAGAAAACAGTAATAGAATATTAATGAGTCTCCATTTAATAGCCACTAGCTACTTGATAAGTGGAAAGTACCTATAACTTAACATAACATAAGTTAACATCTGTATCCAAAGCAGTAGACCTGTCGGTTTTTAACCTTAGTTTTATTTTTCTTTCTGGAAATGGGGAACATATTTACCAGTGTCCATATGTCAGGCATGTCCACTAAATACCAGCGTTGTACTGTGGTTGTCACTATAATTATAACATTATGCTGAGTGGTAATCTAACTGTCACAATCATGGTTTACTGTATTAAATTTTATTTTTCATTCATTCTCTGTGTCTGTGACAAATAAAGCACTTCTCAATTCTTTCTATTTATCGTCTGTCTTATTTAGCCTCAGTATTGCTGCCTAATATAAAAGATGCAGCTAGTTGGGAGTGGTCTGGCCTGTTGAGACAAATGCCTAAGGTTTGAGACCAATTCCAAGAGTGCAGCTCTGACTTTTCTATGTTATGTATGTGTATTTATTATGAATTATCACTTGCTATAACAGTGAAGGTAAACATTGTGTGGAAAAGCTGCATAGCAGAGAATTTCTCCACAAGAATTTCGAAGGTACATAATATGTATGTTAGTCTACCGACCCACATTAAACCAGTGTGGCCTAACCCCTCTCCTTGGTATGGGAGGCCCGTTGTCCAACAGTGGGACTGTTTTACTATAGGGCTGATCTCAGAATTGTAATATGCAAAACTTATATGACTTAGTATTCTGTGAGATTTACATAATGCGTAGAATAATATTATTTTCTCTGCAGGTGAAACATGGAATCCTATGAAGTTGAAATACCAATTGAAAAATGTTCGAGAAAGACTAGCCAAGAACCTTGTGGAAAAAGGAGTTTTGACAACTGAGAAACAGAATTTTTTACTCTTTGACATGACTACACATCCTCTAACTGATAATGTTGTGAAATGCCGCCTAGTCAAGAAGGTAATTCAATCAATAGCATTTTATATTCTATGTTAGCCTTTGATTTATTTCTGTGGCGTACCACACTCCAGTTTAACATTGTAACTGATGTAATTACTAGGCTAAATAATTATTTCCCTCCCTCTATAGTCTCTCCAAGTCTGAGCGAACCATCTTCATCTTGGGCAGCTTGCATTTTTTTGTTATATAGCATAGACTGGCATACAAACAGAATATGCTAAGTGATCTCCATCGCCCATAGACACCCAAAACATGAAAATCATGGTTGCGTTGCCAATCCAAAAGGAGGGAAATAGGGATTGGGAAGGAGGGGTGGGAGGTGAATTGGGCCACCGGAAATTTCACTCGCCGAACGAAACGCGACAGCGAGCTGCCACTTTACGTCGGTGTCGGTGTCGGTGAGACAGTGGTATTAAAACGGTCGAGCCGGCCTATTTGTGCTATAGACGTAACTGTCTACAGTATGGTTCTACCATTCAAATGCATGTATCTATTATAATCACTACATAATTATTATATAAGAAAGTCCTTTGCCGCGTCTGTCTGTTATAATTGGAAAAAAAGCAGAGATTGAACATGCCATGGTTTATATAAGCTCATATACATCGTTCTACACAGTATATAGTACACAGCATGCATACAGCATGATGTGTAAGTTTTCTATGAAATCTATCTAATCTATATTAATATGGGCTTATCAAACTGACTTACATAATTCAGTCATTATTGGAACATGTTTCGTTCAGTTGTTCAAATAATGTTTTCTTTACTTTATACCTGTCTACTTTTTTTTTATTGATTCAGTCACAACATCTATGTAAATATTTATGTTCATTGGTGATTTGTAATGAAAATAACAGTTACATTCTGCTGAAGGATATCAAAACAATAATTTCACTTTGCTGTATTGGAATTCATAACAAGCGTGAGCTTGTTATGTTGCAAATATAAACATCGTATCTGATGTAGTTGATTGTGAACAATGTAACTGTATTTAATAAATGGTCAGACTTGCTGTAACGAAGTTGGGCCATTGTAATAATATGTGGAAAGTAAGGAATAAAACATTATATAGCCAGTATTCTATATTTAAGATAAACTCACAACAATAATAGTGAAAAATTAAGTAAAAGCAAGTAAATTTTGAGTACCTACAACTAACTACTCATACGCCTCCCCAATGATATAATTTTTGTCCGACTAATTAGATCACAGGATCATATCCTTCATAATCTTTCTTTCTTTCTATTTGCCCTTGTCCCACCTTAATGTGGGGTCGGCGCAACGCACTTTTTCAAGCATGTTGCCGAAAGGATTTGGCTAAGTTTTTACGGCCGGTCGCCTGCCTGACGTCAACCCACTCTGAGGGATCTAGTCCCGGGCAAATTATATTAGGAAATTCGCTTTGACCGATCTGGGGGCTGTATCTTAACACTCGATTCGAATGTGACTTCGATTATGTTTCATTTGTTGATGTAAAATTCCACCGAAATCGAGCTAAAAAGTTCGCTAATGTTGCATTAGATTCGAGAACTTGTCATTTACTAATTTTTAACGTGATATTAGTGCATTTTTGGTTTCGATTTTGGTAGAATTTTAAGTCAATAATCAGTTTAAAAACTTAACAGACCGACTTCAAATCCGATCGCGACCAAATTTATATGGGACCACCCTTGAAATACCACCCCTCTATCGAACACAAAAATAATGTTGAAAATCGTTCCACATTTTGCGGAGATATCGCGTAACATACATAAAAAAAATACAGACGAATTGAGGACCTACTTCTTTTTGGAGGTCGGTCGATAAATGAAACCGAATCGAATTCAAATTCGAGTCGAGTGTCCAGAGTCAGAGGGCAGAGAATCGAACGACCTCCCGGTCGACAGCCCATATGTGCCGCCACTGATGTGGCTCTATATGTCTAGGTGGTGCGTATGGTTGTACAGAATGTGTGTGATGTGTGTGTGTGTGTGTGCAGGTGCAGGAGGCGGCGCTGCGGCGCTCGCTGTCGGACGTGGCGCACGCGGACAAGCGGTCGCTGGCGCTGCTCATGCTCGCGCACTCCGCCGACGTGCTCGAGAACGCGTTCGCGCCGCTCTCCGACGAGGACTACGAGCTCGCGACGCGCCGCGTGCGCGCGCTGCTCGACCTCGACTTCGAGGCGGAGGCGATGCGACCAGACGCCTGCGAGATCATGTGGGCCGTCTTCGCAGCGTTCACCAAATAGCGGTAACTACACCCGACACCTCACCACCTCACGACTTCACCTCACCACCTCGGACAGGTCATCGATATGCAATCACGTTTCGGACCGTAATGAATTAACTAATAATTCATAAGGATGTAATTGTCGCCGTTGTCGAAAAATTGGTGAACAGAGGACTTTGTAGAATAATTTATATTTAATGAGTTGGATCATGTCGCAGAAAAATGAATTGGTATTCGAAGAGCTTGTACAGACACTGGATCACTGTATATGGAAAATTAATTTAACCAGTATTAAATTGTCCAATTCAATTTATGGCTGTTTATTTTGAAAATGCAGGTAAAAATTTCAGTAAGCTAGACAATCTAGAGAAAGGGTGTGCTTGATCTTATAACCCTGTAGGTTTAATTTAAAATTATATTGTAGGTATAAATTATAATTTGTATAAGATCATGATCACTGTGGCACAAATAATTTAGAAGTGTCTATTTCATATCTGTTAGATGTTATATTTGTATAATCTAGTACAGTTGAGATCTAAAAAAATGGACATTAAGAGTATATATTTTTATTAAACAATTTGTCCAACATAACACTGAAAAATTGAAATATTAGGACGATTCTTCCAAATACTTGTAGTCCGTATTAATAAATGGCATACATAGTTTCTAATACTCGAGAAATATGCTTATTTCTAAATCCGAAGAGTGATTGAATGTATGTGTAGTAAAACCGCGTCTCCTGCACTAAAACATTACACAAAGCACATACACAAAATAGGGTATTTTAAAAAAAAAATACTGTGGTCCATTGTTACATGAGCAAGAGACAATGAAAAACAATGTTTTGTGTAGGTGTTCTTTGTATTTTGTTTCTAAAAACATGTGCAGGAGACGCGGCTTAATATTAACAAGTAGCAGCAGCTGCTATTCACATTTCTCAACTATACCAGCTTGTACATGTAATGTAATAATATTATGTATTTCCAACTCGTAGATTTGTGTTTGTCTTTGTAACAGTATCATTTGGTGTAAGTATGTATATTATTTTATTTTTCCGTATAAATCGTGATAATACTATGTATATGTAAATTGAAAAGTATGAATAATTAGGGCTTATCATTATTATTTGCTACTAATGTTGATTTTAAGATATTCGTATGGTTTAAATAGAATTATATAGCACAATTGCCTTAAAATAAAATGTGTGTAGTTGTTGCTGGCAGTGAATGTCACAGATAAATAAACCCATAATACGCCTCATTACAGGGTACCCCTGATCCAAACTTACGAAATCTCTATCGGTAAAATTACACGTCAATTGAAATTACCGGTAATATCATTACTCATTAAAGTGTAGTAAACGATTTCTCTGCGATGTTAGTGTGTCATTACTATTTTTTCAACCGACTTTTATATGTATTTTGAATGTTTATTCTTATGCTACTACATGCCCGAGCGGTGTGGAGTAACTGAGCTACCTTTGTCTTTATTTGTCTATGGTGACAGCGGAGATTGCTTAGAAAATAAAATCAGAATGTTATGTGTTAAAAATTATCGTGTCAAGATATGGACAATGTGGTTGTATACAACCCGCGAGGATATAGCGATTGTTAATGACGACAGATTTTAATCGTTACGTCTTAATGTCGTCAAACAATATTGATACCGTACCACAGACACAGATCAAAATAGACAACTTTGTAGTCAGTATGAAACTATGCGTGCGAGTGACACATTTTTAATAGGCCGTAAATGCTGGGCTCTGTAACTTAAGAGGATGCTGTCAAAATTTACGATTATTCGCATATGATGAGTTAAATATGAGGGAGAGAGAGAGAGAGATAAATGCGACAATCTTTCTTAAGACTTTTCCTTCTTCCACTAATCTAGTTTCATACTTACATTATTTTCACTCGATATATTTCTTTTCGAAAATGATGTTACTTTTATAGACTTCACAAGTTTCTTTTAAATTACTTTAGCATATGACTAACATAAACTCAAATAGGAAGTAAATACAATTAAAAATACACTGCTAAGAATTTGCCTAGATAAACTATTTATTCAGTAAACGAAAATTGGTACTACATTTTGTGGGCTAAACTCGCTCGCTATTTTCTACCTAATTGCCTCGCGATACCAAGTGGTAAGTGGGCGGGGCTCATGTCAGAATTAATTTTGACTACATGCTCTTAACAATATCAATTGTCGAACCTATAATATTTCATAGGAATATTTCCAATACCCACTTTATGATACGGATATAACTAGGACTTTTTAGTGTTTGTCTATCGTCTTGTGCAATAATGTCGAGTGCTGATTAAAATCGATTATGCTTTTGGAAGATCACGTCGACTCTGCCCGCGATATTTGTTCACAATGATTAGATTTGTGTAACAGTTATGTGAGCGAAAGAAGAATAATTAATAAACCGCCATTTGAGGCCTCTTATCTGTTCGGGTTATGAGTTTGTATACTGTTGTAATCATATCAAAAGCGATTAAAACCGTTTCCTTTTGTAGTACATCGATTGTAAATTACAGATAAATTATAACAGAAATGCTATGTGTGTTTTGATACAAGTCGCGAAATTGCACGACGCGCCTTGAGATGTGGAATGCTACGTTAATAACGTTTTTTTAGCTGAGACTGGCAAACGAGCAGATGGGTCACCTGATGATAAGTGATCTCTACCGCCCATAGACACAAAACATTAAATCGTAGGTGCGTTGCCAACCTAAAAGGAGGGAATGTAAGGGGAGGGAATAGGGATTTAAGTGCATTTTGCAAACTTTTATTTAATTGCACATGTTAATAATTATTGTGACTCAAATTGTGTAAACTGAATTTTAAACTAGTCTCACACTACCAATTTAGCAAAAGATTTGCAAAATTTGAGCGCTGGTAATAGACAATGTAATATGCCATTACCCATTTGTCGGTGGTTAATAGTTTTTCGACCGATTTAAAAATAAAGTAATCTATTAGACGGTCTTTTTAATGTATGATTTACAAGATTTTTGTATTCGATAGAGCTTATTCCAAAGGTCCCATATAAAGATCACTATTGGATACATTTTTAAGTCGCTGGGTAAAATTTTTAAACTGTGATTAAATACGTTGCGCTTACCATCAGATGCAGTGTAGTCACTTTGCCGTGTTCGGATAAATAATATATCAATGTTCTGTCCTGTTATTTTTTCCCAAATTGTTGCCGCAATTTTATATACCAGATATCTTCATCTTTGACACGGACACGAAATTAAAGAGTTTGGTGTGTAATGTATATAGGGGGCATTTCACGTGAAGCGGACAAGGAAAAAAAAGTGAGGTTCTGAAATTCGTTCATTTTAGGCTTATTTATACTTCTAGAGAATATGCACGTGTACACAAAATATTTTTGTTATATGAGGTCTACTTGTCAAATTATGGCCTCCTAAAGAACTGACCTGACTGATGGAAGGGTTACTTTAGGAATTATTTTTCGTATTGGAGTAACTTGTAATAAAATAACAAATGTTGTGTTTTGTGTAGAAAATTAAATGAACTTTTTGATTTTTGAGGCAGATTCGAAATTTAAATATTTTATCATGTGTTATACCGGAAGTAAAGATTTCAAATCAAAATTTTAGTAATTTGGACCAGACTAATTTTCGTTTTTTTCATACCAAAATAAAGCTTGACATAAACAGATTCTAGACAGGCGCAGCAAATAAATATTACATCTTATATTACTCCCACTATTGATACGAATGAAATGACACCTTATATGTTAAAATCCGTTAAACGGTTTGGGCTGCAGAGCGTGCCAAAGAATTTACATATATAAACACAAACCTACACTCCAAAAACCTAACATTCCTTCCGGATCAGTAGTTTAGTGATATCAAATTTACTGAAAATATTATAATTATACGGAAATAGATGACACCAAAGCAATTTTACTATGTGTATTCTTTGCATAAAGCAAAACGGACGACTTTAGCAATGTCAGGTACCTCGATCAGTACGACATGTACATACTCCAATTGATCTAAGTCCTAAACACATGTAGCACCCATTCTACAATTTTTATGGTAGAATCTGTTTATGTCAAGCTTTATTTTGGTATGAAAAAAACGAAAATTAGTCTGGTCCAAATTACTAAAATTTTGATTTGAAATCTTTACTTCCGGTATAACACATGATAAAATATTTAAATTTCGAATCTGCCTCAAAAATCAAAAAGTTCATTTAATTTTCTACACAAAACACAACATTTGTTATTTTATTATAAGTTACTCCAATACGAAAAATAATTCCTAAAGTAACCCTTCCATCAGTCAGGTCAGTTCTTTAGGAGGCCATAATTTGACAAGTAGACCTCATATAACAAAAATATTTTGTGTACACGTTCATATTCTCTAGAAGTATAAATAAGCCTAATATGAACGAATTTCAGAACCTCACTTTTTTTTCCTTGCCCGCTTCACGTGAAATGCCCCATAGGTTAAATATAAGCTTGTTTTGAAATGGTCAACATATTTTATAAATGACGTCACATAAGAGTTTGACGATTCACAAACGTCATAAGGCCATTTTTCAACAGCCAGATTACGTTTATCCGAGATATAATTTTGGGGCTATGACAGATACAATGGATGTACCATTGGGGCTTATACCTTAAAGGCTGATTCTTCAATAGCTAAATAAATTTGAGTGGTAGAGCGACGCTGCAGATAGTTACGTCTACAGCACGACTGAGCCGGCTCCACCGGTTTGATACCATTGTCTCACAGAAAACCGACGTAAAGTGGCAGTTCGCTGTCGCGTTTCGTTCGGTGAGTTAGATTTCCGGTGACCCAATTATTGGGTACCGGGTATCTCGCGTTTGAGTGGGTTATGATTTGTTGGCCTATATTTGTCTCGCTTGGTTGACAGAATTGTTCAAATGGACACTGTCATATCCCCAAAAATAATAATAATAATAAACAACATATTGATATTCTCTTGATAATAGTTATGTGGCTGTTGAAAAATTGGAAGGACATAGCCATATCTCCAAAAATAATAATAACAATCGGTATTCTCTTGATAATAGTTATATGGCTGTTGAAACATTTGCCCGTAATGAGTCTGTCTCCAGTTCTTTTAAAACGTGATTACGACGTTTTTTATAACATTTTACTGGCGATTTTCATTAGTTCCTGAACGTATTTTTATAATACTTGACTGGCATGGGATGCATTTTATTTTAACTTTTCTCTATTAGCTCTCATTCGCACGAGAGCTTTTTCAGCGCGCGGTAAAAAAGCGTCTCAACATGTCTGTCATATGAGTGCTTGAAAATCATTCTTGTGTTGTTTCTAATAAGGTATATTCTACATACCGCCCAACCCCCGGCGTTTAAAAAACGCCGCGTTTTAAAAGCGCCGGCGTTTAAACAACTATACTATAACTCTATGTTTCATTTCAATGCTTTTTTAACGCGCGTTCAAAAGCTCTCGTGCAAATGAGAACTTATGATTGAAATTATGTCATATATCTTAAAATTATTAGGTTTTATTTATTGCCATTTTGTATGTTAGTTGGTATTGTGATGGTATACATTTTTAGTACTTATATTCTATTCCTCCTTTTGTGAACCAACTTTAATGATTTCTTATTATGTGCGTTAGGAAAAACCATGATTATATATAAAGTTGTTTTTCTATATCAACTTCTAAAGCAAATTGTCATAAAAGAATTATCACTCTATGGCTAGGAGCGTTTTGCAGCGCTATTACTAATCTAGAGTTACAACTTCTGTCGATTTATCCTACAGCTAACTCCTGTCTTCTAATCAATATTTGGGATAAATAGGGATTTATCGCGGAGCTGTAAGTGACCCTAGAATATTATATATAATTATTTGTATTAGAAAGTAACTACTAACATAGGGTTGCCGCCATCCTTCTCTGGGTGGAGAATAGGTAGTTTCAAATCTGCCCTTTTCCTTCAATGTTGCTAGTTATAAAAAAATATAAATGCAATTTCTTAAATGGTATGGATTTGTCTCGTGCTTGAATTTTGGTTTGTATATATTATGTATTGGTTAATGTAAAAACAATAACGGCAGTCCTACTAACGCGATAAGAAATTCAAAAGTGAAGGATAATGTATAAAGAAATATGATAAACAGTTATGTATCATATACATATAACATAGGTATTATGAAATTAAAAATTATTCAAATATATTCGTTAGTAATAAACTATGTTGTGTTATTCAGAAATGTATATCCTAAATCCTGGAGTACCTATTAATTGCTAATTTCACTGTGACGTCATGATCCGTTATACGCAGGAGTGGTAAAAACTACAATCTTTAGGATTAGATAAAAATATATTTTAAAAAATTATGTAAGATAGTAGCAATGACGTGCACAGGTGTTCAGATTAAGGTACACATAAACCTGATTGTTTTTTTCAACTCTTGCATCACCAGGGTTGTAGTTTGCTAAAAGATATAAGCAACTTCTACCTGATGCAAGCAATTTCTACCTGATGCAAGCAACTTCTACCGGATGCAAGCTACTTCTACCTGATGCAAGCTACTTCTACCTGATGCAAGCAACTTCTATATTTCCTTGACTAAAGCAATTTAGGTACGTTATTAGGAAACTATTATGGGTTTTAAAAAACGGAACAACCAAATTATATTTTTAAATTGTTTTATTAAATAAAAACTTCCATACTTCACACATTGGATAAGTCTTGTATCTCTTCATGACTTTAACAGTTTAGTTTTGGATATAATTTTGTTAGTCCTGTAAGACTTCTATAATTCAACTTTAAACGACGCAAAAACTACGGGCTAAAGTGTTAGAATTTGCTGACAATTGTATTGGCAGTATTCAAGAGGACAAAAACTTTTATTACAATGTAAAAGTACCTTAAGTTAAAAAGCCTTTACATTTTGTTATACTTCATGAACGCTACGTGTTTCAACGATGATCAAATAACGATAAAATTACAGCGCATTAGTGTGTACGTTATCGAACACATAGGACATTACTTATAAAACCAGTTCAACTGAGCAAATGGTAAAGAATAGTCTGTCCCTTTTATTTTCAAACAATGTGACACAAGAAAAAAGGGACAGACCAATCTTAGCCATTTGCTTAGCTAAACTTTTTATAAGTAAGGCCCATAATTATCATTAATTGGCTAGCCTGGTACTAAAATGGTCTAAATTACAAATTTATAATGTAGAGAAAACAAATGTGCTTCATACTGTAATATTTATATTAAGAATTTTAATGGTAACTTAATATATAACATATGTATGTAGTAGATATTTTTGCATGCATATATCATTTTTAAGTTCGAAAATGCACATAGGTGGATTTGTTCATAAATGTTACTTACTACTTTAGTTCCAGACTAACCAATTGATAATGTTATAAATCATCTTGAATCAACCTCGGTAAAACCCAGATTAATGTAAAAGTGATTTATCTTCAAGCACTTCACCGTTTTAAATAGACAAAATGTAATGACCTTTAAGTAGTACATAACGATACCTAGTTATCTAAAATAGGTTCATGCATAAAACACCATTTGTGCTGAAATCGTGCTTCACCATATTACGAGTAAGTAGTGATTCATTAATAACGGGTCCTATAGTAAAAAGTACTTTAAAATTCAAACAGCATTATCTTACAGGATTCATTAAATAATGTTTAACAGAAGCCCTTATCAATAAAATACTTAAACAGCATTTTAACTTTCTTTCTTTCTACCTGCCCTTATCCCATCTTAATGTTTTCAAGCATGTTGCAGAAAGGACTTGGCAAATTTTTACCACCGGCGGCCTGCCTGGCGTCAACCCCCTCTGGAGGATCCAGTCCCGAGCAAATTAAATTAGAAAATTCGCTTTGCTCGATCTTGGAATCGAACCCACGACCCTCCCGGTACACAGCCCATATGTGCTGCCACTAGACCAAGGAGGCGACTAACTAAATTGGTATGATGTTTGTCTGAACATTATTTTCATGTAATATGTAAAATAACAAATCAAAATGTTTAAATAGTTAAAATGCTGTCAATAAACATTGGGAATAAGGCCCTTCAGTGCAAAAATACAATATACAAAATGTACAACCACGCGCAAAATGTGCCAAACACAAAATTTACAAAACGCAAAATGTTCTACAAGGCACCTAACAATGAAACTACGATACAAATGTTTGTGTGGCCCACAGAAATTTGTTTCAAGTCTGGGTGTTGTGAGACCAAAAGTCTCTCATAGTTTCTGATACCCACGATACAGGTTATGTATTAGTTAGTTAAAAAATCCTCAAATTACCAAAGACATTGGCGAACGCGATTAAATTTAATTTTTTGCTGCGTTGGGCGCTTCACAAATCTGACAATTTGTGCATTTGTGACAACTGAGTACCTAGTAGTTTGGTGTAGTGCGGTAGTTTCTTTGTTTGCCGCCGTATATAATACATTTTGAGTATTGTACATTTTGCTTGTTGAACATTTTGCGAATTGCATAGGTATTATACGTCGTGTACATTTTGCATGTGGTTGTCATTTTAGGTATTTACATTTTGCGTTAAAGGGGAATAAGGAAAAAAAAATAGAGTATCCTATGACACAATCGAATAATAAAACGTCTAATGGTAAGTGTGAATAAAAGTTATTGTGCTAAGTAACCGTAATCTCAGCTACTAGTATATTCTTGTACATACACTCAAATATCGCATTTCGGGTTTTCTCGTACGCTTTAAAACGTTGGTTCTTCACCTCACAGCCCATTCATTATAAATTACAAAGAACAATACTATATAATTATAATTAATTATAATATTTAAGCGTATTTTAATTCGATTAACTACAGTATTTAGAATCATCTGTACAGTTGTATAAACTAATTACTTATAAATAATTGATTTGTAATATAATAAATAGTTTCTATAATAATAAAATGGCAACCATCTCAAGCCTCAAAAGCGATTCATGGCAGGCCTTGGTTTGATTTGGATTACGCTGGAATCTTGGTTTCTTAACTAATCCTATTACCTATACAGTACTATAAATAAAAACATTAATTATCCTTTAGTAATTAATTCAATAATTTTATATCGACAAAAGCATGTTACCATCTAAATAGAATGTACGAATGTTACACGTTTCTTTTATTTCAGTACAAACAACAGGGTACTCCCTAAGTAGTAAAGCCGCGTCTCCTGTGCGTGTTGTTCTCGAAACAAAACACAAAAAACATACGCAAAACATTGATTTTAGCTGTCCCTTGCTCATAGAATGGACCATAGACAAAAATAAGCCATGTTCTGAGTAGGTGTTTTGTTAGTAAAATTTTAGTGCAAGAGACGTCGCTTAACGCAGCATGAAATATCGCACGTAGAGGTCTTAATATTCTCGTCAATCTTCAAACCGGTAGTTACCTACGTCACTTGCTCTCTATGCCACCTCAACCTGTCACCCTCTAATTCCTTAAAAACGGTAACTATTAATAACCTTACTCTTCATTACTCTTCGTAGCGTGTGACCTCAATCTTTACCTATGGGCTGTGTACTACTTGTGTAGATGCTAGAACATCTTCGTTATTAGAAGCAAAGAAAACTTACTGATAATCTTTTTACCAACATCATGAGTCGCCAATGTTCCTGTTCAATACTCTCAGCCCAGGCCCCAGGTTGACTGAATACGAAATATCCGTTTTTAATATGCCTCTACTGTAAGGGACTTTTTTGAAAAGCCATGTTCATACTACACGTCATTATTGCCATAAGGGCGATTTGTAGTACTTAGGTAAATCCCGATTTATCTTAAATCTCGATATAAATATGCGAAGGACATATAAAGTACATCGAGTTTAGGACTAACTCTAGATTAGTAATAGTACTGCAAGTACTGCAAGAGATTAAACGTTTTAGATCAAACCATACCGTGTTGTTTACACTGAAGCGACGTGGGAATTGACTGAAGATGGGCCAGCCCATCTATTAGAGTATTTATTGAATCCTCGAATGAGGTATTAAATTAGACGACTAGCGTGAAATGCATTGGCGCCGGTTCTAGCTAAAATCGATATGCACATCCATAAAAACAATAATCACAAGTTTAAAAGCTTCCGACTTCAAATCCGATCGTGACAAAATTTATATGGAACCATTCTTGAAATAAGCTCTAACAGACAAACAATTTTGAAGGTCAGTCCACATTAATTGGCTGAGATATTGCGTAACATATGTACATAATAACATAAACAGACGAATTGAGGACCTCTTCCTTTTTTGAAGTGGGTCGAAAGTGAGTTCATATTAGACATAGTTGTATTCAGTGGGTGTTAAGTGTTAACGAAGTAAGAATGTTTTTTCCTTTTATTTTGGATAAAATTTTGTAGTAATAGTAAGAGTTTCTTTACGGTTATAAAATTGTGACTGTAATTTACGATAAGAACGATGTCGCAAATCTGTTGCTTTTATGGATGTGTTAATCAACTTATAGGAATATTAGAACTAGGAAATATGTAAGTGAATGTAATACTGATGCGGGTGGCTTGAGATCGAAGGTAGGTCGCTAGATGGTGGATAAGGAGAGACGCGGCGCGGCCGTGAGCTGTCACCACGCCTCCGTGTACCGGATGTCGTACTCCTGCAGGTGGGGCAGCTTCTGACGCAGGATCTCAAACGCCTCCGCAGATAACTTGGTACTGTTTAAGTTCAATCGACGTAGATTTGATAGACCTGGAAAAGTGATGCTATTTTTAGGAATGGGCTCTGTAAGTACAGGAGTTGGTCCGTAGCGCGACTATCATTAGTGGCGTAGGTATCACATGCATACGAACATTATGGCCCTTACTTATAAAAACATTTAGCTGAGCATATGGTTAGAAGTTTGTCCCTTTTATTTTCAAACAATGTGACACAAGGAAAAAATGTCGCTTCCTTGGTCTAGTGGCAGTATATATGGTCTGTGGACCGGGAGGCCGTGGGTTCGATTCCCATGTCGGACAAAACTAATTTTCTAATTCAATTTGCCCGGGACTGGATCCCTCAGAGATCAGGCAGGCAGCCGGTCGTAAAAACTTAGCCAAATCCTTTCGGCAACATGCTTGAAAAAGTGTGTTGCGCCGACCCCACATTAAGGTGGGATAAGGTCAGGTAGAAAGAAAGTGACACTAGGAAAAAAGTGACAGACTATTCTTAACTATTTGCTCAGCTAAAATGTTAATATAAGTAAGGCCCTATACGCTTGCAATATTAAACGCATACCTACAGCAAAGTAGACCCCAAAAATATTTAAAACTCGCAGATAAAAATGAATAAGCCAAATATAGCTGTCGTGTTTTCTTTGGGTACTTCTTTGATCCTTCGAGCCGGATATAGTAAAAAGATACACTACCTGATAAAGCCTCGATCCCCTTGTCCGAAACTGGCGTCTCGCAGAGGTTTAATACTTGAAGTTTGGTCAGGTGTTCTGCTATTAATTGTACTCCAGAGTCGCCAAATTTTGTAGACCACAAGTTGAGGTAACGAAGTGACGGTAGCTGTACAACAAATAAGTATTGTTATTTTTGAATAAAGTACTAGTCAGGTGACTAAAGCTAAATGGGCTGTCTCAGGCCTTATAAAAAGGCTATTATCGTTTATTATTGATTAAATATATCGAATGTAAAAATAATTATTACCATCGTACAACCCTTAGATTATTTTAGAGGTATAAAGTACAACATATACCTACAAGAACTGAACCAGTGTCAGTCTTAACTCTAAACTCCTTATAGTCATAATAAAGCAGGAACTTATATGGGTAATTAAGCCAAAATGAACATTAATTTTTAATAAGTATTCGATTTACTCGCTATTATCGTTGACTTATTCCGTTTATGTTCGATTATTGTACATAAGTATATATGAAGTGTACTGTGTAAAACGGGGTGTAAGCGATGTGGATCACCTTGATGAGATGTTGTGCGCAAGCGCTGGTGACGCTGGTGAAGGCGAGCGAGAGGCACTCGAGGTTGCCGAGCGCGCCGGCGGCCAGCAGCGCGCCCACGTCCGCGTCCGTGGCGCGCACCGGCAGCGCCAGCCGCCGCGGACCGCCGCACGACTGCTGCACACACAGTTTACAAATGCATAACATGTTACAATCACACAAACACATAATCCTGCAATCACTTTAACGTACGAATATTCTAATGTAGCATGCAGTAAGTCACTAGTTTCTTGGACTGCACTACGTGCTTACCATCAGGTGTAGTGTAGCCATTTTGCTGTGCCCAGTAAAAAAAATGAATTTGAAACATTCAATATGCAATTTGTGCCCGATATGGCGATGTTATGTTATGGTAAATGAAAAAACAATTCGCCGCAATACACTTGCGTTCGGTACTATGCATTTTTAATAATACAACAGGTACACACAGTATAACGTCCTATATCATAAACTACGAAGGAATTACGGTCCCACAAGACCCAGACCCGAAACAGATATTTGTGAATCACACTAATTTGTCTCGGTGCATCTTGATCCTACGGCATCTTGTTTCACAGCCGCCGACTACTTGCACGCTACGCCAAAGAGGCTATGATCTAAGGCTGCGGACACGAACTCAGCGGGAGCAGAACGGCGGCGGCGGCGCGGGGAGCGGCGCGACAACGTACCGCTAGACCGGTCGTACGACGCTCACCGGCCCACTGCCTTAGTTGCCAGTTCCATTTAAATCTATGTATTGAAACGCACCGCTCCGCTCCCGCTGAGTTCGTGTCCATGGCCTAATTCTAATATAATTAGATAAAGGCCAATTTTTATATGATACTTACCAATCGCTGCAGATTTTTTTGCCGTTCACACAAATCCATGTAATACTTCTGTCCGAGCTCAGTGCCCTGTAGTGCAGCGATTATTTCTAGTTGTGTTTGTTCGCCACTTGTGACTTCCCACTCCAGCATTAAACATAAAGCCTCTAATGCAGCCGGCTGAAACGCACGCAAATAAAAATATTTTTACACTACGTAGATATCACACTGCCTCGGTGGCGTGGTTGTATTTCGGTACGAGTACAGTCGTGAGGTCTCGGGTTCGATCCTCGGGTCGGGCAAAGTGATATTGGATTTTTCCATATCGCGATAGGCTCGCCCCCTATCACATCTGGGCAGAACTAAGCTCGGCGAAATGTGGGTGTACTATTTCGCTAGTGCGCCTCTGCCTACCTCTTCGGGGATACGGGCGTGGGTTTATGTATGTATATATGTAGATATTATTTGGCTTACAAAATATTACCAATATATTGGACTGCCATAGGAAATAGCAAAATGTGCGATGACGCAAGAAGACGAGGCTCTAGTTACTGGTCAACTGCCTTTTCGGCTTTCCTCCCTTCCTTAATTTTGTGATGCGGTGGTCTATCGATCTGTAACTTTAGCTAGTGTGTCGCACTAGTGCATGTAGTTGATGTAGTAGCAGATATTACCAGTTATTTCAGTTGGATATGTAAACAACATGAATAAAATTATTCTTAATTTTTTTTTGCTTCTCAATTACATACAACATATTGCCCCTTTATTATTATATCAGTTATGCGCTTTGTCGCTTTTTTCCTTTCGTCACAGTGTTTGAAAATGAAAGGGACAAATTAGATTTTAGTGCGTAAATGTTTTTAAGGGGCAATTATTTCTTTTTCAAAATTTAACATAAATTGCTACTTACGTGTTCAGTTAAAGCGACGAGCACAAAATCAGGTAGTTGTTTGCTCATACTCTGTAGAAAACTTTTCCTTTTGCTGCAACAGTTTAGTAGGCTTCCTAGCTGTAAATGTAAGTAATAATTTCGTTACTTTTTTGTTGCTCGTCATTGTTTAATTTTATATGAAAAACATTGATTATTATTTTAAAACAAAGCGTAAGTTTCCTGTTAAACCATTGTTATATTATACCTACATCAAGTTTCTTTCGCAGATTGCTTTATCAGTTCAAATGACGTCAGTGCGTTCATATTTAATTACAGATATCAAATTATGTTTAATAATGCGAGATAATTACCATATCTCCCCAGAGCTGACAGAGTTGTTTGTTTGGTAAGGAAAGCAGCGGATCGGAGGGTGCCGCGGCCCTGAGCCAGGACGGTGGGTACATCCGCGCCGCTCTAGCTGGAGCCACGCAGCTGTGAGCAGCGCACCGAGAGTCCAGTGCTAGCTTGTGGAGCACATTGCTAAGCCGCTTTGCAACTCGAGGGCAGCTCATCGCGGCTGCGCATACTGGCACCGGCTGCAGCACTGCCCCTACTACTAATAGCCAGTCTTCGTATTCACACCTGAAAAGTTCATGCAATCTATATAAACTAATATTATTAATATTAATATTAATATTAAATTATTTATATTAAATACACCCAACAGTCACACATCTAGTCCTGACCCCACACTAGGTATGACCTGTATCGTGGGTGTCAGATACTATGAGAGACTTTCGGTCTCACAACACCCAGATTTGAAACAAATATCTGTGGGCCACACAAACATTTGTCTCAATGCGGGAATCGAACCCGCGGCCTCTCGCTTCGCAGCCGGCTACTCGCCCGCTGCGCCACGGAGGCTGTCAAATATATCTAATATATCACTAAAGATTCTAATATATACACTACACAGTTATAGCTTACAGCTTTAGGAACTCGCACCTAGATAAACCTAACGAAAGTACGTACTTTTCGCCTTGAGGAAACACAGTATGATCATTTGAAAATCCTCGAGCTTATTGAAAAATTTGACGATAATGTACATGAACTACACTGACATGTATTCTAATATATCAGCAAAGCAAAGGACTTCATCTTCATTATCGGCGCAGAGGTGGGGCGCAGTAGTTTGGTTTCGGTAGTGGTCGTCGAGCGCGGCGAGCGCGACGGCGGCGAGGTTGGGCGCGGCGCGCGGGTACGGGCACGCGGCGCGCCCGCCGTGCGTCACCTCCACGAACCGACGCACCAGCGCAGAGCCAGAGTTATGCGCGCTCACGGCACTGCAACAACAATTATTATTTACTACTAGCTATTGCTTCGTTTGTTTGGTTTATTAACTAACCTATCCCACAGGAACCGTACATTTTCCTGGGATAAAAAGTAGCTTGTGCTATTCCACACTATAATCTATCTTTGTCTCAATTTCATCCAGATCCGTTCAGCCGTTCTTTTTTTTATAGCAGAGATTGGCAAACGAGCAGATGGGTCACTTGATGGTAAGTGATATCCACCGCCCAAAAGTAAGCTAGTAAAAGCAATATTTTCACTTGACATTACGGATATTTTAGCAAATGACATTTCAAAGGAAGGTAGAGTAGGTCGCCAGAACTCTTAGAGAAAGCAGAACTACCGTGTCTTGTGTCGGTGCTGAATACCCATGACACATGACACGGATCGGACGTCGGTGCTGTGAACACTGGAATTAGGACTATGTGTAACAATTGGGTGTTATTGCTATATTATTTTAATAGTACTTTCAGTATAGGAAATGCATAGAAAGAGGGCATTAAATTACCTGATAAACTTAATTCAAATTCAATTCAGATTATGATGATATACTCGTAACTACCCTTAGCGGGTCATCCATTTACATCTATCTCATTTTGAAATGAAATTATTCAACGTTATTTAGCGCAAGTACCTACACGTAAGTAGGTATTAAATTATGCAGTATTGTATTGTAAAATTGTGCGTAGTTGAATGTTGAAAAAGGATAAACGGCGCGATTTGTGGATTGACGTCATTTATACTGAATCCAACATGGTAGAGTTTACTGCCGCGTGCACACGACGGCGCACTTTGTAGTTAATACTTCTACTTAGGTATTCATAAACACGTCATACACCTGTTTACTGAATTTATGTGCAATCTAATCAAAATGCATTTTTCATTTTTTTTTTATAGTAGTGTCTGGCAAATGAGCAAGTGGGTGACTGGATGGTAAGTGACCTTCACATATTATACACCTATGATACCAAAATGATCCTGGTTAAAGAGGGGAAACTAATAATTATAATAGTCCATAAATATTTATGTAATTGATTATTATTATCTTCACCTAATTTTATATTTTGTTCTTTCTGTAGCAAAATCTCCTCGTGAAAATATGGTAGATGTTTGTAGTGCACAAGTACAACTAGTGCACCACTTCGCTGAAATTATTTTTGTCACTTCATTGCGCAGGAGCAGAGCAGAAATCCTAACACCTGAACTTCTTTGGAATTGAAAACAAACACCAATTGTGAGTGTCAGAGTTGGGATTTGAACTCATCAGATTAATTTTATGTCTCATATAGCTTCATTACGCAAGTACCGATACGGAATAACATCAAGGTAAGTACATAATAAATAAATAAATAACATCCAACACACACATAGTCCTGACCCCACAGTAAAATACCGAGTCTTGTGTCGTGGGTATCAGGAACTACGAGAGACTTTCGGTCTCAAAACACCCAGACCTGAAACAAATAACTGTGGGCCGCACAAATATTAGTCTCGGTGAGGGGATCGAACCCGCGGCCTCCCGCATCACAGCCGGCTGCTCGCCCGCTGCACCACGGAGACTGTCATAATATCACAAATAACATGTAGGATAATGTGTTCATAAATAAAATACGGAAAGGTCGATGTTCATACCTTATGTAATCCCTGACAAGTCGTCTGGCGTCAGGAGCTCTTGCGAAATCAACGTTTCGGGTGAGGACCCTGCGCACGGGCGGCGCGAGCGCGGGCAGCGGCGCGGCGCGCGGCCTCCGACGACACAGCCTCGCCAGCAGCGCGCACAGCTCGCCGGACGCACAACGCTCCGCCAGCAACGGAGCTGCCGCGCTTATCACATTCTCTGCCCACTCTTCCCAGTCAGTACTATCTTTATTCTGAAATATTTTCTCAAATCTTAAATATGTGTCGGTACTATCTTTATTCTGATATAGAGGTACATATGTGTAAATATGCATATTATAACTCATCACACATTCTGAGAAATAGACAATTTGCTATTTCACACAATCTAAGCCAGACTTTCCCAAAGTGGACGATAACGCCCCCTTGTGGGCGCTGCATGCCTTAAGGGGCGGTAAGAGACCCAGAAAAAGGGGGTTCTCCGCTGATATAACTCACAATAATTTATTTTATTTGAAGTTATAGTGGTTTGTAAGTACGCAAAAAAAATTAAGGGGCGCTAAAAAAATATTTATTTTCAAAGTGGGAAATAGATAAACTAAGTTTGGGAACCTCTGCTCTAAGCGGATACAATATGAAAGTATTGTTAATAATGCTCTGTAATTCACTACCTGTTTCATTTAAGTTAAATACAAAGGTGAAAGTATATGAGAGTGGCTTCATATGAAATCCTATTTCATGCATTGTTCCGCGCCCTTTCTCGGTTATCAGTGAGCAAATCCAACGTAAATATTTGAGCACGTGGTGGGTGTATGTTTTATGATAACAAATAACATACGCCAATGTTTTTCCGTTATGAATGATTTGTTTGTTTGTTGTTTAAATTGATTATAATGCACAATAATTGTTGTGTATATTAGCTATGCTTACTCAAATGTACTACGATAGTAAAAATTGTTTACACTCGTTACATTTCAATTAACAAGTAGCTAAGTAAACTGCTGAATAAGTGTAAAAGTACATTATGAATGTGATTTTATACGTCATTCGATATATGAGAACGTCACGAAGCTGGTATCAAGGAGACACTTATGAAATATAGGTAGGTATATGTATCAACGATGTAAAATTCTATGTAAATCTTTATTAATGTACAAATTAAATATGTCTATGTCATACCTCAGACAACAAATCAGTTAATATTTGCAATGGGGCTCGCGTGACGCTTTCATCTTGAAGCGGTGTCGTCATCACGAAATCAACCATATTCTGTAAATTACAAAGTACGTTATTGAGTTACGTATACCTACTACATTTTGTTGAGAAATGCATATCTTGCAAGAAACTTGTGTGATATGTACCTTTAGTTCTTTTAAAACCACCTCCTTTCTTACAGTTTTTGTGAGGAAATTACGATATCTTATGATATTTCTCTGTGAACAAAAGAATATTGTGAGTTTTGTGGATTATAATCAGAGTAGAGAATTTATTTCGTCATCAGAGTTTGATAACTTACTCTCCAAATAATCGAATGATACCATTGGTCCCTAGTGTAAGCATCACTTGCCTGAAAATAAAAAAGTGGGTTTTGCATTATTGTTGTAAATAGTGAAAGACTGACGCGGTATTAGCCGCTGAACATTGTCAATTTTTTTTTGTATATATACTCGAAGCAAGTACATTATTGTAAACAATGTGATAATTATACTGGGCAATATATGTACGTACTTGCAGAAGCAGAGATCCGTGAGGCATAACGATGCGAAGACAATATTTCCTAGCCGGATCCCAGCGCGAGATACAGTACACTTCTTGCATGCAGCTGTACGATAGCGGATGCTCTAGGAGGCCGGAAGGCTGAAACAAACAAAAATATCCTCTTTATAAAAATGTCTTTGAACCTCGCCAAACATTTTAAATAATTATTATGATAAATATTTTATTTTACTGAATTAGTTCATTAATGGCTTTTCCAATGCAATGTCTAATTTTATCATAACAGAATAACGTAATCACTAGTAATAATTGTTATATTTATTATTAATCTCTGAACTTAAATTAACTGCTTATATAACTCTATGTTTGTATGTGTATTTCGAAAGTTGATACTTTAAAAATACACACGTCTCTCTTAAATTAACATGTTGAAAGCTCGGAAGATCACGAGACAATATGGGGTACCAGGTCAGTAACTACTTATTAAGTATTGTCTAACGATGGCCATATTTTCCATTTAAATGGAAAACTCGTGTGTAGTTTAGGTAGCCTATATACGCGTATACTTTACATTAAGCAAGTTTTGACTATTTTAAATATCGTGTTGCGTCGTCTACGACAGTAGGAGTGATGTATGAAAAGGCTATTTGATTTAGCACGTGCATTCAAAGTGTTAGAAGCGTTTTCTATTTTTAAACTCTCAACACATTTGCATCACAAGCAACAACGCAAGCTCACTCATTACCAAAGAGTATTTTGTACACGCGGCTATTATATTTGTGTCACATAATATCTATCGGTGTAAATAAAAACACTAAATAGTGTTTGAGTAGAATTTCATTTCTGTATTTATCTGGTAGTCTTCCACACCTACAGGTTGCATAAGTGTGATGACACACGCAGATGTTAGCGAGCCCCAAACAAATCGTGCTAAATTCTTGCCACACCTTCTTTACGTAATGTTTATGCAGAGAAACTTATAGACTTTGGAAATACGTCACTAGATATTTAAAAGATTTCTACTATAACTTTAAGAACGATGATGAATAGATATTAATAACATTCAGTATATGTAAATAGAGATTTAATAGAGCTCTATCAAATCTCTATTTATCATCATAAGGATCTTTATACGTCTTATCATATCTTATTTATCGTTACTATCACAATATTCTCTTAAATAATCTAGTTTCTTATGAATCACACATCATACAGATACATCAAGTATTTTTAATTGAACTGTGCTAATATAAATATTATACAGTTCCATACACACAAGTTCTGTCACATACGTAATGGTCATTGAGTCAAAGAAATTATTTCAATTATATAATAATGATTAGTGTAAGAAGATTAAGGTACCTATTCATAATAAGTTTCCTTATTGCAAAAATTATCATCTATTATATTAAGTACCTACTTTATCATTATAAAATCAACATAATCCCACGCCTATATCTCAAAAATGTAAGCACAGATAGATGCAACTAGTGCATTCACGCTTCGTCGATTTATAGAGATAATTTCAATGTAGATTCAAATATCTTCAAATAGCTGAGCTTATATTCGTATCAACTTGTGCATATTCAACGGAAATTAGGTCAACGATAGAGAAGGCGCAGCTATTGCCTTGTGTGAAGAATAGTTTGTAGGCGGGGCGATATACGTTAATGTGCTGATGACGTAGCGTGCAGAGCATTGCCCCTGCGCGTGCCGCAGTCGCAACTTTCGAAGTGGCGACCAGCCTCGGCCGACTACCGAGTCTTCAGGTCGCCCGTGACGTCAGCTGGCCATCATGTAGCACCCTGCACCCCGCTGCCTGCTGAGTGCTCTCTGCCATTGGAAAGGCGGTTTAACCCGGCTTTTGTTTACGTCAGCGGTCAGAATTTTATTGCATGTCAACTACATGCTACCTTTGCTCTTAGTTCTTACTAGATGTTTGTGTAGTATGAGAACTAAGAAATATAAAATTACATTGGTATGAATCGGTAATACAGTTATAACATTTTTAAGAACTATACGACATTGTACTTTGTCGCCGCCTTGGTCTAGTGGCAGCATACATGGGCTGTGAACCGGGAGGTCGTGGGTTCGATTTACAAATCCTTTCAGCAAAATGCTTGAAAAAAGTATGTTGCGTCGACCACATTATAGTGGAATAAGGGCAGGTAGAAAGAAGGAAAGAAAGATACGACATTGTACTCTGATACCTCATTAGTCATTATAGTTATGTTAATAATAATTTTAAGATAGTACTGAATTAAAAAGCACTGGATGTACCAATCGTACTTATACATCCATCATCATCATTATCAGACTTATTCAGCAGTCGTCCTGTGGCGGATATTAATAGATACAATAATAAAGCAATTTGTTGTGGTACTTATCGGCTTTAGGAACTTCGCGAAACGTGATTAATAAGTAGGTATACTAATTGTACCATTGCCTACCCTTTCAGGGATACGTGTGGATTTTTGTATCGGTCTCAGTAATACTAAAGACTTTTAAAACTGCAGCAATAAATATCGCTTTGTAAATTATATTATTTATTGCTATATGCTCAATACATCTACAAGTGCAATTTACGTGAGATTACACATCTGTTTGATAATTTGATCAAGCTTTGATCAACCGATACACACAATGTATCGGTTATATGCATGTGAGGCGTCGTAACATGCATTACCTATGACGTCATGCTAGAACTTAGAAAGGGCACGAGTTCGTTGATCTTCGGAATAAAAACTAAATTAGGTATACTGACTTCTTAGGAACGCTATTGGGTGGGTACTTGACTGTGTTTGATTTAATCCAATTTTTAAATGTAACAGCAAATAAAACTAAAAAGAAACCCTTCTCTAAAAACTGCATCGAAATTGGTTGAAAAATGAGGCAGTAATTTTATATTTTAAATTCTGGAGTGGGGGCATAGTGGAGATATCTTGGTGTACCTTTCCAACGCATATATCATTATGGCGTGACGTGATTATACTGATACTTCTCTTTCCCGCAGTTTGAAGGTTATAACAAACTTCAAAAGTTTATAACTTTTTTATTTTTGAGAATATTTCAATATTTCTTTCTGTTCTATATTTTAGAAGACATAAATTTCATATAAAATGAATTTAAAAATATAGTCAAGTACCCAATTGACCCTTTTGATGCTTTAGGAATCAGATTTATTTATGTTGAAGTTTTATAATTTTCGAACTCTCTTGAATCTTGATGAAAAATATCAGAACGGGCCTACGTTGGTACAATTATGATATTTGTATGACTACAAATTCGAAATCTGATTTAACAATATCAAGTAGAGCACTGTGAAAATCCTTGGGTATATAAAGTTACTAAAACAACGTTATTTGTAAACGATATGCCCTATTAATATTTGTAGAATGTTGACGTCAAACTTATAATTTATTATATATTGAAAGATCGCTTAAGGTATATGATCCTAACAGGTTTTGTGGCATTAAATCAGTAAAAAGTAAATTAGTCTTTAATAGACATGAAACAGGTAATGATTTAAGTAATTAGACGACACTATTAAATTGACGTCAATGAGGCGCTGTTGATACTCAAAATAAAGTATTTTTCCACATTGTTTAACATTATTATGAATATCAGCAATTTAATTTTGTCTTGTTTTTATTTTTCTCATAAAACATTTCATAATTGTGGTAATTCTTGTAACAACCGGATCTCTGCGACTTACCCACTAGAGAACTTTTGAAGAAAGTATAATGATACATGAGTGTGTATTTTAGGAACGTGCTCTTATTCTAAATCAAGATTTATCGATTGAACATTGACTCATTTTGACGTATATTCAAAACATGTTTTGATTCAAGATTGGCCGCCTTTATAATAGTGGTACGGGTATGTATGTGTACCGTAAATAAAATATTTGCGTGCCGAACATCTGTTACTATACGGCAAAAGCGAAGCAGAATTAATTAATCTCATGTTTGCGTTTATGTTTTAGTACTACCACCTTTACACCTACTTAGCCAACGGTTAAAGATGGAAATTTAAAATAAATAACAACACCTTTATCACTATGTTTCAAAGAAATTTGTAAACGTAGCTACATAAACAAAACGTGGAGAACGACTAAAATAGCTGACATAATTACATCGTTTCAGATTGTTTATTAGCACTGGTTTGTTTCAGGTTTTCCCAACAAGTTAGACGGGGAGAAAAGTAATTAGTTAATGTTAAAAATATAGGTTTGCTATCTAATATTTATTCCAAAATATTGTATTTTAGTGAAAATATTACAGGAAGTTTAAGTAGGCTGTGATATAAGCTGTAATGCTGAGATTATACATGATAGGTACCAACAGTATTGACTAAAACGATATTACAACTAACCAAATGTTATAAATTATTACATAATAAAAAGTCTGCATACTGTACGATCCACAATGTTCTAATATTCCATGCTAATCAATCTGCTGCTCTTGGTAAATATATATATTTTTTTTTTATTCGTAACACTGCTCTTACGTATACGGGTGACTTATTTTCAAATCAGCTCAAGTCAAAATAAGACACTCTAAAATACGGAGTTTTACGCTAATATCATTACTTTAAAACGCCCGTTTTCATTATAACACTATGAATTCGTTTTAATTCATTACTTATGCATGAAAAACATAATTTTGTGCGTCGTAAAGCCACTATATAACCGTAATACCGTACAAAAAATCGACGAAACCGTGACACAAATAGAACAACAAATCTGATTATTCAGGCTCTAAATAATTTTGGAACGTATGTAAATCGCAATTACGTCGTGTTGTAATTTGTATGTATTGTATAAAAGCGATAATCCAGTACAAAGGGTTGTGTGACGCATATTGAGTTAATGCCGCGTGTATTGAATGCTGGGCGTTGAAAATGAACTCTACAAAGTCCGGGTCGAAGAACATCTTCATCATTATGGGGTAGATAAACGTCATGTCACAGTACCTATTGAATTGATTTTACGGAATTTCCGCGTTTTTCACAATACATTTTAAATCGTGACACAGACGTCACTAAACGCTTATGTAGGCAATGTTTTTCTAAAAATTGTTACTTATGTCTACGTTTCGTAGAAGTGTAATTTTATTTATAACTTCACGCTTCAAGCATCGTAAAACGGGAAACGATTTCACAAAAACCACCACGACACGTGGACTTCATTATTTTTTATTTTCGCAAATGTTTCATTAAATCGTGTAATTAGTATAAACTCAGATTCTTAGTACAACATAATTATATATTCTAGATATATGTTACAAATATCTGTGTGATTGAACAAAAAAGGATTTTTTTTTGTTTTTATAAGGCAAAGAAAGACTCTACAACACTCTACAAATGTAATAGTATTTCCTTGATGATACTCTTGGTAAAGTAGTACCAATGCACATTATCGGCCGGTTTCAATAAATAACCTCAGTTCGAATGTGCAGATAGATTACAGAAATTAGCCAATAAGAATACAGTTTGAACATGACTCCGTCAAATGACTTGATTTGATTGGTTCATAATCGCGATCTATCTGCACTCTAAACTGAGGTCGTTTATTGAAACCGGCCGGTACAGGTCTACACATGTTAGCTGTTACATACCTATAATTTTTGTTTTGGCTATTTTGTATAATACCAGAGATGTTTATTAACTAACATGTTTAATGCCTTTATATAATAGACTTGCTTAGAATTATGTTAACATTGCCAAACTAAGGGAATGTCGCATTACGCTATTTTATTTGTAAACTTGATAGTAGATGTACGTATACAAATACAAAACGCCATGAATAAGCTGCCTCGTGTTAAGTAAAAAAGCAATATGATAATACCTCATATAAACCCTGACCTCTAAAAAATGAGGAAGAAATTAACGATACCTTTATTTCTTCACGAAGAAATTAATGTCATATTTTTTTAAATAAAAGGTCATCCATATAGGCACTTCACGTCCAAGACATTTTTCAATGAGTAATTTTATGTTTATATTTACAATTACGGAATACACTGATGTGCTGTAATAGTACGTACAAAATGAATACCAACATTTCAAAACATTGGAAGTGTTCCAAGGGTGTAATAGGCGGCAGTCGAAATGTTTTGTCTGCCATCGAGCGACCTCTGACATTAGTACTGTGGACTATTATATAGTAGTGCCATACCAGTAGGCAGTAGCGCACCGCGTCTGACCGAAGGGACGCATCACGCGACCGACTGCAGATCATCTTTATATTATGTAGATGTATCTTAGTGGAAAGACTGGAGTTGAAGTTTTCCTACGTAAATATATACATATGTACCACGTACCTACCTATGTTCATTCATGATATTACATTTGTGTCTGTACATAGTGTAATAGTAAAGTTGCGTCTCCTGCACTAAAACATTATACAAAACACCTACACAAAACATGGTATTCGTACAAATTGTCTTTGGTCCATTGTTACATGAGCAGGAGACAATGAAAAACATTGTTTTGTGTAGACGTTTTTTGTATTTTGTTCCGAAAAAAACATGTGAAGGAGACGCACCTTAACATCTACAATAGATAATTTGCAACAAAAAGAAGTTTATATAAATAGTTTCGTTTACTTCATTTGTAATTTCATCTTTACATCATGAGCCTCAAAAATTAAAACCCATATGGGGATCTTTTTGGTCTGTCGCCGTCCTGGTCTAAGGAGGTGTACCTATATGGACTGTGTACCGGGAACTCTAAGTTCGATTCCCAGGACGGGCGAGGTGTGTTTCTAACACAATTTGCCGGGGAATGGATCCTTAAGAGGGTGGTAGACGTCAGGCAGGTAGCTGGTCATAAGAACTAAGCATAATCCATTTACAACATGCTTGGAAAAATGTGCTTCGACTACCCCACATTGAGGTGGGATAAGGGCAGATGGAAAGAAAAATATACGATTTTTTTATACGTGTATGTATGTGAAGGTTTTCGGTTACCTCAATTTAAAAACTACATTTTTGATAACAAGGGATTATTGCTTGTTATTGATTTACGAAGGCAGACAAACCGACAAACCACCTGAGCTACCAAATCTTCTCGTCGATATGCAAATGGTTACCGTCGTCTGGGAGGAAAAACCAAGCAGCTGCCTACAGTGAAAAGTAAAAGTGAGCTTTTTATTCCAATTTTCTATAAGGCAGTGACAATAATTCGGTTCTAGACAAAGTCTTTTCAGCGTGGCTCTGCTATTTGCCGCACATACGTAATTACAACGGTGTAAAAACAAAGCAATTAAGATTTCTACGAACTATATGAATAATACCGCTTGTTATGTCCGACGTCCGGGTGTAGTGATGTACTCAAACCGCAGTCAATTACAACTAAAAGCATTTAGTCAAAACAGGATAACAATACGTAACATCTGATTAGTTTTACGGCTAGCTCTACGTCATAACATAATAAATAATAAAAAAATAAATACACCCAACAGTCACACACCTAGTCCTTACCCCACACTACGTATAACCTGTGTCGTGGGTATCAGAAACTATGAGAGACTTTTGGTCTCACAACACCCAGACTTGAAACAAATATTTGTAGGCCACACAAACAGTTATCTCAATGCGGGAATCGAACCCGCGACCCCTCGCTTCACAGCCGGCTACTCGCCCACTGCGCTACGGAAGCTGTCAATACATAGATAGTTTAATAAGATATGTTTGTTTTTTAAATTCCATGCACAAGTAAAAAAGGGATGCATGGTAAATAAGAGCATTTGGAAAAAAAACAAAGGTACAATGATTTTCGTCTTAACTATACAGTCCGATTGGTATGTAATTATACGGAGTAAACTGACAGATCAAAATGTCACTTTACAAAATAATGCTTATTTCCAAAACACAGTGATTGATCCAGTAACATTTTTATTATTGTAAAACAATAACTCAGCACTGGCAATTTTATTGCAAGTTTTGTTTATAATGAGCCATGACTATAATTCCAGTAGACGTGCAATAACTTAGGATGCAGTAATTAACTATGAGTATAATTCAGTACACATACAGTACTAATCACACATTAGGTAGGAATTATGACTCTGAGTTGGATTTTAGAAAATAAAAGAATGAAATGGTTCATTGAATTGAAATGTTTAAATCATCTTGATCGTTTTACCGCAGCACTATTTATATTTTTTCATCAAATTTACATGGCAACGTTCGAAATGTCATTTTACTCAGTTTAATTAGCAATCGGACTATAGAAGCAGTGTTGACAGCCTCCGTAGCACAGCGGGCGAGTAGCCGGTTGTGAAGCCAGATACTGCGAATTCAAATCACGCACCGAGACAAATGTTTGTGTGACCCACTCATATTTATTATGGGTCCGGGTGTTGTGAAACCGAAAGTATCTTGTAGTTTATGATACCCACGACACATTGTGGGGTCAATACCACTAGTATAAGTTTTTACTGACGTTCTCTATTGTCGTAATCGTTGATAATTTTTAGTTTCTCATTATATTTTTCAGTTCCTTGTAGTTTCCACAAAGTGGCGCTCAAAGTCAAATACATGAAGAAGATGCAAACTATCGTTGATTTCGATAATCGAGAACTGTCACTAAAAACTCGTACTAGCGGTACAGGACTATGTGTGTGACTGTTGGGTGTATTTAATTTAATTTGGTATTTCCATGATATTTCACTCAAATGCATGCAACTCATGCAAGCGAAGCCATGTGTAAAACTAATGGCCAATAAATATGCCTTCACACGTATATAGCAAATATACATACTTAGCATGATGATTGGTTACGTACCTAAAAGGATTTAAACCCATTATAATCGTATTTGGACGATGCACGTAAATGTTTTCCAAATGAGCATGACGTCAAAGGGGAACTGTTTTGAGCTCTGAAAGCTGTTCATATAGGTAAACGTAAACATTCGTGTTCTCTCTCGGCCAGGTCAGACGAGTTTGATGCTAATGTATTTACTAAAAGATACTTTAACCATCGCTGTGTTGTACAAGAACCATTTAAACATACTTTTACATTGTCTACCAAGTGAACCGTACTGTTGTGACTTGTGATTTGTGACGCACGAACGTTCTCTTATCTTTGATTGACCTCGTAATAGAGTTCAAGATAAAGTTACAATCGTCTAATGTGTATAATTAGGGGAGCCGGGGGAATGGCGCTCACCACCATAACTTATTAGATATTGTGTGATATGCATATGTTACGTCTTTTGCCCCAAAGTGGAACACTGCGCCTCGCCGCTTACAGTTAAAACCTATATGAAGCTTTACTACGGATTTTATATCGTCATCATCATCAGCTACAGGACGTCCATTGCTGGACATAGTCCATTTTGTATGATACACTATAAATGTAGAGAAGTAGGTGGTTGTCGCGCCCTTGGTCTAGATACATATACACTGGTACTAGTTGCAGCATACATGGGTTGTACACCGGGAAGATTTGCCCTCATCGGTCTAATGGCAGCGTATATGAGCTGTAGACCGGTAAGTTCTGATTTCAAATTCCAGGTCGAGCAAAGTAGTATTTTTAAAACGATTTGGCCATGTATGTATCCCCCATCATTATGTATCGTCATGTAGGCTGATCGTAAAAATAAAGCCAAATCCATTCTGCGACATGTCTGAATAAGTAAGTTGCACTGGCCCCAAATAAAGATGGGGTAAGAGCAGGTAAAAAACAACTTGATAAGTGTGTAGTCAAACATATTTACTTTATCAAACTTTTAAAAGAAACTTTCTAAAAAAAGGTTTTTTACTTAACTAAACGCAATGTCCCCTATTTCCTCTAAAACGAATCAATGAAACTAATTAATGGTAATTAATGACATCATGTTTGCCATTAGAAGATATGTACGTACATGAACGTCTTGTGACGATGACTGAATAGTAATTTTATTCATACTTTCCATATTGAACATGTACAAACATTTAACACTGCATATTTTTATACATAGATATATCCAATACACAATCAACCGTGTTCACAACAACGTAATGAATATAGAGCCGACCTGCCCGCCTAGCATGCGCTCCACGAAAACATTTTGTCTATGCTTTTTGTCATGTTATAGCCGGTTTTCTCTATTTGTCTACGGACACTAACATGCGTCCATGTTTATTTTTATACAATATTGTAGACAACACGTAGACAACATCTCGACAGTCGATTATCGGGATATCTCGTGGCGCGCATGCTAGCCGGGCAGGGCGGTAACTGGTAACGCAGACAGAATGGTCCTTTCGTTATTGGGTATACAATACTTTTTTGAGGATCAGATTGTTTTGTGAGTACCTATTACACATTTCAATGTTTTTTTTTTTTTATCCGAGCACGGCAAAGTGACTACACTACACCTGATGGTAAGCGTAGTGCAGTCCAAAAAAAACCAACGACCATCGATAAACTATGTTTATGAATGGTCGCCAGAGTCATGCCGGCCTGCATAAATGCTTCTTCACGCTTCGCTTAAAGGACCCAATGTCATAGGAGGGAGGGAACACGTGAGACGGCAGACTATTCCACAGCTTAACGGTTCGGCAAAAGTAGGAAGAAGAGAACCTTTTGGTTCGTGCCGCGATGGAAGAGACCACCAAGCTGTGGTTTCGTAAGCCGGCCCGCGTGGTTCTGGCTAGGAAAGGAGAAGCTGGGATCAGGTCAAACAACTCTTCGGAGCACTCACCATGATACAGACGATAGAACACGCTGAGCGCTGCAATGTTTCTACGCAGTTGCAGCGGCTCTAAGGCGCTTGTAACGTCTGCATCATTCACAATGCGGACAGCCCGACGCTGCAATCCGTCCAAGGCATCAAGCAGATATTTGGCGGAACCATCCCAGAGGTACGAACAGTACTCCGCACCCGGCCGTACCTGTGTTTTATAAAGACGACAAAGCTGACCGGGCGAGAAGAATCTCCGCACCCTGTTCAGGATTCCGACTCTGCGAGATGTTGCGGATATTACATCCTCGATATGATGCCTTGGGTTCAGGTCGCAGCGTATATCCATACCCAGGATATTTACGCCGTTCCGCATTGCGAGCGGACTGTCTCCGAGGTTGGGGAGAGGAGAAAACGGGGACTTTTTGCACGTGAACGCGCACACCTGGGTTTTCTTGGCGTTAAACTAAACCAGATTTTCGGTGCCCCACGCCGCAATGAGGTCTAAGGTCTGATTCAGCTCAACGACAAGATCCCCTCTCTGCCTCTCAGTGACCTCCCGACTACCAGGAGGCTTGCTGCAATAACGCCCATGTACAGTGCTGTCATCTGCATAGCAATGAATGTTGCCAAGTGGCAGCATGTCATTGATATGCAGAATAAACAAGGTGGGCGAGAGCACAGAACCTTGTGGAACCCCGGCACTAACTGACATGAGCCGAGAAGAGTGTCCTTCAACAAGGACACGAATTCTACGCCCATGCAGAAAGCCGGCGATCCACTTACACAGGTTGTCGGGAAGTCCATATGCCGAAAGCTTGGAGAGAAGGCCACGGTGCCAGACCCTGTCAAAAGCCTTAGCGATGTCAAGGCTTGTAATGTAGACAGTTATGCATTTCTGTATTTACAGAAACAAAGGTGCGACAAATTCATAACAAACACTCAAATAGATAAACAAATAGAAGTAACTTTTATCAGTTATTTAAGTGTTGTATCATAGCTTGCGGAATGTACGCGACACATAACAAAACAGACAAGTGACAACTATAAATGCCGTTGGTACAACATAATATATCTCTATTAACAAAGTAGATAATTTTATAATTTCTAAAAGCTATAAAATGTTTATCTCGAATCTTGTTGAATAATTTCTACGCATGACAGAAAATAATTTTCCATTGCATAAGACTCTATCATCTGAATGCGTTAAGATCTGACGTCACATGTCATTTCCTATTTACTTTGTAGAAGCTACCGTTACTCCCAGTACCGTTGACAAATTCTAGTCATAATTAAAATCAGGACCGGATAATTAAGTATTTGTAGGTCATGTTCAAACAACCGTTACACTGGTCATCGGAGGTCGTGTTGCTTTGACAATGTATGTATGTATCTATTTGGCTTCTAGTAACATATATAGTTGAGAGTAGATGAGAGCCGAGTCTCCCTTGATAGAACACAATAGCACATCAACATTGATTACAAATGCGCATTACAATAATATCAGATGGCTACATTATGTGATCGTTGTCATAGTTAACAATAATGGTTTAATAAAGAATTCAACTCCTGCGTAGCAAACAGTACGTGATAAAAATAAATAATAGATATGTATAAATCAACACTAGTTTATTACTATTTACAATTACATCAATCGTGGGCAATCTACCCACTTCGATGTGGCGCAGCACCCTTTTCAAGCATCTTATAGAAAGGATTTGGTTTCATTTTCGACCGACTCCCAAAAAGGAGAAGGTCCTCAATTCGTCTGAATTTTTTTATGTATGTTACGCGATATCTCCGCCAAATGTGGACCGATTTTTAAAATTCTTTTTGTGTTCGATAGAGCTTGTTTCAAGGGTGGTCCCATATAAATTTGGACACGTGTGGATTTGAAATCGGTCCGTTAAGTTTTTAAACTTGTGATTATTACGATCTATCTGCCTAACGTCTGGGGATTCAGTCCTGTGCTAATCATGTTAGAAAAATATTAATTCAAGAAAATTTGTTAGTATATCTGGTACAAATTCTACTTACGTTACAATTTCTACAAAAGTACTACTTACTATTTTGGTGATCAATAAGAAATTCGGAATCGTTTATACAATACGACACACTGTGAATTGTTTATTTGTTATTATTAGTAAACATGTACCGACATATTACCTATAAATATTATTACTCATCGAGAATTAATCATCAAGCTAAGTATTACGTCAAATTTCCTGCAAACATACATATTTATGTTAAAGTGTGTAAACATTTCTTTTTACACTTTAACTACTTTTAAAGTTAAATGGGGATGTGTCTCCTATGGTGCCTTAACAACGTTTAATTATATATGTATAGTTAGGTTTTGGGAACATGCGACCTGCTTGGTATAATTGTTTTTGTGATAAGATAACACCTTCTTCAATGCCTATGCAACCTTCACAAGTTGCAAAACATTCAATACTTGCTCGTTTGGACAGATATAATTAAAATTCAACAGGTATGTTCAAATTACTGTCAATATATGTACGTTGAGGCCATATGGAACATTACTGTATTATTTATTCTTCATAATATTGGTATTCTATTGTGGAGTACAAACCTATATAAACTTTAGATAGAGACATATTTAGGAATCTCTAAATACAAAATAATTTTAACAACAACGTTAGGTTAGTTTTAGAATTATAAGTAGTAACCAAGAAAACAACTGATGTCATCGTCGTATTGCATAAAATTAAATTAAATAAATACATCAACAGTTACACACCTAGTCTTGACCCCACACTAGGTATAACCTGTATCGTGGGTATCGGAAACTATGAGAAACTTTCGGTCTCACAACACCCAGACTTGAAACAAATATCTGTGGGCCACGCAAACATTTATCTCAATGCGGGAATCGAATCCGCAGCCTCTCGCTTCACAGCCGGCTACTCGCCCACTACACCACGGAGGCTGTCAACATAAAATATCTTAATAATTACGTATTTTCACGTGATATGAATAATCGAATTGACGTACATATGTATATTTTATAAATGTATGTACAGGTGTAAAAATATTAATACAAGTTATTTAAACATGTATGCATTAATAAATGATTCACATGATAAAAGGGAAAATCAAATTCTTGAAATGTCTTTTGGTTTAGTCTCTCTGAATTATCAATAAAAGTTTTGACTTTAACCACAAAAGATATGAAAATAAATAATATCAGTTTGACGTAAATAAAACTAATTGTTTTAAAAATCACGCAATATATTATCTTTAGCCAAACAGACGAGCTTAATTATAATCAGTTTCACTACACTAAAATTCCTTTTCGCCTCCTTGGTCTAGTGGCAGTGTATATGGGCTGTGAACCGTGATCCTGGATTCGATAATCCTAAGTCGGGCGTGGTGTTTTTCTATCACTATTTCCTGGGACTGGTTCCCCCAAATGGGAGTTGACGTCAAGCAGGCAGCCGGTCGTAAAATCTAAGCCAAATCCTTTCTGCAATTTTCGGCAGGTAGAAAGCACTCCAAACGTTACTTACAACTTTTAAATCATGGTTTAAGACACACTTGTAAAGCCGCGTCTCCTGTACCTGTTTTTCTCGAAACAAAACACAGACACATACGCAAAATAATTATTTTCGCTGTCTTCTGCTCGAAGAACAATGGACCATAGGTAAAAATCTACAGAGAGATGTTTTGCATATGTAGTTTGTGTAATATTTTAGTGCAGGAGACGCGGCTTTATACCTATACAAGTAGCCTGGGGGGTGACTCCTGACGCTCGATTCGAACTTGAATTAGATTCGGTTTCATTTATTGACTTAAAATTCCACCGAAATCAAGTTAAAAGTGCATTAATGTCACGTTAAAAATTACTAAATGACAAGTTCTCGAATATTATGCAACATTAGCGCACTTTAAAGTCGATTTCGGTGGAATTTTAAGTCAATAAATGAAACCAAATCGAAATCACAATCGAATCGAGCATCAGGAGTCACCCTCAGGTTCATGAAGCAAAAACAGACAACCGTCACTTGCTTGAGTTTTTTCTTTATTTCGGAGACGTAAAACACTAAGGGCGTCTTGCAGCCCTATTACTAATCTAGAGTATTAAAGTGGTAGAGCTACGCTGTAGACTATGTCTACAGCACGAATGGGCCGGCTCGACCGGTTTGATACCGCTGTCTCACAGAAAACCGACGTAAAGTGGGAGCTCGCTGTCGCGTTTCATTCGGTGAGTGAGATTTCCGCTAGTCCAATTCCCCCTTCCTTTTCCCTCTCCTTCCTCTCCATCCTTTTAGATTGGCAACGCACCCATGATTCTTTTTGCGTCTCGGGTATCTATGGGCGGTGGAGATCACTTACCATCAGATGACCCATCTGCTCGTTTGCCTTACTCTGCATAAAAAAAAAGTTACACCTAAACTGGATGAATCCTACAGCTCACTATCTTTAAATCAAGATTCGGATTATAGAGAGATTTATCAGGAAGCTGCAATTGGCCCTAAGTATGAACATATCATGTCGTGTCGGCATAGTAATCGATGCTGTGCGCTATCATATTAGACGTCACTAATGGGATTACCCGCCCAACAACCTAAAAATACCCGTATTTAACCGCCAACCGCAAATTAACCGAAAATTGGGTATTCCTTTAAACGACAATTAACGGAGAAGGTTACACAATTCGTCTTATTTATATTTCAAAAAACCGACCGACATCAAAAAAGGAGGAAGTCCTCAATTGGTCTGTATTTTCGACCGACATCCAAAAAGGAGGAGGTCCTCAATTCGTCTGTAGTTTTTTTTAATGTATGTTACGCGATATCTCCGCCAAATGTGAACCGATTTTCAAAATTCTTTTTGTGTTCGATAGTGCTTATTTCAAGGTTCGTCCCATACATTTGGTCACGATAAGATCAAGTTGGAAGTCGGATAGTTAAGTCTTTAAACTTATGATTATTATGTTACGCGATATCTCCGCCAAATGTTTGTTTTTTCGAATTTGCTTTTGCTGTTAGCTATGTTGCTTTTACAGCTTTACCTGACAGTAAAGCCGGCGCTGACGGCGTTCTAGCTAGAAAATATTATTTTTATCTATTTATATCGGCAACTGATCCCAGAGCCGCGAAGGTTGGGATTGGACGAGGGAAGTGCCGCTTCGATAGCGACCGTGATAGAGTCATTGGAATTCAATAAACTTCAGGTTATAACCTACTTTGTACCTAGTAGCTTCCTACTCTTACATCTCATTTCATTAACTGTAGGTAACTATATTATGTAATTGCAGGCACTAGTGCACGTTCAGGTAAACATGTTTCCAAATACAAAGTAATTTGCACGCAAATGTGACGTCAAACTTGCATGCTAGATATGCACAATGAAAACGCGCCTTACTTTTAATAATAGAGATTTAGATTCACCAATAAATTACCGATTAGTAAATTATAATTTACGTCACTACAACACTTCGCAAGTCAACTCTACTAATTTGATTAATAAATATTAATATTTCGTAATGCCAATTTCAAACATCCGCAAATAATTTGGTATTAGAAATATATTGGCTTTAAAACTAGAATAAAAATGTAACCTATTTGCAGCAAAATAGAATGCAGTGTCACTTACGACTTCGAAAACCACACAACCATCACATAATATTAACCTGATTTAAGTACAATAATAGTATCATTGTAATCGTAAACACTCTATAATGTTATGATAAGTGATTTTATATCAATCGTCACAATAAAATAAAGGGCAACTTACCGTTTTAGATACAATATGATACTCTTGCAAACACAGCACGTGGGTCTCCCATCGTCTTAGAAATTTTGCTGCAAGGATTTTGTCCACCACCGTCCTCGTGTGTTGGAAACAGCAGACCCTCAGAGAGCCTTCAGTGGCGAGTTTGTACCGCGGTCCAGGCGGCGGCACCGGTGCGCCGGGCACAGCGGAGCTCTCGAAACCGACGCTATCAGCGCAGCACTCCGGGCTTGAACCCTGTCAACAATAATAGGTATTACGTGAATACCTCTCCCTCCTCAGTACCTGCCCTTATCTCAAATTAATGTGGGGTCGGCGCAACACACTTTTCCAAGCATGTTGCAGAATGGATTTGGCTAAGTTTTAACGACCGACTGCCAGCCTGACTTCAACCCCTTCTGGGGAATTCAGTCTCGGGCAAATTAAATTAGAAAATTCGCTTTGCCCGACCTGGGAATCGAACCCAGGACCTCTTGGTCCACAGCCCATATACCTATGCTACAATTAAACCAAGGAGGCGACTACCTACTATTAGTGAATACTTACTGAACATAAAATATTATAAATTTAACTATGAATGCCTCGGTGGCGTGGATGTATTTCGGTACGGTTTCGATCCCCGGTTTGGGAAAGTGAAAAATATGGGTTTTTCAATTCAGTATCAGCCCGCAGTCTGAAATTTGTGACTGATATGACAATAGGTTCGCATCCTACCACAGCTGGGATGGAAATAAGCTTGGCGAAATGTGGATGGTCTAGTTTGCTAGTACTCTGCCTACCCCTTCGAGGATACGGACGAGAGCTTATCTATGTATGTAAGTGTAATTACAGCTTTTTCCCCAAAGGGGATTGACGTCAAGCAGGCAGCCGGTCGTAAAAAGTAAGACGAATCCTCCCGCTAAATGCTTGAAAAAGTTAGTCCGACACCGTATCGGAATGAGATAAGGGCCGGTGGAAAAAACTCTATCTATAGCTTTGTTGTGTAATTTAATAATGGAACAGATAATTATAAAATCATTTGTCCTGGCTATATCAATGTACTATATAAAGATTATATCAAATTATTTATTTTTGAAAAATTCAACTTCGCAGTTTGTGTGAAGAATCAATGGAAATATGACGGGGAAAAACTCGAACGCGGGTGAAGACGCGAGCAACGGTTAGTATTTATAATATGTAGTATCAACGATCTAGAATCTGGTAATCATGAACTTAAGGCTAGAGGTAAAATTAATGAGAAGTTACCTATAAGGATAAGATGATGTGTGAATTATTATGTACCGGGGAAATCCTCTAAACATATTTGACGTCGTTTGGTATATTCCCTAATGCTATTACGGAAACGAGTTCAGTGACGACAAAATAATTATACCCAACGGTCATATACTGTCTGTCGCCTTTGTGGTCTAGTGTCAACCTGTCAATGTTTAACGTACGTAGATAACCAATAATAAATATTTTTTGTATTCCATCTATAGAGTCTAGCTTTTATCCGCGGCTATGCCCGCGTGAAATTCAGTCCCATCGTATTTTTATTTTCAACCCCTTAGGGGATGAATTTCCAAAAATCCTTTCTTAGTGCTCGCCTACATCAGAAAAGGAAACCGTGTGCAAAATTTCACGTTCCTAGTTCCAATAGTTTCGGCACTACGCTGATACGTCAGTCAGTTTCTTCTTTTATATATATGTATTATAGACTACTTGTTGCCCACGACTCCGCTCGCGTGAAAAGTTATTTTTCAGGACAAAAATTAGGCTATATGTTATTCTGATGTATAATCTATAAAACTGTAAAGTTTCATCAAAATCCATTTAGTAGTTTGGCTTTAATGTAACACATACACACGAACTTTCCCGTTTTTAATATTAGTAGGATGTGTATTGTGATAAGTATTAAATAGGAAATAAAATGGTCCAATTTTATTGTATTTTGCCTATAACAATTTATAATGAAACGATTGTTGTGTACCACCCAAACTTTCGAGTTGTTTTTCCCAATCTTTGACCGTGAGGGTGAATGCCGTAGGTACGCAACGGTGCAAATAAACATGCTCTGAATATTCAAAGTATTTCAAAGTATTAAAAGGCTTAGTAAAAAATCATATCTCTGTGAAAACAAATCGTCCGCCGACAATGCCAACCACTACATGCCACACGGTTTGACGTCACAAAAGTCCTCGTCGAAGAATACATGTATTTTATTCAAGGACGATAGGCAAGGTTATAAAATTTTAAATTATGTAAACATTCGAAGAGATGTTTTAAAACTTTTCTTCGTATCGTCAGTTTATAAACAATATGAACAACGTACGGTAGATTCCGTCTATGTCCGAACTCCGAAATGCATGTTGCACAATCAAAGTACGAAACTGTAGTCAACACACATGTGACATGAGTGTCGCATGCCGCGCCCACCAACCGGTAAACGGCACAAAACGAGATTCATGTAAAGATAACACGCGATAAAATGCCCTAAAAGTATTATTTGACAAACAATATTTTATATTTAGGTTAACATACTGAACAACAGTGAACTGTGTTTGTTGATTCTTCGGTGAAGCGAGCAAATTGTGTTACTACGTATGTACCTACTTTAAATAGGTCGATACTGTGTGGTGCTGTTCTCATACATATATTCGCATCCTGTTGGTAGAAGGTTTATGATAATAACACTTACTATAGTTACCCATTATAATATTAGGTACTTGGCATCTTTTGGTATTGATAAAATTAATTATAAATTAACAGGTTTTGGGACATGGTCAATGGTCATAATAATTAAGCGTTAAAACTACTTAAAACTCTTCTTGTTTAATGATCATATTTATGGAATTATGTAATATGTATGTCATAGTATGTACGTACATATTAAATATTGAATAAAGTATGTAAAATACAACAGTGCAAACATTTGGACCGTGTTGTGCAGAAATGAGCCAACCCATAAAAATGTTTTTGTTTATTGATGCCAACATGATCTAAACCATTAATAGACCATATTGATGTAAAAAAAAGTTTTTTTTATTGGGTTGGCTCATTTCTGCACAACACGGCTCATTTATTCTATGATTGCGTTATAACTTATAACAATAGATGGTTAGACTAGGGGCGTAAATAAAAACGTTCAACGCAACATACTTACGTTTCGATGTCATTACTACGGCGGCTATAGCCTACTGTTTAATAAACAGAAGGTTTGAGTTCAAATCCCAGATCAACCAATCAATATTTCGACCGTATGCTGCCAATACCTCCTAGCTAACATTTTTACAAAAATATTGTTTTTGCGCTATCTGTTAGTTTTAATTGAACATGATGTAAATGTTTTCTTATAAGCAATATTAAACTATTGTAAAATTAATAAATTCGGATTTTGTATGCATAAATACCATGTATATTTTTTAATATATGTAGTTTTTATTAGTTTTTATTGTCTCGTATAAACTTGATCTCAAAGCACTTAGGAGGTATTGGCGGCTTACGGTCGATTTGTTTGCAATCGATTCGAGTTTGTGCATGATTAGAAGATTAATTATAGTTAGTTTAATCGTACAGGTATCATCACATCGTTAGGCGGAAATTAAGCTCGGCGAACGGTAGTTGCACTAGTTGCAATTCTGACTACTCCTTCGGAAATGAAGATGAAAGTTTATGTATGTTTGTTACTTGTTTTACTTTAAGGCGAACGTAAGGATAGATTTATGAATTGTTTCTTTACCTTTCACGCAAAACTATTATTGGACATATATTGATACCACAGCATATTACTCTAAGGATACCAGTATGTGTATAATCTATGGATATTGATTAAATCATGAAATACTGTACCAACTACCATTGCTTATTATGGTCGTCTCTATAGTCCAGTGACAGCGTATGTGTCTATGTACCTAGAAATCCTGGATTCGAATCCCAGGTCGGGTAATTTGCTCGACACCGAAGCCCCTAGAGGAATTGTCAAATATCAACCAAGCAACCGGACCTAAAAACAAAGCCGAATCCTTTCTGCAACTTACTTCAAAAAGTTTGTTGCCCCAACCCCCATTGGGTGGAATATTAAAGGGCTGTGGACACATACATAACCTGTAACCCCATAGGAGTAGGCCGAGACGAACTAGCCAACTAGATGCTAAGAACGACAGTGACAGAGTAGATCAGTAAAATATTTTTATCCCAGGAATTGACATGGAAGCGGCACCGCGTGAACCTAGCATGCCAATATTATTGTGTAGTACCTCATGTGAAGTTTCATTGTTTAAAAGTAAATCAGGATATCATATCGCGTGTGATATTGCAATGATTTGATAAGTATTTATTTTTGGAATTGTATGTTATGTGTTCAGTAGATTAAACTAGATAATCACACTAATTGGAAATGAATGGGTGTTTGCGTAAACACTGGGCTATTTGTTCGTTAGGCGAGCTACGAATTTGCTTTCAGCAATAAGCGCCAATTTAATTTCCATTTCGGTAATTAAAACAATATTGTTATGACATATAAGTTAAGACTGCCTCCGTGGCGTGGTGGTATCTCGGTACGACTACGATACTGAGGTCTCGGGTTCGATCCCCGGGTCGGGCAAAGTGATATTGGATTTTTCCATATCAGCCCGGAGTCTGGAATTTGTGCCCGATATGGCGATAGGCTCGCCCCCTATCACATCTGGGACCGAACTAAGCTCGGCGAAATGTGGGTGTTCTAGTTCGCTAGCACGCCTCTGCCTACCCCTTCGGGGATACAGGCGTGAGCTTATGTGTATGTATGTATATTGTATATAAGTTAAATGTCTAGTCAATAATCTGGTCAATTATCAATAATCTTGTGTCTGGCCTAGATCGTACCAGGGATGCCTGTGGACAGTCTGAAAAGCGCTGGCTGGACGTTTTGGAGGAAAATATGAGAGCCAATGGCCTCACTAGGGAGGATACTCAAGAACGGGCGAAGTGGAAGCGTTCAGGTAGGAAAGCGGACACTGGCAGAAAGCCGAATTAATGCCAGACAGAAACAAAGAAATAAAGTCTAGTCAATAATATCTACATACGACACGGAGTACCCTTTTTCAACTACGTTTATAACTTTATAAGGTAAAGGTTTGTAGTGGTCATAGACCACGATGCTTCAAAATACACTACGCTCATCATAACAGCGTTATCAAATGCATGGACATAAACTTACATAATATACTTGCACATGACCAATTTTATTAATCATATACACATTCCTATAAATGTTTCATTTATACGTATACGTATTATTATTTTGTAAAACTGTTAGGTGTTATTTTATGATGTTACTTTTAGGTAAATAAAAAAACCCCTGAAAAATGGATGCAATCGAGGACTGTCAGGTATTATTTACTTTCAAGTGATATTGGATTTTTCCATATCAGCCCGGAGTCTGGAATTTGTGCCCGATATGGCGATAAGCTCGCCCCCTACCACATCTGGGACGGAACTAAGCTCGGCCAAATGTGGGTGTTCTAGTTCGCTAGTGCGCTTCTGCCTACCCCTTCGGGGATACAAGAGTGAGCTTATATTATGTCACTTTGTGTCACAACAATAATTACACCCTAATGTAACTAGACTAATCTACTTATTATGCTTTGATTTTTTATTTCAACTAATTCTGGCTATTGTCCTAAAATGGTTATTAAAAATACATACCAACGTAACATAGTTCCTTTAGGTATTCCTATTCAATCATGATTTTATATAAAATCAGAACAATATTAATTAGTTGAATATTATGTTTTCTGTTGAATTCTAGGACATTGGTTTTGCTGTGGTTCCGACCGCATGGCAATCGATATCATACTGAAAACTTACATTTATCAATATGAGAGATCAACTCAATTCGGGCAAAGTCGTTATTCATTGGTTAAATTTATTTTTTATTTTTTTAGGAACTGTTTAATAGTTACGGTAATTACTCATACAAAAAAAAAACCGGGCAAGTGCATGCTATATATCTGATCACGCACAGTACAGGGTTCCGCAGTAAGGGTAACGGTTTTGTTTTCTACCTGCCCTTATCCTATCTTAATGTGGGGTCGGCACAGCACACTTTTTCAATCATGTTGCAGAGTGGATTTGGCTCACTTTTTACGACCGGCCGCCTCCCTATAAGGAATCCAGTCCAAATTAAATTAGAAAATTTGCTTTGCCCGACCTGGAAATCGAACCCAGGACCTCCCGATCCACAGCCCATAAATGCTGCACTAGACCAAGGAGGCCACCGTTACTAACTGATTAGACATCATTTTAAATGTATGGTCTATAAACTCTGTTTTACATAACTAACAACTTCATTTAAGTGATACTGAAAATAACTTGTACGATTTTTTTTCTTTTTACTTTGGTCGTCTATTTTCTCATTAACTTGTAAAGCCTGGTTAGCCGCTATAGTTTTCCTTTGAAGTTGCTAATGAACTTTTGTAAATTTTTTCACGTATCTAAAACCAACCATTTCGGAAATAGAGGGGGGGGGACGCCCTACTTAACCAAAAAATTTCACATTAAAGTTTAATATTTCGAAAACAGAGCCTCCAATCGAAAATTTGTTTTTGAAAGACCTATCCAACGATACCCCACACTATAGGATAGTCGAGAAAAAAAATTCACCGCCACTTTACATGGGGAAGTATCCTAAAAAAAATATATTGCAGGATTTTATTTCAAGCGTTTCTGAGTTTGATAGAAATGTATACTCGTGCCAAATTACAGCACTGTAGTACTTATAGTCTTTGATATAAACAGTGGTCAGAGAGACAGACAGACAGACCGACATGGCGAAACTATAAGGATTCTTTTTTTGCCATTTGGCTTTGGAACCCTAAAAACGGACAAACAAAACAATAATTACCGGCTTATCATTTTTTTCAGTTCCATGTTCTAATTGTAATTAGTCTAATGTAAAGACATCCAACAGGTCGATCTGGAAATCTTTGGGGGAGGCCTATGTTCAGCAGTGGACGTCCTATGGCTGATGATGATGATGATGATGAAAGACATTTAATATGAGTTATAAAGGGGCTAATAAACGGGTACTGTTGAAAGTCGTTAGTCTAATGCTAACAAAATTGAATGATGTCTTGAAAAATATTCATGGAACATTGTATATCTACTAAATTGCACGTAAAGTATTTACCAACCGAATAAAACAAATATTATGTGTATCGGAATGACGTCATTTGCGGCCTTGTACTTAAGTTTCTCGTTTAGATAAAATTTGTTTTAATTGGTAATTAAACTAATGAAAGTGGTTTCAATGATGGATAGAATTTAAAAATACACATTCTAACTTGTCATTTATTTTAAATACAAAGAAGGCATATTTGCATAATTTGTGTTTTGTTTCTTTTACAAGACTAGTGACTATGTACCATGGTCCATGATAGTCAATAAACGATATACCAATTGACCTTAATACCTACCGTAAAAGGGGAATAAATAGAGATCAAGTGGTAGAGCAACGCTGTCGACCGTTACGTCTACAGCACGAATGGCAGGTTTGATACCACTGTCTCCCAGAAAACCGTCGTAAAGTGGCAGTTCGCTGCTGCGTTTCGTATACGGTGAGTGAGATATCCGATGGCCAAATTCGCCGCTCCTTTTTCCAATCCCTATCCCCCTCTTTTAAGGTTGCCAACGCACCCATTACATGATGTCAATCACTTTACTGACTACACTTTGACACATTTTAAAAACCTAAATAAAATTGTGGAAGAACGATGGGGGGTTGAGTTTCCGCGTTTATTTACGTCATAACATTTATGTTGTGGTTTAACCGTTTTGAGTGAATGTACGTGACTGTACACTTCTCCGAGAAATTATGATTATGTCTCTTGACTGTTGACTGTCGAGTGACGAGTCTCACGAACTCACGACTCACACTCACACGTGAATGTTGTCGGTGATCAGCTGATCCACCGGTCACTGCGTAAACTGACTCAAAATATGATTCTCGTGTTTAGTCACACTACTATTATAAAGCTGAAAGTATGTACCTAAGTGTAGTATTTGTTGTTTGTTACTTCTTCACGCTAAAACAGCTGGACCAATTTTTATGAAATTTGGTATGGAGGTAGTTGACATCCTGGATTGATACTTTTATTCCGGAAAATATATTTCCACGCGGTCGGAGTCGTGGGAAACAGCAAGTTATAATCATTTCTAATAATTAAGGGGTTTGCAAGTACATTGCTTTTCTAAACAAAAATAGGATTCTTTTTAACCTGATATTTGTTCATTTCTCATATTTTTACCTACTGTATATTAGAGCAATCGTCTGTATTTAGTTCACCTCGAGCCTAAAATCAACTATCGATATGATAACGAAAGCCACGGCCATAGACAAACTTATGTATGTAGGTGAGGCGTACTGTTTGTAGCTATTCCTAAATTAGGTAAGACAATTTGGGATCGATATTTTTGGTTCTAGATTAGATTATTATCTTTTAAAATATTGTTATGCAGAGAGGAAGTAGTGTAATATGCCGTATAGCACGACCCACATAGTGGTTGATGTTCGATGACGTCATTGCAAAAATTTGGGTCATGAGGGCGAACTCCGAGCTACCTCTGCTGTCGCGTCGCTCCATCGCTTCAAGAGGTCGACCTGAATAGCACATCTGACGTATCTATGCAGTAGTCGGCGACTTTGAGCAAACTATACTCTGACTGCACTTGAAATGTTTTAGTTCACACCAAGCAAATCCTTAGTTCTAATATCTAGAAACGTATCCCAAGTAATTTGTCATTTGTAACATAATGTAAGTGTACCTACAGATATCCTCTGACTGATCATATCGTAGTTATTTTACAATATTACCGTATCATGTACCTATAGACAGACAAATATTTTTGTAACCAAATATCAGTCATTTTAAAACAGTATAGTAGTGCCCTGATTGAAACTAGCGCATTTTCTCATTAATCTACTGCAGGTAAATAACACCATTCTTAGGAAGATCCGTCACGTTAACAGTAGTAAAGATTCCAAATGATCAATATACAATACTGCTATTAAATATTCAATGAAATTGTAAATTGTTTTTTCCTCCGTCAACTCGTAAGTCAAATATCGGAAAACAATTACCTACATTGACGCCGAAATACCAAATGCGTCATAGGTAACAGCTGAATGTTTGCTACCATTAGCCACGAAAGGCATTTATGAACCAACTGACTGACTGTTTGTGAGTAATATTCATGAAAAATACTACAGTTAATTGTTTACAGTTTACACGAGTCTTGAAAAACATGAAAGATCTTATAAATTACTTTTATAGTCTACGAAGATATTAATCATATAAAATTAATGGTATTATTTGTTTAAGATAGTTAATATTATGACGTTGTTTTTTATTATAGTCTGGTGCTTGATAGGTACTGAAGTGAAACGAATGGCCAAGATTAATGTCAATCATTGAGTTGAACCAATCAATATAACACAGTACATGCGTCGACCGCTGATCCGCGTGGACTTCATGCTGTGGTCACGTGTAACATTATCAGGTTGCATGTTAAAATTCTGTTTCATATTCAATTACACTTTCAAACTAAAAGTTTGGATAAGAACTGGACATTAGTGTATTGAGAGAAGTACCTACGTCCAAATCTTAGGAGCAAATTGCATGATGTATCCATGAACGCTGATAACAGTACATATCGCTCATTACCAGTTCATGCTATATTTAGCTGAAGATCTATATTGAGCACAGGTCGTTTAGACAAGATCTTATTTGCATTCGAATAAGTCTTTAATATAGTCAAATATGAACAGGACCTACATTTCTGTATTAATGACGCACATGCAACTATGAATAATAATCAGTATTGTGTCAATATTCATTCAAAACTCGAAATGTTTGGATGTATTGTGCTCACATTAATACTTAATCAAGTGTGTGCTTCGTAATTTTTAATATAATATGTATAAATATTAAAGCAATCACAAAAATTACATGCAAACCCAAGACAGATTATTAAAAAGTATCCTTTGTGATAGATCAGCTCCCTACCACTTAAACTAAAGAGCTACTTGCAGCGTTCGATTTATCCCAAATCTCGATTTAAATATAGAAATGAGCTGTAAGATAAATCGATTTTGGTCTAACTCTAGATTAGTAATATCGTTGCATGTCGCTGTAAAGGGACGAATATGAGTTTAGCGAGATGTGGATGTTCTAGAATTCTAGATAGCCAGTTCACCTTTGCTTGTCCCTCCAAGGCAGCACTCGTGAACCTATGCATGTCTGTAAAATACACTATATTTAAATTACAAAAAGAAGCATACATAAGAACATGGTTTTAAATACCCTAAGGCCGTTATACATAGTGTATTGGATCGATGTAAATACATAAATATTTAAGCGGCGGCAACCAACGCACACCATGACGTCAGGAACTTGATTTATTCAATAAATATTCTGACTGTTGAACTGGGAATGATTTTATCGGTGAAAGACTAAAGCGATTTTTATAATAATAACATTACATTCTAATATTTATATATTTCTATTTATTGTAGTTCGCGACTACCTGTCAACTCCAGGCCGAACTATAGGCCGAAGGAAGACGCCATTCCTTCTTCCTGCCACCGGCATTACTGTAGAGGTGACCATTGTTTGCACACGGACTAAATATTAGGATGGCGACATCGAGCACATTTCGAATGTATATACATATGTAGGAGATTTGTGCTCAAGGTTATAGCAACCTTCTAAGAGGTGGCTGGGGCTCAATATCTTAAGTTTTTCGCTGAAATGATGCTTCACATTGAGATTTAATCTCAGCACTCCGCATATTTATTATAGGACATCGTTTTATCTGTCTATTAATCTTTGTAAGCATATTTTGTGTCCGATGTGAGCTGCAGAAGGTGAATAGTGAACACCATTCAGAATCAGAAAAAGTGACTAGAAGATTAAGTAGTCTTAAAATAATCTTATATAAAAAAGAAACAAACGAATTCCGTGTACTTGCGGTACATGACTCTAATCACAAATTATTTAATATGTCAATATTTAGGAATTTGTGCTCGATATGGCGATAGGCTCGCGCCCTATCACATCTGGGGCTGAACTAAGCTCGGCGAAATGTCGGTATTCTTGTTCGCCTCTGCCTACCCCTTCGGGTACACAGGCGTGATCTTATGTTATGTTGTTAATACCCATGTCTTCATGCTAGCAGCGGCTGAAAGGAGGGACTTACGGTACAGGCGATGGTATATGTGGGGCCCAAAAAGATTATACATGACTTATTAGTGTGCGTCATTTTATTTTCTAAGAGTTACGACGTCGGTAAAATGGTAGACCACGTTAAGACAGTAATGACAGTTATGGTCCATTACCAGCTCGACGGGTGTGATGCTACAATCTGAAACCGACCTTGAAAATTCGCTAGTTTTGTTCGATGCATATTGAGTATGATTCCCGGTAGCCAAAATCCGTCTCCACAGCATCGAGGGTCGATGTGCCTTTGGCCTCAGAGGGACATCGATAGCATATGTCATACTCACTAAAAAAGACGAACTGATTTGCGAAAAGGTTGATTTGCGATTGCAATGGGTTCCTTCCCGTATATGTAGGGTTAAAGGGTAACGAGGAGGCAGACACATTAGCGAATCGAGCAATCTTAGAAGGTAAAGAAACTATCATCATTTCAAACTTTTCTGAGATATTGCCAAAGTATAAAAAGTAGGTATATTTACGAAATATGGAAAGAAAATTTTGATCTCAGATCGGTTGATAAAACGATATGATATAAAACAATACAATGTGTACCTCCTCCGATGCCTTGGTTTATCGATTTAAAAATAAGTAGGAAATTAATTGTCACTGCGCACAGACAGATCGGGACACATATCATTAAACAGTTTCGCTTATATGATGAAAAAGAAAACTTCTCCAAACTGTGAACTGTGTGGAGTTGTTGAAGACGTCCGGCATTTGCTGAAGGAGTGTGTCTGCTTTTAGTCGAGAAGATATTTATTTAAGAACAAATATAATCTGAACAAAGTAGATGTATCATGTTCCACAACATTCTATCGAGACCATATTCTAATAAAGCAAAATCTTTGTTCAGATTGATAACTGCATGCAATGGGGCTGACATGTACAAATTGGTACAATAATAAATAAAAAATAATTTAATAATTTTTATAGGCTTCTGAATCGATTTCAGTATGTTTTTAAATAGGTATTGTTTTTTCCTAACATTAATTAAAACTAAGTAAATGACAGCCACCCTTTAATAAAGCGTCTCAACAAACGAAATTGAAACGTATTGCCAGGCGATAAGGATAATCGGGACTCTGTGTGCGTTTGCGTGCTCCGCGCGAGTACGGTGTGTAATATGGCCATACTACATACATGTACATACATATGTCATCAGACATGGTCGTCCCACTGCAGGGCAAAGGCCTCTCTACCCTCCTACTCTTCTCGGTTTAAAGTACTCTGCGGCTAATCCTTCCCCTACACGTCTAGTTCGTGTCGCCACCTCTTTTTGGGCCTGCCACGAGGCCGCGTGACGTTTCTCGTATTCCATAGTTCTCGAAACCCACGACATAATAGTTGGTATCCTAATCAAGTACAAATTAAAAATAGTTTTCTTTGGTTAACAAAACTTAAGTTCAACACAGTATCATTTCAGTCTAAGAAATATTATTATATTTGTATGTTTCAATTGAGATTTCTGAGGGTTTGTGTTAATTATTTTATGTTGCCTGTTGTATAGGTATGTAATGTCTGGTGGCCCAACTTCTAGTTTGCCAGTTTCTGCTATAAAAATAGTCCGGTTCTAACATTGAAAATGTTAATAGGTCAGTTAATAGGTACATCGGTTATATATGTAGCCAAATACAGTTTAGGCCTTACTTATTAAAACAGACAAATGACTAAGAATAGTCCGTCACTTTTTTCCTTGTGTCACAACTCACATTGTTTGAAAATAAAAGGGACAGACTATACTTTACCATTTGCTCAGTTAAACTGTTTTTATTAATAAGGGCCATTGTAATTATTTTCCTGTTACATATTTATAAATAGAGTTGAATAGATTATTAGCCTTTGGTTTTTACAGCCAACTATTATTTGACGTCAACCCCTCTTTTAAATACGGGAAATGTAGTTATTACTTTTTAGTGTTTCATTTCAGTGTGTAAACGACGATTTAAAAAAAATCACGGGTCTTACCCCGTATTGGACTTTACAGCTTGCAAAGTTATAGGTTCGCCTCTGTGGTTGTTGTGGTGACGTCTGTTCTTACCTAACAATATTTTATACCGTTTTATACCATATGCCTTTATTTTATTTTAGGCACAACGGGCGAGGAGCCCGCTATATGTCTAGTGAGAGGCCGCGGGTTCGATCTCCGCAACGACACAAATGATTGTGTGACCAACAAATATTTGTTTCGGGTCTGAGTATTGTGAGAGCAACTTTATCATAGTTTTCGAAACCCACGAAATAATACTTACCGCCGAATGTTTATACTCTTAAGGTCGCATTATGTCATTTAAGACCGTCTTATCTGTCAAAATTGTATGGCGAAAATCAATGTAAGAAGCCGTTAAAGTTAAATAGCGTTTGACCATTCGGGCGTTAGTAACCTACTGTGGGGTAAGGGCGTGTAATTCGTAAGGTGTTATTAGGTAAATTAAATAAAGTATTTGATTTTATGCTTTCATGAAACAAAAAAATATGCACTTATTTTTTAGAAGTACATACCAAGAAATGTGTTATAATAGCACATTGTCTTTCTTTTTTGCTTACATGGGATTACAAACATATAAAATATGGCTGACCGATTCTGTAATTTATTAGAAATAGATATAGCAAGTTGGTACCTAAGTTTATTCGGCATTGCCTTTCTTCTACTTGGCCCGCACTGGGAGCTTGATCACGTTGCCTATATTTTTAATCAGTCATATTATTTACTAACGTAGATATCTATTATTTTTAAATATTTATTATCAATACTCAACCATATTATCAGATCCGCGTAAAAACCACATATTGTTTATATCTTGAAAGAATATTTTTTAAGTATGTTATAATTTGCTATAGATCTAATATCCTTTTATGTATTATTAGTTACACCATCCGTAAGCCTTGAAATAGATTTAAAATTTTGTTCTACAATTTGCAGTTAAATTAGGTCCACTTGTGAACATAGACAAAAATCTTGCATCATGAATATTATTATAAAATGTCTGTGTATTAAATTTAGTAAAGCAACGTAGGTTCCTTTTGTGTCGACAAAGACTTCTATAGTATGCATAAAACGTTAAGAGTATCTGAGTGTCGACTTTTAAATTGCGGCTTAGAGAAACCGCGTAAACTGAACTGTAGCAGATTTACATATATCTACATTGTACAAGCACCTACGAGTGTAACTACTTACATTGCGTGAAGCCAAGAGTACGGTCTGGGAAAACAATTTCATTCGATGCGCTATATACTTATAACTATAGACTATCAAATGAAAATGAAACTAAACAGGCATGGGCAGGTAAGTACCTATCCAGTGTTATTTAAACCCTCCCCACTATTTAAAATAATAATATTAGTATCTAGTAATCCAGATGTCAATAATTATTTTAAACTGGCATTTCTTAGTGGCTCTGCCTGTATAAAAATTTTCATCCAGGATAAAAAGAAACCTCATGTCTACGTGTGTGACAAATTTCCAAATGTGTTCATCCGTTAAGGCCAACTCACAAACTCACACTCACGACACAATCGAATAGATTACCGAACATATGCAACTAACATTAAATAAAAGTAATATAATAAATAGTACAATCAGAATTGCTGTAAATTGTGTACATATTTAATTTAGATAATATATAAACTGTTCACGTACCTACATCTACTATCAAATAACTTTGTTCATAGGCACACAAAGATACAAATCAGCGTTGTTGTTTATTACCACGCAATGCGTGCGTCTTTCAAACATAAGCATAACTAATAAGTGTCTATAGACGTCTTTAGATAGGTTGGTATTTAAAGCCTCAGCGCTCCAACACAAGCTGATTTAAAACACGGTGTACAGCGATTCGTATTTGGATATAGGTATGAATAATATTTAGATATGTAATGTAAACTTACAAAATATTCTGCCGAACTCTGATCGGCGAGAGAGGGTGACAGCAGGCATCCTGGAGATGGAGGAGCGGTGGCTGCCGGTGGAGGCGGTGCCAGCGACAGCAGTTCTACAGAAGATGCTGACATGCTGCCGGCTGCCGCTAAGTTACGCAATCTATCGGCCAGATCTGTGTGACCTCCGTTACAAGCTTTGCTAGAATTACCTTCTTTCTCAACATTAGTGCACAAATTGTCAATGATCCTAGGCCTGCGAAGTTTCCGAGACGCAGCCCTCCATCGCCTAAGTCGGCATGCAGCATTATTTAACACCTCCTCAGTGTCCCTACATTGCAAATTTTCTTCGTCAGACTGCGCGGCGTCCTCTACGTCTAGTTGTTCATCAATAAACGGTAGTGTTTGACCTAAGGTCGAGGGCGACGATTCGTTTTCGTCTACTGTCACATCTGACGATCCCAAAAAATCACGTAAAGCGAAAGCAAGCCCTATATCTGTATTCAATCTCGGCAGTAAGTTATTAGGGACTTGTTCATTATGCACATAGTTGCTATCGACATCATTGGTGGTGCCTTCTTTCACTTCATTATTCAAGGCACCATCTTCGTTAGAATTCAAATCCACATTGATTTCTTGACTAAATGAAGGCATTTTAAACAACGAGCTACTGACAAAATTCATCAATTCAAAAAATAGGTAGCTATTGATGGTGTAAGAATTACTTTATTTCATGTGATGTATTTATTTTTTATTTTACATTTTCGTAGAACACTCCACACTTTGGTATATTAAAATATTTATAAAGAACGCAGCAGATCAACCGCACATTTTTATTTAAAATAATATGGTAACTACACTACCAGCGCCTGAAGACATTATTTCATACTCGTTTATTATAAAATCGATGATTTTACTAGGCACAACTAAACTGCTTGTAACGTTAGCTCACTGAATTTAAACAAAACATTTTTCGTGTATGTACGTACAAAACAGTCATATTAAACGCACGGTAATAGTTACAGGTTTGCTATAAGCCGTATTCACAGGCGGCCTCGAATTACACATGCAATGTACGCAAACTGAACAGAGCACTACTGGCTGGCGCTATCATCCTAAACTATACAATATATACGTTACGGTCTCGATTGTAGACTTTTTGTTTGTATTGACGTATGCCGGGCTTGCGCAAATGAGGCCTGTGGTATACAGCGAACTCTAACGGCGCAAGAAAGAACTACTTACATACATACTAAAATAGCGCCATCTCTTTAGATAACCCCAAGGCTCAGAGACTTGGTAATATTATGGGCATAATCTTATTTATTTGGGTATCGTTGGATGGCTCTTATTCTAAAATAAACCTGATCAATCTGCAAGGAACTGGTTCCGAGGAATTCGGACGTCATCATAATATATCGCGGTTCATCACTATCAAATGTCCCCTAGCGCATCACTATCCATTCAACAGATTTGTCCATTGGAATGGATATAATCTATTACTATTAGTCATTACTTTTCAGTGGATTTTCCTTTGATTTTTTTTGAATAGTTACTGAATTTAACATGGAATATCCAAATAATATTAACAAAACATAAAGGTGCACCAGCTATTATGCCAACGCAAAAAAATCAAGTATTTGATTCAGTAGAATAACATCTTATCTCTTGGCTTACATGGCAAAATAATACATGTCCAAATGGATAACCCTACACAGCAGGAGACAGGGAGTTACATAGACCAATGTATAACAAAAGCATTGGTCTAGAATACTCCAGAAGAACTAATAGATTTGTCATTATGGAAAACTTACACTTCGTAGAAAAAACAACGAGCAACTATTTCGAGTCAGTGAAGTTACTATTAAAAAACTGAAATCGTACTACTGAACTGAAAAAACTTAAAATGACGTTAACCCCCTTAGGGGAATACAATCCCGGGCAAAAAGTGTTACAAAAATTACGATGTCCAAATAAGCTGAAACTGGCTTGATAGGAACTTAGATTAATTATATATTGATTGCAACCAAAATTGTTTATAACTTGTAACATAAATAATAACGTGATCACTGAACTCAGTTTACCGGATGACAACAGGGAGAGAGATAATGGTGATGACGTATTATTGTTAAACACAATGTCATCTACGGATGTGTAAACTTTTTTGGACGTCAGATAAATACAGTTATTACCTAATTCACGTGTATTTTTCATAACATTTGGGCCAAAATATCACCAATCACACAATTAATGCACCCATTTCCACAGATAAATTGGTCCACTACTATAATATGTATAGCTTTACAGGTATACGGGGACCACATTCGGAGACGCAAAATCTTGAGTGGTTAGAAAGAGTTTTAAAGTCAATACAATAAAAGTGTAAAAGAGAAAAAGGAAAGGCAATGGGGTGAGTTATTTTAGCCTCTAGAAAAGTGTGTTGTTTTATGAATTTGATGTACCTATGGAGAGTATTTTAGGGAAGCATCACATGTTACCACATCCACAGATTAGGTTAGACAAAAAATTTGCATAATTTTTTTCTTAAATTCTTGGTTCAATATACCCCAACATCACCATCCACGTGACGGTATAAAATATAAGCTAAACACTGCTATTTTTTCCTTATTTACATATATATTTGGCAAATTGTCAGGATAGACAGTGTCTTTGTATCTATATACACTGCACGCCACTGCCACATCCAAAAATTCCCGCGAAAACCATAAAAGAAAACTGTCTCGTATAAATCGGGCTTAATACATATATTCGTCATGTTATAATGTGTATTACGTTATTACATTACTAATTTGGAAGGGACAGACACATACCTAACTTCAACTTCAAAAAACTGTTTTGTAGCTATTTGAAATGATTAGTTCCTTTATATGGCAGTGAATATTACAACACTTATGCATCAGCCAACAAAAGCTTTGTAATCCACATTTGGTTGATTACAACAATTTATCGCCGTATAACCATGCGCATTATACCATGAAGGCTGTAATTACTAGGGAAATCCACCTATTGCAATACTAAGGACGTATTTAATACCCAGCTTATAATACCACAAAACAAAATTCATGTCAAATTCTGTTTGGACATCATACGGATCGGTCGGTTCACCGATATGTGTCTGTGGTTATTAACGGCTTGCTTAGGGTTACTGCCCGGTAATGCTCCCCCGTCTATCGTAGTGATACCTGGCGTACCAGCACCAATATTGCTGCCAACAACAGTGGCGACAACAGCAGCGACAACAGCCACTACAACAACACCCAGACCAGCAAATGTGACAACACCTCCACCATCCCCCACAACAGCCCCTCCCACGCCTGCCCCTACACCAGCTCCTACAATGGCGCCGACACCAACTCCAACGCCAGCTCCAACTCCAGCTCCAGGTAATATGACTACTACTAATCCACTTTCGCCTTCTACTAACGCAACAGCCCCACCCACTACAATGTCGCCAACACCAACTACAGCAATGACTATGGCACCCACTACCACAACACCACGGCCGATGACGACAGCACCTCCGGCGACAATGTCAACAGGTGATGCTATTGTGCAACTTATATTTTGTAACGATCCTGATACAGTATGTGTCTTTAACCCTGATGAAAATGCTACAGGGCCGCTTCCGATTGACCCAAGAGTTGGGACCACCCCAGGACCATCTGCGGCATTCCGATCAGACTTGGATTCTCAAGTACCGTCGTATGACACAGCGGTCAAATTCCCAAGGCAACGAAGGGACGTAAAAGTCATAAGTATTAAAGATTTTGTGAATGAATTTTCAAAGACGGACGGTGAACACAAAATTAGTAAAAGGCAAAGTTGTAGATGTGTGACTGCAGGCACGTGTATTAATAATGGAAACAATTCACCCGCTGGCATGATTGATGTCAGAATAGTAACACCTGTAAGGCGTGGTTATAATTTGATTATTTTATAGCATTGGAAACGATTGAATTATACCAGTGAAAATATTTTTAGGGAGGAACTCAATGTCCATCTGGGCAAGAATATTGTTGCGGTAATACTACGACCCCGATCACAAATACCACACAGATTACTTGTGGTACTCTACAAACTGTACCGATGACCGCTGTTACCCCTGCAGCCGGACAGGCCAACTTTGGAGAATTTCCGTGGCAGGTAATTGAAGAATCATTGTAGATTCCTCGGAAAAAATGACGAATATTAATAAATGTTTTACCAAGACAAAATTGTAAATTTCGTTACAGGCTCTTATACTTACCAGACAAAATGATTACATAGCTGGTGGAGTTCTCATAGACAGTTTGAACGTTGTTACAGTAACACACAGACTTGCGTCTTATGTGTAAGTAAATCCGTTTATTTACTGAAGTTAAATATGACATATTGTATATTATAAAAAAAATATTTTTTTTTTATAAATATCAAGTGTTTCAGGAACAGCACCAAATTTAAAAGTCCGTCTTGGCGAGTGGGATGCTGCTGGTACTTACGAACCAATACCGTATCAGGAATATACAATACAGAAAGTATTCAGCCATCCATCGTACAACGTTAATACATTGCAGTTTGATATAACAGTTCTGAGGCTTTCGGCTGCCGTGCCATTTACTCCAGCGACTGGTGCAGCTAAAACCATAAACAGAGCATGTCTACCATCTGCTTCTAATGCAACTTATACAGGACAGAGGTATAATAAGTCTTATTATTATCTTAAAACGCATATTTATCATTACGGATCAGTCCTGTCACTAAAACGAGCTATAAATAACGTGAATTATTACTTGTTACATTAACTGTAGCTTTGAATAAAGGATGGTGTAGCAAAAGGTGATTTTCCGGCAATAGTTACTGCGTGATGCAGGACAAACAAAGCTCTAATTTGGGATGATGTTTGTGTATTTAACCAACTTTATTTAGAAAAGATAAGTTTTCGTTTGTATTTTATATCCGTTAATGTAATGTGGTTCGATTTTTATAAATCTTTTCGTATTGGATGGCGTTTATGTGATGTGTGTTATCTCCTTCAAAAGTACATTGTACACTTACGGTTTCCCTTGAGGCGAACTATCTTTCATACATAGACTCACCCCTGTGCTCCTGAAAGTGTAGGCAGATGTGAACCAATGAACTAGAACACCCACATTTCGCCGATCTCATTTTCCAGATGTAACAGGAGGCCAGCCTATCTCCATCTATCGGGCACGAATTCCAGTTTCCGGGTTGATACTGAATAGAAAAACTCAGTATCTCCTTACCTGAACCGGGGATCGAATCCGAGACCTTAGGTCGGTAGTCGTACCGCACACGCAATATGCTACCGAGTCGCAGCTTAACCTAAGCTGGTTAATATAACACATCTTTCGTGATCTAGGTGCTTGGTGTCTGGATGGGGTAAAGATATGTTCGGTATCAGCGGCCAGTACCAGCAGATATTGAAGAAAGTAGAAGTACCGGTAGTCACCCCAGCCGTTTGTCAAAATCAGCTGAGGTCTGCGCGTTTGGGTCCAAGCTATGTACTTGATACTACGTCATTTGTTTGTGCTGGGGGAGAAGCCAATAAAGACTCTTGTACTGTAAGTATTAAACGAGTTGGTTGTATGGTTGCTGAAACCTTTACTAGTATTTTATTATCTTTACTTTATCGACCGACTTCCAAAAAGGAGAGGGTCCTCAATTCGCTTGTATTTTTTTTTATGTATGTTACGCGATATCTCCGCCAAATGTGGACCGATTTTCAAAATTCTTTTTGTATTCGATAGAGCTGGTCCCATATAAATTTGGTCACGATCGCCTTTGAAGTCGGTCTGTTAAGTTTTTAAACTCGTGATTATTACAAAATACCATAGGATGTAGGTGACTGCAGAAATAAAAATAAATTTTAAATTGTCACACTTTTGTAGACAAATCATTATTCTGGAATTGAAACTACATAATTCATATCCGACATAATACTATCTGCATTGCATGCTATGATGATGTAATTTTATTATTATGCATCCTGAAGTATCGGGTTCGATCCCCAGGACGACAAAATTAGACTGGGTGTTAAGTGCGTGTTTTTAAAGTATCATATTATTTTACTAATTTAAATATTAACACCCCATATATTTTTTTCCATAGGGTGATGGAGGCTCAGGAATGGCGTGCCAGGTCAACGGGCAGTGGGTTGTAGTGGGTCTAGTAGCATGGGGACTTGGATGCGCAAGCGCCAATGTGTCCGGCGTTTACGTAAACATTGCTGGATTATTGCCATGGATTCAAACACAAGTGGCTACACCATAATCATCCATCGCCTCCATGAAGATAAGAATAATAAAATTACGTATAAAATGTATTTAAGCTTAATGTAATAATTTATTAATTTAACAGTTTATACAAATAGCCATGTAAACATTATAAAACTTACCATGTCTAATCAACATAAACGATATGGTACGATCTACGTAATTACGAATGCGCGTTCTAAACGCAAAGTCAACGATATAATTAACATTTAACGTAACTGGCTACATACATAGCATGTACGGACGTAATCTAGTATTGCAGCGGGCTGAGACCCGCATCTCGGACGATAACGTACACTGTACACTAATCCATTCAGTCTTCATCTGGCTTCTCTTGCTTCACGACCAGCGGCGGAGTGGGGGCGACGGAGGCGGGGGGCGGCGGCGGGGGGCCCGGGGGTGGAGGAGACGACACTTCAATATATTCATCATTACGTTCTTCTTTAATCTCGGGTTCTTGCTTCACTTCAGGAGGTGGAGGAGCAGGTGTAGAGACTGTTGCTGGTGGCTCTGGCGGTGCTAGTGCTGCCCAAGCGGTCGCCGCCCCTCTTGCGTACGCTTCGTAAAACGCTCGCTGGGCTATCTCAGCTTCCTCTAAATGAACAAAGGCATGATTGTCTAACTCAGCTCTAAAAAAGAACTTCAAACCACATCTCCCACAGTCATAAGGTCGCGGTGCAGAAGCGTGTTCCGGCAAATGTCGTTGCAGACCAGCCGCGCTTGTGAACACCGCCGAACACAAATAGCACGTGAAGGCTCCGATACCAGCGAAAGTATGTTCGATGAGGTGTGCTTGTAGTCTTGTAGGTGAGCCTAGTGCTCGGCGACAGAGTCTGCAGTCATGGTCGGCGGGAGGCGGGGGACGAGGCGCCGCATGTCGCGCATAACATGTAGAACAAGCTCTAGCTCCATCACCGCCTTCGCCTTCAGGCAGTGCTCTGAGGCATATCGCACATCGCTGTTCATCCTCACTAGGACGCAGATGGAATCGTGCGTGGAGGCGTGCTTCTGCCTCTGAGGCAAGAGTCTGTCTGCAAACTACACATGGTGCAGGAAGGGCAGGATGGTGACGAGCCATATGATTTAGAAACGACTCTTCAGACGGAAGACGAGCGCGACAGCGTGAACAGGTGTCACCGGCCACCACCTGTAATGTGAAGAACAAACATTTTGGAATACTGTAATACTACTGCTACTGTAAGGATAGCACTGCAGTTTTTATAGCAGAGTCTGACATACGAGCAGATGGCTCACCTGATGGTAAGTGATCTCCATCGCCCATAGACACCCAAATCACAAAAAGAATCATGGATGCGTTGCCAACCTAAAAGGACGGAAAAGAAGGAAGCCGACAGCAAGCTGTTACTTTATGTCGGTTTTCTGTGGGACAATGGTATTAAACCAGTGGAACCGACCCATTCGTGATGTAGATGTAATTGCCTACAGCGTGGCTCTACCACACAAACACAATTGACTCCGTGGTCCTCTAATATTCTATTTTTGGGGGGCCTGATTTCTGGGGGAGCTTATAGATACTTGTCTGATCAGTAACTTCTCTCAAATATATTACAAGAAATCTCAAATATATTTGGGCTTGACAAGGAAATAATTAATTGTACAAAATAACAAAATAAATTGTACAATACTCCGTATTTACCAACATTGATAAAATGGACAACAATTACGCAGCTTTGACGGTAAATGAATGAATAACCTTGCAATGAGTGAGCTTATGCTCTGCGAGTACAGCAGCGGAGGGCAGCACCTCGTCGCAGATGAGGCACTTGTGGCGAGCGGCGGCGGCGCCGGAGTGCGCGCGAGTGTGCGCCTCCAGCTCGGCGCGGCTGCGCGTGCGCTCACCGCAGTATGCGCACTGTAACGCCACTGCGCCATTTTTACGTCGTCTTTCTTCAGTACCACTAGGTGCGGTACTGCCGCCTGCATTTTCATTTCCAGTGACACACGGAGAGCACGCTTCATCCGCGACTTCGCTCCCATTGTTATTTTCAATGCGCTTTCCTCTGGGAATGTCGCCATTTAGTACCTGAAATAAAAAATTACAGAACTTTGAATTGTGTCTATAAGGCAATAGTTAAGATGTCTAAATATCTATTCGGTTAACGAGCAGCGATAACTCAGTTGGAAATGGTACGGAATGCCGAGACAAGTGTCGGAGGTTCAAGACCAACCCCAAAATGGAGCATACACCTCTGGCTTAAGTGGCTATGTTAAGTGTATTTTCATTGTGAAATATCGCTTGTTATAACGGTGGAGGAAAACATCGTGAGGAAACCTGCATACCCGATAATTTCTTCACAGGAATTTCGAAGGTATCTGAAGTCTACCAACCCGCATTAGGGCAGCGTGGTAGACTAAGGTCTAACCCCTCTCATTAGTAGAGGAGGCCCGTGGCCAGCAGTGGCATAGTAATATTACAGGGCTAGTATTATTATTATTATTAATTACCTGGTGGGGTATGGTGTGGTGCATCTGCATGTGTCGCTCGAGCAGGTACTGCACAGCGAAGGTGTCGGTGCAGGTGGGCACGGGGCAGCGGTAGGGGCGCGTGTGTCGCGCGTGCCGCACGCCGGTGCCGCCGTGGAGCAGCGCGCCGCACGCACAGCGCGCCGCCGCCGCCGCGTGTCGCGCGCGCACGTGCGCCGCGCCCTCCGCCTCCGACCGCAGCGAGCCCGCGCTGCTGCCGCACGAACGGCACACCCACACCTTGTTCTCACCACTGTGTGCGACCGCGAAATGTACCTGAACACAAATAATAAATAAATATGTACACCAACAGTCACACACATACGAGTAATCCTCATCTCACACTAGATATAACCTGTATCGTGGGTGTCAGAAACTATGAGAGTCTTTCGGTCTCGCAAGATCCAGACCCGAAACAAGTACCTGTGAGTCACACAAATATTTGTTTCGCAGCGGGAATCGAACCCGGGCCACGGCCTCTGGCTTCACAGCCGGCTACTCACTCGCTCCGCCAAGAAGACTGTCAATCATAGACATAAATTCATACTATAATAGGTCTTCATTTCGATTATTTACCTATTGATATAACATAAGCTCACGCCTGTATCCCTGTACCTATTGTTATTTAAAATATAGCAAATTAAATTAATTACTAATTGCTTTATGTTCGACTCACCTGTATAGCCACTTTAGAATCAAATATCTCCTTGCACAAAGAACAGCGGTAAAGATGATGAGCATGTAGATCAAAAAGATGTTTTTGTAGATCATCAGGTGCTGAGAAACTGCGGGCGCAGCTGTGACAAGAGTACTCGCAGGAGACAGCCAAGTAATGTGCAGTCAGATAGCGCTCTGAAGCAGCGGCATCAGCAAATGTTGATCCGCAGTGCACGCATGGAGCAGGGCTCGAGCGGGTCAACTCGCCGCCCTCCTCGATATGAGCTTTCAGATGAGTTCGAAATGCTTCGAAGTCTGGTAATGCTGCATCGCACTGGTTACATAAAAGTGTACTAGGTGACAACGTCGTTTGAGGAGTGCCAGAGCCGGACCGTGGACGCTTCACGGCGGGGCCGTCATCAGTAGCTCGTCTACTAAGATCTGTAGGCGCAGGTTGGTCTATGCCTTGTACGGGCGATTCACCGTTTAACAATGCCGAGTGGGCCGTCCTCACATGTAACTGTAGTTGCTCCATGCTGGTGAATGTGTCTCTGGTACAATAAATGCAGGCAAGTAAGGTAGGCGTCGGCTGTGATGCGACACGTTGCGGCGGAGTTAGAGCGGCCGCGTCAACTCCATGCGAACTGTTCATGTGAGCCTGGACATAATAGATTATACATATGTACTAATAAATAATTCATAATTTAATCATTTAATATACCGGTGTTTCGTAAATTTGGTACCAATAATAAATTAAACGTAAAGTAAAAAAATAAAAATTGAACTTATTTTTTTTAGCAATAAGCATGAGGATTTTAAAATCGGAATGCGACCTTACCTGTAAATCGTCGCTATTAGCTTACGATTAGCTTTGTGTATGTTAAAGATTTAATTAGCATAGGTGGTTTGCAAATGTACTACAGCTGACCCAATGAGCCAGAAGAATATTTTTCGTCACAAATTCAAGTTTACATTATTCAAAAACTATAAGCCTTAGGAAATTTTAAACTTTACCGCTAGATTGCTAGCCATCTCCTCTTTAAGTGTATTTATTGTTTATACCAACTTTATGAAACACCCTGTATAAATAATTCTCAAAACCCAAAATTATGTCAGAAAATTCAAAATTACCTGTAGAAGATCAGGGTGTCGGAAAACCTCCCCGCATCGTAGACAGCGCAGAGGCCGACGGCGTTCGGTCTCGCGCCCCTCTCTATCGCGCTTGTGCCCCTGCATGTGCGAAGTGAGCGCCGCTGCAGTGTTGTACCCTCGGTTGCACACGGTGCATTGAAACGGTTTCTGATTGTCGTGAGTCTTCATGTGAATCTTCAAATGATCACTGTAAGTTAAGGGACATAACAATTCAAGGACCTTATTGTCTTTAAAGTGCTGATGTTAAGGAAAACAAACTCTATAAATGTATAGAGTTGGTTTTACTTTACATTAGCACTTTATTGCATAATGATACAACCTACGTACATATACATTGTAGGTATTAAGCACCAACGATTTAAACGATTTAATACTTTGTTGTAAATTAAATCGTCGATGGTACTAATATATAAATATATAATATATCGACTTAAACATAGGAATGAAGTATTTACAAACACATAATACTCTAGTTCATAATATGCATTTTTATATTACAAGGGACAACAATTTGTCATATTAAGTATAAGTAAGCACATAAAGCGCGGACCAAACAGAACTGACAAAGAGGCTTTTCACGCAAACTATAGAATAGCTGATGCGTTCTCCCAAACACCTCCACTAATGGCCGCGCTCGCAGCGTCGTCGCCTCGGTTTAGTTACGGCCATTATTTTATTTTTGTAAAACTCAACGCCATTTGTCAGTGCATCATCTCTTTTCACTAGGCGGCGGTTCGTTGGGAGGACAAATTGCGTGGAATTAGTCACGTGACCGCGGTGAGGTGACGAAAAAGGTGACGCGTCGCATCGTGGCCGCGAGCTTGCTTTGTGCTCACGGCTCTGGTGATCAATCTTACTCGTCGGCTATTGTGCAGCGCGCACCTCTTCAGAATCTGCTTATCTGTACTCACTCATATTTAGGCTTCAATTGCTTGGGATTAAGATCATTAATATGTCTCTACAACTCTATTCACAGCTTTTACGTTTTGGAGACAAGCGCACTTTGTCTGCCGCCCATAATAGAATTTCGATAAGTATGTTATATAGTGGTCAGTGCTTACCTCCTGGAGAAGGCGGACTCGCAATGTGAGCAACGATATTTGCGATCACCCGTGTGGAGCTTGACGTGTCTGTCTCGTGACCTCTTATGCTTGAATAATCTTGAACAGAACTCGCACCGGAATGGCATCTGATCTGAATGCGTCTGCAAAAAAGTCAATATTTTTAGTTACTATTTTATTAATGACCAAATTGTAACATATAGATTAACAAGTGAGGTGTGATCCAAGCATCTCTCGATCTAGGGAAAAAATGTAATACATACATAAATACATAAACTCACGCCTGTATCCACGAAGGGGTAGGTTAAGGGGCACTAGCAAACTAGAACACCCACATTTCGCCGAGCTTAGTTCCGTCCTAGATGTGATAAGGGGCGAGCCTATCGCATTATCGGGCACAAATTCCGGACTCTAGGCTTATATTGAATAATCCAATATCACTGTGCCCGACCCGGGGATCGAATCTGAGACCTCAAGACGAAAGTCGTACCGCAAACCCAATACCATTACGCCACAGAGGCAGTCTAGTCTGGGGAGAAAAAAAAAATTACATGAGCATTTGTTGTCTCAATAATGGATGGTACATGTATGTGTGTGTGCAACATGTACTGTCATCTGATGAGAAGTGAATATATGTTAACATAATTATATAAGTTTATACACCGTGATTTTAACGGGATATGTAGTTTATTATTGATGTCATGTGTTTATGTTATGTGGTTTGTTGGGCCTCTGCTAAACTGTTATAGCACTTTACATTCATACGCTATTTGTTCCGTCATCTATTCAGAGCTCAATTCTTTATGTTAATACGCTATTTTCAGGGCACTGTTTGGTCTTTTTTAATAAAATATACTTTTTTTTTTATGTATACAAAAATTTGTGTAACCTAAAATATTGTTTATTAATTGTAGTAATTAACATGTATCCATTACTTACTATGTATTTATTGACTGTTTGTGCCTAAATAAATTAAAAAAAAAAAAAAAAAAAAAAAAAAAAAGAAAATGTAATGTGATATGTAATGCAAATAAGGAAACTATTAATTTTGAAATAAAGTTTATTACTGAGACCGTGGAAAAGTCAATCAAATCGGTATGTGTAGCGATTAAAATACTTGTAAACCGCACAATGATTGGATCGAAATAACTCGGGTGCATTGCTCACAAAAAGCATCGTGAGAATCATCTTTGAACAATGGCCTGACTACCGCTGACTCTGCGTGAGCTGGCCACCTCAACTACCGGCATTTGTGTCAATAGAGAGTAAAAAATAAGCGGGATCAGTACTGGGCTGGTCGTGACGCTCAAATAAAATATCATCTGCTCCCATCGGTTCACTTGACGATTGATCGATTTGCCGATAACAGTCGATATACTTAATAATTTGTCACTAATTCCGCCATGCAACAGTTATCTTCTTAATTCAAACTCCCAAACCCAGCACTTCATATAGACATAATATTATGATTGCAGAAAAGTTTTGCTTAGTTCTTTGAGCGTCTGCCTGTTTAAGGTATTTCTGTAAAACCAGTCATTGGCAAATCAAATTGAAACTCAAAAAAAAAATTCAGCAGGTCATTAGTGCCTTCAAAACAAAATTTATTTAAACTGGTGTGGTACCTAAACGTTTATGTGATCATTTATACGTTGTTAAAGTGATTGCGCAGAACGAGGCGATATCTATGGACGATAACATTCCCGCTCGGGAGCGTTGAGGCTATCAAGTAACGAGATTAATCTTCCATCTGATTGATAATGTTCTAGAACTTGTTTTGTCGAGAACAAGTATTTTTGTTTAATATAACGGGAACAAATACAAAATAACAAACCACTCGTCTTGACTACGCAAGCTTGGAGAGAAGTCATAGCAATATTTCTACCAAATTAAGAATTATCTAGGTACTTTTTTCTATTAAAACCCCTAAGGTGTTCCTTATATAAAGGTTTACTAATCTTTTGATGAAACTGATGAGATGCTCATGAATAATGTTCATTCATGCTTATTCATGAATCTCACTAATTTTGTTAACCAATTACGACCAATTACAATTGCGACCTACGGGTGTTAGAATTCTATAGTAAAAACAAATATACAAAGCCGTACAATAAATATCTATGTATATAGAAAATAGAAGCAAACTAGCCTATCACTCAGACTGAGATCTATAGAGCGAACTATAACTAACTAAGTCAAAGAAACGAACTCAGTCAGGTTTTGGATTTTTTAAATCGAACTTTGACTTAGTCCGAGTCATTTTTTACGAGAAAATCTTTCTTAGGGTGTATTTCGGTCTGTTTTTCTTGTAAAAAATATCTCGGTCTAAGTCAAATCCTCACTAAGTTCGCTTCTTTGACTTAGACTTAGTCGCAGTTCGCTGTAATAAAAAAAAAAAAAATAACATTAATTGTTGTCTGCACAAATGTTAATTATTATAATTTATAGGTTTATGAATGATAAATATAATAAGTACCTACTGTCCGTCCGACAATCTCTAATTTGGTTATAAAGTATACTTAAATATTGACTAAACTTGACGGTCAACAATGAAACATTATCAAGACTAATGCCTGCCGGACCGGTTCTAAAGATTTAGGCTGTGTGTCACGTTAACGGACATCCTATGTTCACTTAATTTTTGCACCTTTATATGGATGTACCCCATTCTATAATTATTGTTCGTGAATCATACAGTTACAGTAAAACATGTTATTCATTATTTAAAAGATTTGAGAATCTAGATTAACATAAACTTTTTAAGCACTTTACGTTTGTAAAAATAGAACAGCTATTGGGGCATGCTGAAAACATTATTCATGAACGGCATAATGAACATGCTAATGTACCCAATGCTTATGAATAGTGGTTGGTAGCGAGACAATAAGAGCCTTTGAAATGTTCGGCCTTCGCACCACCGTGAACTAGAGACGCGACAAGTCACAAGCTCAGTCAACGGACAGCATAATAGACTCCCAAACTGACAACCAGTCCACGCTTTTACTAATTGACCACCTCTCATTCATAACGAGTGACGCTTCGAAGGTAACGCTATACAATAATACGAATAATGATAGACTACATTTCTCTTCGGCTTTGGGTATGCAAAATATTTTTCGTCAAACAGCCTGACATGGGCATTTAAATTCAAATTGTCCACCTGGTCGTATTTTTCGGAACTGTGTGTATTGGTCGAAGTATTTATTAGGAATATATTGTTGTGTTGTTTGTTTAGTGAGGGGTTTGTGGTCTCGTGCGCCCCCAATTACCGACCGAAGGCTAGTCGAACCCATTAGCGACGCATCTCAATTTGTTAGCGGTGCTATAACGTGTACAGAGATAAACCAGAAGCAGATATTTGTGCACACAGCAGATTAACATCCATAACCATTCCTATATTGCATTTCTTAAATTATAGCAATTAAATTTCAATGTTACTATTCTTGAAACACTATTTTGTATATACCTGTGTGTGCGTGATGTTATAACTTCAATCTTATTGGAAGGTGACAAAAAATAGCTGTAGTTTGAACTTTCTTAAAAAAAAAAGAAATCTAAAGAATTTCTATAGGTAAGATACATATTAAGTACTGTTAAATCTTAAAACTAGAGGAGGTAATTTTATTAAGTAAAGGAAACCTACCCCTCTCATTACTAGAGGAGCCCCGTGCCCAGTAGTGGAACAGTAATATTACAGGGCTAATACTATTATATTATACAGGAAAACTAACGATGTCACTCTTCGCTATTGGACAATGTTCGTAACATAAGTATGTTGTATGAACCTTTCCGTAAACACGTGTGGTATGTGTTTAACACACTTATTAATTTGAATATATCAATAGGTAATCAACGTATCAGTGTATCCGTATACACTGTCACGTTGATTATAGCAATAGTCAAATTAGTGTGTGTGTTAAACACATAACATACATGTTTAATAATACAATATTATGCCAATATACACACGTAGGATATACTGTAGGTTGCACCAACAACAATTACGAACATCATAGAGGTCCGGTTTAATTGTGCTAAGTGACGGCTCTTCCGCCGGCCGTCGGGATTCGCCGCGACGTGCCGAGTCGTTCGTGCCGGCCTTCCTGTCGCCACTCGCCACTTGTTTCAGACGTGTTTTATGACAAACTTTTACTGGACCCGTTAATCGACTACTTATTATTACACTATTTTCAAATTTAATCCAAAAATGTTTTGAGAGACAATGAGGCTAGGGGTCAAAGTTGCTCTACATTTGTTATGACAAGGTAATCTATCTATACCTCTAAATTATAATGCAATGTAAATTATTAATAATTATATATAACATTTGATTAGATATTCAAGTCTTAGTATATTATGAACATACGGGCGCTGCACGACTGCTGTAATCACGTCGAGTGGTAGAGCCACGTTGTGCACAGTTATGTCTGAGGCTCGAATGGAACGGCTCAATCGGTTCGATACCACTGTCTCATAGAAAACCAACTTGAAGTGGCCCGAATTCCTCTTCCATTTCGAATCTTTCCCTTTCCTTTAAAGCCGCGGCTCCTACACTAAAACACCTACACAAAACATGGTATTTCTACTACTTATTGCCAATGGTCCATTGTTACATGAGCAGGAGGCAATGAAAAACCTTGTTTTATGTAGATGTTTTTTGTGTTTTGTTTCGAAAAAACGTGTACAGGAGACGCGGCTTAAAATTAGCAACGCAGCCATGATTTTTTTTGGTATCGTAGATGTGTTTAGGCGGTAGACACTAAGGCTAAGATATATAGAACAAACTTCGACTAATTCTAAGTTATAGAAACGAACTCGACGAACGAACGAGGATTTGGAGTTTTAAATCGAACTTCGACTTAGTCCGAGACATTTTTTTCCTAGATAAACAGACTGACAGACAGACTAAGCAGAGATTTTCTTGTAAAAAATGTTGGACTAAGTCAAGTTTGAACCCACATTGAAGGCGGATAAGATAACTTAATTTTATTTATTAGGCATAACTTACTTTTTATATTTTATATAGACAATTATAATAACAATGAGTTAGGCGGATAGTGATACTTTACAACCCGGTAAAGACGCACTAAGCGCCTGTAGCGTAAGATCAACACATAAACATGGCAGCGGCATGTTTACCTCGCTCACTTAATTGGAGCAATCGGCCCCTGACAGAAATAATAAATTCAATCGTCCGTATGCGATAAATCGAGCTCAATAGGCTCAGTCGTAAGTCGTAACCAGCACACTCGTGTTCCGTGTATCTCGTTAGTCGTTACATAACAAATAAACATTTTTATCTTATTAAAAATGTATGCCATATTTGCGCGTAAAGTTTTCGCAAATCCATATTAGCATGAAGACACGAATTTGTCACAAATCAATTGACGTGGGTTACTTGAACAGCAAACATGTCTCCTCCATACCGCGAACAAAATACATGGCTATACAAATTAACGGGTTTGCAAATCGAATCCTTGTAAGTTTTATTCACTCATTTAAAGTTTTGTCGAGATCACGCTTAGTTTGAGAGTTGAACAAGCGAAGTGAACGTGCACGCCGCGGGGTCTGAGCCCCTGGGTGCATCGCGGAGCCCTGCTGTGTGGTGGCTGCCTCGTGCTGCTCCCACCACGACGCCGAACGCAGCTTATGGTTTGGAGGCACGCAAATATTACGGTGTACTATAAAACGAAATAAAAGAGTCTGACATTAAGTACAGAATGGCATTATTCGCGGACTTGGTACGGCGCGCCATCAAACGTTTTAAACTAGTTTAGTGGCGTACGTGGTAGAAAATAAAACCTCAAAAACGGGCGTCTCGCAGCTACTTAGAGACTTTCTCAAATGCAATAACAGTGTCGCACCGACGGTTCTCACAGCCAGCTACCGCCGGAACACCTCGGGGTCAACAAAGAGTGTGTCACCGCACATATTTTTTGGGTTACAATCTAAGTGCATAGGATTTACAAAATGATTAAAGCTACTTGATATAAAAGAGCCTCTCGAAACGCTTGTCCACTATGGTTATGCAGAATGATGGATATACTGATAAATAAGTTGATGAAAAATCTTAATATTCTCATATGCAGTGGTTTCTTCGAAACAGTAGCTCTAAGTTGTTGGTGCTCATGCCTACTGATAATAAAGATGTGAATCTCGAGCGCGCGGAACGTCTTTTTCAACTTTTATTGAGGGAAGGACCCACATCAAAATTATTTTAATTGTTATGGTTGCTTTAACATACAACGACCGAGTTTACTTGATATATGGGCTTATGTAAACATTTTGAGTTAGAATTCTTAGCGTAATTTTAGCCGATGCGATGTGACGTTAAAGAAATAGGATATTTTTAAACTGTGTGTTTTTACTGTTAGTACTGAATATTATACATAAGTATCCGCCGAATGTTCATACACTTAAGGTCGCCTTATGTCGTTTAAGGCCGCTTTATCTGTCAAAATTGTATGGAGAAATTCAATGTAAGGAGCCGTTAAATTTAAGCAGCGTTTAGCCATTCGGACGTATATTTATTATATCAATGCAGCTAAATTGCCGATAGAAGGTATCGGAGGGGCAAGATAACATGAAGTTCGAAAGTCGAGCACAACCTTTTGGGATTTACGGTTGCGATATCGAAGCTATTGTCAATTGATTGAGATCTGTCTGTCAGCCATGGCCATATCCAATGAAATAACTTAATTAAATAGAACAGCTACGAACTGAAGCATCTAATTGCATTACTGCATTGAAGTAATAATTTCTCCGCGACTTTTATTTCTTTACGGTTTCCCCCGAAGCGCAACAAACTCGAGACTAATAGAAGCTATGCGTGGTCTCGGTAATTGATTTATTCTTATAATGATCGCCTTTCCCAAGCAGCGGCAAGTTGATAAAGGTGTGGCGAGTGAAGCTAGGGAGTTGTTATCGCAAACCTATTTCCGGCCGTCAACGCACTGTCGCGATTTCGCGACGCGAAGGGAACGCGATCATCATCCGATACATTTGTCGGCACTCTGCGGCCGCGCGGCCGGCGCACACCCGCAAGTGGCCGCAGTCCGCAATACTCGCCGCACGCCGCGATGCGCACGCACCGATCAATATCACCACTAGGGCAACGATGACTGCAATTCCTCAGATAATCTAATAAAATCCTTTGAGGCCGGGCTTTTATTTTATTATCCGGGACAATTCAAGCGAGCGGTATATTTTTAAGGTTTTACGAGGTGACGATTTTGCCACTTGATGCATACGTGTCGATGTATATCCTTGCGTAGGCGACGTGCTCGCGGCGGCATGCAAAGTGACGTTTCTATTTGTCCTATCTCAGCTAGATCTGTCGCGGGTCGCGGCGTGTGTCGTAATCGTAACACCGAACGCGGCGAGATCTCCGCCGCACAAAGGAACCGAGATGTACGGGCGGCGTAATGGCCACGCATGTCACAGCCCTCAGTGCTCGACGGCCGACGCTCGACGCAGTGCAAGGCGAGCGCGATGCATATCTACGCACCGTCTCTGTAAATGGGCCGTTTTGGGTATCTACTTGCTAATGAAGCAAGGAGCCGTCTCGTAGAAGCACACCGGGAATTCACAGATATGATGGCAGTAACAACCGCATTGTTTATGCAATCAGAGTCGCTTTATGGTAACAAGTACCCAGACAAATTATATTGTTGGACCTGTAGTTACTTCCCATAGTAGATTGTTGGCTTGCGTAATATTGTCATAACACAAGGCCTAATTAATTCCTAAATATTATAGTGTGATGATACTTAAACTACAAATATAAGTCCTGCCACATAAACTTTATAGTTTTTAAAAAATCTTTGTTTGGTCAAGTAGCAGCGTATATAGGCTGTGTACCGGGAGGTCCTGGGTTCGAATCCAAGGTAGGGCGGGGTGGTTTTCCAACACGATTTGCCTGGGATCTTTCTGAACGGAGTTGACGTCAGACAGGCAGCAGGTCGTAAAAATTAAGTCAAATTATGTCTGCGATATGCTTGAAAAAGTATGTTGCGCTGACCCCACACTGAGATGGGATAAGGGCAGGAAGACAGCAAGAAAATAAAATGTAGACATTATACACTACCTGTTCATGTTTCTTAAGATATGAGAGTCTCGGGAAGGCTTTGTCGCAGAACTGGCATTGGTAGGGAGTGTGCTCCGTGGCGCCGAGCGTGAAGGGCGGCTCGGCCTCGCCGTCGGCGGCGTCGGCTGACGTCGGTGTGGACGCAGGCGATGGCGATGGCTCCGGTGTCGACGACGGCCAGGAGCTGGCCGCCGTGCTGCCCACGCTCCCCAGCGCCTCTGTTGAACAAACAACATTCATTTCAATCCCTGCACGTCAAAGCGGTTACACTGGACCCAATGATATTTTCCAAAAAAAACTTAACTTTCTACCTGCTCTTATTCCTCCTTAATGTGGAGTCGGCGCAACACACTTTTTAAACCATATTGCAGAACAGATTTGGCTCAGTTTTTACGACCGGTAGTCTGTCTGACGTCAACCCCTCCCTGGATGATATTTTCCAGCAGATATTTTACATTAGTACAAAATACTTTTTAATCTAAATGCTTTATAATTATGTATATAAACTACTTCTGGATGTAAGTCCAGTAAAAAGAAAACTCAACAATCACGGAGTGGAACAACATAATCTTCAAGCGGATCCTTAGTATGTGGAAAGCAGTTTAAAATATACCTAATATTCAAGAAATATTGAAAGAAGGCCGATGTATACGGCCTAAAATTATTTATTAAAAACATTGGCCAACCCCGAGGTTAGGAATGGAGTGAACGGTAGATGACTCGCCTGATCTGACCAGGGAGGTATAATACTAGTGTGTGGTGGCCAAATCTGCAAAAACAAAACAAAAGTAGCAAAAACCACGTAATTAGGTCGATCGATAAAAGATCGTGAAACGATATTTTATTCGTGACAGAAGTCTAGAGCTAGGGTATTTGTAGAAAATATCGGTTACGAATGCCAACCCTGGCATCCGTTGATTGATTGTGACCAAATGAAATTGATAGTGACCAATAAGTAACTGAAAAATTTACGTCATATTTCGCCCTAATTTAACACTAGAGTGCAGCTAGATGAATCCTCAACTACCTTAATATTAAGTATACATTTTGTAAACAAGTATACGGTAATCCAGTATCCTTATTTTATAATCATAACATTACTTGCATTTACATCTAATAGAAAATTGTTACCCTTCAATATATAAATAGTAATGACAGTGGAAAGGCTTTATGCTCTATAAAGTACCAAGTACCAACATTGGAACGAAAGATGCGGCTGCGCTCTGCTCGGATAAAGCTATCATAAATATCGTTAAAGCCCCATATTTTGGTGTTAGGAGCAATATTTCACCGGGAGCACCTCCGAGTGGCGTGAAATATAAACAAATTGAATGGGCCGTGATGACGAGAGGCATCAGTGCAAATGATGAGTAACGACGGAACCAGCATGAGAAAAAACCCTCCCGAGATGCTCGATGGCTCGCAATTCCTCTAAATTATACAGATTTTATTTACGATTATGTGTTATAATTTATAAAATAGTACAAGTGCAAATTGTATCAAGTTTCTATCGTGAAAGTCCAATTAAAAGAAAGTGAAATTTTTGGTAAGCACAAAAATAATTGTCAACCGTTTATGATGTAATATAGTAAGTATTAATTACCTATATTGTGTATTCTCTGTATAAATATGAAGATACTAATTTCATATAAAATATTCTTTATACGTAAAGTCAATACCTTTATTAGTCAATTTTGATGTCATCATTAAAATGATATTGCAAATTATCTATTGTACAAAATATTTGCATAACGTGATATAAATGTAGTGGCGCAAAACATTTCTTGTGTCTTTATGCATGATCCAATTTATTATAATAATATATTTCCTTCGCAGGCATTTTCTTTCCCTTCTAGCGCATTTAATAGGAGGAACTATTTATATCAATCTGTGTCCCTCCACTCCACGCCCCGGACGTGTGTAATAGCCACGTCTAATGGCAAAAATAACGACAACTTTGAATTTACTACGGAATTAAATTTAAAGCCTCGCGAATGAGGTTATATTTTATTTTAATGTAGCCCAATAATTTATGTTTTTGTAATATACGTGGGAACTGCAAATGTGTATTATCTTGAACCATCGAAGTGGCTACGATGTTGGAGTATAGAAGTGTAGGCACTTGAGGTATAAAATATAAAAAATATATATATCTATGCAATTTTTGATAATTAAAAACTTGGTGTTACGGCCCCGACGTAACAAATAAATATTGGAAAGTAGGTAGTTAATTGTTTACAATTGCGAAACAGACATGGCTGTCAGACTCTATATATGTAGAGAATGGAATATTTTCCACGGATTAGTATTAACTGTACTATTTGTCTTATAGTAAATTTTTAGGAAGAAATAACATTATTTTATTTGAGGAATAGTTTTACGTTTTGACAGATAATGTATAAAAGATCTACGGCCCGAGCAGGAAAATTACTGACAATCGTAAATGTGTTCGAGCTCGATACGCGTCTATGAAATGTTTATGAAAAATAACCAGACGTCATCAGTGCGCAGCGAGCTCGAATACGTTAAGGATTATCAGCATTTTTCCTGCTCGGTTTGCAAACATAAAAATCGGTCCCAGTGACCTTCTTAAAATGTACTCCTAAGACCAAATTTAATGAGCACCAAGCGAGACTCGCTACAAATAAAGACAGTTTGAGTAAGTGAGCCGTAACGGGACACATGCAATATTAGCTGTAAGTGGTGGATATATCGCGTCGGCTGGTCGGGCTGGTAGAAGGATAGCCGTAATTAGCACCGATTGCTCACAGGCACGGAGTCAGGCTGTAATTTTACTCAACATAAAATTGGGAGGACATTCAAAATTGTAGAAATTAATTCGGATTTCTTACTTTCTATCCATCTGCCCTTATCCTATATTAATGTGGAGTCGGCGCGACACAATTTTTCAAGCATATTGCAGAAGACTTAGTTTTTACGACCGCCTGCCTGCCTGACGTTAATTCCCCTCTGGGGGCTCCACCGCCTATTAATTGTTTGTTCATCTTTTTGAACCATTTCTTTCTTTTGAATGCATGATCCGATATTTTTTTACAATAGAGCGACAGGAATGAATTAGCCAAAGATAAACATAATTTGTATTTCACTGTTCATAGCTGGCGTTTATAGTCTTCAAGTCGATTCGGAACTCAAAGTTGAAGCTTTAGTGCCTTTAGTCAATATTTCTCGATTACGTGCCTGATTGCAAGCAATTCTTCGGGTGTCGGTGGCGACTGGCGAGTGGCGCCGCGCGACTGTTGGTGGGCGGCGGAAGCGCACTTCCTAATTGCGCCGTCTGCGACACCTCAACAGGCGCCTCGACAATCAGCGACAATCGTTACTTGCTGAACCGACAACAGGTACATTCACATCAACTATCATTTGTGCTTTATACACTCGACCTACATTACCTTTACATTGATCGCAAATATTTTATTTGAAACTTCATCAGAATCTTATCGCAATACGTTCTGACTACCCAATGACTGCGTTCCGAGCAATAGCTACCCCATTGTCATGCCTTTGGGACCACATTAATATAGGCTTACAAATAAGATTTAGTTAAAGTGGAGTATCAAGTGCTGTTGCGTAGACAGTAATTAATTAATGCACTGTGATAGACAACCGTCACACAGTATATTAGTAAAACGTATGGAATACGATCCTTAAAAGCTTAGCTTTCTAGATGATCACAGAACTTTTTTTTAATACTGAGACTGGCAAACAAGCATATGGGTCACCTGATAATAAATGAACTCCACCGCATTGTTGTTGCACTGTTTGCACTCAAAGTAATGATCCCAAATTTAGTAACTACAAAAGGGACGGAAATCAGTTGGCGATTTGTGGGTGTTCGACTCGTTATTACGCCTATGCCTACCTATCTGAGAATATAAGCATGAGCTTATGAGTTATATACAGAATTTCAATAAAAAAAATTGTTTCGTAGAGCAAATGTCGTCTATAGCACCATCTCATATTAATGTATACCTAGATTTATCTCATGTAGAAAGCTCAATTATTATACAGGATGTTTTATAAAGTTGGTATCAATAATAACTACACTTAAAGAGAGGATGGCTAGCAATCTAGCGGTAAAGTTTAAAATTTCGTAAGGATCATTTTTCAATAATGAAAACTTTTTTTCTTGAAATAAAATTACTTTTACGGATTTTATCACGATTTGGTTTTAATTTTTATTCCCGACGTTTCGAAGGCTTTGCAGTCTTCGTGATCACGGGTTGGACTGAGCTGTCATTTGTCCAAATAAAATCGGGAATAAAAATTAAAACCAAATCGTGATAAAATCCGTAAAAGTAATTTTATTTCAATGAATAGCATTCGCGTAAACTTTTTTTCTGGCTTATTGGGGAGCTGGAGGACATATACAAACCACCTACGCGGTAATTAATTATGTTTATCATACACAAAGCCATTCCTATGCTATTTGCGACAATTTACAAATACATTCCGATTTTAAAATCGCCATGCTTAAAAATTTGTAAAAAAAAATATTTAATTTTTTAACTAACATTACGCTTTAAATCGTTCTCTCTGTATGTGGAATTGGTACCAACTTTATGAAACATCCTGTATTATGACATACACATAATTTATTAAACATGGATTCGTAAATCTTACTTAGTCGTTATCAGTTCCGGAGGATACAAACATAACTTTTTCGGTGAATGTCCTCCGTGAAATATACACAGTTTTCGATGAATTAACCTAATTAAAGTTTTAATTAAGCCCAACTGCAAATCGGTGAAACTTCCGTGAGCATGTGCAAAATGAAAAAAACTTGTTTAAGATAACGAACTAACGGTCCATATTGTGATTTGGGTTGTTTTTATACAATCGCAGCTAAGTATGATGGAGTAGGTTTTTCAAGTCCTACATATTGCCACATTAAGAGTTTCTGTCCTAATACAGGTCATGAGTGAAACATCCAATCCCGTTGAGCAGTCAAGGATTCGTTATCTCTAACAAACATCCGAATAAATAAATTAATAACACCCTACAGTCACACAATCCTGATCCCACATTAAGATCTTGTGTCGAATCTTGTGTCGTGGGTATCAAGAACTACGTGAGACTTTCGGTCCCACAACATCCAGACCCGAAACAAATATCTGAGGCTTCACAAATATGCGGGAATCGAACTCGTGACCTCTCGCTTTATGCTACTCGCCCACTGCGCCACAGAGGCTGTCAATAATTCACTAACAGCTAAACTAACACATTTATATTAAAGTTCCTAATGGGTAGGATAGGATTATTTGCTTATGGTCAGATTATTAATATACACAATATGACATATATCCGCCGAATGTTCATACACTTAAGGCCGCCTTATGTCGTTTAAGGCCGCCTTATCTGTCAAAATTGTATGGCGAAAATCAATTTAAGAAGCCGTTAAAGTTGAAGAGCGTTTGACCATTCGAGCGATATAAGCACAGGAGCCGGATATTTAATAAAATCTTTAAAATAATACTTTATTACATCAAAATGTATGCAAAGGTAGACAAAAATTCCTATTACACATTGCCATAAACATAATGCCTACTATCCAAAAGACGATATCCATGAGAATACTTTTACGATATAGGAACTTAAATTGTAAGTAAGTCGTAATAAGATTGTGTCGTAATACAGAAGTACTTGTAATAAAGAATACGTTAGTGTATACATTAGTAGTCATAGGTATTTAAATTACTAAAATAACGATTCCTATAAGAAAAAGCTCATTGAATACTGAAATATGTAGTTTGCCTTTATTCAATCTAACTTTGTAACGTAAAAGGATCACAAAATAGAGAAGAATCTTTTATTGAGTTTTAAGTAGAGTTTACAGCTGTTACAAGTATTTCCATATTATAGGTAATCGTACGTTCAGATTACTTCGTGCCAAGAATTTTTACTTCGAAAGTACAAACCTTTACATATTAATATATTAATATTGTGTTCTGGAAATCCTCTTAATATTTAACACTCATAACACCCAACAGTCACATACATAGTCCTGACCCCACACTAAGATCGAGTCTTGTGTCGTGGATATCAGGAACTACGAGATACTTTCGGTCTCACAACACCCAGACCCGTAACAAATATCTGTGGGCCACACAAACATTTGTCTCAATGCGGGAATCGAACCCGCGGCCTCTCGCATCACAACCGGCTATTGGCCCGTTGCGCCACGGAGGCTGTCATTGGCATTTGTTTAATATATGACATAAACTTACGCCTGTATCCTCGAAGAGGTAGGCAGAAGCAAACTGACATAAACAAGAGTACGTATTAACGTACCCATGCTTTGCTGAGTTCTGAGTTCTAATACAGTTTTACCTACTTATTACTATCGAATCTCACACCCTATACCGCCATTTCACATGAAAATTATTAATATGAAATATTACTTACATAACTAGTTGAAGGGATGGTAGGTGCGTTCTATGAAGCCTCCGTAAGGGTGGAGAAGTTAAACTCTGTTATATTATATTTATACATGTAACTTTAATTCCATTAATTTGATAATATTCAAAAATTTCCAAAATACACAGAAGTTAAATTTCGCTGCTACTGCTGTACTTTTATTTAAAATTCTTAATTTTACCTAAAAACATATATTAAAATGGTTACTTATTATTTTCATTTTGGCATGACCAACTGTACCGCTATCCAGTTGGGGCAATATTGTAAGGATGCGCCTGTTTTCGACCGCTACTGGCAATCGATATGGCGATTAATTGTAATTAATTTGAACAGAATGACGTATTGCGTACCTATTAAATTAATTTATTTTTTCTACTTTGGAGTATCACAATTTGATTTTGTGTTTATAGATTTAATTTTTTTTTGCAAATCTATTTTGAATTATATAATAATGTAATTTTTTATCTCCGCAATACTTGGGTCTTCGTGTATGGGGTTGCGTTGACACAAAACACTTTCTAAGCATGTTGCAGAAAGGATTCAGTGTTTTTTATGACCGACTGCCTCTGTAATGCCCTCCATGGTCACCGCGATTAATGTAATGCATCGATTTATCTATAAAATGTAATAGGCACCATGTGTGTCTCTAAGATATTGCCTTATAATTTCACGGGCAAAATAATTCACGGATAATTATAAAGCAAGATAAACCCTACCTAATCTTTCAACCCCTTTCTCCGTACCTTAATATAATTTTAACTAAAAGTAAATTTTGCAAAAGCTGACGAAGCATATATAGTGTTCTTTTATTTTGACATTGTAGATAAAATGAGTATTCCGTACGTAGCCATGGATAAAACAATTGGCAGAGTAAAGTTCTAAGTTGTAGTACAGATTAATTAATGGTATGTATATGGGTAAATTGTAATTGTTTTTAATACAAAAAAAATAAAAGTACCTATGTTTATGGCTGTAACAAAATCTTTTAAACTTCATACATTCTATGTATTACAACAAATCTTATACTTGAATGGACATAAAAAGTTATTTTTTAGACAAGAGCACGAAGGGGATCAAACTAATCGAAGTTTAGCATAGTGTTGCGATTTTCTCTACCAATAGGTAGTACTTACCTGCCTAATAAATAATGTGTAATGAGTAAACACTTTGGCTACATATTTATTTTATTGCAATGTGTTCAAAGACTAAGCGACTTGCAGCGCTATTACGTAATATTCTTAAGTTAGTCCTTAACTCGGTTTTAGGAAAAATCTCAGCTATAAGAGCAATAAATTGAGAATAAATCGAGTTTAAGTCAAACTCTAGATTACTAATAGAACTGCAAGTCGCCCTAACTCATTCCTATATTGAAATTGAAATTTAAAAGGATAAATAGTGATTTAACGAAATGCAAAAATCGGCCTAAACTAAGAAATCATCAAATTATGTAAATCTTAATTTTGAAATAATGCTGCGTTTTAAAAAACAACGATTTATCACTTTGTTACCTGCATTACGATACCAATAGCTACTTACAGAGGCGCAATTGTAAGTAAAATTAAATATGTGTTATGAATTACTTAATTGTTTTAAAAGCTCACAATATTTTACTAAAAGTCTTATCAAATATTACACGTAACGCAGAACTTCTTACCTTTTATGTCTTCCGATATCACGTCGTGATTTTCTTTATTTGCCTGAATTTTTTCTATCAAGTGCTCCAGCCTACTGCTATTGCCTTTGAATAACATGATCATATCGCGAGGGTGAGGTCGGCGAGCAGTCCCCGGGCACCGCGGCCCGCGCGCTCGACACGTTGGCGCCGCTGAGGACTCCCACAGTTGGACTGCACCACGACGACCGCTGATTGCCGCAGGTGCATCGGTTCCAGTTTATTTTGGAATTGTTCGCGGGGGCATTTATTGCGAGTGCGAATTAATGCGCGTCGCGTGTCCGACAGGTGCCACTAATCGAAGGTGCGCCCGTCGCAGCCCGCGCGCTTCGTACGCTTCCTTCACGGCAATTATTTGGGTGCCTGCTGCCGATCGACTTAATCAGAGACAATCATTTATGGCACGCACCTTTATTTCCCGATTACAGGTGGTTATAATTTTTGTGTGGAACCGGTCAGCGTGAAGGCTGACCACGGTGTTTTATGTAAATTGGTAGTTGTGCGTGGTCGGCGTTGGCCGTGTTCGAGTGCAGCCATGCAACCGTGCGCGTGCCGACAATGGCGAGTGCGGCGCGACTGGAGCCAAGTGCGGCGGAGCGCTCAGCTCCGGTGGGCGAGCTCGGCGCCCGACCGGGCAGCACCTCGGGCCTCGCGGCACCCTGCGCCCCGCCTGCCCGCCCCGCCCACACGACCTCCTCCTTACACTTACTGCCTCTTTCAACTACTTCTACAACTATTTCCAACTCGTACCCCCGTTATAAATTCACGCACAGGCGTTACTACAGACTAAACATAAGAAACAACAATACATCACTCGATAATACAGTTAAAACACATACATACTTTATTTTAATTATTGTACTAAATTATTATGTTAAGTAATATGATTATTGAGTAATTTTAGCCATCAATGAAAACTAAATTAAATACGAGACTTTCTTTTTTTCTCAATCGAAATAATCACACACACAATGCTAACAAATTTATATTTTCCAATCCAAAAACCATTGTTTTACTTCACTTCAATATGTAATTATCCTTATGTTCAAAGCAGTGAGAATAAAAGGGTATTCCCTGACGTGCCTAATCAATCGTTAGCTGTTTGACGCATACATTTGACAAATGGAAACAAAACATGTTCGAATATGGTGCGGATAATGAGCCGTGTGACAGCAGGATGACGCTAAAAGCTTTTCAAATTTGGAATGCCACGACAAGGAAAACTGGCTTTAGATTTTCCTCGTTCCACCCAGGGGCGTGGGCGCGGCCAATGGGCGCCCGGCACCCCCGCGCGCCCCTCGCGCCTATGCGCTCCGTCAGCCTTCACTAAACAAAATGCATTCAGTCTATTCAATACTTTTATATTTATAATTCATGGTTTTTGTTTTGTCCGTCCCGCGTCACAATTCACCACACATTATTATACATACTATAATAAATTTTAATTACTATAATTTTATCGGTTTCCTCGGCGCATCTTTCAATAAGACACTTCAGTCGATAAGCCTGTGACTAAATAATGTGGATTAAAATATGATTTAACTGGATTAGCGTAACGGTCACCCGACGTCCGGCGATCGGTCCTCGGGGACAAATATAACCGGACTCAGCCTCTGTGGCAAAGCCTTTTAGTTGTGAATATATTAGTGGGATTACACAGTTGACACCAACTGTTGTAATTTTGAGGATAAACTCTAGAAATATCTGCATGTAACCGCACCCTTCAGATTTGTATTGTGATATTGTCGTTTGTCCGGAGTTCAACGTAGAATATTTCATGCGTAAAGTTTCAAATGATTTTGGTAATAAGTTAAAGTATAAATATTTTATTGACAATAACATGTGCACATAAACTGATACTGAGACTCCGACTTGCATAAATAAGTAGGTACGTAAACACAGGAGGAGATCGTGCATCGCTAAACTGTACTCTTGTACGGATACTTGACAAATTAATGAACATTAAACATTCAGGAGACGTTCACGGATAGGATTGACATCGAGTTGTCGGGCGCCACCGAGCACCGACCGGCGCGGCGAGGTGCGGCGCGGCGCGGTGCGGCGCGGTGCGGCGAGGCTGCTGGATATACAAAAGGGTTAAACATTAATACTTAAGCGGGGCGCACCTCACTCCTGACGCGCCCGATTAGCCTGTCATTGGACTAAACCTCCCAACACTGAATAAAGTATTAGGAAAAAGTGCTCCTTATCAACTCGGCGACGTTGCCACCTCGGTGTCGCCGTGATGCTGACGAGGGTCGGCAGCTGAGCAACTCCCTCTCACCTCAAATGTACCTTTGTGATATTGACTTATTTGAACGATATTTCATTGTTGTAAAAATATTGTTGACATTACTTTTTCCCTAAAGTTTCTATAAAGAAATCTCGATACATACGAACTATATACGGTACATACGGTCCTAATGAATATACTAATTTAGAATAGGTACTACTTGTTGCAAATTAAATTGACACTCATTTTATCCGTCAGTTCAAACATATATTATCGTATATGAGACCATATAGCGAACTTAGTATATTTGCGTTGTAATGAGTGCAAAATAGCAACACAAGTATTTCAATTATTATAGACTTATAGAGTATTGAATGCGGATTGCGGAAACGTTGCGACTCTGAATATTTGATGATGAGCTGACACTACCGGCATACTACCGGGCAGCCCCATTCCTTTACAAATAAACAAGCTAATATTCAACCCTTGGTTTGAACATTTCAAAGTTTACGTAATCGTATATAATCGCACTCAGTAAAGATTCATTTTGTGACCCACCTTAAAACTGACATATGCTTACCAAATATCACCGTTCATTATGCTCAAACATAAAACCATTTATCTAATCTTGTTTCTATAAAACAATAAAAAATTAAACAATAAAAATACACCAATTTTAACATTTCTAATATTTATATCGGGGCGCGACTCGCGATAGGCTTGTTGTCAACAAACACCCATATTATTTTTTGCTCGCGTACCTGCCGCGGCCGCACCGTCGCGTCGCGTCCCGAGGGAGCCTGCCTCAGGCATGGGGCGGCATGGGACGCGCACACGTCTGTTCACGTCCTAATAAATCAACGGGACAGCCATCATTCCAACACGATTAGTACGAGCACGTCTTTATTTGTGTTCCCTTTTGCGTACGTTTTTTGCACCACCCTTACACCTTTATCCGTTGATATTTTTATCTATCTGGTTTGTAGATAACGTCATTATTCGATATGTGATATAATAATGTAACAAAAAGATACGTTAAGATACATGACGTATTAAAATTATATCTAAAGCTAAACTAGAGGTCTTATTATTATTTATACATAAAAAAATGACATTAAAGCTCAGTAAAAAAAAATTGACTGCCTCGGTGGCGTGGTGGTATTTCGGTACGACTACGGTTCTGAGGTCACGGGTTCGATCCCCGGGTCGGACAAAGTGATATTCGATTTTTCCATATCAGCCCGGAGTCTGGAATTTGTGCCCGATATGACGATAGGCTCGCCCCCTATCACATCTGGGACGGAACTAATCTCGGCGAAATGTGGGTGTTCTAGTTCGCTAGTGCGCCTCTGCCTACCCCTTCGGGGATACAGGCGTGAGCTTATGTTAAAAAAAATTTAGACTTACTATAATAATAGAGAAATTGCTAATATAGCTTTTATTGGGTTCATTCCTTTAATATTTCTGTAGAGGCAGTCACTAAAGGAAGGGTGAACTCCCAAGAACTCTCAATAGTTTCCGATTACCGTAAAATGAAGGCCACACAAGACAAACAAATTCGTAGGGGTAACGTTTTTGTATAAGATCGCGTTATAAGATAGTAACAAGGGTGGTCCGGCCACACGACATGCCACGTCACCCATACACTCCTTTTAAAGTTTACCTCATTTCAAATAGTTATTTAATTAATAGTTAAACGACTTCATTCATATTGAAGGATTTTTCCGGTAGGTATTAAAAGTAACCCGTAAGGTACTTAAGAATGACTATCATAATTTACAATTATTGCAAATTTCGATTAATTAAAATATCTATTCGATTCAGTAGTTGTGTTCTTAATACTAATATACATAACTCTCTTATAAATTATTAAAGTATTTAGTTCATACCGTTAGCACATATAATATTAGTACAGATAAAATAATTTGGGACAGTAACATTCATGATGAACGGTGAGAAAAAAGTTATTTAAGGGCCATGGAAGAGAAAAAGGTGAAATAAATTACCGCGTATTACTGCGGCATTCCTACATGCTTATAATGTTCACGCATAAAAATATCTCCGACACAAATGTTACTTACTACTGGTGATACCATCTAGCGCACTACTACGCCCATAATATTATAATATACTTTATTAACGTGGACAATATTTATAAAAAAAGAATGTTTTTATAAATATTGAATATACACAGGGAGAAAAAGAGGAGTTCTGAAGTTCTGTAGATCCGTAAGAAGAGTCGCATCTAGCATAAAAAATAACATTACAATCTAATGTGAGATAGTGGGCGTAACCACAACCCGTCTGTCAAAATAGTGTAACAAGAAATGATAGGTACGCAGTGTAAGTCGTACGCGGCCCGGTACCACGGTACGATAGGAGGCATCACGTCTGCGCGGAGATGATATCCCTGAGGCGGCCGACGCGGCTCGCTCTCTTGTGAGCGCGACATCTCACACGAAATGGGTCAATTAAGACGTGGGAGTGTAACCATACGTGACCGTAACGCGTGATCTCCGCGCCCGATACCAGCCGCCGCGCCGCGCCGCCCGCCACATTTCACGCCTCGGAGTAACTGTGACCATCATGAGATGCATTTATTTACACCCTTTGTTTAATGGTGATGCTGCTTCTTTATGAGCTATAATAAAGGCGAAATACGTAATCGATTATTCAAACACTCATAACAACCCTTCATATCGATAGATTTCTATAGAAGTTTCATTCCCGTCCAATGTCTTTGTAGGATTTTTTAAGGTAAAGCCCACAGACATGTATCTAAGGTTTGTGCGATTATTGTATCAGCATTATTATGGGCGACAAGGATCACATTATTTTATTATTAGGTGACCTACTTGCATTATAAAACCATCTGTAATCTCTTGCTTTATAATACAATCTAAAATACCATCTGTAGTTATAAATGTAATGCAAAATAATTTTTTTTTTCATTCGCAATATACACCACCTGCTTGCCGGTCATAACAGGCAATAAAAATATGATCTTATATAAAAATAAAGTTGGCGACATTTAGAATCTTAAAGGCGTGAAATGTAAAAGTAATTCGTGGGAAACTGTGTAGAATGGTGGAAGAGGACGGGTTAGTTATAGTTATATTGCACGAACGTGAGCTGAGTGGAACGAAACAAGAGCCATGCTCGGCTTCGTCACTTGGTGACAGTTCCATGGCCTCTGACCAACGCCTAGAACAAGGTTATTTTAGCGCCAGAAACTAAGGTGACCATACGAAACTACTACATAGTAGTTTATCTGCTATTATTATCTACATAGATATACTTTTCTCTTTCAACCTGCCCCTATCTTACCTCAATGTGGGGTCGGCGGAACAGACTTTGTAAAGATTTAATTTCTTATACAGGTTCCCGTGTTCTGTTCAGGTGGAAAAAAACCTGTAAATGGGCCAAAATTCTGAACAGCATAGGTACTTTATGCTAAACCCTGACATTATCACGGGCTGTGCCGGAATATTTTTAACAACTGAATTCGTTTCAAGCTCGCTACGCACTGATGACATTTGGTTAATATTTCATAAAAAATTTCATAGACGGGCATCGAGCTCAATTGGAATTCGATTATTAAAAATATTCCAGCTCAGACGGCATATGATGTGATCTTGCTCGTTTACCCATTCTCCTAAGTATAAAAGTAAAAAAAACAGTCCATAAATTGGACGGAATTGTTATCACCCTAGTAATAAATAATATCGAATCTGCGACAGATACAGTTGGTTCGGGCAGCCGTGGCGTGATCGTGATCTGCAATTGCTACGTCACGTCACGCAATTTTTTATCACCTTTAGGTGAGCTATGCCAAGTTATTCCACTCGACCCTGATTACAACACGCTTGGGGGCTTACAAAACATTTACTTTTTACTAGCACATTACACAATATGTTCTTACTACTTCGGATGGTGCCTGATTACATCTTGCAATGAGATATACTACCCACATTTATTCTGAAATGGCGTCTCCTGCACTAAAATATTACACAAAACACGATACAGTCGTCTTTGGTCCATTGTTGCATGAGCAAGGGACAGTGAAATACGTTATTTTGTGTAACTGTTTTTGTATTTTGTTTCGAGAAAAACAGGTGCAGGAGACGCGGCTTTAGAAGTACTTGTTTATTTATAAATGAGGGGCTTAGCAACATGAGCTTCGATTATGAAATGATTTAGTAAGATTGGTATCAATTTGTCCGTGCGATTGTGCGCAGCTCCTGCGTGCGGTGTCCGAATCGGCACGTAGTTCCGCAGGTGATGCTGCGGTCGCGCTCCGACGCCCCGCCGTCACCTGCACCGAGTACCGACCACCTCCACCACACCATAACAGATTACTAATCGATCAATGAAGGGGCAAATCAATATGGCTGTCAAACTATACGCTTTTAAAGTCGTTGTTTGTAGAACAATATTAATTCTAAAATGTAATTCCCCCCACAGGTGGATAACGTCAGTACCCTTAGTACGAGTTTTTCTTGATTCTTGAAATTGACGATAGTTAACAGATTCTCCATGGATACATTTTTTAGTTCGTTGTAGTTTCCGCAAAGTAGCGCTGCAAGGACAAAACGCAAACTATCGTCGATTTCGTTAATCGACTGACAAAATAAACTCGTACTAGGGATACTGATACGCACAAAAAATTAAAGGCAATACTTTTCTACAACATGCTTGGAAACGTGTGTAGCACCGACCCCACAGTGAGGTGGGATAAGGGCAGGAACAAGAAGCAAATCTAAAATGTAGTCTTTGGTATCATTTATTTGTCACTGATTTGGATTTTTCAAATTAAAAGAGTCGTGATCCAAAGATCTTCATTCTATCGCATAATATATGTAATATCAAAAGTAATTAATGGGCAACTCTAAAAATACAAATATTGCTATCCTAGCCGGCTCGACCAGTTCGATACCTCTCTCTCACAGAAATCCGACGTAAAGTAGCACTTCGTTGTCGAGTTTCGATCGGGGAGTAAAATTTCCGGCAGCCCAATTCCCCCTTCCCTATTTCCCTCGTTTTAGGTTGGCAACGCACCCACGATTATTTAGTCTCCTAGGCGTCAATGGGCATTGGAGATCACTAACCATGAGGTGACCCACCTGCTAGTTTGCCAGTCTTTGTTATAAAAAATAAATAAATTAGAAATTGGTCCTGGAAACACTGGTTACACAGCATCACTATAGCCACAAGACCAATGATGCTCTCGTTTCTGGTTTGAAGACTGTAATTAATTTTAAACTTACATATAAAAATATTCACTATATAGACTGCCTCGGTGGCGTGGTGGTATTTCGGTACGACTACGGTTCTGAGGTCTCGGGTTCGATCCCCGAGTCGGGCAAAGTGATATTGGATTTTTCCATATCAGCTCGGAGTCCGGAATTTGTGCCCGATATGGCGATAGGCTCGCCCCCTATCACATCTGGGACGGAACTAAGCTCGGCGAAATGTGGGTGTTCTAGTTCGCTAGTGCGTCTCTGCCTACCCCTTCGGGGATACAGGCGTGAGCTTATGTTATGGTATGTTATGTAAAAATATTCACAACCAGTTCTAATATCATAACAGGGTTAATGTTTAATTATGCCATATTTATGGATACGGTACTACAGAAGCAGGAAGACAATTTTCTTAGAAAATGCAAATGTATCGCATAAAGGGTCCTAAATTACGAGGTAGTGTGATCCGGACAGGAAGCCTCGCCCTCCTAACTGTCCGGTAGTGGGCCGTGTGTCCGGTCCCGAGCCCTCCCGGACACCGCCGGACACCGCCGGCCACCGGGCGCGGAGTGCGGACGCTCCATGAGATTGCGACTTGATGGACTTCCGCCTTTTAACTATTTCCACGGGGGAGTGATTATTTAAGAAAACTAAGAACTTGATTTATTTGTTTGGTTTTGTTTTCTTTGTTTTTAAGACGAACCTAGGTTATGATATAAGTCTAGCTATGTCTTGATTTAATTCTAGGTATACCTCTATAATGTAAATAACATAAAATAGTAATCAGTAACATTATTGGGATTAAAAAAAAACTGAAATGATAATTTGAGAACGAATGAATAAATTCTCGAGATCTCGGGATTGTACTATAAGAATCCCGAAGTATCGAATCGAAAGTAGTATCGAATTTTAACCTAATCTTGACTCTCATGACATTTTTAAAATCTGTCAAGCAAGTTTTTTCAGTCTGTTTCTCGTGGATTGTAATAGAAATTTTGTAGTTTGATCGTCGAGTAGTATAAGCTTTTTCTTTCCAATGCTCTTACTCTTCACCCTCTCCAATGTGTAACGGGATCCAAAAAACGGAGCCGAAACCTTTTTGCAACATACTTAAAAAAGTTGAAAAACTGTCCTGTCGGAATCGACTTTGAAAACCCGCCTTACTCGTCCTGGGTTTCAAATCCAGGTCCTCCCCGATCCGCAAACCAATACGCTGCCACTATACTAAGAAGGCTAAAAATAAGCCATAGAACAGTGTGAAGAATATAAATATAATTAGCCACACAATTTCACGCCGTCAAACACAAAATTACAAACTAGAAACCGTCGGAGCTATAATAACAATACGCATGTAGACCGTGCCGTACCGCGTGTCGGCACTCGGCAGCCTCGGCAGGAAATGCCGGTGAAGCCGGGATTTGCTAAACTATCGCTCACAAACAATAAACAAAGGATTGTATAGAACTCGTGCGCTGAACCATTTCTCTAATCTCTTGATGTCATTGAGAGTATTGTTTATCAACAATCAAACGTTTGGTACGCAACTAGGGAAATAGTTGTGCGCCTGAACTCAAAACTATAGCACTTAGCAGGTAAAACATTAGAAGTTAAATCCTCAGATAATTCAGGCATGGGTAGTGTATCGTTATCGTATACGTAAACGTATTTTTTTTTCCCTTGTTAAGGTTTTCGGTCATCCATGGTAAAAATGACTATTGAACATTTATAAGATCAATATTTCAGTTTAAGGGAGGAAAGAAACCTCGGCTTTTACAAAATCAATTCATTATACACATATTGACTTATTTATTGTCTTCAATCACTGCACCACTCTACGTTGGCTGGTAGAGAATGCCTTTGGAATCAACTCCGCCTTTACATTATTTGTGTAAAAAGTTTAAAAAATAAATAAATTAAAGGGAGCTAACGTAACTAATAAAACCACAATTTGTCTATTATATACCTGACTAAGGCCGACTTGCAGCGCTATTACTAATGTAGAGTTTAGGCTCTGTAAATCAAGATTTGGGATAAATAGATATTTATTGCGGTGCTGCAAGCGGGCCTAAATAAATAAATAATAATTTGTGTATGCAAAATACTCTGGTTCATTATACCTTTATTATATTTAAATAATCTCACAAGAAACATAAATTATGGAAAATTATAGACAACCTATTACTCCTTCTTGTAATATATTCTAACAAGTAAACGCACATGCAAACTCGAATATCGTCAATACTAGAACGATTACGGATCGAAAAAAAAAACAGCGGCACAAAATACTCAATTTAACACCATCCATTTAGATAATGATTATAGTGAATGAAAAAAGCGCGGAAGCAATTTTCATTGCCACACAGAATACATAATAGTCGCTTGAAGACGATCGACAATTACCTGATCAGCCTTCAATGGATCCCATTTCATGCGATAGAATGTTTTTGAAGAGTTCCCACTCATTATATTGTACTAAATCTTAATAAATATGGAATACTTTGACATAAATATGAGCAGTAAATATTATAACATACTTTTAAAATTCTAAATACTTAATTATGAGTTTCCAATGTTTGTGCGTTTTGTTTGGTAATTAATCGGTCAGGAGGGCTGAACCTGCATTTCATTTAAATGATGAATCATGATTTATAATTTACCTAACTGTATAACTTATTTTTCATTTTTGACCTAACTATTAATCGCCATGGCTTCTTTAATGTGCCGTATTAAAATTACTGCAGCAACATACCTACACAAAATCGGTTGGCAGCTCGCTGTGGCGTTTCTTTCCGTGAATCAGATTACTGTTAAATCATAGATAGATATAAGAAAGAAATAGGAATTAGAAAAGGAAGGTGAGGGAAGATTTCTTCCCCTTCCCAATTCCTTTTTATTTCTTTTATGATGGGCAAAGCTCGCAGGATTCTTTAGTATTGTAAATGTATATAAGCGGTGGCCGTCACTTACTATCAGGTGACTTAAATGCTCGTTCGCTAATCTCTTAAATTCAATCTCAAGGAATATTTGCGGGTGCCAAGATTCATAACAGGGACGCGGTTCCGCGATATAGGTTACGCGACGTCTCAGTTTTATCGCTCTTTATGGGACTGTGCCCCTACAGGGGTGAAAGGAGATTAGTTGCGCACGCGCCGATGGAGACGTCATCGCTCAATCTATCTATCACCTGCTGCATTGGCACATCCACCTGGAGCCAGTTGTGGCCACCGCAACTTACCTTTGATTGCTTATTGTAATATTATATCACTATCTAATACCTCAACCAAAGCTCTATTTTTTTACTTTAAGTATAATAATTCAGCGATGCTGCATTAAACTTCCAGTTTTTGGCCCTTAAATTCAACTCGTTTTATCGTAAATATGGTTAGGAAAATTATCTATGGAGAAGTAAAATATTTTATATTAAAATGTAAACCGGCGTTTCAATTCAGCCACTATGTTTCTTATCCTTAAAATCGCAATCATTGAGCCTAGTATTTTCTTTCGTTAAATGTTATAATAAGAGCATTCAGTCAAACTTTATAGGTATCTTGTAACAACGTATAAAAGTAAATTTTGTGAGTAAAAATTCTAGTTCTCTTTGGTGTACACCGAATAGCTGAGTAAAATTTCGTCACAATAAATAGCCCCGTAACAGTTCTCCTAGACAGAGTGGCATTACTTCTTATAATCCGTGAGTCATCGCGCATTAAGTCGTGTCACACGTAATAAAATAATCATTATTAAAACCAGTCCCTGGTTCTGAGAAGCGTTCCACTCTGCACACAAATCACCCGTGTGAATAGCTAAACTCAGGGTAATTAATACAGGTGCTGTGAACGCATTTCATACATTGGTTTCACTTTTAAGTTTTAACCATTTACGTACCTGTTTCTGCTTTTTATCCTATTATAGCAAAGTGGTCTTAAACGAAACACATAAGTGATTGTGACACGATTATGACCAAATAGACCATATTTAGTGCAGATATCTCATTATAAACGACTCCTTCTTCTTTTGAAGACGGTCGATAAAATTTTGACCATGGCGAAAAATGTTTAATCCAATGCCGCGTCTCCTGCACTACAATATTGCACAAAACACCTACGCAAAACATGGGTTCGCTACACATTTATCTATGGTCCATTGTTTTACGAGCAGGAGATAGCGAAAATCATTGTTTTACGTATGTGTTTTGTTTTGAGAAAAACAGATGCAGGAGAACGCCGGCTTAAAAATGGAAAATTCTCATCGTTTGCCTCTGAAACTTGCGAGTTGCGAACGCGAACCCACGGGAAAATCGGATAAGTTGCTATATTTGTCTAGCTCTAGACTATACTAAATAGTACCGTTCTACGTAAACAGTACACAAGACAATTTGCCAAATAATGTAGAGAACTAGAGACTATGCCGAAACTCAGCGCAATATAATTAGAATCGTGACATTCGTGACTGAAGCGTTTGATGCCGGCCGCAGATACCGCGTAATTTGTGTTCCCATAACATACGAATGTATGTGGATTGTGGACAAGCAGGCTGTAATCACAACACCTCGTGTGGCATGCCGCGGCCGCATGCTCACTACGTTAACGTGCTTTGCAGTGAAACCGCAACGTTACTCGGTACTAAAGTTTATCTAAGCACATAAATTCGCTAGTTCCTATTTGAACTTGATGATGATTATCATGACGTCACGAGAGTCAATGGTCTTACTGTCGAGGATGCTCAAGACCGGGCGAAGTGGAAGCGTTTAAGTAGGAAGGCGGACCCTGGCACCTGGCCGGGATAACGCCAAGCAGAAAGAAAAGATGATTATCATTAGTGATGTGGATAATCAATTATTTTTCATAATCGATTATTCAATCATTTTTTAAGACGTGATCGATTAATCGGTTAATAAATTATTATCTCAGCCTATCGCCGTCCATTGCTAGACGTAGGCCTCCCCAAGTGAGTGCCAACCATCCCGATCGATTAATAATATAATAATACATATTTTAAAAAATTTCGACTAGTAATCGATTATCCACATCACTAATTATCATGACGTATAATCAAATTTTATTGGGGTGTTGTTGACTAGTACAAAAGTCACTTCTATGCAATTAATCGTTACGTACATTTATCGTTAACGTATGGTCCAAATCCGTTTCCACAACATCAGTGGCCCTTGCAGGAATATTTTTGACAATCAAATTCGTATCAAGCTCGATGTGCGTCTATGACATTTGTATGAAATATTATCCAAATGTCATTAGTACGCGCAAGCTCGATTGTCCACAAAATTCCTGCTCGGGCCGCAGATGTACAGTGGACCAAGCCGCCGCTTGATCACCCTTAAGCCCAAAGTCGCGTGACAAGAACATTATTCTCGGCGTAAGCGCGCACACAACGACACACAAAAACCAGTTTTACGGCTAGGAGGCGCGGAATCCATTACTCATGTAAATGTGAGTGTGTCGAGACACTGTAAATCGTTCAAAGGAAAATGTTTAAAAACTGGATCACCGGCGACTTGGTTAACTGTACCTACCGCAAAACCCATTCTCTACATTGCTTCTATCGATTAGATTACTTGGTTAAAATAGTTTTATTAATAAGTGTGGTGCGATTTCCTGTTATCTGTGAGCATGTCCCGCGTGGGTCACGGTGCACGTCAGGTCACAGCAGATGAACATCCTACTTTTGGGTGGTCGCTTCGACGGCGGCGTTCATTTCACGCGTTTTAACAATCATTACCGACCAGCCTGCCAAGTGCCAGCCTCTCAACACCGTAGCTGAATAAACACAATTACGACACCGTAATCACAACCAATGCCATTTAATTGTATACCTACATAGCTAATTAATCACTGATTGAAGTTTTTTAACCCATAGTTGATAGTTCGCGAATCGCGAGTAATTTTACGTTTGCGAAATAAAAAACTAGAGTTTGTTATTGAAACTGTCGACTCATCTAAGCATGCAAATTGTATACTCAAATTATTTACATTATAATCTTGCAGATAATATATTACATCTGAATTGACTAATAAAAGATATTGTAATTTGTAAATACTTCTATTATTTACTAAAACTAATTATCTTTGTGGTCACTTGCTGACACTTTTAAGTACAAAGTTCAACTTGGGCTTCAAAATATATTATATGGAAAGAATCGAAATGAACAGTAAATAGTTTTTTCTTTCTACCTGCCCTTATCCCACCTTAAGTTGGGGTCGGCGCAATATATTTTGTCAAGACTGTTGCAAAAAGTGTTTGGCTTAGTTTTTACGACCGGCTGCCTGCCTGACGTCAACCTTCATCTGGGTATCCAGTCCCGGGAAAATCGTGTTAGAAAAACACTACGCCCGACCAGGGAATCGAACCTAAGACCTACACATACTAGACCAAAGAGGTGATAAATGAAACAGTACAGTAGTATAAATGAACAATACATAGTGAAATATAGAAAATAGTCTAAAGTATCTAAAAAATAATATTATGCAATGAGGACAATGAAAATGTTGGTGTGTGTATTCAAGCCATGTTGGCCTCGGGCCATAATGTAACTTATATATGTGATTGCGTATATTATATAACATAAATAGTTATTATATTAGTAACCTTTTGTATTGGGTGCGAATGGGTGTGGTATGGGTGCTCACGTGGGTGCAGCGGGCGGGGCGCAGCCGCCCAGCGCAACGCCCAGCGCGCCACGCCCTACTGACAACTTTGACTTCAAACAATCTCGTTCAACTATTTTTGCTCCTTTTTACCCAACTATGGTAAAGCCAATAAGATGGGTAATGTTTTTGTAACTCTTTGTATGTTTGTATTTATGTATGTTCCACCGTAATGCCTGAACTATTTCGTTATTATGGTCTGTCTGAGTGACAGAGACTACATTTTGAACCGACTGTAAAAAAGTAGAGGGCGATTAAGGATATTTATTTACTACGTAAATCCTGATTCAATAATTATTTTTTGTTGAAAACGCGGTAGTTGATGTGCGGTCTCCGTGTGGATTATTTCCGTAATAAAGAATGCACTATAATGTGGTATGTTACAAAAATATTTGTATTTTAATAATTAATCTGTTCAATTAACATAAGACGGAGACATTTATAGTCTTTCTTTCTTTCTACCTGCCTTTATCCCACCTTAATGTGGGATCGGCGAAACACACTGTTTAGACCTGTTGCAGAAAGGATCTTACTTAGTTTATACGACTGGTTTCCCTGACGTCAACCCCCATCTAGGGGCTCCAGTCCCAGGAAAATCCAATTAGAAAAATCGCTTTACCCGACCTGGGAATTGAATCCAAGACCTCAAGGTCCACAGCTCATATATGCTGCCACTAGACCAAGGAGACGACACCTGAAGACTGACGACTGAGTCATTTATAGTGAACAAGCTTAATCTCTAATACTCAACTGAATTAACTAAATTGAAATATGTATATTTCTAATTCGGTAGTTTACCTCTGCCTACCCCTTCGGGGATACAGGCGTGAGCTTATGTATGTATGTATGTATTTTGAAAAAGCAAAGCGTATGTAAGAATACGTTGACGCTTGTATCATCGAAGGGGTAAACAATAGCACACCCGCGTTTTGCCCAACTTATTTTAGTCTCTTTATAATATCCATTAGCCTCGACAGACCAATCGTTATGCTGGGCACAAATACTAGCTTGATGTGGATTTTTGCATTGAAAATCTTAGGGCTTGTGATTGATTGAATATTTGTACCCTGACTTTTTGCACTACCTAGTACGCTGCCACTCGACTAATGTATATCCTATAGCATGAACATAATTTAAATAATAATATTAAAATGTCTGACATGAGTAGCATTAATACTGTTGAGATAAGATCCTAAAAACTGGTCCCGATGTGAATTTTGAGCGGATATAGTGGGCGACAACAACATCGGCCGCTGTGATTAAACTATAATCCATTTACAATAGTAATTCTTCACCATAGCCTCTCGCACAGACTATGCACTGGTCTCTTCAATTGGGTACTTGATTACAATAACAAAAATTATTGAATTATTGTAGACAACTAGACTTATCAAAGAAATAACGTGAGCAACAAATATTTATTGAAAATAAGTCAAAGATAATTTTATTTTAATAATTTAAATACTACATTTTTTTAGCTGTAAATCCCGTGGCTTAAAACACCAATCACGATGCATGACAGGTTTTCTTCCTTAATTGTTTCACGGGGACCTAAAACTTAATAAGGTCCGATACGAGAGGTAAACTGCCAAGTTATTAATTACATTTTTTTCATATTTTTGTTTAAAACTCAACCCAATTTGGACGCGGATGTAATGAATGGTCTAAATCTGATCAACAAATTATCTACATAAATTTTTTAGGGCTCTGAAGCCAAATGGCAAAAAAGGAGCCCTTATAGTTTCGCCATGTCCGTCCTGCTGTCTGTCTGTCTGACCACTGTTTATCTCAGAGACTATAAGTACTAGAGGGCTGTAATTTGGCATGCGAAACATATCTATAAACTAAAAAAGTCGAGGATTAAAATCTTGAAAAGTATTTGGGTGCCTCTCCTACATGTAAAGTGGGGGTAACATTTTTTCTCAACTATCCTATGGTGTGGGATATCGTTGGACAGATCTTTCAAAAACAATGCGGGTTTGCAAGAACTATGTTTCGATTGAAGGCTCTTAAAAGCTTCTACATACACATAACATAAGCTCACGCCTGTATCCCTGAAGGGGTAGGCAGAGGCGCACTAGCGAACTAGAACACCCACATTTCGCCGAGCTTAGTTCCGTACCAGATGTGATAGGGGGCGAGCCTATCGCCATATCGGGCACAAATTCCAGACTCCGGGCTGATATGGAAAACTCCAATATCACTTTGCCCAACCCGGGGATCGAACCCGAGACCTCAGAACCGTAGTCGTACCGAAATACCACCACGCCACCGAGGCAGTCTAAGTTAAAAGCTTCTATAAAGCTTAAACTTTAAAGTGCACATTTTTTGGTCGAGTAGGGCGTCCTCCCCCTCTATTTTCGAAACGATTGGTTTTGGATACGTGAAAAAATTTACAGTAGTAGCATAGATAATGAATTTTAAAGGAAAACTATATCAGCTAAGCAGGCTTTACAAGTTAATGAGTAATAAAAAAATCGTAAAAATTCTTTTCAATATCACTTATATTAAGTTGTTAGTTATATAAAACAGGTAGTAAATATGAGTTTATGGACCATATACTTAAAATTAGGTCTGATATTGAGGTCTGTTATTTAGGTCGATGAAGTCGCCTACTTGGCTTAGTGGCAGCGTATTTGGGCTATGGATCGGGAGGTCCAGGGTTCTATTCCCAGGTCGGGCAAAGCGACTTTTCTAATTAAATTTGCCCGGGACTGGATCCCTCAGATGTGTTTGACGTCAGGCAGACAGCCAGTCGTAAAAACCAAGCCAAATCATTCCTGCAACATGCTTGAAAAAGTGTGTTACGCCGACCCCACATTAAAGTGGGATAAGGGCAGGTAGAAAGATTATGGTCGATGGCGTAGGTGACCATAATCAACAGTCAACAGATAGCATTTTCGCAGAAAATTCAATAAATTAATCTAATTTTTACTCCACGCTTAGATAGCGGCTCTTGAAATACACCGATTTTACAACATCTATGTAGCGCCAATAATTTTCTAAGAAAATAGCTGTGACATACTGACAAATTATAAAGATTCCGTTTTTGCTACACATTTGACCACTAAAGCCTAAAAATTCCATATCCTAAGAAATAAAGCAATAATAATGTAATATATCAAATACTATATGTAAATACTTCAAGTAGGTTATAGTTCGATCAAAATAATATAAAGATTTTCCCAGAAAGATTTTTTAGACACTCTGCAAGTTAGTTATTCAGAGCTCTACACTTTAAACAGTTTATTCAGTGTCGCATCTTATGTGCTTGCACCTTCGATGAAATAATGTACACTTCAAAATATTATTCAACAAAACACTACTTCCTACAAATTGTTAGATACTAATGCGTGATCCATGAAATTTTATTCTGAAATTAGTTATTATTATTAAAACGAAATAACGTTTCGTTTAGTAATTTATAAATAAAGTTTTCGGCTCTTGAAATCATGCAAAATGTATCCATCAAAAATACGAAGTGAGAGAAAAAACCATACCACGGAATTTACTATTAGTCCCCAACATACAACAATACGGTTCATTCCCGTTAAATATTTTCCGACCAAACGAAAGCTTTCCCGAATGAGCCGGAAGCTCCTATGTTAACAAGTTAATTCTTAAGTACACCGTTAGATGTCAGTGTCCAAACTTTGGTCACCACAAAGCTTTGCAGTAGAGTCGGTAAGAACCTAACGTAATTTTACTTTTAATAAAATGCCGACAGAGCGCGTTAGCATCGATATTTTTACGCTTTCTTCTGGTAGATTTCATTAGTAAAATAAAAATAAAATGATGTAATGAAGATTTAAATTCTACATTTGTTATAAATAGAGATAGTGTAATAAAATTTAAATAAAGTTATTATAATCGTGTTACCATATTAAGCTGTGAAGGGATGCGATTTGCCGCGCTGGTGTGCGGGCGGTAAGCGGCACGGTGCGGCGCGGTGAGATGAAGTAGCTTCAGAAGATCAGATACTATCACATGCTCTTTGCAACAGTACAGCCGCCGCGCCGCATCTCGCCGTGCGCCTTGCATTAGACCGCTGATAAAATTATCATCTTTATCTTTTATTTCATCTTCAAAACGACCGCTATTTAATTTTCTGCTTTATTTGTAGCGTATTAAATCTTTTGCGCCATTCATTAAACACTATTAAACTCCATTCATCATAATGTTGTTTTCCCATGGAACTTTTGTATTTTACGCGCTCCTAAAATATTGTTACGTGCTGTGACCATTCGAGCAAAAGATAATCTAGTGTCAGCGACCCATTTTAGATCAAACAAATACACCGCAAGCAAAGAAATGGTTATTCAAATTGATAATAGATGTTTTCATGCCTGCCCAGATGTCATTAACCGAATAACAAATCAATGGCTTGCTTCGATAAGGAACTTGAATGTTTTTTCATTCATTGTAAAGAACTAGGTAATGATTTCAAATCAAATCATTTAATTATCGCAAGTCAAAATATATCTTACAAAACCCCGCGCTGAAAAAGGACGTGACGTCACCGCGTACATATCGAATGACAATTGCTTTTCGTTGACATCTCAATTGGCGGCTAATGATATTGTACATTTGTACCTCTATAATGACGTTTATACCATTTCTTTATATAACGAAGTAAAAATAAGTTGCACTCTTGAAACCTGAGCAAAGAGGTGGGAAAGTTACAAGCAGAAAGGAAGTTGGGAAGAGGAGGACCTCCGAAATCTCATTTACCAATCAACATATTAAACACAACAAATGTTTTCCGCAAAATTGCAAAAATATACCCCAACCTGGAAACATTGCTCTAAGCAGTGACGTCAATGGGGTTTTGCAATTACGTTCAATTATACGTAATTTATAATTAAAATATTTCCTAAAATATAAATTATTTTGTATGTAGTACATTTCAAGGTTTTTTTTATTGATTTATCAACACAATTTCTCGTTAAAATTTTTGTGCAAGTTCCTTATTGGCATCCATATAATATACCCTATATGCACAGTTCTTTGCAAATATCCTCCTAAAAAGTGGTCTCAGGAATAAAACAAAGAAAAATATCACAAGTTCTAATTAAATCAACACAAATATAACCCTATGCACGTGTAATAAAGTAGCTTTTTAAACAAGCGTTCTTAAATTTGAATTTTGAAATTTAGAATTCCATCGGCGTCGGACTGTATGCAAAATGAGTGCGTAAGCACTCCTTTGCTGTCCCATTTTCCGAGCGTCAACTGTGTATCTAAAATAATATATCGATGCCTATCGGTTTCTATTTCAGGATAATGAAGCCAATATGATAATATTTTCTAACGGGTACAAACTTTTTATAATATAGAGGTAGATACAGTTACATAATGCACTCACTTATCGATACTCTTTGTTATAGTAAAAAAAACATATTATATACTCTTTTTAACAAACTTAAAAAAGAAGTATGTTATTTAGCGACTTCAAAAAAAGAAGTTATTTAACGACTTCATTAATCGACTTCAAAAAAAGGAAGTTATCAATTCAGTCTGTATGTAGGTAATATTCTTAGAATTGCATTAGTTTCAAAAATTTGTCTATATGGAACAGATCTGCCTTTCATAAGTGTATGTATGTATGTATGCATCTCTACGTATAACTCAGAAACTAAAAATCGCATTGCAATAATTCGGTTTTCAATGGACTACATCTCTTTCAACTTAGGGAACAGTGCAAGTTTTATCAAAATCGGTTAAGCTGTTTTCAAGACATGAACTTAATTAAAACCAATCAAAAAGTGTTTGAATTTCATAGTTTCTTAAAAGTCTTTTACGTTCCTTTGCCTTTCCGTTTCATAAAAGCAGGATTTCATAAACGCAGAGGAAAAGTTCCCTCTCGTGAAATATTCCATTTCAAGCACTGGTTGTTTTGTGGTCGACCGGGAGCAGTGGGCCACACACACCAACGTCACCAGCACAGTGTACAAACAATGACTAGACTGTGATATGTTCAATGTTCGCAGTTCACACCAAACCGCAACGCTGCTCATGCATAGATAAAAAGGCTTCTGCTTCGCGTATGGATATACTGTCCCTGGAGCACGACGCGCGTCTTGAGATATTATTGCTTTCTCTGCCGCGACAAGTGCTATTTGAGTTTAGGTGTACGGGAATTAAATTAATGAAACATGTAAAGGTTAGCTTTGGTAGACCATGTAGTTTGAGAAACAAAAATCTGTATTTAGTTACAACTTAATGTTGCACAACTCGATTAGACTCAAATTAATGCACAAAAATACAAAGAGAAATTAAATTAATTTCAAATATTTACAACTCATAAACAGAATTATTTCAAAAATAAAAAGAGCATGTAAAAAGATGTACCATTTCAAAATATGCTTTTAGGTAAAATTAAAGGTTGAGGGCCACTTGCAGCTCCGCGATAAATCTCTATTTATCCCAAATCTTGATTTAAAGATAGGAGTCAGCTGTAGGATAAATCGAGATAAGTTGTAACTCTAGATTAGCAATAGCGCTGCAAGTCGCCCTTAATATAAAAACCATCGACGTGAAATCGTAACTTAGTCACAACAAGACGAGACACTAGAGCTGAGTTACTAACGCCTGTTCCATTACCATGGACGCGTGACACTCTTTCCATTAGGACACGGCTGGATGTCTTAATTCCAATTTTAGAAACCTCTTAAACTTGCTTGCCCTCTCACGCATCTAGACCGCTAGCATAAGATTATGCCGTAAAACTCTTACGTAAGCAAATACATCTTAACATTGAAATGAAAGTTTAGCTCTATCCTTCAATAGTAGGTTACACAGCAAGTGTATCGGGGCAAAGACAGAGAATCATCTTGTTTTATGCAAGATAATAAATGGATATAATATCTATCTATATTGTGTTAGATTGTTAATTCGGTTTATTTTTCGAACGTGTAGTTTAAATACACAATGGTATTTAGTCCACATTGCGGTTTATTTTAAAAATTATTTAACATACTCTCCTTGTGTTCTAGAAGGCCTCGGGTGCTTATAATAAAATATGAATATTTATGTAGTCGCGTTAGGTAGGTGGTTTGTTGTTATCAACGCAAACGTCCCTGGCCCGCCCCGGACCGTCTGCTCTGTATTATCTTACTCCGATCTCCAAGTACTGAACACATGAATACTGGGAACCCATTCATCAGCGCAATTCACCATAGAAACAATAAGCGTACCCTTCGCCGCGCCCGACTAAAGAATCCGAAGTACGCAAAAAAAAGGTTGTATATTATACACACTTCTTGGGAACCCTTTATTACTGGCAATCGAATGCTTAACATTGCAATAGAATGTGAGTTGGTAGTAGCGGGGTGAATGGTTGGGACACAATGGTTGGTAAACGCTGGTAGGTGTCGTATGTCGACGTGCGTCGCCCACGCCGCACCGCCGCGCCGCGCCGCGCCGCGCCCTACCACCAGCGAGCGCACCACGCACCTCTCGCCAACGACATTCGATATCGCCTTTTTATTTTATAATTTCTACACAATAGAATCGCTATAAAGGCGTAGAGCAAAGACAATACACCCGGAGGTCGGGACCGCTTGAAAACCCTTTATATCGAATTTATTGTCTCAAAATAAAATCGGGTGCAAATCAAAGCGCGAGTGCTCAGCCGCACCGCCGGTAATAATGTGAAAAGAGTTACCTGTATAGGATGGCTGAGTCTAAAATGAGCGATAAAAATATAAAACAAATAATTATAGAACTTAAATACAACGAGATTGTTTTTCGCATTCCTGTGTAATGTTAGAGCTAGCTTCGTATGGTTAATGAGATAAGAACGGAAAACATCTCGTCAGGGGCCGCTAATAAATTGTGGACGGCTTATCTGGATTGGCGAATCTGTGTAATGTGTGTGTTTGTGTAATCAGATGTGTGCCTTGGAAGTTTTAATCCTCGGTGAAGCCTTCATGAGAGGGTGAGTGTCCGGCTGGCGCGGCGGCTGGCGCGGCGGACGATGGCGTCAACACCGATATCCAGTATAAAAAGGTTGTGGATCGCTCGCTTCTCCATCCGGCGATTGGCTAGGCGGCGCCCGCTGCTCCCCGGGGCCCTATACGAGAAGCGAAATGGGCCCCAGAACACCCATAAGAGAGCGACCCCGCCCGCCACGGCCGAATAATTAGGGCTCTTTGTTTAGATAGCGGCAATTTTATTTGGAAGCGAGCGGGCGCTGGGGACGTCTTTGGCCATTCCAACCGCCCGATATTAATAAGAAACGTGTGTGCTGCGAACATCTTTCCACGATTGCAAATTACTAATATACATTACCGGCAAAAAAATAATCAGTACCTACCTACTACGGTTTAAGTTACGCGCTTCAGAAATCATTGTTTCTTTACTTTCCCAATGTACAAACAATGTCCAACCTTCAGTGGTTCAGCAAGCTCTCTATAGTAAAATATGGAGAAAATCATAGATATGATGAACAAATATAGATATATGTATTTGCTCTATATATTAGATCATAATTCACGTTTTTGTGCTTCCCAAGACAAATGTTTGCCTAAGCGCATTGTAACTTATATCGTAGTATAATATAGTAGGTTCTACGTACATACCTAACAATAAGAGTTGAGCCACAGAGTCAAGCTTATCGCAATAAATATAAGGAAACAAAAAGCAAAAACTTTATTGATAACCAAAGTTGTGGAAGTGTGAATTACAACGGCCACGATGTCATATCAAAGAAAGGGGAACGTTCAGCGGTAGACAGTCACCAAGATATCACATAAATAATGCAGCCAACAAAATTGGGATTTTGATTTGTTTTCTTAACTTTTGTGTTATGGCATCGAAGGCTGTAGACAAAAGCTGGATTTTCACCGCTTGCCTGCCGCCGAAACTCAACTTTCTATAGAAAAGAATGTTAAATGACGTGGAAAAATTAATGAACGAAATTATTTGTCCTAAACAGTATTGTTTTACAATTAACAAACTGCTACGTAATTCGTTAAAAATATACATAGTATCAATCATACACAATAACTCCGCTAGGTTTATATAGTAAGTACAAAAGTAGTACACAGTGCGGCGCGGCGCGGCATCTCGCGATGTGTGAACCTGTGTTCCGCGGGGGCTTACGGCCACATCGCCATTGTCTCGTCCCCGCAAACTTGCCATAAATGTTAATATGGGATCTTCTCACATTTGAATATCTATTTCTTCGCGGGGCCGGTTCGTTAACGCGGCCTTGAATTTTAAATTTTATCGCCGCACCGGGAACGCCGCAGATGAGGTGCGCGCCTACGTGATCTCCCCGAGAAAATAACCGAGAGAAACTTCTTTTTGTTTGTCTCGTTTATTTTTCTAAAGTATAACAGATGATTTCTTTACTCTGTGGTGCTTAGCTATATATTGCGAAATTCTACTGTTATATTAATATGGTATTGGTAACCAAGCCAGCAGACAAAAATGTCTCCATACGCATTTTTTCTACTCTATGTTTTTCCTATGTTTATCAAACTTTACTTTGCTTTAACTAGTTTAACTGCACTACGTTGTTTCAAAGTAATTAATATGGTTCGCTACGCACATACCTAAGAATAACATGGTTTTAAAGCGGATGTCCCGATTCGTACGGGATGCACTTTACCTGTATAGCTAGGTTCTCTTACTTAATTATCTTGTCTCTGCCAGGTACTTCACCCTCGCTCTAACATTGTGACGTCCGAAATTAATGTTTGTAAAACATTAATACTGTGTTGGTCCAACTCAAGTAAAACGCTATTTAAAAAAACATATATGTTATAATCCTTATATTTTTTTAAAAATCTATTTTGACTTTTAAGGTAATTATAACTAATACCTACTTAATTGTCTAAGGAAATAACATATCATTTCCTTAGACCCTCTTTGGGTCCAAAGCCGTAATTCTCCTTTGAATACCTCACTGTTCTAATAGCTAATATATAAATAACAGTAGTACCAATAGAACTAATATTAAATTAATAACATTTAATTCGATTGTGAGTCATGTTAGTCCTCTGCTGTTTCAAAGCAATTAGTTTCCAAATGCACGCGTCGAGTTGAACGACGCGGCGTACAGTCAACCGTGTGATGGTGACAAATCTCGATGACGATCGAAAGTTTTAGCCGTGAGCATTTTAATGCGCCCCCACCCCCACCACTCCGTCTGACCCTCAATTATTGAAAATGCATTTCTGTCCGCGCCCTGCGCCCGCTGAACCACGCCACATCGCAAATGCACATTTTAAACTGCACCTGATTGCAGAGTCGTGTTTCTATCCATGACTAAAAGTCGCCCTGTCGCTTTATTTTAACGGCCAATTGGAGTTAATATTTCCCGTTATAACTTATCCGTGAATACATTTCGGTCAGAGTAAGATTATGCATTCTGAATTTGAGTTATTTTAATGCGACTGTGGATATTTTGTTAGTGTTGGGATTTTGTTACGTAACCTCACCTAAAATTAAATTGAAGTTAACGATAGTTACGTATAATTTAGCATGAATTAATAAAATTATATTATAAAACCATTTTTATTATATCGGTGGTTACTTCACCGTCCTGACATTTTTAATCTACCTACTACAAGAAGGTACTATAGTAGGATTGCTAATTAATAAACGGAGTAAACTGACATTTCGAATGTTGCCACTTTTGCATGAAATATAAATAGGGCTGCGGTAAAACGATACAAATTGTTTAAACATTTCAATTCAGTGAACCATTTCATTCTTTCGTTTTCTAAAGTTCAACTCAAAGTCGTAATTCCTGCCTAATGCATGATTAATACTGCATGTCTACTGAATTATCGTCATAGTAAATTGCTGCATGCTAAGTTATGGCATGTCTACAGAAATTATAGAGATTGTTCATTAAAAACAAAACTTACAAAAACTAAGAATGTGTCGAACGTAATTTTTCTCAAATAATAAAAGTAATATTTGTAATTTTTATTTTTATCATTTTGCGTATTTGTTATGATTATTTACGCAAAATTATTTACACAGACATTTAGTCGAAGGGATATGCTAAAATTTCTAAAAATACGCAAAAAAATTCTAATTTTGCAAGCTAGTGCTGAGTTATTATTTTTTTCAATGATAAAAATTGAACTAGATCAATCACTAAGAAGTAGTGAAAGTAAACAACATTATTTTGGAAAGTGACATTTCGATCTGTCAGTTTACTCCGTTTAATTAGCAATCGGACTATAAATTCGATGTTTAGATAAACTTATTTACTAATCAACTAATCAATCAACGTTGAAGTTAAATAAATGACAGAAATTGATACAAGATGGCCATGAATTATTTAAAATATATTTGCTCAGCAGGAGAGCTCTGTTAAAAGACAAACGCTTGTAATCGGCTCTGTTAAGTTTGTAAATCTTTATATTAAAACCACAGATAGTTCTTTGCTCCAAATAAGGTTTAGTTTCGTTGTTCACCTGCTGATAATTAAGCATCAATACGTGGAAGTTGGAGGCCGGCTTTTGTACTAAGTGACGAACGGTGTATACAATTTCAGGCGTCCGTTTTAATTGTAAGTTCGGAACGGTCGCCGCCCATAATGCAATTTCAGCTTGAGCATTTTCCGTCACAACTTCTCTTTTTGGTTTCACTATTTTAAAATTAAAATCCGTTATATCATTGTCTCAGATATCTATTTAAATATTGCCTAAATTGTTGTAAATACTTAATTATGTTTGTTAAAGAGTATGAATTAAGATATAGTAGTGCCTCCGTGACGTTGTATTTCGGTACGACTACCGTCATGAGATCTCGGGTTCGATATCCGGGTCGGGCAAAGTGTTATTAGGTTTTTTCAATATCAGCCCTAGTCTAGAGTCTAGAATTTGTGCCCGATATAGCAAAAGGCTCGCCCGCTATCTCATCTGGGACGGAGCTAAACTCGGCGAAATGTGGATGTTCTAGTTCACTAGTGCGCCTCTGCCTACCCCTTCGTGGATATAAACTTAAACTTATGTTTATGTTGTGTTAAATAGTACTTATAAGAATTTAGACCTAAGCAATGCCCTTCCCCGGCAGTAACATGGATAGCTGTTACCTACTTCAAAAATTAGAACTTAGATGTAATCGAGTAAATATGTGCTTTACGCCGTACTCGATATTTCCGCTAAATGTGTACCGATTTTGACTTTTTCCAAGGGTGGTTCCATATAAATTTGGTCACAATCGGATACATTTTGAAATCGGTTCGTTAAGTTTTTTAAACCTGTCTTTATTATAACTTCAGTGTTATTAAGTTTTCGTGTCACAGCCTGGTTAAGTTATTTACACTACACATTATAAATACATGATTAAAATGTATGATTGGCGTATTGCATATCGCAAGATACAATTTGACCACATCCTGAAACAGCGATTCTCCAGTCGTATACGTAGCGGGTTTAGTGTCGCCAAGAGAGAGACTACGATTCCTCTGAGCGGGAGTATTTGCTCCTCAACTTTATGTTCATTTTATCTTTTCGGTTGTACTGCGAAGCGGGGACTTTGCCAAAGGCCCTCCAGGGCTGCGTTAACGCCGCGGCCGGCTCCCACTACCGAGGTCTTCATCACTTTTTACACTTTACACTATTCAAATATTAATATAAGAGAACAGTGAGTAAACTGACGTAACATCAATTTTGTATATGATTGGAATCAAGCGACACATTTGTTCGGTTTTATCGACCGATTTCAAATGAAGAAAGTAATTTTAATTTGTCAGTATTTTTTACGTGTGTTACGCGATATCTGCGCCTAATGTGGTCTAATGTAAACCGATTTTCAAGATTTCTTTTAATGGAGCATATTTTAGAATAATATCTATCGAACCCAAAAGATATCTTGCCACCACCCTTGGGGGTGGTCCCATATTCATTTGGTCACATCATGTAAATGTATTCGAGTTCGCTGCGCACTGATGACGTTTGATTAATATTTCATACAAATTTCATAGACGCGCATCGAGCACGAATACATTTACGATTGTCAGAAATTTTCCTGCTTGAGCTGCAGATCATTTTGAAGTCGTTCCGTCAAGTTTTTAAACTTATGATTATTTGTTTGCGTAAGCTGCAAAGCACTTACCCGAATCCATGCTGTCCATACTTTCTGATTTGATTTCAGCCATTTCTGAAACAAAAATAAATAATAAAATAATAGTATTTACGTGAAGTTCTAACAAGGTATAGCTCTACATTAGTGATGTCCCGACTGATACTACACCTAAGAATAATATTACAGTAAAAATATTGCTACAACTTTGACTAGAGTAACACATGACCTCATTCAATTAAATTTTATAGAGATAATTGCTACTTGATTTGTGATTAATGAATATGATATAAAAAGATAATACGCTGACAATAACTATACATGTGTGTAAGCTATACTTGTCTTGTATCACTACCATTATTCAAATTTTATTTAGGACTTCGAAATGTGAAGTTTTTCCGAATAATTTTCTTCGAGGTGGAGGGTGCGAGTGACCGCAGGAAAGTTGTTAGGTGGAACCGTGCTGCCCGAGGCGCGGTCAGGGCTTCGGACTGCGGTCGAGAGCTCTAATTCACTTGCTACCCACTGACGGAACTTCGCGTCGCGTCACTTTTGTCCTGTTTTAAATTCACGTTCAAATGGGTGATCCATTTTAAAGTTTTAGTCTAATTTTGTAGTTACTTCGCTGAGTATTTAAGGTATTTGTAATGGTTACGTATGGTCATTATCTTTAACATAGCTATGTTATTTGTTCATTATTTTGACACTTAATTTTAAGTAATTTTAGTAACTTGAAAAAATTGGTTCACACTAAATTTCACCACAATTACACGACGACGTTTGTCTATCAGTCAGGACTCAGGACTCAGGCTTATCTTTTTGACACACCATTGTTTAATTTAATTCGACAGTGTTGTGTGTAATAATTTGTAAGAACATAAGGTTTCTTTGGGAATTCTAGGTAGTCACAGATCGAAGAACTAAATTGATATAAGACTCAGAACCTCTACGAAAACCTCGCGTCACACATCTACTCATACTGAGATGTTAGTCGAATGATACATCTATGACTCACACCATACTCAGCTAAACAAACGCCTAACAATTTTACAATCACGAGAGTCGTAGTGATTTCTCCATAATATACGTCTTATATTACGGTAGGATCTAATGCAGATACGATTTCCACCTATAAATTAGTTTTATGCAACATCAAATAATTGCAGTATAAAGATAAGGCAGTAGCGCAAGTGCAAGGAGCACGTTGTCATGGCATCGTTGGCTCCGAGCGCAGGATATTAAATACAGTGTTCCCGGCGGAGTGGGCGCGGCCGGGCCGCATACGCGCCTGAAGGCTCTAAGGCTGACGGTAGATTTCCCGCGGGAGCACGTTAATTTTCTGCCGCCTTGAGCATACTGCCCCCCGGGGGCGCGCTACCTTTCGCGTAGCCATTCAGACTAAAGGTGTTATTCCGGTAACTCCGCGGACTGATGCCGATATGCCCCTCTTGAGAAAACTTTTTCACGTACTGAATAAAAATAACAATATACGTACTGTAATGTGTTTGTACTGTAGGAGTAATAAATGTTGGTAATTTTAAATACAATGTCTAGGTATAACCTGTATCGTGGATATCAGAAACTATGAGCGACTTTCGGTCTCACAACACCCAGACTTGAAACAAATATCAGTGGGCCACACAAACATTTGTCTCAATGCGGGAATCGAACCCGCGGCCTTTCGCTTCACAACCGGCTACTCGCCCACTGTGCCACGGAGGCTGCGGAATTTTTAAGCAAACACGTTAAAATAGAGTAAAACACAATGGAGTTAGGCGTACAGTAAGTACATAATATTTTAGTATTAATGTAAAAAATATTTATATTACATAGTTATTATTTTGAAGTGGTAGGTAGAGCCATGCTGTAGAACTTTTACCCACAACATGAATGGGCTATCTTGACCTAATTATTATGTACCACTCAGTGACGAAGGGTAAACATTTCTAAAAGGTAAGCCGATGCTAGTTTCTATTTGAATTAATATCGATTTATTTGCAAACATTTTGGTAAAGGTAATCCGAGAGGAATGGTGTTGTATGGACCCTTCACCACTTGTACCACTGTCTCACAGAAAACCATACTTGCCGTAGCGTTACGAACGATGAGTGAGATTTCCGGCCAAATACTCGCACCTCCTCCCAAATTCATAACACAACACATAAGCTAACGCCTGTATCCCTGAAGGGGTAGGCAGAGGCGCACTAGCCTACTAGTACACCCACATTTCGCCGAGCTTAGTTCCGTCCCAGATGTGATAGGGGGCAAGCCTATCGCCATATCGGGCACAAATTCCAGACTCCGGGCTGATATAAAAAAAACCAATATCACTTTACCCGACCCGGGGATCGAACCCGAGACCTCAAGACAGTAGTCGTACGGAAATACAACCACGCCACCGAGGCAGTCCCAAATTCATGACCCGGGCAATATCGATATTTGTCAGTAACAATTACCACTTGATGACCAATTGATGAAAAATTACCACATGATAGGTGGGTCATCTGCTCATCCGTCAGATATTGTATGTCATTATCTTAAGCTGCCAGTATATAACGAAATGCGTAAAGAGCCTCTTAAATAAATAAATATAGAGCAGGCAAACCTAATTTCCCCTCTTAAGTGTCCAGTGCTGAACATCAGGCTGCACAGGTAACCGCTACGGTTGTTAGAGACTATTATATTTGTCCACCACGATAACTGAATGTGAGTTGAGACTTGAGAGACTTTGCATACCATCAAAATCCCTCTGGATAACTCTCAGGTATCCAAGTTTCCGCAGTAAGTTTTTCTCCGTGATCTCGAAAAAGGAGAGATGTGTGCCCAACGGGGATCGGTGTTAAAACCTTTCCACCGTTCCACTGCGTTATCGCTGCTACTCAACTTACTTTCTTTCTTTCTACCCGCCTTTATCCCACCGTAATGTGGAGTCCGCGCAACACACTTTTTCAAGCATGTTACAGAAAGGATTTGGCTTAGTTTTTACGACCGACTGCTTGCCTGATGTCAAACCCGTCTAAGGGATCCAGTCCCGGGCAGATTAAATTAGAAAATTCGCTTTGCTTGACCTGGGAATCGAAACCAGGACCTCCCGGTCCACAGCCCATATATGCTGCCGCTAGGCCAAGGAGAACACTACGCTACTCAACTTAGTTACATAATTAAATTCGATTAATTTTGTAACTATGGGCCTTACTTATAAAAACAGTTTAGCTGAGAAAATGGCTAAGAATAGGCTGTCACTTTTATCCTTATGTCACATCGTTTGAAAATAAAAGGCACAGGCTATTCTTTACCATTTTCTCAGTTAAACTGTTTTTATAAGTATGCCCCAATATTGCTACTTAATGTCAAGGTTATACGTTAATTACACCTTAAATCGCCCTATAGAATCCAGGTGTAAAACTACAATATACAATGTTGTTAAAATGTTGTAAAAATTTTTGTAAAAATATTATATATTTTTATGTTCAAATTAATAAAAATTCAAACTGCTACGTTGGTCAGTTCAAAAGGAATTAATAGATATAGGTATGCACTATGCAGTGATAAATTATGACGCGCTGTGCTTAGTAATAAATACGATTCAAAATAAATAGGTATTAATTACATTTTTAATATTGTAATTTTTTTTTCATTTTTTAGAGTGACGAACAATTCCACAACAAAAGTTCCAGTTTATAAAACACGTGTAACATGCAATTGGAAACATATAAAACTTTGTCAATATTAATAAAAGTTGGCCCTATCGAACTATCGATTACTGCATGTAAAATATATTACCTACATATACCCGTAATTTTCCGCGGGTTCATCCGCATAAAAGTTACAGATAGTATGTAACTACAAAGCATCGTCTCAACAGAACAAAAAATATGATAATTTGATAGATCAACTTGTTCAAAATTTACACGCTCATTTACATTTATTATTTAATAATATTATGGAGTTCCATTTTGATTAGATATATAAGTGTAGAAAATATTTATTAAAATTTATACAAATACATATACTACAGCCTCCGTGGCGCAGCGGGCGAGCAGCCGGCTGTGAAGCGAGAGGCCGCGGGTTCGATCCCCGCGCCGAGACAAATGTTTGTGTTGCCCACGGATATTTGTTTCGGGTCTGGGTGTTGTGAAACCGAGTCTCTCGTAGTTCCTGATACCCACGACACAAGACTCGATCTTAGTGTGGGGTGAGAACTACGTATGTGACAGTTGGGTGTTCTTTATTCATTATTATTATTATTCACTTACAATTATAATATATTGTAACTAGGTCACTCATATCGCACACCTAGATCAAAACTAGGACAACTCAAAAAGATAAAATTTTTAGGAGACAAGAAAAACGTCGATTTATCTCAATAAAAATACTACAACTTATTATATATAAAATTTAAATAATATATAATCCTTACTAAATAATAAAAGCGAAAGTAACTCTGTCTGTCTGTCTGTCTGTCTGTCTGTCTGTCTGTCTGTCTGTCTGTCTGTCTGTCTGTCTGTCTGTCTGTCTGTCTGTGGCGTTTTCACGTCTAAACCGCTGAACCGATTTTGATGAAATTTGGTATGTGGGTACTTTTAACCCCAAGGACGGACATAGGGTACTTTATTTTTTTTTAATCAACCCCTAAATGGATGAAATAGGGGATGAAAGTTTGTATGGGAATTTTGGAACCGCTTAATGGATTTTGATGAAATTTGGTATGAGGATACATTTGACCCTAGGGATTAAAATGGGGTACTTCATTTTTTTTCATCAGCCCCTATAGGGATGAAATAAGGGTTAAAAGTTTGTATGTGGAGTTTAGGTCCAATGAATGGATTTTTATGAAATTTGGCATGGGACAGTGGATACCTTTGAGTTTAAGGATACAAATGGGCCACTTTTTTAAATCAACCCCTAATGGTATGAAATAGGGGATGAACGTTTGTATAGGAATTTTAGGCCCACTTAATGGATTTTTATGAAATTTGGTATGGGATAGTCCATATCTTTGAGTTTAAAAACACAAATGGGCTACTTTTTTAAATCAACCCCTAATGAGATGAAATAGGGGATGAAAGTTTTTATGGGAATCCAGAAACCGCTGAACGGATTTTTAAGAAAGTTGGTATGAGGATAGTTTTAGCCCTAATGACAGAAATGGGGTGCGATATATTTTTATCCTACAAAGGGATGAAATAGGGGTTGAAAATTTGTTTCTTTGTTTCTGGACCGATTGACTTCAAAATCGATATCTGAGTCACCCCGCGGTTCCGAATGACAGAACCGCTGTCAGACCTGTCAAAAGTGGCCGCCATTTTGTTTTTCTTTGTTTTTGGGCCAATTGACTTCAAAATCGATATCTGAGTCGCCCCGTGGTTCCCAATGACAGAACCGCTGTCAGACCTGTCAAAAGTGGCCGCCATTTTGATTTTCTTTGTTTTTGGGCCGATTGACTTCAAAATCGATATCTGGGTCGCTCCGTGGTTCCGAACGACAGACCCGCTGTCAGACCTGTCAAAAGTGGCCGCCATTTTGTTTTTCTTTGTTTTTGGGCCGATTGACTTCAAAATCGATATCTGAGTCGCCCCGTGGTTCCCAATGATAGAACCGCTGTCAGACCTGTCAAAACTGGCCGCCATTTTGATTTTCTTTGTTTTTGGGCCGATTGACTTCAAAGTCGATATCTGGGTCGCCCCGTGGTTCCGAACGACAGAACCGCTGTCAAAAGTGGCCGCCATTTTGTTTTTCTATGTTTTTGGGCCCATTGACTTCAAAATCGATATCTGAGTCGCCCCGTGGTTCCCAATGACAGAACCGCTGTCAGACCTGTCAAAACTGGCCGCCATTTTGATTTTCTTTGTTTTTGGGCCGATTGACTTCAAAATCGATATCTGGGTCGCCCCGTGGTTCCGAACGACAGAACCGCTGTCAGACCTGTCAAAAGTGGCCGCTATTTTGTTTTTCTTTGTTTTTGGGCCGATTGACTTCAAAATCGATATCTGAGTCGCCCCGTGGTTCCGAATGACAGAACCGCTGTTAGACCTGTCAAAAGTGACCGCCATTTGTTATTCTTTGTTTTTGGGCCGATTGATTTCAAAATCGATATCTGAGTCGCCTCGTGGTGCCAAACGACAGAACCGCTGTCAGAACTGTCAAAAGTGGCCGCCATTTTGTTTTTCTATGTTTTTGGGCCGATTGACTTCAAAATCGATATCTGAGTCACCCCGTGGTTCCGGATGATAGAACCGCTGTCAGATCTGTCAAAAGTGGCCGCCATTTTGTTTTTCTTTCTTTTTGGGCCGATTGACTTCAAAATCGATATCTGAGTCGCCCCGTGGTTCTCAATGACAGAATCGCTGTCAGACCTGTCAAAAGTGGCCGCCATTTTGTTTTTCTTTGTTTTTGGGCTGATTGACTTCAAAATCGATATCTGAGTCGCCCCGTGGTTCCCAATGACAGAACCGCTGTCAGACCTGTCAAAAGTGTCCGCCATTTTGATTTTCTTTGTTTTTGGGCCGATTGACTTCAAAATCGATATCTGGGTCGCCCCGTGGTTCCGAACGACAGAACCGCTGTGAGACCTGTCAAAAGTGGCCGCTATTTTGTTTTTCTTTGTTTTTGGGCCGATTGACTTCAAAATCGATATCTGGGTCGCTCCGTGGTTCCGAACGACAGACCCGCTGTCAGACCTGTCAAAAGTGGTCGCCATTTTGTTTTTCTTTGTTTTTGGGCCGATTGACTTCAAAATCGATATCTGAGTCGCCCCGTGGTTCCCAATGATAGAACCGCTGTCAGACCTGTCAAAACTGGCCGCCATTTTGATTTTCTTTGTTTTTGGGCCGATTGACTTCAAAGTCGATATCTGGGTCGCCCCGTGGTTCCGAACGACAGAACCGCTGTCAAAAGTGGCCGCCATTTTGTTTTTCTATGTTTTTGGGCCGATTGACTTCAAAATCGATATCTGATCGCGCTGTGGTTTCGAACGACAGAACCGCTGTCAGACCTGTCAAAAGTGGCCGCCATTTTGTTTTTCTTTGTTTTTGGGCCGATTGACTTCAAAATCGATATCTGGGTCGCCCCGTGGTTCCGAACGACAGAACCGCTGTCAGACCTGTCAAAAATGGCCGCTATTTTGTTTTTCTTTGTTTTTGGGCCGATTGACTTCAAAATCGATATCTGAGTCGCCTCGTGGTGCCAAACGACAGAACCGCTGTCAGAACTGTCAAAAGTGGCCGCCATTTTGTTTTTCTTTGTTTTTGGGCCGATTGACTTCAAAATCGATATCTGAGTCGCCCCGTGGTTCCCAATGACAGAACCGCTGTCAGACCTGTCAAAAGTGTCCGCCATTTTGATTTTCTTTGTTTTTGGGCCGATTGACTTCAAAATCGATATCTGGGTCGCCCCGTGGTTCGGAACGACAGAACCGCTGTCAAATCTGTCAAAAGTGGCCGCCATTTTGTTTTTCTATGTTTTTGGGCCGATTGACTTCAAAATCGATATCTGAGTCACCCCGTGGTTCCGGATGATAGAACCGCTGTCAGACCTGTCAAAAGTGGCCGCCATTTTGTTTTTCTTTGTTTTTGGGCCGATTGACTTCAAAATCGATATCTGAGTCGCCCCGTGGTTCCCAATGACAGAACCGCTGTCAGATCTGTCAAAAGTGGCCGCCATTTTGTTTTTCTTTGTTTTTGGGCTGATTGACTTCAAAATCGATATCTGAGTCGCCCCGTGGTTCCCAATGACAGAACCGCTGTCAGACCTGTCAAAAGTGGCCGCCATTTTGATTTTCTTTGTTTTTGGGCCGATTGACTTCAAAATTTATATCTGATTCGCGCTGTGGTTTCGAACGACAGAACCGCTGTCAGACCTGTCAAAAGTGGCCGCTATTTTGTTTTTCTTTGTTTTTGGGCCGATTGACTTCAAAATCGATATCTGAGTCGCCCCGTGATTCCCAATGACAGAACCGCTGTCAGAACTGTCAAAAGTGGCCGCCATTTTGTTTTTCTTTGTTTTTGGGCCGATTGACTTCAAAATCGATATCTGAGTCGCCCCGTGGTTCCGAACGACAGAACCGCTGTCAGACCTGTCAAAAGTGGCCCCCATTTTGTTTTTCTTTGTTTTTGGGCCGATTGACTTCAAAATCGATATCTGAGTCGCCCCGTGGTTCCGAACGACAGAACCGCTGTCAGACCTGTCAAAAGTGGCCGCTATTTTGTTTTTCTTTGTTTTTGGGCTGATTGACTTCAAAATCGATATCTGAGTCGCCCCGTGGTTCGCAATGACAGAACCGCTGTCAGACCTGTCAAAAGTGGCCGCCATTTTGATTTTCTTTGTTTTTGGGCCGATTGACTTCAAAATTTATATCTGATTCGCGCTGTGGTTTCGAACGACAGAACCGCTGTCAGACCTGTCAAAAGTGGCCGCTATTTTGTTTTTCTTTGTTTTTGGGCCGATTGACTTCAAAATCGATATCTGAGTCACCCCGTGGTTCCGGATGATAGAACCGCTGTCAGATCTGTCAAAAGTGGCCGCCATTTTGTTTTTCTTTGTTTTTGGGCCGATTGACTTCAAAATCGATATCTGAGTCGCCCCGTGGTTCCCAATGACAGAACCGCTGTCAGATCTGTCAAAAGTGGCCGCCATTTTGTTTTTCTTTGTTTTTGGGCTGATTGACTTCAAAATCGATATCTGAGTCGCCCCGTGGTTCCCAATGACAGAACCGCTGTCAGACCTGTCAAAAGTGGCCGCCATTTTGATTTTCTTTGTTTTTGGGCCGATTGACTTCAAAATTTATATCTGATTCGCGCTGTGGTTTCGAACGACAGAACCGCTGTCAGACCTGTCAAAAGTGGCCGCTATTTTGTTTTTCTTTGTTTTTGGGCCGATTGACTTCAAAATCGATATCTGAGTCGCCCCGTGGTTCCCAATGACAGAACCGCTGTCAGATCTGTCAAAAGTGGCCGCCATTTTGTTTTTCTTTGTTTTTGGGCTGATTGACTTCAAAATCGATATCTGAGTCGCCCCGTGGTTCGCAATGACAGAACCGCTGTCAGACCTGTCAAAAGTGTCCGCCATTTTGATTTTCTTTGTTTTTGGGCCGATTGACTTCAAAATTGATATCTGATTCGCGCTGTGGTTTCGAACGACAGAATCGCTCTCAAACCTGTCAAAAGTGGCCGCCATTTTGTTTTTCTTTGTTTTTGGGCCGATTAACTTCAAAATCGATAGCTGGGTCGCCCCGTGGTTCCGAACGACAGAACCGCTGTCAGACCTGTCAAAAGTGGCCGCTATTTTGTTTTTCTTTGTTTTTGGGCCGATTGACTTCAAAATCGATATCTGAGTCGCCCCGTGGTTCCCAATGACAGAACCGCTGTCAGAACTGTCAAAAGTGGCCGCCATTTTGTTTTTCTTTGTTTTTGGGCCGATTGACTTCAAAATCGATATCTGAGTCGCCCCGTGGTTCCCAATGACAGAACCGCTGTCAGACCTGTCAAAAGTGTCCGCCATTTTGATTTTCTTTGTTTTTGGGCCGATTGACTTCAAAATCGATATCTGGGTCGCCCCGTGGTTCGGAACGACAGAACCGCTGTCAAATCTGTCAAAAGTGGCCCCCATTTTGTTTTTCTTTGTTTTTGGGCCGATTGACTTCAAAATCGATATCTGAGTCGCCCCGTGGTTCCGAACGACAGAACCGCTGTCAGACCTGTCAAAAGTGGCCGCTATTTTGTTTTTCTTTGTTTTTGGGCCGATTGACTTCAAAATCGATATCTGAGTCGCCCCGTGGTTCCCAATGACAGAACCGCTGTCAGATCTGTCAAAAGTGGCCGCCATTTTGTTTTTCTTTGTTTTTGGGCTGATTGACTTCAAAATCGATATCTGAGTCGCCCCGTGGTTCGCAATGACAGAACCGCTGTCAGACCTGTCAAAAGTGTCCGCCATTTTGATTTTCTTTGTTTTTGGGCCGATTGACTTCAAAATTGATATCTGATTCGCGCTGTGGTTTCGAACGACAGAATCGCTCTCAAACCTGTCAAAAGTGGCCGCCATTTTGTTTTTCTTTGTTTTTGGGCCGATTAACTTCAAAATCGATAGCTGGGTCGCCCATATTTAGACTAAAACGACAGGGCGGATCGACAAATCAAAAGTTTTTTCCGTTGGCCTTACAAAATACGCGTGCGTAGCCGCGGGCAAAAGCTAGTACTATATAATTATATAATATACCTACATAGAAGAAATCAAGAAAAAAAAATGCTACATAATTCGATCGCACACATAGATCAATACTTAATTTTTAAATAGACAAATGGTATTCTAGTATCCTAAAAATACTTTTTTTTAATTGTCTTAGTTTTTATCTAGGTGTGCGATATATATGTTATTTAAAATTTCAGAGTAAAAATGTATCAAATAATTTTGAATAGTTAAGACTGAAACGTATAGTGGAGCCCGTGGGGATGCGGCGGCAATCAGTTCGTCTGCCCCTAGAGGGCGCATTAATCACAATCCGAACACGTCACTGCCACCTCCACGCCACGCTGTGCCACAGCCACGCCACACCACGACGCTCCGTGCCGCACCAAGCTAAACACTACCCACTAGCGCACACGGGCGACTTTTGACACTGACATTTTTGTCTTTCTTATCAATACATAGCCTATATCCCTGAAGGGGTAGGCAAGGGCGATCTAGAGAATTAAAACACGCTTCTCGCCGAAATCCTTTCCGTTCCAGAAGTAATAGGGGGCGAGCCTATCTATATATATAGCCAGATATGCTATGTATATGATCGTGCACAAATTCCGTAATGATACTAAAAAAAAACAATATCACTTTGACAGGCCCGGGAATCGAACCCAAGACCTAAGGACAGTAGTCATACCGCGGACGCAATACATCTACGCCACGCCACCGAGGCAGTATGACATAAGTGGACGTTGTTATAAGGGCTCTGTCCTATTAGTTTGTTGTACTCGTAAGCTATGTATGTATATGCGATAATATGAAAACGCTCTACGGACGCTCTATGCCCTATTGTGGGTGAAAAGGAAACATGGCACTAATCACATCTTCGTTTAGTTCCTTCTTAAACGATAGTCTTGAATTTGGAAAATGAAAATAAAAATAAGCAAAAATAAACAAAACTCGTTTTTAATAAAAAATAAATACAAATTCATTATTATATCGATGACAAATTCAGTGAAAACGCTACAATGTGGACAGTGATGTAATCAAGTAAGACATAAGTAGTTCGGGAAACTCTTACAAATGACTGGCGCTATGTCAGCAGGGTTACCACCACCTCTTATAGCAGTATTATTATAATCGTTCTTCGTTTGTTTTGTATGGGAATCGGTACAAGTAAGATGATAATAATACTGCTATAAGAGGTGGTGGTAAATCCCCTGTAATGTGTCTACTAGGAATGGTACCCACGCTGCTATATTATCGCGTGATGATTTTTAACCAACTTGAAAAAAGACGTTCTCTACTAAACCTAACACTGCTTGAATAGGCAACAAAATTCCATGAATGACTGCTTACTGTCTTGATAATAATGGTTGCATTATGTGTATTGCCCAGCCTCATAATAATCAAATAAGTAAAATAAAGATTTGAAACAACACAGAATTCTGAATAGCATATAGATCCGTAGGCATGTACTACATATGCGATAATATGAAGTTCCTTTATGCGTTATAGCTCTGCAATGTCCTGCGTATCAGAACGTACATGTGTGTGTGGCGCGGGTCGAGTATTCCCAAGGGACGGAATAAAGTGTGGCCAAAGCATCGCCACCTGGGACTCGAGAGCGAACAGGAGGCTGTGGGGAACATGGGACGAGCACCATACAAACGATAGACATTCTTGCTCAGCGTTAACGTATCTGAATGCCTTCAATTATATAAACAGGGCAAACGGGGAATGTTTTTAGTAATTAAGCATTAAAACAATAGCGGCCTCAGGTCGCGGGCAGCCCCTTGTGACTGCTGATCATATCTAAATGCCTAATGGCAGCTGGGTCTGTGACGAATGTATCGAGCCCGCCGCCCCCACGCCCCAGCCCGATTCTCCACTATGTGATAATTCCAAACGCTGCGGCCGCGCCACCTGGGATCACACAGAGGCGGACTCAACGCCGCACTCGGCTATTTTTGCATAAGGCTTTAATTGTAAATAAATAATTATATCATGCATTGTAAATAAAAACCATGTAGGCAGTATAAATGCTCGTAAATGACCAGTCTGTCTTGCTTCGTCCAATTTATTCAAAATGCGTTTGGGTATCTCATATCTAAACGTTATCTTCCAACTAAACAACAAACATTAATTTAACAACCAATTATTGCCACAAACAGGCTAAACTTCGTGAACAATTCGGTATTGTTGACACAGCAAAGCAAGGCATGCGGTGCGGTGTGGACGGGCGCGCGCCTCGACGCCGCGCCGCGCCGCATGGAATTCCGAATGCACCCCCGGACCCGGTCGCCGATCGAACATCGGCATTTAATTAGCCACGTGCCTGAACTCTGACGAGAGATGATCCTCCGCGCTACCGGCATTGCTCGCATTGTTATCAGTCTAACTTAACAGGATAACTTACAAATGTTTAGGATTATCACACTGACACCTTCCAAGGGCAAACGTAACTATAGTACAATGTATGTAGAGTTACAAAATGCAGTTAAAAATGTAAGTTTTAAAAAAGTGTGTTGCGGTGAGTTCGGTCCCCGCAGCGAAGTCCCTGGAGAGTGAGCCCGCGCGCCCAACTTCGGGCTCAGCGGTACCGCGCCTCCCGTACGCCCCACACCTCCCTCCCGCAGAGAATACATTTGCGCAACACTCGTGTTGGCCTAACAGCGCTCTGCGACAACGACCACCATTTACTGAGAAAAATTACTCATTTTCCTATACTACTTACTAACAAACAACTGGAATGCTGTACACTTGTACTGCAGAAACAAGTATCCTTTGTTGTCATGTTTATTACTGAAACATCACGAGACCACTAGACAGCTGTAAAAACTTACTAGAAAACCTAACAATAAGTTATAACATATAATCCTGGGTGCCGTAGGGAATGTGAGCTTTGTCAAGTTCTATTTTACATTTACGAGCACTTTGGCTTGAGCATTTAACAAGTGAAAAATATTAAATAAATTAAGTACCTACCTGGAATATCCCACCACAGACCACAACTCAATAATATACCTATATTTTTTTACTTGTAAAACAACATTAAAGTTTATTGCCCGTTATGGCAAATGTCAAAACTATAAACAATATAATTAGTCCACGATTTCACAACACAATGAATTCACTGAGTTCGCATTACTTTGAATTTTAATTATTGTAAATTTATTATCCTTTCTCGTAAACTGCCCTAAGTCCTTTAAGTAAATCTTAATGTCGATTATGTATTCGAATAGGTTTGAAGTGTATTGCTAGATTTGGTGTGCAATATTTAATTTTAAAGCATATCTATAAATATTCATAAAGCAGAAGCGCCGCTTTTGTGGTAAAGTAACAAAATCTTATAACTCTCAGTTATAACTATAAAGGTTTCATCATGACTAGATAACATAAATCTACATTATCTGGGTGGCATAAAATTAAAACATCAACGTTACGAGACGGCCGACTGTTTTAAAAAGTTCTAAAGTCATGAAAGATAAAGTAGAGAGCAGCACCGCATCAGCCGATGATGGGGCTCGGTAGGACTACCGACAATTTATTTATAATCTCGAGTGCAGAATTAGACACGAATTAGCATCTAAATATTTCAGGTCCTAGGAGCCCGGTGGTGATTTATCGCGAATGGCGGCAGATAAGCGAGGACAGAGTCGTAAAGCAACGGGCGACGAGCTCAGCTCGGAAGCCACCAACTCGCACCACACCCCTTCAACAAGTAGTAAAAAGAACATTAAACCACAGTAAAAACGCATCGCCTACGTGGACGGTCTCGGAGACTCCTCATTTTAGTGGCCTCCTTATGAATTTCAATGAAGGTTTTGACATAATGACACCCACTTGAGTACTCTACAGTCGACGGCATTAAATAGAACGTGTCGTAATTTCAATATTATGTACCTATTTTAACTATTTTGTATAACAACAATTTCTAATAATTACCTTAATCTAAATGATATTCGTGATGTTAAGGAATCCGACAGCCTGCGTGGCGCAACGGGCGAATAGCCGGCTGTGAAGCGAGAGACCGCGAGTTCGATCCCCGCACCGAGACAAATGTTTGTATGGCCTACAGATATTTGTTTCGGGTCTGGGTGTTGTGAGAATGAAAGTGTCTCGTAGTTGCTGATACCCACGACACAAGATTCGATCTTAATGTGGGGTCAGGACTATGTATGTGACTGTTGAGTGTTATTTATTATTTATTTATTCATTTATGAGGTATTTTAAGTATATAAACATAAACATATTAAAAAGCATACTTAAATGAGATAAACACTTACCAGTATCTTCATTTTCATATGGCTCAGGAGTATGAGTTGAATTATGATCGACCTCTTCAGCACCTGGGACAAAAAGATTCTTTGTACTTCTAAAACACCCAACTATCGCTACAAGAAATTCAGTGCATGAAGAATCGTTAAAAATATATCCCATACCCGGTTAAAACAGTATAATAGATATGTAGCATAGAACATGATACTGAATACGTAAATCCAATGAAGCTATTATTACGATCTACATTTCTTAAGTTTTCAGACTAAATTGAGTGGTTTTGATTCGACAATCATCATCATTATCAGCCACAGGACATCCACTGCTGGACATAGGCCTCCCCAAAGATTTCCAGACCGACCTGTTTCACAATACATAAATATAATTATTTTCCCTTTTTACTTTAGTTATTTGTGAATTTAATGAACGTCTATGATGTAAAAAAGTCTAACAGTTAGTTACATTGAAAATGCAGTAAGTGCATAATGTTCCCAATCCTAATAGAGTGGACCGGACGCAACGCGACGGTCTGTCATCCACACATCGATGTCGCAATGCACCCACTGCAGAGCGGCGGCATGGCACTTCGCTCGTACGTCATCCGTTATCTGCGGCTTTATGTCACTACCAGAGCCTGAGATCCGGCCAGTCAAAATCATGCACTGAATGTCTGGACATCCAGGCCATTCAGCAGGCTTTATACTACTTTGTGTTCACTTGAACAGTTATTTGTTACGAAATCTTTGAAAGAAATAGGCTCTATAAATAAATCATTTGGTTTTTTATCAATGACTTGTCCGATAATAAGACGAGTTTATCAATGCATAGATTTTACAAGATTGGTGAGTGTGCCACAAATCACGATGGATCCATTTGTGCCTTGATAGATAGCAGTTAGTGACTAGTTCATAACTATAATAATGCGCGCGTATTAAGTTCAGTAAATTGTAATTTGTTGTGTACTCAGTCACAATGTATACCTAAGTTATACACACGATCTTCCGGTGCGAATTAAATTTTCTTCTGCTATTTTAACGAGGTAGATAATTTATCTACTTTTTCTATGCCTACGGGCAAATTCTTGTCCCTATTCGCCCTGATAGAGTTGCGTAACTTAAGCGTGCTCGGTTGCGGCTTCGACTTGTATACCGTATATTCCGAGTACTTTGTTCCATCTAATAATCTGATCTGACACCCAGATATGTCAAACATTTTTTCCACCAACCGCTTTATTTACTTGCAGTAAGTGGCGCCAATGGGTTATATCCAAGATGCAAAACGACAGGCCGCGAGGTAACCTCTTTATAAAAAAAAGAAAACATATTAGTGTGTGCTGACCTCACCACACTACTGAGTTCGAACTTAGTACGATTATAAATATATACTTGTATAATTCTTACCTTCCATATTATCTTGTATTGTTTTCCTTTCATCAATATTATTGCCATTATATTCTTCATCGACTTTTGATGTATCTTCTAAGTTGTCTGTATTGCTGTTTCCTTCCCCGACATGAACCTCCTCATTCCATTCCTCTTCCTCGGCTGAAAAATATTTTTTTAAATGTATGGGTTTAATTTTTTTAAAGCAATTATTTCAATTCATCTATACATGATTATAATACGTTGTAGACTATTAGGTAATCTGTGGTTGTAAGTAGCAGGTACAGTATTACGATTAACGCCCGGTTTCAATAAACAATCTCAGTTCGAATGTGCAGATAGATTACAAAATTTAGCCAATATGAACACAGTTTGAACATGACTCCGTCAAATTACTTGGTTTGATTGGTTCATAATCGCAATCTATCCGCACTCTAAACTGAGATCGTTTATTGAGACCGGCCGTTAAATGATACGCTTCAGCGACTTTTTTTCGAAATATTTATGGATATGCAATAAATTTACAGACAAGGTGTCTGTTAATCACTGTTACGCCCAGTTAATCACTCAAAAAAAGTACGGAATGTAATGTCGTAAAAAATGTGGATTAAATACAAATTAGATTTTAAAATGTACTAAACTCTTTCCATCTAAAAGGTGCTAGGCCAGTGATCTTAAATAAATTAATCGTAAAGTTTTACACAAAGGCCATAACATTCATAGCATTTTACCAGATTTTAAAAATACCTATCGCGTGCAATTTATATATTGCCTTTTACTATTTACGATTGCAAACACACTTTGGTTATAAGACACACCGTTACTTGTAAGTAAGTAGCCAATTCAAAAGGTAATAGTTGTTAAGGTATACAGCAGGATTTCTTTTGTAACTTGTGACCACATCATACACTATGATAATAACAAAATGCGAGGATACAAGGTGAACAGTGAGCCCCTCTAAGACCGCTATTTACAATTATGGTAATATTATTGTTCCTCCAATTTCAGTAAACGATTCGGGTAATAATAATAGTCGTAGATAATAATATTGAGAAAATAAACACGAAAAAGGCTATCACAACACCAACACATTTATATTGCACTGTGTCGAATTGTCCTTAGTTGCAGTTTTAGTAAATTTAATGTAACTCACTTTATGTTTATGAAATAATTTTTTGCGAGTAGTGGTACCTACATCAATATTAAGGACAAGCTATACTTTTTTAAGCAGTGGGTATTACATTATAAATTATATCATGCTTTGACGGGGAATGGCTTTCGTAAAGAAACCTGCATATAAGGAAAATTCTCCAAGAAGTATTTTGAATATAGTATTATATAATATGAACTACTTGAAGTCGAATTATACCAGTCTGGTAGGCTAAAGGTTAGCCTCTTTATAGATGAGGCCGGTGCCCAACAATGGGACAATATCTCAAGTATAAAATACCCCAAAATCAATGTTGGCTTAAGATAATCATTGTACCAGCGATAATAGTGTAGATAGGTTCATAGATAAATTACTAGGTGACTAATTGTAATCAAGTTACAAGTACATCAAGTTAATGAATACAAGCTCAGAGAAAGCTAATTAGGATAATGTGCGCATCGGTGTGTCGACATGGAAGGCTCGAGTTAGGTGCGTGCGGACTACGGCGCGGCGCGGTGCCGCGTGGCGTGGCGTGGCGTGGCGTGCCTACGGGAACTGAAATCACTGCCTCACTCGCTTTGTCATGTGACATGTCGTATACTCTCGCCGAACATACCACTTTATTAACAACATACATACATAAGCTCACGCCTGTATCCCCGAAGGGGTAGGCAGAGGCGCACTAGCGAACTAGTACCCCCACATTTCAGACTCCGGGCTGATATGAAAAAATCCAATATCACTTTGCCCGACCCGGGAATCGAACCCGAGACCTCAGAACCGTAGTCGTACCGAAATACCACCACGCCACCGAGGCAGTTTATTAACAATCTACATTAAACCCCGAATACTGAAATAATAAGTTTTGCTCATTATTATAATTTTGACAGAGCGGCCTCGAATGCGCTAAGTGTTTGAGTTGCGTTTCAGTATTCGGGGGTTAATAATATGTAGGTAACGTTTGTTGGTTTGTTTTGGATTCACGCAATAACAGAGCAACAGATCGACATGAACTTCTTTGCAATAATATTAGATCAGGACTCGTATGTAATAGATAACTGCTTTCTACCTTAGAAATATGTCGCAAAAAACTACTATGACTCTATGACCAAGTGAATACATATGTAAACGGCTCTACACTTATAAGTTATCCGGCTACAATGGCATAGTGGCGCTAATTTTAAAAAAGGAAGCCGATGCTTGCTTTCTTACTTATTTTAGGAGCTTCTGTTCCTAATGTACAAAAAATCATAATACTTATATCTTTCTTTCTACCTGCCGTTATCCCACCTTAATGTGGGGTAGGCGCAGAGTATGTTCAAGCATGTTGCAAATAATGATTTGGCTTAGTTTTTACGACTGGCGGCCTGCCTGAAGTCAACAAAAAAATCATAATATCTATAATAATATTTTAGTCGGTGAACAACTGTAAAAGGCAAGCCGTTAGGAATAGTTTTATATCCTTCACCTATTTAGAATTAATATAATAATTTTAGTAAAATACTTGCACATTCCTATACACAACAATTTATTAAGAATATTAAGTCATGCTATACCTTTGAGACAGCCTAGCCCTAGTCTATGCTCTCTAGAGGCCGCATATCGATTCATCAAAAACAGGCCAGAGGCAAAATCCCAACAATGGCACGGAACCCACAGCGCCCCAGAGGTGGCATCGTGCCGGTTTGTATGTTTTAGGGGTTATCAACTTATTGCTCGACTTCATATTATTGACCTTAAAAGTGACTGCCTCGGTGGCGTAGCGGTATTAGGTGCGCGGTACAGCTGTCGTCCTGAGATTCCGGGTTCCATCCCCGGGTCGGGCAAAGTGATATTAGGTTTCTGAATATCAGTCCGGAGTCTGGAATTTGTGCCGGATATGGCGATAGGCTCACCCCCTATCACATCTAGTACGGGGCTAAGCTCGGCAAAATGGGGGTGTTCTATTTCGCTAGTGTGCCTTTGCCTACCCCTTCGGGGATACAGGCGTGAGCTTACAAGTCAGAGTTATTATAACTTTTGGTTGGATTTGGCTAACTCAAGTTGGCATGCAACATTTTCACCTTTAAACAAAGAAAATTGCCTTTGTGGCGTAGTTGTATTATAGTTGACTACCGTCCTAATGTCTCGGGTTCTGTTCCAGGCAAAGTGACGTTAAGTTTTTTTTATTCAATATTGATTGAATTAGCCCAGAGTCTGGAACTTATGCCCAATACGGCGATATCTGGAACGGAAAGAAGCTCTGCGAAATGTGGATGTTCTAGTTCTCTACTTCGTCTTTGCCGACCCCTTCGGGGATACAGACGAGTCCGTATATATGTATGTATGTATGTGACAACGTAAACATCTAAATAAATAAATAAATAAATACACCCAATGGTCACACACCTAGTCCTGACCCCACAATACCTACACCTATACCTGTATCGTGGGTATCAGTAACTATGAGAGACTTTTGGTCTCACAACACCTAGACTTTAAACAAATATCTGTGGGCAACACAAACATTTGTCTCAATGCGGGAATCGAACCCGCGGCCTCTCGCTTCAGCTGGCTGGCTGTCTATGATCTAATATCATATTTCCTACAACCTCGCGTAAACATAGAATTTCAATGAAAATAAGCGAGATATTGTTGGTACAATGGCCATCGAGGCACCGTCACACATCGCAACGATAGCCCATCATAACTCTCGCACATATAATGTGCCGCGCGGGACGCATTCAGCACCAAAGTCATAGCACCACGTTACTGGCAACCAATTCAATTTTCTTACCCTTTTCTTGCCCATATTGCTTATTATAAGATATAAAAAACGCAGACTTCAATATAAACAAAGCTTGTTTAATGAACTTATCATAATATTTTTTTTTATCAAGAAATGTTACTTCGAATTGCTCTGTTTTCCCTAAAATCAATGCCCCCGTGTTACGGGGCGTATTGAAAAAAAAAAACGGAACCCTTATAGGATCATTTTGTTGTCCATCAATCAAAACCTACAGGGTACTTCGCGTGAACTCAGAATCTTGACATATGATACGAAGCAACGTCTTATAGTACAGACAAAGTAAAAATTGTGAAATTCATTATATACCTACAGCTATGTACGGAACCCTCGGCGCGCGAGTCCGACTCGCACTTGGCCAGTTTTTTCTTACACACATAGTCCTGACCCCACTTAGATCGAGTCTTGTGTCGTGGGTATCAGGAACTACGAGAGACTTTCAGTCTCACAACACCCAGTCCCGAAATAAATATTCGTGGGCCACACAAACATTTTTCTCGATCGAACCCGCGACCCCTCGCTTCAAAGCCGGCAGCTCACCCGCTGAACCAAAAAAAAAATTACCTTAAAGTAACTACTACCCATATTAAAAGTAGTAATTTTAATACAACTGTGTTTAAGACTGTAATATTATCGTAGATTTCCTTTTAAGGGAATGTAAACGAAGTATTTCAAGAGCAGTAGCAGTACTAAACGTTGTACGTAATAACTTTGATTAAGGACCAAGCGGAGCACAGAGGAATAATAACACAATCCCAATCTCCGGCTAAGTCATTGTAGTTTCGCTCCGTTGTATATCCTTGGAAACTGTAATTTTAATGTGTTCAGAGGCGTTAGTATGATGCCGAGTGGGAATAGTCGAGTGGCGGAGGTCCCAGTGGCCGCCGGGAGGTCCGAGGACTGAGCTGTCCCTCCCGACGTGCTCCCGACCGTCGAAACATCGTTAACTAATGTACTCCAGTTACTATGTAGTACACACTACCTTCACAGTTCACACATACACTTACTCAATGTTTTAATTTTTAAATTTAACGCGTGTCGCATAAATATTCTAGTACTTATAATATTTTATGTAGGGTACATACTAACTAGAAAAAATATCAAATCCCTTTCGGTCTGGTGCTTCTACCAAGAATAATATATCCTTTTCGCGGTTGGTCTCGAACCTCCGACACTTCTCTCGGCAGTACTACATCCAAGCTATCGCTGCTTTGTACGTAAAATAAGCATAAATGAATATAATGAATATACCTGTTCCTAACTACACACTCGCATTATTATATAAATAGATAAGACTTAAGATATTTGATTAAAATTTTAAAATTCAGTTGCCAAAATTATTTATGCTCCTCCTTCGGTATATACCGAGCCGTGGTGGGCACCAATGCTTAATTTTCTAACGAGTAACGACAAAATAAAATCTAACAAGAATAACTTTTGCCTGTTACATTGTAGGTTAGGTTAGTTACTCTATTATAGAGTCTATACTATTCTAAATCCAGAACCAAATATATGCGCAAGTATCCAATATCTATAAAAGCAAAATAGAACAACTTATTTAATTGATAGATAAATTAAAAGTGGAACGTCTCGACTGGTATTTTCGTCGGAAACAGAGGTATGGAGGAGTGCGGTCCGGGGCTGTGCGGGAGGTAGCTACTCCCCGGGGAGCAGGCGGCACGCGGCTGCTTGGGCCAGGTCCCGAGGGACGCGGCGTGGGCGGCGGGCGAGAACTTCACATCCACAGGGACCCAGCCCCCCACTACCCACTGCCAATTCCCCACCACCGGCAAGGACGTTACTGTGATATTTTGCCGGCTACTGTTTTAGTTATTTAGTAATTATTACGTTTTTCAAATATACTTTTGTGTACTACCACTTACAATATCTCTAGTGTAAAAGTTTTTTAACTTCGTATGGTTAAAAATGTATTTCATGAACAAATTCGTTTTGCATAATCTTGTATATATGGGGCACATCAACGAACGTATTACTGTTTGTTGTCTGTTATGGATTTTTACGCGAGAACATGTGAGTGATTTATCACAGTCGACTGGGAATAGAGAGAATTCTTCAACGTATTACAGGCTGCGTTAATGCTCTATTATATATCATCCATAATATTATAATGATGAGAATAACAAGTATCATCAGTATATGAAATCACAAACTCATTAATAACATAACTACCTTTTACGAAAAATATTAACAAAAGGGTAAGTTACCTATGTATTTTTTTTTGTATAGTGAACACATATTACGATGTATGTCTGTAAATATGTAGATATGATAAAATTAAATGCTAATCAACTTTTGGGCGTTAAATAGCGGCCCGTATTACAGAACGATATTCAGTATAAATACATACATACATAAGCTCACGCCTGTATCCCCGAAGGGATACGCAGAGGCACACTAGCCAACTAGTACACCCATATTTCGCCGAGCTAAGTTCCGTCCCAGATGTGATAGGGGGCGAGTCTATCGCCATACCGGACACACATTCCAGACTCCGGGCTGATATGGAAAAATCTAATATCACTTTGCCCGACTCGGGAATCGAACCCGAGACCTCAGGACGGTAGTCATACCGAAATACAACCACGCCACCGAGACAGTCATTTCTATGGTAAAAACTAACCTCTAATCTAGAAGTGTCCTGTATCACTCTGTTTTACTCGTACGTGTTTACACCTTGATTCAGAAAGTCATCATAGTATAGTGAGCATAATATATGATAGATGTGCGTATGTTATATGCCTTTAAAAAATACACAGTATTGTGATATATTTTACAATTACTTTAAAAAACAATTATTATTATTAGCCCACTTGTACGTATCTACGTATTATCTACTATACCGCACATATCAGAGTTGTACCTACATAAATATAGTATAGCTTATATTGTAAGTAATACTTATTGCTGTGGGTGTACCTTCTGTACCTTTATCATGGTTTAGCTGCTCTAATTTAAGGTCTTTTTGTATCTGGTGCTGTTCTGTAAATTAGTGTTAAAAAGAGCAACGTCAGAGTGTCTTGCCCGTTCTTCTCTGGCAAAACAGCCTTCCGAACAGTTGGTAGAGTTAAAGTTTGACGGAATCTAAAATAATGTTTGAACATTTTATGGATTCAATAAATGATTTGATTTGATTTGTACTTTTAAATAAATAAAGTTATATAACTGCTACACTAATAAAACTTTTGTGGGACATAAATATGGAAACATAATCATTAAGGGCAGAAATTGTTCAATCTTTTTAAATCGTGGTTTGTAATTGCTGTACAAATCTTGCTGACGCGATGCTACGGCACATGTCAAATGACATCGATTAGCCATCTCGATAGCTCGTGGATGAGAGGTCAACATCAACATAAAACTGTTATGATATGGCTTTAGCGTATTTCCCAGAGGCGCGCAGGGGAGGTGCGCGCCACCCAGGGGAAATTTCCCGGCGACTCTCTACGGGGCCTCTACAAGTTTTATGGACGCGCAACACCCAGGGTTGCCTCTACCATACATCATTAAATGGCGATGCCATTACTATTCATTTGGCTGTATAACAATAATATATTTAAAATATGCTTATTTAAATATAGAAATGAAATATCTACCGTTCAGTCTCTACATTTCGATGATGATACGATTAAGTGACAGCCCTAATAACTCTTAAAGCACCGCCCTCGCACCCTCTAGCCATCAACTTCTTATCTTTGCACGTAACAGAGGCCCACGTTAATAAGTGCCGGATACAGATTACTTAATTTTAAAATGTTTGCCTAAATATAATGGTACCTATTCATCATAGACTTTCAAACAGATACCGTATAATCTAAAGTTATAATGAATAAATAATGTGTACACATACATAAAACATTTATTTCACATCCCCCCAGAGTTATATTGTGTAAAGGCTCGTATGCGTATCCACGGATCGACCTGGTTTTTCCGTCCTATAGTATGATGAAGTGTAGATGTAGCCTTCCGCCATATATACAACAATTACTTGTGTAATCTTAATGAATTACCTACTTTATATGCTCATAATATTTGAATTTGTCTGTAACTAGACAAAGAAGGCGACCCATCTCTACAAATTAATGCCTACCCTTTTATATCACGTTCAAGTAAACAGAGACACCCAATTATTTTATTATCAAAGAGACCGTTTTAAAACTGCATTAGACTAGCCCAAACACCAGAAGCACGTAAGTCCAGTAAAAAAGTTGACATTTAAATCTAAAATGACTTAACCCTCTTCAAAGGGATTACAAATATGTCCATCTAGCTTTTACTCTGCTTAAAACATTTGTATTAATATGTTTTATTTTGATCTTTACACCTTCCAGCGTTACCATAATAACTCATACCACATTTTTTAAATTGTTTATTATTCTGGTCCATATGAGTGTAAATAATAATACTGCTATATACAAATTTCAAAAACAATACTTTATAATAAGTTTCAATTTCATAGAAAAGCTCAAACTAAATCAGCTAGCCGCCATGGCGCAGTGGGCGAATAGCCTCCGGCTGTGAAGCAAGAGGCCGCGGTTTCGATTCGCGCACTGAGACAAATGTTTGTATGACTTACAGATACATATTTGTTTCTGGTCTGGGTGTTGTGAGACCGAAAGCCTCTCGTAGTTTCTAATACCCGCGACACAAGATGACAAGACTCGTATCTTAGTGTGGGGTCAGCAGCCTGAGCAGGAAAATTTCTGACAACCGTAAATGTATTCGAACTCGATGCGCGTCTATGAAATTTGTATGAAATATTAACCAAACGTCATCAGTGCGCAGCGAACTCGAATACATTTATTTACATTTAAATTAGTTTTTCGTGCTCGGGCTACAGGACTATGTGTATGACTGTTGGGTATTATTTAAAATAATTTCAGTAGAATTTCAGGGGCTGCCTCGGAGGCGTGGTTGTATTTCGGTACGACTATCGTCTTGAGGTCTCGGGTTCGATCCCCGGGTCGGGCAAAATGATATTGGATTATACTGATTTCTTAAGTTTACGCGAATGCTATTCATTGAAATAAAATTATTTTTACGGATTTTATCACGATTTGGTTTTAATTTTTATTCCCGACGTTTCGAAGGCTTTGCAGTCTTCGTTCAGTCTAACCCGTGACCACGAAGACTGCAAAGCCTTCGAAACGTCGGGAATAAAAATTAAAACCAAATCGTGATAAAATCCGTAAAAATAATTTTATTTCAATGATATTGGATTTTTACATATCAGTTCGGAGTCTGGAATTTGTGCCGGATATGGCGGTGGGCTCGCCCCCTATCATATCTGAGATGTGAATAATAAAAAAAAATAAAAAAATAATATGAACTAAGCTCGGCGTTCTAGTTCGCTAGGACTCCTCTGCTGCAGGCGTGAGCTTATGTATGTATGTAATTTCAATAGATAAATCTTGAGTGGTAGAGCCATGCTGTAGACAGTTACGTCTACGGCACGAATGGGCCGGCTCATCTGTTTTGATACCACTGTCTCACAGAAAACCGACGTAAAGTGGCAGCTTGCTGTCGCGTTTCGATCGGTGAATGAGATTTCCGGTGGCCCATTTCCCCACCTCCCTTTCCCAATTCCTTTTTCGTCCCCTTCCATTCCCTCCTTTTAAGTTGGTAACCCACCCATGATTCTTTTTGTGTCTTGGGTGTCTATGGGAGGTGGAGATCACTTACCATCAGGTGACCCATCCGCTCGTTTCTCTTCGAAGATAATATTTAATCTATTAATTAATATTCGTTATGGAAATTTATTAAGTGATACGCAAAATCAGTATAGTAACGACTTTAGGGTCAACAATTCAAGATACGGCAATTCATTTTTATCGGGTGCTTGGGATAGGGAAGGATTAACATTTTCACTGTATGTAAAATTTTAATTCCCCGGGATGAAGTACGGCGGGTTGAAATTGATGTGTTATAAGACCCCTGCGAGGCCGAGGGGGGAATAGGCTCGACCAAGCTAATGGGCTGAAATCAACGATATTTTCTTGGCGTGGTGATTACCTAATTTCTAAATAAAAATCGCAGAATTAAGAATGTAAAATAGTTAGAAGTAAATGGAGTCCACAACCAACCAACCATATAGTGCATGTTAAATGAAGACGCCATATAAGTATGACATACAACGTAAAGTATAACATAAGAAACACAGAGCTAGTATTGCATTAGGTATCCCCGGAGCCAGTCGGGGCTCGCAGCATCCTCGCGCTCCCCCCGGGACGCATTACAAAAGTACTAGACGCCAACAGATCGATACATAAAGTTACAACATTACAAAGCCATTTGTTCAACATACTATGTGCGAGTACATTGTTTCTACCTACCCCGTGGACCATATAACTCGATTACGAGATACAGAATACTTTAAATCCATAGTAGAGTAGCCTCTTTCTAGTTCTTTCTTATTTCTTATATGTTCTTCATCTTGGAACAAACAATAATCGTAATAGTTGAAAAAGTTGGAATTTCAATAATTAAAACCTACAAGCATATTGAATGCTTGACTATCGGTACAACTACCAAGTAGGCTGCACTGCACAGTATGGGTAGATTAGTAACGGCTACTAACGGCTACATAAGCTAAACGGTGACACGCGGGGAGGGCGGCCGGTGCGGCGCAGCGTGGCGCGGCGACCGCGTCCAGTCACTGATAAAACGTTGATATTAGGAAGCCGCGACCGCAGCACCTCTACGCAGCGCGTCCATCACTTGCCAGTTTCGCCCTCGCACTCACAGGCCAGTAATTAATTTGAAATTCCTAGTCACCTCACCTATCGTGAATTTTGGAACATTTTCCCATCATGCTATATCGTTTCGTATCTGTTATCAGTACTTATACATCGTTAGATAATTTAAAAGAGAGATAATTACTTCTAAGTCGTTGCGCCTCATCTCTAACTAACATATTGCGAGACACGCGTTTGCAGCATGTGACATATAAAAACTGCCGACTGCCTCGGTGGCATGGTTGTATTTCGGTACGACTACCGTCCTGAGGTCTCGGGTTCGATCCCCGGGTCGGGCAAAGTGATATTGGATTTATCCATATCAGCCCGGAGTCTGGAATTTGGCGATAGGCTTGCCCCTTACCACATCTGGGACGGAACTAAGCTCCGCGAAATGTGGGTGAACCAGTTAGCCAGTGGGCTTCTATCTACCCATTCGGGGATACAGGATTATGTTATGTTATGTGTTACATTTAAAAATAGTGTTTCTAGTGTTAACTAGTAATCTCTATACATTTTTCAATTAGTCCATCAAATCGGCACAAGACCTATTACATCAAAAGACTAATAGTAGTTACTTTCCAATACCCACTATCCATTAACATCCAATACAAACTCCAAACTTTAATAGAATGAGAATGGTAAGAAGGAATTGCACTTTAGTACGTTTATTATATTTAGCAGGTGACCTCTGGAGGTCAGATCCATTTCTATTGAGAAAACCCCTCCAGTTTACATAAGGTTATTTACTAATTGTTCGAATGGGTTAACGTTGAATTATATAACTAAAACTTAGATACATAGCAGATTTATGGCAATCAACGGCAATTTCATAGTCGGTGGTAAAGTCTGTGACGATGCCGGTGCCATACAAATAATTATAACGATTTCAAATATGGATAAACAAATAACAATTGTAGAGTGAATATAACCCCAGAACGTAAATTGTTCAAAGTTACAATCACACAACGACGCACAATGATTAATTATGTTAATTGTATCTATATAATTAACTAAAAATATTTATAGGGATTACAGATTATTTACAGGATTGAATACTTGTTTATTTACAAACTAGCTGACCCGGCGAACTTCGTTCCGCCTAACAGTCGATTCATTAATTTTTTTGTTTTTTTTTTTAATTATGTCTCAAATAAACGTAGCCTAAGTTACTCCTTATTACATCAGCTACCTGCCAATAAAAGTCCCGCCAAAATAGGACCAGCCTTTCAGAGATTAGCCGGAACAAACAGACAGACAGACAGACAAAGATTGTAAAAAATGTTATTTTGGTGTATATACCGTATACATATTCATATACATGTAGTAAAAAACGGTTATTTCAATATTACAAACAGACACTCCAATTTTATTTATATGCATAGATGGAATACATGATATGTTGCCTTCATAAGATTTATTTAATTTTAAAGTTTATTATTATCTAAATTGCTTATGTAACTTAATCGTTTTCGTAACTTTTAAAATACAATAATAGATTTTCAAGACACACTACTATTAATTTTAAGATGTATATATTTAACGCGTATAGTAAGCAACGCCTTATGAAATTATAATATTTCTCGCAATTGATTTATGCTTATCAAATAGAATAAACAATGTAATAAAACTTACGTCTCAAAGATCTAGGTTTAGCCTGTTTTCGGCGTGACATGTTTTCAATGTTAGTCACTAAAATGACTTGTAAGTTTTTTCAACACTTTTCCACACATCACATATCGCTGACTCTTACGAACATTTGAAAGTTTATCGGAAAAGTAAGGAGATGTAGAAGACGCGGCGGCAGGGCACGTGGCCGATCTCGCGGCCCACCCCGCGCTTACTGAGCCTTACTGGCGCCCAACAAGTGGCAATAACAATATTGTAACCTTGCGCGCAAACTCATAACACAAAATATACATACAGATTATTTTCTTCACATACAGTCTTTGAGGAGAAAATATTAGAGATTAAACGTTACCTTTATCCAAGTGACGCGTTTCTTAAATACTAATAAGGTGATAACATTGTTCTTTCTTTAGGAAGCTACTACCTTTAATTACATAGGTAGGTAATACTGTAGTAGGTATTTTATGCAAAGACACCCGTCGGAGGCGGCACATATATATGTTACATATGTAAGCTTATGGGCCACCGGAGGCCGAGCCGCCCGTGACTATTTAAACAGTTAGTAAGTAATATTGAATCTCTCTGATGTTATCATATACCTGACAGAAGGCACTTGACTATAACAAAAAGCACTCTAAATACAATATTTCGCAAATCGATGTTCACAAACATATCTTTGAAACGACAAATAGTCTATCCACAATACAAAAATATTTTTGAACTATCTATCGGACATCACAGGAGGTATAGGATAGACCAGAAAAAAACTCCTCTCTTTTCGTATATGGGAAGTAGCTACCATAAGTTTTTAATTATTTTTACGATATTACCTAACACTCGATTCTCGAGCTATTTGTCATACCTACTAGTTTATACGGAACCCTCAGTAGGCGAGTCCGACTCGTACTTGTCCGGTTCTTTTTTCAAGACTTTATTTTAAATCTTAATTATATGTTTCTAGCACCTACCAGGTAGTTGCCTCCTTGGTCTAGTGCCGGGGTATAGGGGCTGTATATCGGAAGGTCCTGCGATCGGATCCCGGATCGGACGACTCCGTTTGTCTAAAACTTTTTGCCCGAGACTGGATCTACCAAAGGCGTCGACATCAGGCAGGCAGCAGTCATAAAAACTAAGCCAAATCCTGCAACATGCTTTTAAATAAACGGTGTGGATCCCACGTTGGAGGACCATTGGCCTATCCCAGATTGCGCCAGCCTTGGCAGTCCTACGCCTTCCGCTTCCTGCTACATTCCGCAGGTCAATGGTCCAGCGGATACGAGGCCTGTGCTTGGATAGACGTGGTCTCCACTCCAAAACCTTTCAGCCCCAGCGGCCGTTGTTACAACGGCATATATGACCACAGCCCACTGCCACTTCAACTTACTAATAAGGCGGGCTATGTCTACTTTAGGATTCCGACGTATCTCCTCGTTCCAGATATTATCCATCAGAGAAACTCCAAGCATAATCACTCAACATACACAAGAAGTTATTTTATTCATACCTATTGTTATACTTAGGTGCAGTTATTGATGTAGATACCTATGGTATAAAAAAAGGAAAGATGCAGTTGCCTCATTCCTCAAAATTCCTCATTCTCCATCCGCCTGGTACTACCCCTATTACCAGTGGGATGGAGACTGTAGATCGGAAGGTCCTGCCTTCAAATCCCAGATCGGACAAATCTGTTTTTCTAACACTATTTGTCTGGAACTGAATGTACCATAAGGGGCCGACGTCAGACAGGAAGCCGTTTATAAAAACTAAGCCAAATCCGTTCTGCAAAATAGACTCTGTGACAAAAAGCACGAAAAGGTCACAGTGTGCAATGACGTGATTGTAGGGTTGCCAGATTGTTTATCTAGTTACAAATACCTACCGTACACCTAACTGGATAGTCCCAATGTATTCTCTATAAATTTTATTCTACAAAACGCCCTTGTTTCTTGTTACTAATTTGTTTTAATGCAAAACAATAATTTCTGCTTATTATTAAAGTCCTCGTAAACACTATATTCGAGTGAAATGGAACTAGGTACCTAGTACCTTATCCATAATACTCTTTGATAATACTGAACCAATTACTCAAGAAAAATAAGAGGATCTGGCATAAGTACGAAAAATACTAATATACTTTGAAGCCGCTTCCACTATTAGTTTCGTGATCTAATTCGACCTGAATTCGTATGTATTTTTTTGCATGTCTGATATCTCCGCTAAATGTAGACTGATTTTCAAAATTATTTTGTGTTCGGTAGAGCTTATTCCAAGGATGGTCCCATATAAATTTGGTCACGATCGGATAATTTTTAAGTCAATCCCTTAAGATTTTACATGTAAGTTGCCACTGTGTCAAAAGAATTAAATAGCATATATTAGGCTCAATTGCACCACTATTATTAACCTAGAGTTAGTCCTAACCGCAAGCTAAATTGACAGAAAATGTATGAATGACATGTAACTTAACTTGCGGTTAGGACTAACTCTAGGTTAATAATAGTGGTGCAATTGAGAATGTATAGAGTAGCCATGCGCGTATACCCGTAAGGGACAGAATATAAGACACAGGGATACCGTGTTCGAAAAATGTACTCATCATTTATTTGAAACGTAGTTCATATTAAAAAAAAAAGTCATTTTGTTTGGTAATAAACATTTAAAAGCGTTATTACAGCAATAACTAACGAGTTTATTTTTGGTTAATAATCCCTCAGAAGTCGCCTTCTTGGTCTAGTGGCAACATGTATGGGCTGTGAACCGGGAGGTCCTGGGTTAGATTCCCAGGTTGGACGATTCTTATTTAATTTGCCCGAGACTGGATCCCACATAGGGAGTTGACGTCAGTCAGGCGGCCGGTCGTAAAAACTAAGCCAAATCCTATCCGCAACATGCTTGAAAAGTGTGTAGCGCCGACCTCACATTAAGGTGGGATAAAGGCAGGTAGAAAGAAATAAAAAATCAAAAAGATATAGAACACAAGTTGTACCTTAAGCCGCGTCTCCTGCACTAAAACATTACACAACACATGTACACAAAACATAAGGAGCTGCGAGAGAACCATAAGGAGCACATGGTTTCTTCTTCTTCCCGCCTTAATACCATTTCTATGTGGGGTCGGCCCTCCTAATCGTGTGTCTTCAGAGGTATCTATTCTGGACCGTCGACGGGTCTTTATTATTATATTCTAGGTCTTTATTAACTACAGCAATCCATGTTAGTCGGGGTCTTCCGGGCTTTTTTACTGTGTTTTTGCGTTTCAGCACTTTTCTGGTCATGTGGTCCTCCGGTCTTCACATGACGTGGCCGTACTATCGTAGTCGCGACTCCGTAAGCTTGTCCTGAATAGGCGTTACTTTAAAAGTTCCCCGGATATAGCGAAGCGTAGCGGAGACATGGTATTTCTATTTTTTTTCTATGGTCCATTGTTACATGAGCAGGAGACAATGAAAAACCTTGTTTTATGTAGGTGTTTTTCGTGTTTTTTTTCGAAAAATATTAATAATACTCGAAACAAAACACAAAAACACATACGCAAAACAATTAATATCGCTGTCTCTTCCTCAAAGAACAATGGACCATAGATAGATGTGTAGCGAAACCATGTCTTGCTTAGGTGTTTTGTGTAATGTTTTAGTGTAGGAGACGCGACATATTGTAAACTTCCCGTAATTTGGGAAATTAAGTTTTTGTTTTCCAGGTAACACTTAATTCCATTCATGACACCAAATCCGAGTTGGAGTCGGGCATTAAAAACGTATACGCAGAACGAGATAAAAAAAATTCGTCTGTCTCTATTACTCACACTCCAAACTACATTTATCTATCTCACTTATGCTTGATTTTACTACTTAGACGCCCGATCTATATCATTCTTTATCTAAGTTATAAATACGGTGTTTCATTTTTTCGTTCCATTAATTATTAATATAGTATAGTTATGCCTCGTCTTCTTATTTTTCTGAAATCATTGTACTCAACAGTGAACAATTTAAAATTTATCTACTGGCAATTCTGGTTATCGGGCTGTCAAAACTCTGTCAAATGCTGTCAAATGTCAAAACAGAAGGCGCAAGTATTTCAATATTAAATTTTATTAGGATTTATATTTGAGTCACAAAATTAATGCGTAGCAGAAAAATTAATTTTTAATTTCTAGATAAGAAATGGAGATTCCATACGAGGTAAGACAGTGTCAAAATAATAGAATAAGTAGTTAACAAGGTCTTTCTCTTCCTGGTTTTAAAATTCTTTGTTTAGAGTTTACATAATTTTTCACGTGATCTTTGATAGTCAGTGATAATATTTTTATTTTTTTGACTAAACAGACATCGGGTGAGGAAAAAATTTCTTGCGTTTCGTGTCGTCATTGTTGTATTTTCATGAAGTAATTAATTTCAGGTTTTAGTTTACCTTTTTGAATATTTACCAAAGTCCGATAGAACAGCTGCAAGTGAAACTTGTCGATCATGGTATTTAGCGGCAAACGATCAGATTTTTCTTAAAAATAAAGTAGCTGTATTTTACAAATCAGTATTAAACGATGAAGAGTCTTCACCTATTCATATATTTGAGAACTCATTAGTTACGTACCATAACTATCTTTTTAATGAAGTAGAAATTACGAATAAACTGAATGACTTCTGGCAGAAAAATGGAGAAAGTATTAAATGTTTGACTCTGAGGAACTGTGACATTTGTGAAAAAGTATTTGTATATTTATTGCAAAACTGTCAATACCTTCAATCACTGCAAATACAAAGCTGCAAGGAACTGTTCATGTCAGGACGTCTATTGGAAGGGAAGACAGAAGGTCTACTGGCTAATAATCTGGAAAACTTGAAATGCCTCAGTCTATCAGGAAATCAATATCTGACAGATGTTCTAGTCAACAGATTCATTTCGGCAGCTCCACATCTAGAAGAGTTGAATTTATCGTCATGCTCTTTACAGTTCCACTTGGGTCTGGTGAAAAAGTTTTACCCTCCTGGAAGTGACATCTTTGAAAATCCATCTGAGAGTGTTTTGACATTTTATTTTATATTGCAACTGATTGTTCATAAAGCAGAAACAATTAAACGCTTATTATTTTCAAATACTCTTATTGATGGAGCAGCCTTAAAGTTGTTATCTGAAGTAAATAACTTAAAGTTAGAACTATTGGAAGTTCATTCATGTGATCAATTGACCAACACTGGTATACTGGCACTAACAACTCACCAAACAACATTGAAAGCTCTTGATATTGGATTATGCACAAGGGTTACAGATCAATCTCTTGTTCACATTTGTAAAAATCTAGTCAATTTAGAGTATCTTAATATTCAAAGATGTCGAGCTGTTACTGATATAGGAATTGCAGAAATAGGGAAATTAAAGAAATTAAAATCACTGAATATATCTCAGTGTGAACTCATCACTAAAGAAGGATTGGAAAAAGGAATATGTTCTGAAGATAATGAAGTTTTGGAAGAGTTGGATATACATTCCTTAAATTTAGACCAGACTGGTGTCATAATGATCTCAGAGAAGCTCCCTAAATTAAGATCATTAGATTTAAGTTACTGCTTTAACGCTGTTACCGACATATCTATTCAAGTAATATTTAAGAACCAAGTTCTTTTACATACCTTGAAAATAAGTCACTGTGACAAGGTTTCTGATGCGGGTCTCACTGGCATGGGAACAATAGAAGCTGATGGGAGTCAAAGTGAGGATGGTCCCATCATGTCAAGTATCAATGATGCCCAATCATCACTAAAGATTCATTTGGGATCCAGAGCTGAAGAAGAGATTATGCGTGATGCAAGAAGAAAGAGGGATGTGATGAGAATGTGTGAAAAACTTTCCACAGATACCTATTCTGGATATTCCCTAGCAAGGATGAAAGGGCTCAAAGAACTGGACATAAGTGGGTGTAACAGAATAACTGATGTTAGTCTCACATACGCATTTAATTTCAAAGAACTTGTCAATTTGAATTTGAGCAGATGTCAGCAAATAACCTATGATGGAATAGTTAATTTGGTTAAAAACTGCCCAGCCATGGAATATGTTAACCTCATAGATTGCTACAACCTAAAAGATGAAGCTGTGACAGAAATAGTCAAAGGATTAAGGAGGCTAAAACAACTAGAACTTAGAGTAAGTTGTCAATCAATTTTAAAATATTTCTGCTTGTTACTTAAACTGTTAAGTACATAAGTATTCATTTAATTGTTATGTTCATGTAAAAAATATTTAATTTTAACTGAAAAATAATATCAAGGATAATGCTGCTTCCATGGTTTAGTGGCAGTGTATATAGGCTGTATACCAGGAGGTCATGGGTTAGAGTCCCAGGTTGAACAGGGTGTTTTTAAAACCTAGCCAATTCCTTTTTGCAACATGCTTGAAAAAGTGTGTGTTGTGACACTACATTGTGTTCAGATAAGAGCAGGTAATAAAGGCTATGAAACTATAAAAAAATTAACAATTGTCACTAGAAATGAATTAATTTCAGGGATGTAATCAACTGACCGACAAAACATTAGAAGCTGTAATGTCTTACTGCAAAAAACTAAAGTTTTTGGATGTACAAGGCTGCCGCAACATTTCACCTGAACTGGCCTGTGCTATTGGATGCCTGCCGACCCTACACACAGTGTTGATGTCCAAACCCGGTCCCTATGTAACCGATGGACTGAAAAATAGGTCTCCTTCTCCTGCATTTTTACCCTCCTTGATGAGAAAATTACGCTTACACTAGGATATCTATTTAGTCGTGGACAGGTAATTGGGCACAGAGCTACGAGCATTTTTTCTAAACCTCTCCACTTACAAGTTGTTGGTTAACTTTCGTTATCATTAAATTTATTTCATTCATACTCTACATTTAACATTAATATGGAAAGTCTCCATTACTATTGTGCATGCAACAGTTTTGCCTTATTTATATGGGTTTGGTTTTCTTATGTGAATGGGATCCCTTATTAATTAGTCATTAGCATATGCAAGGTTTTTTATTGTGTTTTGGATATCTTATAGATATTAAACAAGAAGCAGTTATTTCATTGCGAAAATTATACTGACTCAAAATATTTATGGACTTACATTCCAATATGTTCCAAAGTCGTTATCCAGCAGGATTGAGGACTGATTTTGGTCTAAACGAAAGCCCATGCTTGTTTATATTTTTATAATATAATCGCAATACCTATTAACTTACCGACAAAGGTAAAAAGACAAAGGTAAGCCTGTATGAAATATGAATCATGTTATATCTATCCCTCGCCGCTGTTTTACAACCAAGGAAAATACATATTAGCTTACAATTTAGATGTAGGTAGGTATTATCAGATGGCACTAATTAGTTGTCCACGACTACACAAACGTAAGTAATAATTTAAACATTGTCTTGTTCCGTGATTTAACATGACTTAGGTAATATATAAAATTAAGATAATTATGGCGACAAGCGAAGGCTATACATGAGACTTTCAATTTGTATAATTAACAAATCATATTCAAAAATACGCGCCAAATCAACTTGCTACCCTGAAGTGAGATACTCACACACAGTTGTTTTATATAATTGTCTCAGACTTACTAATAGAGTACCTACTGGGAATAATGACTTCAGCCCTGCATGCATGGCAGTGCTAATGTGCAAATGAAGTTGGTTGCAGACCAAGAGCTAAGATAAATTAGTTTAGCTGCTGAGCTCGCATAGCTGATGTAATGTTTTATACTTGTCAGACAGCGACTGTGCAAGGAGATCTATGTGTACTTATGTGAACATGACCAAATTTAGATGTGTCCACCCTTGAAATAAGCTCTATCGGACACAAATGAAAATCGGTCCACATTTGGTGGAGATATCGCGTAACATACATAACAAAATACAGACGAATTGAGGACCTTCTCCCTTTTGAAAGTCGGTCAAAAATAACAACAATTAGTTTAGCTTAACTAAACTAACTTGTAAGTTTAGCTGTATTAGCTAAACTAACTTGTAAGTTTAGCTGTGTTAGCTAAACTAACTTGTAAGTAAGCTAATGTAACATAGCTCTTGATCTGCAACCGGCATTACTCACGTGAGCTAGCGAACTAGCGAGTTAGTTACTTTTTATAACTGAAGGTTACCGGTAAACTCAGTGTGGCGCGACGCTGCATGCCCTAAAATGGTAGACATACCTACTCGCAAATCAATCAGGACATTCACAGAGTTACATTAGTTGTTGTCTCAAGTTTTTTATTTATTTAAATCCATAATTTGCATATTATTGTAATTTGCGAAAAAGATAAAAATGGGTTGTTTTGTTGTGATTATGTATTACATAAACTAATCATGTGATTTGTTGTATTATGTCAATGTATTATGTATCTATTGTGTAACTATGTATTCAAAATTAGACATCACAAATTTTCAAAGATTGGATAGATTGTAATAATTAGATGTGTAATCTGATAATCATGTATCAATTTTATTATTATTAATATTTATTTTGACTGCCTCGGTGGCGTGGTGGTATTTCGGTACGACCACGGTTCTGAGGTCTCGGGTTCGATCCCTGGGTCGGGCAGTGATATTGGATTTTTCCATATCAGCCCGGAGTCTGGAATTTGTGCCCGATATGGCGATAGGCTCGCCCCCTATCACATCTGGGACGGAACTAAGCTCGGCGAAATGTGGGTGTTCTAGTTCGCTAGCACGCCTCTGCCTACCCCTTCGGGGATACAGGCGTGAGCTTATGTGTGTGTGTATCAATTTTATTTGTAATGAATTTTTATTTTAGTATACCCTATGCAATTATAATCCCAGTAAGGGAGTATAACACAGCTGTGATAAAGTCACTGTACCTAACAGTGGGTCCTAGTACAAAATTGTATAACAATTTCTAAAATATTTTGGGCTCTTGATAAAGCTTATGTTATTTCAAATATTAATGTACATATTAGTTTTGAATAAAAAATCTCGGAGAGTTTTTACATCGTTTTATTACATCATAAATTTAAAAATAACTTATCAGTTTGATAACGATATACTCTTAAAGATATTTTGGTACCTTACTTACTTTTATCTTACTAAACTTTGTTCGTAATTGTAGTTAATATTTAAAATGTTATTATACAATGGCTAAAATTTAAAAAAATAGTTGCAAACCAACATCTTAAACAAATATTAATGGATAATCTAAATAAAGACAAACCTACATGAATGCAGACAGATAGATACTATGTATAACATAAACAAGTTTTTTAGTTCAATGAAAACTTACGCATGGATCCCGAAGGGTTAGGCATATGCATAGATATTAGTCGACTGATAAATTTATGGGCATAGGCGACTAGAGAACAAACTAGCACAAAGAGAACAAACCAACACCCATATATGGTGAGTTCATTTTCGTACCAATGTGATAGGTGACGAGCCTATGGCAGGCTATGGCCATAATTTTCGTTGAAGTCAAAAATAATCATGTATTTACACGATAATATTGGATAATTCGATTGTTTTAGAGCTTGCTAATGCATAAACTTTGTTCTAGGAAATCATCCACAATGACAATACTTCAATACTTAGTTTGTAATTAGGATATAGAAGACAAGTGCCATTTTTCTCTAGAAAAAAGGCATTTTTAGAAAGATAAAATATCATTATCTTAAACGCAACATTTTAGTTAAATAATAATAATAAGGGACTGATAGTATTCTATCATATTCATTACAATGCATGCATTATAAAACAAAATATGATATCACGAAGTTTACTACATAATTACGTGAGATAATACTCTAAATAAAATACTATTTATTTATATAATAGTAGCTTATTTAGATTACAGCTTATAAGATCTAGTACACATACAAACACTCGTGTCGTATATATCCCTGTAACTCAACACTAGCAGTTACACTGCACCACTAAAAATCACCATTACTATAATACAAACAAATTAATATAATAATATATTAGATAGCCACTTATTCCAAAAGTTTATTATTACAGCGCAATATACATGTATCTATTTGTATTACATTTCCAGTTTTATATTTATGTTAGACTACTATGAATTGCTTATTATACTCTGTAGCACAATGTTTTTTTAAGCAAAATAAACATTAATTATTAGTCTGCTTTCTCTAAATAATGAAAGTATATTTTACTGTCACATATAATATGTGATTTATAAATTCATACGTATTTAGAAGTATTTATGTTGCAAGTGGATATTTTTATTAAAACTATTTTATGAAGGAACTAAGTTTTATCAACTTTAAGGCACCAAAGCCATAATTAGTTGATTTTTTATGTATTTACTTTTTAAACAATTTCTTAATAAAAATTGCATTTAAAGGGGCTTAAATACTTAACAGCTTTTTTATAATACCTCGATATTCTATAGTCCAGTTTGACGATTTATATTTAAAAAAGCAATGATAAATACTATGCTGTTCATTTTCAATTATCCCCTTAAAAACTTTGTTATTTTCTGCAATAAAAAAAGCTTAGTACCTGCTCCTGAAAATAATACCAGTTCAAAAAGCCTTTTGCTAAGATGGTTGGTTTGAGTGCAACTAATACTTTAACAAACACTCAAATATTACACTGTACAATACAACAATTTTCGATATAACAACATAGGGATTTTTAAAAGCCATTATACACAATTTTGCTTTTTTTTACACACCAGATCCGAAATTCAGTCATTGAGTTAGCAATATAATTTGACTGCTGATCTCGTATTTTGCAATGTTTTCTCATCTTTTAGAATTCTGTGGGTTTACAACAATATAATCAAGTTAATATTTACATCAGCAATACTAAAAAATAAAATAACGGAACGGTACAAGTTATTGATCACGTCGCACTTAGCACAGTGAGGACCAACATTGTTAAAGGCGCTTCTCCCGCACTAGTTTGTCTCGAATTATTACACAAAAACACATACGCAAAACAACGATTTTAGCTGCCTCCTGCTCGTAGAACAATGGACCATAGATAAAAAAGACTTGATTCGTGTAGGTGTTTTGTGTAAAGTTTTAGTGCAGGAGACAGGGGTTAATGGTATTAGGGTAGTTGACAAATGTATTTTCATAATTATAACTAAAATGTAACAGAGAAAAAAATAACAAAAAATGTATTCTCGGAAATAAAGAAAGTAATAAGCATTTGTAACTGGGTGAAAGTGGTGTAACCGCAGACATGGATGTAACTGTAATTTGTCCATTGTTATTTGTCAGTATACTGACGTCACAGCCACAGCGGTGCGAGCATTGTAATTATTCTACTAATCATAATATTACAGTCCTATTTTTTATCAAATTTTGTTTTTACATATTTTTCGTTTTTAAATTATTTGACGTATAGCTAAAACTTTGTACAATATCAGACATAGGCGACTACACTATAATGCAAGATCCGATCTCAGATGCAAAACGAAAGTCGTAGCAGAAAAGTTATGCACAGTAATGATATATACAATATAAACAGTCGATATTATGAAATTACAAAAGTAAATAAGGACTTGGCATTCCTTTGAAAAAAAACAAGTATGCCTAATGTATGGAGAGAAACCAAAATTGTGAATCTGAGTAATATAATTAGGCATCTTGTTAACATTACTAAAATAGTATTTTAAATAAAACAAGTTTAAGTCACGACACGGTGAAAACTTCATTCATAATAGATCGCGAAACTAAAATGGCGGAACCGACTCCAAAGTAGTTATGCCAAGTGGTTATTTTTCCTTTGTCATCGATACGACGGTCGACGGTGATGTGTCATGTGTAGTGGGTGAGGTCAGTGCGAGTTGAATCCCGGCGAGTTGTGTTCGAGGAGCGGCGTGTGCAGCGTCGAGCCGGCGGGAGACGAGACCGACTCCTGCGAGTTGTCGCACTCTAGATCCGGCATGTTTATATCCTCAAAGTCTGGAATATTCCCTGTATACGAGATTAGCTGATTCCCTTCAACTGAAAGTTCCCAAAAATTCTAATTAAATTTCAATGAACGTACAATATATAAAACTTATATCCACACTATAAACTAACGACAGTTACTGTACTACGTACATCGTATTTTAAGGGAATTTGTTTGTAACATAATAAATACATAATAATGTAAAACAACAACCTTATAATTGAACAGGTACATATTTAATAATATTCACAGACTAAGTGTCCAATGTAACCTGCACACAACACCCTCAAAATAAATTTACATAATATTGTAAGTGCACACAAGGATCTAAATAGACCTCATAAGTACTTCTATCAGTATGAAATGGAAACAATTTATAACATTTACAATTACTAGGCGCAGGGTCTATACTAAGTCATGCCTGGACATGGACACAGAATTCGGGCCTCGGAGAGTAACAATAACTGACAAAATGCAATGGTATTTTAAAAAGTTTAAAAATATCAGTTTAAATATTGTGTCCCATGTCCATTCAATTATAGGTTCTACTTTAAGTTAAATACCTATAGACAAAATGGACTGATTTTTTTCGTGTAAGAGAATGCAAGTACTTCTCATCCTTTCGGGGGGCCCGTGTGCTCTTATGGTAAAAAACAGGACGCACCGAACTAGTTGAACAAGGTTAAGTCAGTCGACACAAATTAGGTACATATACGGTGTCTATTTAGATCTATGGTCCGTAATTATACCTAAAGCTTACAAATTACTATAACATTGTTTACTATAATACTATCTACATACTTAAAAAAAAATGTGTAACCATGCAATATATAAGCCAACATTATTATTATACTTAATTAGTTAATAACTACATGTATCAGGCTAAAATTGTAAATTGCACTCAAACTTTGTTCTGATTTAGCTCAAGTAGATCATAACAATATTTCCGTTCACGCACTAAAAAATAAAATGTATACATGAAATGAAATATTGTATACGTGAGCTAATTCAGGGGGGTTACCATCACCTCTTATAGCAGTATTATTATAATTTTACTTTTCAATATTCCCATACAAAACAAACGAAGAACGATTATAATACTGCTATAAGAGGTCGTGGTAACCCTGCAGAACATAATCTAAGTGCGCTCTATATTTCAATACTAAAGTTTTAAACGTCACATTCTTAATTGTTTAACCTACACCAATATATGAAACACAGCTTATAGATAGATGGTAATAAAATAAAAGCAACATAAAATGCACTTGAACACTAAAAGTACAAGCGTAACAAACTATATTAACAAAATCCTTATTCAAGTTTAATATAAATTGGTCGTGTCATGTCATAAAAAATAATGAAAGTGATAAATCTTCCAGCTTTGATGAAACAGTAAATTAGAATTGTGATTTAATAAACCTCCATATTTCAAGCGGACAAATTCCTAAATACAGTATTTCGGCTTGCAGCCACATATCCATAAATATCTATTAAATACCGTCAAAGCTACGTGTAAAATCCGAATAATAATATGCAAAATAAATACTAATATATTGAAATGGTTGGCAAAGTTATGCTCTATGTATCAAACGTGCAAATAAACAATACTCAATTAGGTAATTATCGAAGTATTATTATATATAAAGAGGATTAATACCATCGTCTTCTATAAACTGCTGGTCGCGATAGTCGTCACTCCTTACGTTCGAAATCTCATCTCTCTGCTTCTTTGCTTTAATTAACAATAAAATAGGATTACATTAACACTTTACATCGACTAAGGTGCTAATACGCTTCTCGCTCCGAACAATATCCTAAATCAAGTTGTAATAAACCACTCCCAGTCCTTATTTAAATGTCGTCACAAAATATGATCCGTATAAACTTAAAACAGAAATAAATGTATGTTTACCTCTTAAACTAACGTAATTAAACGGTATGTGATGAAATAAAAACAATGTATGAAAATGTACACTACCCTATATTAGTAACCATAGTTACAGGATATTAAAGAGTTCACAGGAACACTTGGATTGTCGATGGTACGTCACTTTTGCCGCAACATAATTACGACCAAAGTGAGCAGGGAACCGAAACCACATAACTGTAACCCCCATTACCAAAAATTTCCAACACGTCATGACACAGCGGACATGACGTGCACAGCATTGTAAAAATCTTGAACGTTGTAGCCACGGCTACTTTGCAGGTGAGGCTTCGCTGTTATTGATCAGCCAATCAAAATCAATCATCGGATACTGTTTGGTTGTATCTACAATTAACACAAATGCGTAATATAACTCTGAATTGTCATGTTGCAATGTGGCCTGTCATCATAGTTGAGCAACGAGATTATAAAATGAAACTCTACATGACATAATGCCACCAATCATACTGAACAGAGATGGGATCCTCCGTTAAGTGAAGCAGCAGTGTAATTAATTAAACTGTAGTGATACAAACCACATGTTTATGTTGTTATTTCCGTGTTTTAGGTGTATCACTCCGTTAAATGATGGGTGCCAATTAGATTGTGTACATATTTTATAGACTTACCACTGTTAGCCGGAGTTTTCGCCCTGTCGTCCACTGAGTTGTATGACAGTCCATAGAACGGATCGTCCGATCCAAACAGCTGTAATGAGTAAATATTCGTTAAAACTGCCGGTTCCTTTACAACTAGAATAAAAATAATGAAACCAGTGATTAAAATAGTAATAAATAATACAAATTATTGTGATATTGATTGTAAGCGAAAGCATAAAGGATTATTGCCGATATGTCGTATTCATAGATTTACGCAATTATGGTTATAATCTTTATACGCGGGAGTGAAGAACTATAATAATCCTGCTGGTGATAAAATAACATTTTACATAATCATTTGGTGGTTGATGACGAGTAGCAATAGCCAAGGACATCGATGGTCCTACTCCTGCTTCTCCAGTCTATGAACAATACAGAAGTTATATTTTGGCATATTGTTTTATTAAATTAAATTACTTCCTAATAACTTTGACTTTTAAATATTTTTAATTTGGTGTGAAAACTATCTCATAAATTATAATTCATAATCATATTGTAGTATAATCATTATTTTGTTCACCTTATATAAATTCATATCATGTTCATTGATTATATTTTATCGATGTTGTTATTGTATCAGGTCGCGGCATACCGGCACAGTTTGAATGTGAACCGGCCTGTTATGGCAGTGTGTGTGAACTGTGAGGTACGACCGTACGACTCACAGCTCACAAGGCAGTACACGCGGTCCCAACACGTTGCTTGCAACGTGACTCGGGACCGTAGTGCCAACCTAACCAAACCAACTGTCAATGTTTTCTTCATAATAGTGAACAATGTTTGCATGTGTGAGTTTGATTACAACCAAGCTCGCTAAAATAGTATACGTACCTACCTCTACATAAACACTCGAGCTCGCTGCGACAACATCTATCAAACGCTAGTGAGGCAATATTATGTCATATACTTATTATAATAGGTATTATATGATTGTTTTCTGAACTAACAAAGAATCTTTTTAGAGATTACAATTATTTGGAAAACCTGTAAAATATCTTTAATAAGTTATACACTTGTCTAATAATATATAACATTATTGTGTCAGCTGTAAGTTTTCCAAATATACAAAAATAAAAGGTGCAATATAAGACGTAGTACATACCCCTAATAACGTGCTGGTGTCGAAAGAATAGTTGTCGGTTCGAAGTAGCTCCCGTAACGAATCAATATCCGATTGCATCGCATCCAAGTGGTCATCAATGTCATTCCTGAAATATTTGTTATACTGTTAAAAACAACTGTCAATTAAAGAAGAAACAAAAGCGAATAACTTACTTGGCTTCCGACTATTCAGCTCAAAAGCTCTATTACAATTAACTTCTAACGACAATAAGTACTAACTCTATTTGCGTCAATATTTTATAAATGTATAATTTTAATTAAATATTGTGTTAATGGTAGTAATACAAAAACATTCAACAGTATCATCTATATCAGTAATCTCTTCGTAGTAATACAAGTTGTCACAAAATATGCAAAACATGTACTTACAATTTGTACATAAGTACATGTACAAAATATTATTGGGTAGTACATGTACAAAAATAACAGAAAAACAATTTACGATTATGGGTCTATCATAGATACTTATTGAAAAACAACTTTGACTAAAACAGAAAAAATAGAATTTATCAATAAATATTTATAGTAGGCCACTTCTGCAATGGATATTATTCAGAATAATTATCATGTATTACACATACTTGTTTGAATTCGTTCCAAAGAGGGAAGAATATTCCTCCCGATTTTTGCTGATGTTATCTCTCCTATTCCTGAACATTGAAATTACATACATATACATACATGCTATAGAACGATTTTGTGGCCTCTATATAATAAATTGGCATTATTGGCATATTAATATTACACATTGTTATAAATGCACTATAATATCTGGGACATATAACATAGCATAACATAACATAAGCTCACGCCTGTATCCCCGAAGGGGTAGGCAGAGGCGTACTAGCGAACTAGAACACCCACATTTCGCCAAGCTTAATTCCGTCCGAGATGTGATAGGGGGCGAGCCTATCGCCATATCGGGCACAAATTCCAGAGTCCGGGCTGATATGGAAAAATCCAATATCACTTTGCCCGACCCGGGGATCGAACCCGAGACCTCAGAACCGTAGTCGTACCGAAATACCACCACGCCACGGAGGCAGTGAGATATGTAGTTTTTGTTTAATATATTTATACAGCATAGTTTAAACAAAAAAAATAAGAAATCAGCTAAGAATATTAGAAAGAAATAGTGTACCATAACATGTTTACCAAACTCACCTTGATTGGAACCTATTGACATTAGTGTTGTTATTTACTGTAGCAAGAGTCATGTTGTTCCAGTCAAAGTCATCTTGTAATTCTGTCTTTATATCAGCTAAATTTACATTTTGATCAGTATCTTTGTTAGTTGACTTCTTTGATTTCTTTGATGCCTTTGAAACTTCTAACGGTTTTTCCACTTTAATATTTATTCCACCAAGCATTTTATCCTTTGAAGTAGACGCCATTGATGAATCGACTGTAACTTCGTGCAAAATATTGTGTATGGCTGAATCTTCCGCGCCTACCACACCTGTTTCACTAGCAGAGTCATCACTAGCAAATATCTCTGCTGGGAGTTTTAAATCAGCTGACGGATTAATAGTATTGAAATTAGTAGGAGAAATGAGTGTCTTCACACTTGCACCTGTATTTTTACTTCTACTTCTAGGTTTTGATGTGCTTGGCGTCACAGATATAATATTGTTGACTAAGGTATCCATCGACGTATGGTCCAAAGGAGAGGCTGGAGTAACTTGAGTAGGTGGTGGTGACGTAATAACAGGCATGTCTTCCGCTCTTGGATAACCATTACTACGGCAAATGGGGTAGGCCACTCTGTTTCCACCTGTTGGTTAAATAAGTTGTTTAAGATATTATTCAACAGTCAACATGCTGATATCAATAATATTATATTCTGGTATACCTGTATCTATCTCATCACCATCTTCCATAGTAACATGATACTGCACTGACGACATAGGGTCATTTGGACTATGGCCTCTGCCAACAACACTATTCATGTCAATAGTCACAAAACTGGTTGGATCCAGAGCATCCTGAGATGTTTCAGTGTGCAAAATATCATCTTGAGCTAATTCATGAATAGTTGGTCCATCCTCCTAAAATAATATATTATAATAAAGGTATATTTTCTAAAAAAGAAATTAACATACTTTTTATTTTTAAATATACAAACCAAATTGTCATCATTCAAGTCTTCCATTAAAGCATCTTTATCCAATTTAATATTCTTTAATCTACCAGGGTATGAAGGATCAGTATTAGCATTATAAGCAGCATTATTGATCATCAACTGGTAGGGCCTCTTGACACCAACATTGTTACCACTAGCATTTGGCGGACGAGTTGGTTGCACCAACGACATGAGGAATTGAATGAGCTAAAAACATGAATGACAATTTTATAAATTGTATATTTTACAAATAATCATCCTAAAATTATGGTATGCTTATTTTTTGTAAATTGACCTGTTTCTTACCCATACTATAAGTTATTTAGGTTTAAATACACCTAACACAAAAAGGAATAATGTGTTTATTAGTATTATTTTTACTAACATTGTTTACTATTTGTTGTTGCTTTATATGCTTCTGTCTAAGTATTGCCACTTCTCTCCAGAGCGCTTCATTCTCTTGCTTCATTGCACTAAACTTGGCATCAAGACTTTCTTGCTTCCCTTTCATTTGTTTAACATCAGACAGTACTTTGTTCATTAACTCAGATTTAACCAGAATTTTTTCACCAGTCTCATTACTTGTTACAATTGCCTTTGGATTTGCAATCTTTCTTTTGATATGTTCCAATAAATAAGCATGGCCCTTCATGAAGCATGGATGTGAAAACTCAATTTCATCTTTTTCATATCTTAAGCCCCCATTTTCCACAGAAGTTATTTTGTGAAAGCCATACATGTTTAACTGTCTAATGAAACTCGCCATATTGTTATGTTTATAATACAAAGGTAGAAGTTCTCTTGCAAAGTCAGCTTGATTCTTTATAACAAACGTTTTTCCGCCCTAAAAATGAGATAACTTTTAATAAATATAACTTATGATATACATATAATACAACTTAACATAACATAACATAAGCTCACGCCTGTATCCCCGAAGGGGTAGGCAGAGGCGCACTAGCGAACTAGAGCACCCACATTTCGCCGAGCTTAGTTTCGTCCCAGATGTGATAGGGGGCGAGCCTATCGCCATATCGGGCTCAAATTCCAGATTCCGGGCTGATATGGAAAAATCCAATATCACTTTGCCCGACCCGGGGATCGAACCCGAGACCTCAGAACCGTAGTCGTACCGAAATACCACAACGCCACCGAGGCAGTCTAACTAAATAAAAAAAGATGTATTTTAAAATACTTGTACAGTTTTAGAAAATACACACTAACACTTGAAAAACATTGAAGCCTGTATTCAAGATGAGTAAAAAATAAGCATTGTGTCAATTAAAAAATTCAATCAAACTCTAAGGACTGACCTACACACCACCACAGCCACCCCACCAATATTAAGCAGCTATTTTGAAAGTAAGCTACAATTAATTAAGCACTTTTCACTGATACATTAATGATGAACTTTAACAACTATATAGTAAAGTTAAAACAGCATAACATTCCATGATATTTTCAAACATTATAATTGGGTACTTGACTATAGTAACCAATATCAATGAATTTCTGTAGTAACATAGATTTATTATCTAAATAACGTTATTGTATACATTTATTAAAAATACTCGATCGATCTACACCCCATATTTGCTGTCACTAGCTCAAGGAGGTGAACATATCTATTAGTTAGACCAAGGAGACGAACATAGTTATTACTATAGCTATTGGTTTCCAAATTTTTTTTTCCTTTAACATGGCGATCTGTGTATTACATAATAAGCCAATCAGTTGTTTTTATTATTATTTTCGGTCGTTTTCATAAGCAGAAGGAATTCTTAGAAGTTCCTTTGATGCACTGTTGTTAAATCTCACTGTTAAGGTTGGTAACGCGTTGGTAACTACGCCGTTTCAGTCGAGAGTATGTAACACTAATCAATTAAAAATAAATATTTATAACTAATTGGGTACTTAACTATTTTTTTAAAAGTATACAGGGCTATTTATTAGTTTATCCTAAACATGTAAAAAAAAATTCGTAATTTATTTTCATATATTTTGTTTAAAAAAAGCAGAAATTAATAATACAATTTAGATTGCTGCCAAAACGCTACCTGTTATATGTAGCTACGGGTGACGTCATTTTTTTTTACCATAGATACAAAATCACTTTTAAAAAATTATTGAGGAAATAACGTTTATGATTTCAAACAAAAAAAAACGGGTCAGATATTTTGTCGATCACATCCGCATTGAAATTAAGTTGAGATTTAAATAAAAATACGAAAATGACAATGTCATTTTCAATGCCCCAATGACAAATTTTTTTAAAGGCTCAACCTTATGGAGGAAGTGTTTCCCGTAATATTTAAGAATAAAACTAACATATGTAGGTATGCCAATCTCTTCAGACAATAAACTATTCTTTGCAAAAAATTATAGTTGTTTAATTGGACCATTACTGTAAAGCTACGTCTCGATTTTTTTTATATCCTGCACTAAAAGATTACACAAAACACCAGCTAGCTTCACTACACTTTTTTATTTATGGTCCATTGGTCTATGAGAAGAAGACAGCGAAAATCATCATTTTGCACATGTGTTTTTATTTTGTTTCAAGAAATACAGGTGCAGGAGACGCGCCTTAACACTCACATTTATAATATTATTTATAATATAATTAATAGAAAAAGTGATGTTTATCTAGTTTGAAATTGTAATCTCATTAACCTGGGACTATACAATTCAAAAATGTAAGTGTACTACATAATAGCCTACAACAAAACTAAGTACTATAGTATGATCACAACTCAATGTAACTGGCACTGTGTTGTCAGATAATAGGCATATACATAATATGCAATAACAGCTGTTATTGCTGTAATGAATTCCAGTAACAATAGTAAAAACTAATTAATAAATCAGCAAGAGTTTACTGATAGCGTTCGAAAACACACCGGGCCGAGAGCATGGTGGAAAACGTGACTTACAACTATTTATTTATGAAGTAAGAAGTTTCATAGTCGGAATGTCAACCATCGTTTAGAGGTTGTGACAATAAACTTTCTACAGAAAATCTTCAAAATACCATTTCGATCACGATATTGCCATTCAAAAATCTTTATGCTATGTTATTGAATGTATAATAAAATCTATATTACTTACAGGGCTCCAAGAAATCAGATGATTTGTCTCTGTATCGTTCACTAATTTCCATAATTTTCCCAGAAATGCTGGGACACTAGCCCCAATCTCAACAACGGACCGCATTTTGTCAAATCGATGAATCTTTGAACACTTCAGAATAGAAACTTTATAAATGTTTGCTCAATATTTTTCAAGAAATTGTTTAATATTACACACAAGAACACGGTTTCGAAATCGCCATTTTCATTATATATATATACACACACATACAATATCGATACATGGATGACTACACAAAGATAAGTGGCGTAAGTGTGTATTCACGAATACACACATATAAAATGTATACTGCCAACCTAGTAAAAATTTGAAATGACATTCTCGATATACGTAAATATTTAGTATAAATATAGCAATAAAGGCCGCTCTAGACGCACGCCGTGAACTCATCTAATAAGCGTGAATCTCGCTTGAAGTGGTGTCGACGTAAAGGCTTAGAGCATTTATGAGACGCCACTCATAGCATTTCCCCTCTGCCGAGGTACAAGATTCAAAAATCTACCACATTTATAAAAACTGCTTGTGGAATCGATTCAACCATTGTCACAATCGTTTTCACTGCGGATCGTCCTGTGTCGTTCTCCGTTAAAAATGCCAGTTTGCGCAGTTATCACGTACAAATAAAAACAATACATCGAAGTGACAAAAATGTGGAGTTATCAAAGAGATTTAACATTATTATACATAGAGAGACTTTCAGACCATTTTCCATACAAAATGTTTGATCTCAAATTTCATTAACGCCATCTCTCGTAGAGTAGCAAAAATAAAAAAGGACGTTTTTCTGGCTAAAACACGGTAGGTGATGCTAGGTGTCATACTTAATAATTAATTGTTGCCATGGCAACATGGGCGAAAATAACCTTAGATAAAGTATTGAAATAAAACTATTCTTACGGATTCTATCACGATTAGGTTTTAATAAGAAATTAGATAAAGTATATAATAGATTGGGCGTCCAGGTACTTAAATCTTGAATAAGTGAGATAGATAAATACAGTTTACAGTGTGAGTGATAGAGACAGACGAAGAATTTTTTAACTCGTTCTGCGTATGCGTTTTTATTGTCTGACACCAACTCCGAATGTACCTCGAGTTGGTGTCAAACATATTCCTGTGAAATGTTGACTTGCGTTTGTGTGGTGTATTTCGTGTTATATATTGTGACAATTGACATTATTCCAATAAGTATCAAATAATTGTGTTTCTCCAAGATGGTACAATGTTGCATTTTAGGCTGTAAAAGCCGTATTGAACGAAAATTATAAAACATAACCTTTCATAGGTAAGTACCGATTATTAGCGTATATCCCGCAAATTTACTTGTGATAATCTCGGTAATGATAATTAGAGTTGAAATAAATGTAAACTTTCGCGGAATTCTCAAAGTAATATAAGAAATTCACATCGAAAAGAAAATTATTTTTATCCTATTACCTTTCCAAGTTTGATTGGTTATTATAATGCAACCATGTTGCTTTGTAAACCTGCATCTTTAATTTGGTGGCATTACATAAAATTTAGGGATGCCAAGGAAACAAAAATTTAATTACCCCAAATTACGGGAAGTTTACATTGGACTGACTTTATAAAAATATTTTATAAGACTGAACAGTTTTTTTACCCGACTTCAAAAAAAGGAGGAGGTTAACAATTCGTCGAAATATTTTTTATGTATGTTCCACGGTTACTCGAAGACGCCTGGGCTGATTTATTGATAAAATCAATTTGCATAAAGTATTTAAATGTTAGAATTCATTATTCCTCAAAATCTATGGTGAGTAAGAAATACTATATCAGGAATATACATATATATACAAAACTGATCCAATTTAAGGGTCAGTAATTATTGGTGTTCTGCTTTGGTAAATTGGTGGTAGTTTGTTTTAACAAAGAATAAAACCGGCCAAGTGCATGCACATATACTAAATGTTATCTGAAATATAATCATTAGACATAATTTATATATATATAAACATAACATAACTGTACCTAAACGTAAAATAACTATGTACGAAATTTAGCTTTTTACTTTTGTCGACTATTACTCGTTACATTCCAAAACCAACGGTTTAGCTGGTAGGGGGTGCGGTCACTTGAGTCTGACAAAAATGCGTGCTTTAAAGCTTAATATTTCACAAACGAAAAATGGTTTTAGCAAAACTCCAAAGTTTTTGAACGACCTATACAGCGATATCCCACACTATGGACAATCGACAAAAAAATATCATTCCTTAATTTACGTGTAGGGGAAGTACCCAAAATTGTTTTGTTTTTTGCAATATTTTATTTTACACTTTTATTGGTCTGATTGATGTGTATTTCCATGCCAAATTACATCTTTCTAGTCTAAAATAGTCGTTGAGCTAATTAGTGGTCAGGCAAAAAGATAGACATGACGAAAATATAAGGGTTCCATTTGTGCCAATTGGCTTCAGAACTTAAAAACTGAGCCTTCGCGGGACACTTAGCAAATGTGAAACATCGAAAATTAATCTTTACTTGTTTTTGCCAGCAACTATGGCCGTCTTGTCGATACGTTCTGAGGTTTTCATCCAATCTATAGGAAACATTTTAATGATTACAAAGAAATGTTAAAGTATAAGTCTTTTTTGTTTTGAAACTTGGTGACTATTGAAGGTATATATTTATTCATTGTTGATTATTGTTAAGAAAGAAAGATTATTGTTAACTTAGTTTATACTATATTTATAAGTAATAAAATATACTATAGTTTCTTTATTCCACTCCATCTTTTTCTTTTTTTCAATCTGCCCTTATCACACAATGTAGGGTCGGTGCAACACACTTTAAGAAAATGTAATAATAATATAGCCCTATAATATTACTGTCTCACTGCTGGACACGGGCCTCCTCTATCAATGAGAGAGGTTAGGCCTTAGTATCTACTTTTAAAAAAATGTAATACATTAACCAAAAATAAACCCTTTAGTTATTTCTGTAGAGTCCCCTCCTTGGTCTAGTGGCAGCATGTATGGTCTGTGGACCAGGGGAGGTCCTGGGTTCGATTCCCAGGTCGGGCAAAGCGAAATTTCTAATTTAATTTGCCCGGGACTGGATCCCTCGTAGGGGTTGATGTCAGGCAGGCGACTGGTCGAAAAATTAAGCTAAATCCTCTGTGCAACATGCTTTAAAAAAGTGTGTTGCGCCGACCCCACATTAAGGTGGGATAAGGGCAGGTAGAAAGAAAAGAAGTTATTTCTGTAGAGACGCTTCTAAATTTTTATCTTTATCTTTATTATAACATAACATAAGCTCACGCCTGTATCCCCGAAGGGGTAGGCAGAGGTGCACTAGCAAACTAGTACACCCACAAGTCGCGGAGCTTAGTTCCGTCCCAGATGTGATAGGAGCAAGCCTATCGCCAAATCGGGCACAAATTCCAGACTCTGGGCTTATATTGAAAAATCCAATATCACTTTGCCTGACCCGGAGATCGAACCCGAGACGGTAACCTCAGGACGGTAGTTGTACCGAAATAGAAGCACGCCACCGAGGCAATATAAAAAAATATACATTTTTGTTTTACAATTATCCACAAATTGAAGGGTAAATTTTTCTCACAAGGTATCCCTGTGTCTTATGTCTGTCCCTTACGGGTATACGCGCATGGCTACTCTATTCATTCTTTCTCTAAGAAAATAACAAGATGTCGAACCTATACTCCGTCTAACACTTTGACAGATGTCACTAAGGATATGGGTCTATAAAATCGAATCCTACAATACACGATTCTTAAGAAGTATCGATTTAGATTATTAAGAATTGGTAATCGATTACAGTTACTTACTTAATTCAGTGAAGAAAGGGACAACGAATTATAATAAGCCGCCTTTTTTTATTCTATTGACTTAAGTAATACTAAAGAACTTCAAATAAACGCTCGAGCAAACTTCACAATTTATACTGATTTCTTAAGTTTACGTGAATATTATACATTGATATAAAATTATTCTTACGGATTCTATCACGATTAGGTTTTAATTATTATTCCCGACGTTTCGAAGGCTTTGCAGTCTGACCCGTGACAACGAAGACTGCAAAGCCTTCGAAACGTTGGGAATAATAATTAAAACCTAATCGTGATAGAATCCGTAAGAATAGTTTTATTTCAATTCACATTTATTCATTTCTAGCTGACCCGGCGAACTTCGTACCGCCTAACAGTTAATGAATGTCGTGTTACTTGTATATTAATATATATTAATATAGATAGAAACATAAAAGTATTTTATTATGATGAATGATGATGAATACATACCGAATGAGAATAAAAATTAAGAAAATAATAATAATTAAATACTTCAAACACATGTCAGAAAAAAATATTGAAAACTATGTTTTGCAGATTGGGATACACTCGGATTAATTCATTAATGGGATTTTCATTCAAGCACCTTGTGGTAAACGACATTCTTTGTTTTTTGGTCAGGCGCAAGAACAAATAAAGCGGATGGTTTGCCGACACGTGAGCATGCCACGTACAATTGACCATGAGAAAAACATGTATTTTCCAGATTGAGGCCACAAATAGTCAAGGATTGGCCCTGTGATTTGTTGATCGTCATGGCGAAGGCAAGACGAATCGGGAATTGAATTCGTTTAAACTCAAAGGGAATATCCGTTGGGATCATCGGAATCTTTAGAATAAGAACTTCCTCATCTTTAAATTTTCCTTTAAGTATCGACGCGTGAATCACAATGCTCATCAGTTTTCTTATCACTAAACGCGTTCCATTGCACAGTTTTGGTTGGTTTAAATTTCTAAGCATGATAACTACCGAGCCAATTTAGTATTTATTTATATCTTTAACCTTCAGGGAGCTCAATTGCTCTGGTGGCGGGATCAATAATGGCAATTTCACTTTACCACTAAGGCAGCACATACCAGGCGTTTCACCAGCAAACTTCAATGCGCCACAATACTGGCAAGCAACGTCCATTGGACCAATGCAAATTAAACGATGCAAGCTGTAGTCGATGGTGCAATCATATAGAAACGCTGCTCGATTCAAATCAGTACTTGAACCATTTCTTCTTGCACTTCGAAGATTATTCCTCTATTCATCTGTACGATAAGCTCGACGATTTCTCGTTTCCAACCTAGCCGTTTCACGGGCTGCCTCTCTTTGCTCTTGTGTTTGAGAAGCACGAATTAAGGCCCTTCAACGCTCCATACTAACGCGGCGCTCTTCTCGTGCAATTTCTCGTTCTTCATCAAATAATTGATTCGCGATATTCCGTTGCCTAATTGCATTACGGCTCCGCTGGGAAAGATTAGATCTTCTAGGACGCGGCATTGTTATTAATGCACTCGCACAAAATCGAAGCACGAATTAAGGCCCTTCTTCGCTCCATACTAACGCAGCGCTCTTCTCGTGCAATTTCTCGTTCTTCAGCAGATAATTGATTCGCGATATTCCGTTACCTAATTGCATTACGGCTCCGCTGGGAAAGATTAAATCTTCTAGGACGCGGCATTGTTATTAATGCACTCGCCCAAAATCACATAAAATCACCAAATATAATAACAGTGCCTGAACTTTCGAGAGATAGACAATAGCATCAAAAAATTAATAGATAACTAATAAAAAGACATTTACACTTTTGTTAAACTGTAGAATAAATCCCAATCTGCACAACATAGTTTTCAATCAAAGAGCATGTAAACTGTTTTCAATATTTTTTTCTGACATGTGTTTGAAGTACTTAATTATTATTATTTTCTTAATTTTTATTCTCATTCGGTATGTATTCATCATCATTCATCATAATAAAATACTTTTAAGTTTCTATATATATTAATATCTATGTTTGTTACGTATTATTTTTGGAAATAAAAAATTAAATTATTAAAAAAATATTTACACAAATTAATGTTTATGACAAACAAATACAACAGTACCTGAACTTTCGAGATATTTTACGAAAAATAAATTTCTGAACGCATACATGAATAGTTGTTACATTTGACAGGATTGGACAACAAATGTTTGACAGAAGGTTTGACATATGATAAACAAATGAGCATTTATTGACATGATTAAGTATTCATTACACATATCGAGTTTTCACTATTTTTAATATGTATTCTGCTATTCGGGGAGGAGACAAATCCAACGAATCAAAAACCATGAAAATCGGTTCAGCACATCTCGAGTTATAAGTGTTGTAACAAACCCGTCTTTGTTTTATATATATAGATTACTATTTTTAATATGTATTCTGCTATTCGGGGAGGAGACAAATCCAACGAATCAAAAACCATGAAAATCGGTTCAGCACATCTCGAGTTATAAGTGTTGTAACAAACCCGTCTTTGTTTTATATATATAGATTCCGGCTGAACAAAAGTACAGTAAACGATGTACTTCTCCGTCCTTAACTGTAAATTATCAAACGAACTAAAAATCGAGAGATCTGGGAACTAGGTAATCTAAGGAACTAGGTCGTTCATTTTGTCTGTGGGAGTGGTCTTCCGGACTAGTTCGTTCGCGAACTACTCAACACTATTTGTGGTTTCGTTTTTTTTGTATCGATCAAGACTCAAAGTTCAATTATTTTTGCAATATTTGTTCCAGTCAAAGAGTTCCAGTGTTAGAATTGTTAAAAATAACCAAATCAATTAAAACTTATCTCTCTCTTGGTGTAAAACAAGTAGCTTGTGAAAAATCTTTATATCCGCTTAAATGGAGGTAAAAAATAGACCTACTTTTTATTCTTATTCAATGTAGTGATAAATCTCTTTGATTTAACAGAATTAATTATCGCTGATGATGACATTGCAAATTCCAGATTGAAATCCTAAATGCTGTTGGTTCAAAGCCTTTGGGCAAAATTCACGTGAAGGAAGATGCCACGATTAAAAATGTGAAAGATAAAATACATCAGAACTTGAAGAAGTCACTATATCCCGACCGGCAAGCGATAAAGTTGGAAGCGAAGGGGAAGGCTCTAAACGATGAGGATACTTTAAAATCTCTTCAAATCCATAATGGAGCTAAGCTGTACATGAAGGACCTGGGACCACAGATATCTTGGAAGAATGTTTTTTTGGCAGAATATGCTGGACCATTGTTTGTTTATCTGTGGGTTTACCAAAGGCCTTGGATTCTGTATGGAGAACAAACATCTAGCCCTGGTGAAGTTGCTACGTAAGTAGACCTTTATCATACAATGATGTCTAAGTAGGTATTGTCTATGTAGGTACTAAAGCTAGATTATAAATTCAGTATTCTCTTGTGGCAAATACTGACCCCACTCGAATGATTTATGATGACTATGATAATTCTTGTGGGTTTGCTTTGACCTTACAATATATTAGTGTCTGACTGAAACAGAAAACAAATCTTCGTTATCTGTTCTAGTTTCGGCTGAAACAGGAACTTTTTTAGACATGTTAAAAAAGGATTGTTATGTAGAATTTGGCTTATTTTATACACTTATAAAGATAGTTAAAATATGTGAAATGAAATGAAAAACAATTATTGGAGTAGGTATGTATGTGAAAAAAAAATGTAATTATTTATTCAAAAAACAACAAAAAGGTTTGTAGTTTTCTTGTTGTTATTTTGCCTGATACAATACAGTAAGATATTTAATATTTACTTGTATTCATAATTTAGGGTAGCAATCGTAATTGTAATACTTATTATATTTTTTATTTTAATTTTCGACTTGATATATCCTATTCAAATAATTTCTCAATGTATGGACAACAGCAAATTATGATTGGCAGTCATAGGGACTGCCGGTAGAAGTGAAAACTTATAACTTAGAATTTTAGTATTAAAATTTGAAATTTCTTAATGTTTAAATTAAAATTATTAACAAGTTTTCATATACATTAAATATTGGCATGTTGGTGATGCGAACCCATAAGATTCTACCCTACCAAATGTGCTTAACATGGTTTAAGAAGATTTCACTTCAAAAATCAAGTATCTAAAAGTCACACACAGTTAAATCATAGCTGGTAGTAGTTTGGTTAGGGTTTTAATTATAACTTCATCCAAAAACCAATTTCCTAAAACAAATGCTGTAAGTAATAATTTAATGTGGAATCAAATGTAACTTCTTTTTTTATATAAATCTCATCATTTATTAATCTGTGTGAATACCTCAATGGAAATAACTTGAATGCTTTATAAAAGCTAATAAAGTATATTACACAATAGTAATAACAAATATTGGTGTGTGTACTTATGTACAAGAATTAACAGCTATCCTAACTTAACTTTCTCCCGAAATCATCCAAGTGACGCGCGATAATTCACGAATGCAGAGTTTCGGTGCTGCTGAAGATTCAGCAGATTGTCTGCCAAAGGTTTGGTAGGTTGTCTGCCGAAACCGAAACTGATGCCGAAACTAGGTTTTTGTGCCGAAACCGAACCTTCGGTCAGTCACTACAATATATTGATTTGTTGAAATATATCAAACTCCTATTTTTATGTCCAGTTTCATGTATGGTATATTTTGTTGCAGTATAGCAGCAGTATGCTGGTCTGCACATTATGCTAAGAGACTCTTTGAGACTTTGTTCGTCCATCGGTTCTCCCATGGAACTATGCCACTGAGGAATCTCTTTAAAAACTGCTCATACTACTGGTTGTTCACTCTGTATGTGGCATATCACATAAACCATCCTTTGTACACGCCTCCTTGCACCACATACTTTTATGTGGGACTTGCTGGCTTCATCGTGAGTACAATAACATATTCTTACTTTTCACCTGCCCTTATCCCACCTCAATGCAACAGTGTCAGTACAACAGCTTTTTCAAGCATGTTGCAAAAAGGATTTGGCTTAGTTTTTATGCCTGCTGGATGTCAACCCCCTTCTGGGGGATCCAATCCCAAGTAAATTGTTTTAGATAAACACCCATCCAACTTTTTTAATTATTTGGACTTGGAGATATCTTGAAATTTGTATCATGTCTAGATTTGGGTAGTATGCTGTCGCATGTACTAGTTTAATTGCAACTATAGCTGTTATATTTTCTTCATATTGACTTATAAAATTTCAGATTTCCGAACTAGGAAACCTCAGTATCCACATTCTCTTGAAGAACCTTCGGCCACCTGGAACCAAAGTAAGACGTGTGCCTGTCCCTGACGGAAACCCCTTCTCGTTACTGTTCAACTATGTGTCCTGTCCCAACTATACATATGAGGTTGGATCTTGGGTATTCTTCACCCTCATGACTCAATGTGCTCCAGGTAAGATTATAAATTAAAGATATACTGAAATTATGAAAGAAATGCATAAATTAAGTGAATGTCGTATTATCTGACGGGGTGATATGCGTAACAAAACCTTAAGTTACTCATTAATAGTGTTGAGTTTAACATGTTTCTGAATTCAGATATTTCTTCATCAATCACTCCTTAACAGAACGGATTTAGATAAAATATATAAAAAGGTAAACCATAATGTAGATAAAAACATAGGACACTTTGCAGTATGCTTTCGTGGTATTTAATATTCGAAAGTCTTAAGCAAATTATAGTAAATTAGAAGTAATAACTTTTTTGTACAGTCTGTAGTGCAAGAAAAATATAAATGTCTTAATAAATGTAACATAAAACATTAATGAGCATAGTTAGAATTACTCGCGTGAATTGTACCGTAAAATATCATGTACTCTTAGAGTGTATAATATTTCTATGCATGTACTTGTCTTGTATAGCATCTTAGTAATCTCTAATCAAAGGACAGTGACAGCTGAATTAGGAAACACAACATATACAGTCAAAACAAAAAGGGGCTTTCCGCAAGGGGGCTGCCTGTCTCCACTAATGTGGTGCCTACTGTTGGATGACCTCATCGCGAATATGGATCGTAGGCATATATATATGCAGGCATATTCGGATGATGGGGTTATACTAGCCGCGGGAAAAGACTTAAAGATGTTGTGCAGTAGAATGAATATGGCCACGAAAATAGCTCAACAGTGGTGCAAGAAAAGAGGACTAAACCTCAACCCGGATAAAACTAAGGTAGTCCTATTTACCAAGAAACGGAAGAACAAGGAACTGCCACCTATAGTAATAGATGGCAAAACCCTAGAAGTTGTAAGAGAGATCAAATATCTGGGAGTGACAGTGGACGACAAATTGCTGTTTAACTCCCATATAAGCCAACAATGCACGAAAGCCAAAATAGCCATGATGCAGTGCAGGAGAGCAATAGGGAACACTTGGGGTTTGAAACCATGTACGATACACTGGATCTACAAGGCTATCATAATCCCTAGACTACTATATGGAGCTTTAGTATGGTGGCATAGAGCGACCATAAAGACAAATCAGAAGAAATTAGCCCAGGTACAAAGACTCGCAGGGCTCATGACATCAGGAGCCTTTAAAACAACACCGACAGCGGCACTGGAAATGATCCTAGGTCTTACACCGCTGGATCTAGAGGCTAAGAAGAGAGCACTAGAACAATGTTACAGGCTAAAATCCTTCGGACTGTGGCGGACAATACCCACAACCAAAGGACATACCAGAATAATTGACTTGATAGAAGGGAGATTGTCGATGATCATGGCCAACAATGATTTGGTCAAGAAACAAAAGATTTTCGACAAGAAATATAGAGTACACATAGGACTCAGAGACAACTGGGAACTTATGAATGACAATAAGTCGACAGTATGTTACACCGACGGCTCAAGGAAAGAATCGACAGGACTGTCGGGGGCGGGAATATACATAGTTACGCCTCTCAAAACAGAAGAGATCACAATAAATCTAGGAAAATTTGCGAGCGTATTCCAGGCGGAGACAATGGCCATACTGGAATGTGCTCACCGAACAAAGCAGATCATAGGCCAGGAAACAGACAAGGTACTGATCTACAGTGACAGCCAAGCTGCCCTGAAAGCGTTGGAGAAACCAGTAATAACTTCGGCGCTAGTGAGACAATGCAAAACAGCACTGAACAAACTAGCAGCTGGAAGAAAAGTAACACTTGCCTGGGTACCGGGACATCAAGGTACCAGAGGCAACGAGAAGGCTGATGAACTGGCCAGAGAGGGAGCTGATGAAACGTTCATAGGACCAGAACCGTGTCTTCCCATACCGGCAAGAGCCATGAAGGGAGTAATCAGCAAAAAGATAGCGGCGGAAACCAATGCCAGATGGAGAGATATGAAAGGCTGCCGCCAGTCCAAACTCTTCATTAGGACGCTGGACAAAGAAAAGACAAAGTATCTACTCCAATTCAAGAAGGAGGACATTAGAATGATTACAGGACTAGTGACTGGACACTGTATGCTGAACAGGCACCTAAAAATAATAGGCAGAACCAACGATCCCTCGTGCCCTGAATGTGGAGAGGAGGAGACTAGTCTCCATTTTCTGGCAGAGTGTCCAATGTACTCTCTGCCTAGGTGGGAACTATTGGGAACGGACAGACTAGAACAGGAACAGCTGCTGGAGCTCAAATTAGGAGACATCATTAGGTTCAGTAAGGCCACAAGAAGGTTTGTAGGGGGCACACTGCAGGAGCACCAGTAAAACCAGTGCTCCAGGGTGCACACTGCCATGACTAGCTAGGGGGGACCGGTGGCGCTGCATCCCAATTGGGAGGCTTTCCGCCCAAGGGTGGGAGAGTATGTGGGCAGACGATGCCTTACAGCAGGTATTTACATACAGGCTGGGCGCGGGCTGCCTGGGCGGCCCTGCCGCAGAGGTCTTAACCGACTGACGTGGCGGGGCTTATCTGGCGGACGTGCTGGGCATCCGTGGGCGGACCTGAAAGGTGCAAACCTGGAAGACCCCCATGATGTCCAAAGGCTAGTCTGAGCCGCAACCGAAACCCAACGGTGATGTGCCTCCTGGGGCTGTTGCGCGGCTCGGTTGCCTCCGAAGCGGAAGTGGAGTGCCACCCGGACTGGGATTAAGGGTGAAATAGCTCTGGTGAGTGAGCTGATCACCCGTCTGTGCGACTGCAGACGTCCCCACCATAAATAATAATAAATAATAATAATAGTAATCTCTAAGTAGTCTTTATTTACTATTAACATACTAGCTGTTACATGTGACTTTTCTCCCATGATAGCAATCTTGCCCCAAGATAAAAAGTAGCCTATGGCCTGAATGGTCAAACGCTACTCAACTTAAACAGCTTCTTACATTGATCTTCGACCGACTTCCAAAAAGAAGAAGGTTCTCAATTCGTCTGTATTAATTTTTTTAAGTTTGTTACGCGATATCTCCGCCAAATGTGGACCGATTTTCTAAATTCTTATTTATTTCAAGGATGGTCCCATATAAATTTGGTCACGATAATTTCTGAAATAGGTCCATTAAGTTTTTATTGCCATACAATTTTGACAAATAAGGCGGCCCTGAACGACATAAGGCCACCGTAAGTGTAGAGCATTCGGCGGTAAATCTCCCATGGAGTGTAGCTTTTTATTAGTGAAGGAATGATTAAAACTTATTCTGTAGTTCTATGAATTATACCCCCTACATACAAAGTAACAAATATCTTTATAATATATTTTTTTTTTATAGATTATAGAATTAATGAAAAGGTAATCCTTACTATATAGTCGACCATAAAACGTTGTTAAGTTGTATGTTTGTGAACTCAGATCACCTTCGAATATAATTAACATAAACTACCAATTAATTTATGTACATGTTAATAGAGTAGAACTCACTCGGTTACAAAACTTGTAAATATTTCCGTTTCTACATATTCATACTAGATTTTACACGCAGCTTCGATTGCCTAATCAGACGTTGAATCACTCTGCCTCCTATAAACTCACTCTAAATTATTATTTAAATGTGCGTATACTAGTTCTCTAGTTCGCCTCTGCCTACGTCTACGAATATATAGTCTTTTAATAAATTGTATTTTTTATGTCATTAAAAATAAATAAAATAAAAATCTTTATTAATCACGTAGGCATATAAAAGCACTTATGACATGTCAAAAAAAGCATAATTTAGATTTAAGTATTTCTTATATTATTATATTATAGGATGCTATGAATTTGGAATGAGGGAGGCAGGTTATACAGTTAGAAGAATAGGGTCCTATGGGGAAAGGGGAATGGAGAGATTTGTGGACCGTGGAAAGGGAACGGGATGTGGCAGGTACGCCGACAGGGAAGCGACGGGAATTAATAGGAGTTGGTGGGATTGGATGAAAATACTACAGAGCCCTATCCTAGCTAACCTACCAACCTTTCTCTAGCTACCTACGGATGACGACCCGAAGAAGAAAGGCAGAAAGAAACTCCGGGCTTATTTTTTTCATCATCAATTGTCACCATTTATTTTTTCTTTTATCAAATTATATTCACAAATTTGGGTACAACTGATAATTATAGGGATTTATGCATACCCAACACCACTATCATATATCCAGAAGAATGGAACCGGTGAAGTAGTATTGTAGCATGCATAAACCCATACTAACAAAATATCCTTAATAATAATTTTGGTATAATTTATGGCATACACTTTACAAATTGGTCGATCGGTCGTACTGTTTACAATAAAAATATATAAATGATAACAAGTATAATGTCTAATACAAAGAATTTAAATGGTCTAATAACAATATTATCATCACTATGGTGACAAGCCAGTCAATGTACATTGTCAAATAAATATATATATATACATATATAGCAAAAAACATATAACAAAACAGAATTTCATTTATAGATAGTTAATGTTATAATTCAAAATTGCAGAAGGCGATTCAGTTCATTTAGGGTTCAGCAGTTTAGCAGCAGACTGATTCCAGACTTCCGTATCAGTTACATAGTCTGTAACGCTATAATAAGACCTTGCCATTAAAGTTCGTTTGATGTAAGTTTTGAAATTGCTTTCCGGTAGATTTGTTACTTCGGAAGGAAGCTTATTATAAAATCTAACACAATTTCCTACAAATGACTTATTTGTCTTGCAGAGTCTTAATTTAGGAACTGCGAGTTTGTCTTTATTCCTTGTATTCATACTATGCAATTCACTGTTTTTAGAAAAGCTAATTAAATGTTTACGAACATACATTATGTTTTGAAAGATGTATTCGGCCGGCAGAGTAAGTATATTAATCTCCTTGAACAGTTCTCGAAGAGAGTCACGGGATCGGAGGTTGTATATGGCGCGAACCGCTCTCTTCTGTAATATAAATATAGTCTGCAGATCGGCCGCAGAACCCCACAGCAAAATGCAATAAGACATAATGCTGTGGTAGTATGCAAAATATACCAACCTAGCCGTAGCCACATCAGTCAATTCCCTAATTTTTCTAATTGCAAATACGGCTGAGCTCAATTTACCAGATATTCTTTGTATGTGAGCACCCCATTGTAATTTAACATCTACTGTAACTCCAAGAAAAACCGTAGACGGGATTAAGTCTAATGTTTTATTGTCCAATACAATATTTGATTTTTCTTGATTCCCATTTAGCAATGAAAATTTTATACATTTTATTTTTGTTGCATTTAATAACAGATTATTCACAGAAAACCACTGTGAAGTTAAGTAAAGGACTTTATTCGACTCTACAAGAGTTCTATCCTTTCTGTCTACCTTAAATATAAGTGACATGTCGTCAGCAAACAAGACTACCTCTGCCATGTTATTGATCATGTACGGGAAGTCATTTATATATACTAAAAATAAGAAAGGGCCTAAGATAGATCCTTGTGGCACTCCTATTCTAACAGAGGAACCCTTCGAAGAAACATTGTCTATGAATACTTTTTGTGTCCGTTCAGTTAAATATGATGTTATTAATTTGAGAGCTGTGCCACGAATTCCATAGAATTTTATGTTTTAATACATTCATTTATGTTTTATTTTATATTATTTATATTTTGCGTATAAGCAGACGATTAAGAATCGTTCAGAACGACATTCCTTTCATTTATAGCCGTTTTCGCATATTAACCACAAGGCGGCCTCTATTACGACCTAGTATAAAATCTGACTGACTGACTTGACTTGACTTGCCTCGGTGGCGTGGTGGTATTTCGGTACGACTACGGTTCTGAGGTCTCGGGTTCGATCCCCGGGTCGGGCAAAGTGATATTGGATTTTTCCATATCAGCCCGGAGTCTGGAATTTGTGCCCGATATGGCTATAGGCTCGCCCGCTATCACATCTGGGACGGAACTAAGCTCGGCGAAATGTGGGTGTTCTAGTTCGCTAGTGCGCCTCTGCCTACCCCTTCGGGGATACAGGCGTGAGCTTATGTTATGTTATAAAATCTAATGGACTCAACGAAAATTAAATGCTGTCTCTAATCTACTAATGAGTGTAAGTTCAGGTAAGAAAAGAACATACGAGAATATGTGGGTCTGATCTGCCGCATTATCTTTATTTATTTCTACTTGCCCATAACCAACCTTAATGTTGGGTCGACGCAACGCATTTTTTCAAGCATGTTGCAGAAATGATTTGGCAAAGTTTTTACGACCGGCTGCCTGCCGGGACCCTGCCGGAACCCCCTCTGCGGGAAAATGTATCGTACATAATGATCGATATAATGAATTGGTTTGGTTTCAGCGGGCATCTTCGCCGCGGCTGGTTTCTATCAGATGGCGGTCTGGGCTCTCGGCAAACACCGCAACTACAAGAAGGAGTTCCCCGACTACCCAAGAGGACGCAAAGCCATTATGCCGTTCCTACTTTAAATTTATTTATTTATTTAAATTGTTTCTGAACCAACGCTATCTGCACTATCTTTGTATAGTAGGATTATTTTAACTGACTGAAAATGTAAACAAACATTTCACTTTTATTAATTGAAGAGCTTTATTCCAAAATGCACTTTCTTTCTCTCTGTCTGCCCTTATCCCACCTTAATGTGGGGTCGGTGCAACACCATTTTTTTAATGTAATTTTCCCGGGACTGGATCACCCAGGCTTGGCCCGACCATTGAATCCAACCCACGACCGCCCGGTCACCAGGCATTCCAAAACTCACTTAGTACTTTAAACAAAAATATATAGACTCATTTATGTATACAATTATTTACGTTTTTTTAGACATTTATAAAAAATATACATCTAGAATATAAATGAAAAGGGACTTAATTGTAATGATAAGCAAGATACCATAAAATAGGAAAATATATGTAAGAAATAAGTACATACTCAACGAAGGGCAAACAATTAACATAGTACATTTTGGAATACAGCTCTTCAATGATGTTCAAATAATTTTGTTACAGCTATTGTGCCTAAGACTCTCTGTATAATATTTATCTAAGTATAAATGGGGATTACCCCCCATATACTACACAAGCCTTCATAGTACGAACAATGAGTATAGGAATTCGTTATTACATTAACTGTCTTGCTAGTAAACTCCCTTTTTATTATGGTTATAAGGGTATTATTCTAATGTAGACCTTATGGAAAATGGACGTATGGGATGTGGATCTTATGAGCCAAATGCTAATAGGTGAAGGTTTTGTCGGTTTTGTAAAATTAGATATGAAATGGGTTGTATATTTAAGTGTTATTATATAACTGTATAGTAGGCATTTCTTATTTAAAAAATAATGGTTGGGTTATGCTTAATGTTTTCCAATGTACACCAATAGCATGCATTTATTACTAAATAAATGTTTATTTATTTGTATATAAAATGTTTTTCAATTTATTTTTTCTTTTACTGTTTAAAATTCCCTGAAGTTAGGAGGTACAAATGTTTATTTAAAAAAGATAACTATTTAAAACGAAACTAAATATTTATTGCTCCCCACCAGCGACACTAGTGTCAGGTTTTGAATGTTTGTCAGCTTCATCAATACAACGACCTTTTTCAAGTAACCGGTCGTTTTCTTCCTTCAACGCGACGATGATTTCTTGTCTCTCCTGTAACAATTTGTATAGTGTTGTAACAATTTGTAAAACGGAAACTATAGACACAGAAAAACCTTAGGAACCATTTGCTTATGCCTATTACTTACCTAATTACACTGACTATAACTTACCTCAATCCTCTGTTTGAACTTCTCGTCGAGTTTTTCGCGGTCTTCGGTGACGTGTTTGAGCTTAGCTCGTGCCACAGCGGGCGGTATGTATCTGGCAGACAGACCCAATATGGATTCCATTTGGAAACACCTAGTTCTGGTAGATTTCAACTCTGTACGCAAATTGTTTATCTCTGCTAACAGAGTGCAGTTCTCCTGAGGATATAAAAGTTTATTTAAGAAATTGATGGTTGAGTGTAATTCAAATATTGGAATTAACATTTATCTTCGGCAACTGTGGACCGATTTTCAAGATTTCATGTTCGATAAAGCTCGAAGTACTTCGAGTACTACTAGTTTCTGGTACTTATAGATCAAGATCTCGGAAGAAGATTAAATCCGTAACAAACAACATCATAGGAATCGCAATTGGAATTTTGAAGTCGTATTTGTCAGCAAGAAGTCACCGCTATTTATGAGATTATATTCGCAATGTCGATAATCTGTTTAAGGGTTAGGTAAACTTACATCCATAATTTTTCCAATATCGCTTTTAGATCCGCCGAGCGACTTTTCGAGTTGTTGTTTGAGAGCTGCCACCTGTTTCTCGAGATGGTCTCGCTGTCTGTTAAATTCGCGTATCGCTTCGTCTTCAGCCACTCGGCTGCGTACAAAGTCTATATCCTCCACATATTTGTGAAACAATGTCTGTTGAATATAAAATTGATTATAAAGCCGGGTCTCCTGCACTAAAACATTACTCAAAACACCTACACAAAACATGCATTTTTTATCTATGGTCCATTGTTCGACGAACAGGTGACGGCTAAAATCGTTGTTTTGCATATGTGTTTTTAGGGTGTTTTGTGTAATGTTTTAGTGCAGGAGAGGCTTAATAGGTACTACAGACAAGTTGAAATAAAAACTGAATTTTATAGATTGCATCCGCTTGGGAACAGTCGCGAAATCGGGGTAATGCCATGTAGAGAAAAAAGGCCTAGTGTATGATGTATTTGAACCAACGCTGCAACATTTTCTGCAGCGCATAGTGCTGCGCCGATTGAAACATTTTCATTTTATTATTCACTTGTTTTATTATTGATAGCAGCGATAGCTCAGTTGGGAATGGTACGGACTGACGAGACAAGTGTCGGAGGTTCGAGACCAACCCCAAAATGGAGCATACACCTCTGACTTTTCTATGTTAAGTGTATTTTCATTGTGAAATATCGCTTGCTATAACGGTGAAGGAAAACATCGTGAGGAAACCTGCATACCTGAGAATTTCTTCACAGGAATTTCGAAGGTATGTGAAGTCTACCAACCCGCATTAGGCCAGCGTGGGAGACTAAGGCCTAACCCCTCTCATTAGTAGAGGAGGCCCGTGCCCAGCAGTGGGACAGTAATATTACAGGGCTAATATTATTTATTTTTTTATTCACTTGTACTTTTCATATTTCTTTTCATCTGCTCTTATTCCACCTCAATGTGGGTCGGTCAACACACTTCTTTCAAGCATGTTGCAGGAATATTTATATATAGGACCAAGCTATGTATTTACGACCGGCCGTCTGCCTTACATCCCTGTTTAGATCAAACCCTATCATATATCGTAATGTATAAACATTATTAATTCCGCTGTTATCTTTTTACCTTTTTAATAATTATCAAATCAATTAGGCACATTTTTTACATTATCGTTTATATTCGCCGTTCTTAGAATAAAAACTTATATGTAGTGGATATATTATTTACCTTTACATTGAGTTTAAGCTTCATTGGATCTTGAAAATTCGCAGTCATATTATGTAAATCAATTTTAATTTTCTTTAATGTATTTTTTAGAGTCAAATTCCTTTCAGCTTCGCTGAAAAAATCCTTTTTGGCTGAAGTTAGTTTTTCATTCAACTGGCTGATTTTAAGCTCTAGAAATAAAACATTAATTTTCATACATAACATATACCATGATATGTAATATAATCTACTACTACACGGAAATTATATTATGTAATAAAAATTATATCCTAAGACATGATATGATCAATTAACACTAGGGTAACACAGTGGGTGCAGAAATTGACAATGTGCACTAAACAGATCGACACACAATCGAGGTGCGAAAATTAATATTCTACCGTGACACTAGCAATGACATCATGAGTATATATTATGTACGCTGTGAAAAAAATTACAACTGAAATAATTTTACCGCGGAAAGATTTTTGTTTAAGAAGAGCTTCCAGAGACTCTTCTAGTTCAAGTATGCGAACTTTTTTCGCTTTAATATCACGTTCTAAGGGGTCTATCTGCAGAGAAAACAAATCTGTATTGCAGCTGTAACTTTTCCCTGGTGCAATGGGAACTAGTTTAGATACTACTGCTTCTCGGCTACAAGTTTCGTCGTAGTTTGATTCATACCAAGATCATGTTTTACGTTCAACAATTTCAATTCCTCGTTCTCCATATCATTTATTTGTACTTTTAGTTCCCGTATAACTCGTTCTTTAGGTTCAATCTGAGTTTTATTACAAACAAGTAATAGAGGTAAAGAGTAATTCTTAAAAGATCTTTAATATTATATTGTTAAATACATGTTTAAACTTACCTGATTTTTCAGTTCGGTTATTTTAAAATTGAGCACAAATTTGTATTTTTCCAACTCTTGTTTCTTTCTTTTTAGTTCATAAATACGTTTTTCCTTATCTTGTATAGTGTTATCTCTTTCAAATATTTCTTTCTTTAAATCGGCTACATCTCTTTCCAAAGTAGAGATTACTTTTTGAAATTGCTTATGCTCAGCTGAAAATATAGTTGTATTTTTAGAGTTCCGAAGCTAAATGACAAAAATGAACCTTTATAGTTTCATTATGTCTATCTGTCTGTACTAGAAAACTGCATATGTATACATATCAATCACATGGACAGTTTAATATAATATTGAAAGAAAAATGGGTAGGTACCTTCCCTACACGTAAAGTAGGGACGAAATTATTTTTCTCACCTATCCCATGGCACGCCATGACACCCAACATGGTGTCGTTCTTTAATATAGATTAGACCATTAAAAATAAGATATTCTGATAAGATTTTCACCTTTTAGTTGAATAACTTGATGTTTAAATTCGTCAATTTCTTTGTTCGCGCTTATGAGTTTCTTTTTCATAAGCCCTGTTTCTCCCTTAAGCCTTACATTTGCATCTTTCTCTTCTTTTAGTTGTGCTTCGTAAGCAGTTTTTATTTCTATTATTTCTCTGTCGGCGTCTTCTTCAATCGAAGATTTTATTGTTTCATGTTCACGTTTTTCCATGTCTGCTTGTTCTTGTAACTATAATTTTGTTTATTTTTGTATTACATCATAGTCAAATGGAAGTCTTAAATTGTTTTTTATTACAGTTACCTCCTGCAGTAGCAAATCTTTTTCCTCAAGTCGAGCTTCAAACATGTTGTTAATTTCACGAAGAGCCTGTCGTTTGCTTTCAGCTAATTCTTCGAGGCGATGTTCGTAATCTTTTCTCATACGAGCTGTTTTATCTTCGAGACTCTATATTAGTATAACACATAAATTAATAAAGGAATATACATAAATATAATACACATTTTCTAATGAATCTCACCTGATATCTATCGTATTCACTAATGAGACGAATATTAAAGTCGGCTTCTAAGCCTTGTAGAGTTCTCTCGTGACCAGAACGAAGTTTAGCGATATCTTGTTGAATCATTCCTATTTCATGTGTATGTTCGCCTTCCATTTGCTGTAAATTTTATTTGTGAATTATTTTGAATTTCAACAAAACAAACAAAGCTTTAATAGTTCTTTACTGTAAGTGCAAATTATTTAAAAAAATGGTTTTAAACTTACTTCATTCTTTTCTTTCAGCTCTTCAATGGCAGCACAATAGCCTTCATGCACTTCTTTAAGTTTTTCTGCTTGTGTTGCTTCTGCTTGACGCAGTTGATACGTGTGTTCAGTTTCCAGTTCACTCATTCTTGTGCTCAATAACTAAAATACATTGTGTAAAAAATTCAAATTCGCATAAATATGAATTGTATAAGTATTCATTGGTGTAACGTTACTTACATTGATGTTATTAATTTTTTCTTGCAAATCTTTCTTGCTAATCAAAATTTCTTTGGAGTAAGCAAAGTCTTTGTCTAAAGCTATTGCTCTTCCATCAGCATTTGTGAGTCTCCATATGCAAATTGAAGCATCATCAGCAACGGATACCAAGGTCTGATCATCATACGCTAATGCGATGCTAGTTACTTTCTTGTTATGCATGTGAAACTCATTAAAAATAGCTTTGTCCAATAACGGTAATTGTACCGTTGTAACGCCGCCTTCACCACCAGTTATGAAAAGCATCATGTCCGAACGTGACAGTACTATGGTGTCCAGGGCACATCCAATTAATCCCAAGTTTCTCCGAATAGTATTAGACCCGATCTCTTTAATCTCTCCATCAGTGCCTACACCGTATGTAGTTTTACCAATGCTAAAATGTGAATATCAGATGATAATCCGTAACTTGCAATAAGTTGCAATTAAATAATAGAAACCTATGCAGGCATGGCAGGCATGACTGCCTCGGTGGCGTCGTGGTATTTCGGTACCACTACGGTTCTGAGGTCTCGGGTTCAATCCCCGGGTCAGGCAAAGTGATATTGGATTTTTCCATATCAGCCCGGAGTCTGGAATTTGTGCACGATATGGCGATAGGCTCGCCCCCTATCACATCTGGGACGGAACTAAGCTCGGCGAAATGTGGGTGTTCTAGTTCTCTAGTGCGTCTCTGCCTACCCCTTCGGGGATACAGGCGTGAGCTTATGTTATGTATGTTATGCAGGCATATGATTATAGAAGTTTCATTCACCTATTAACTGCGCATGCCTTGAATTGATTTGTTTTTAGAATAACTTCACCAATTCTTTGACCCGATGACATACTCCATTCATACACTGCGCCCTCCGTCCCGCAGGAAACGAGAGTTAAATCATTTGCAGACCATGCCAGACATGTTACCTGAAATAGTACTTAAATCTTCATGTAATAAGTATAAGCAATGAATGGACAACTCTTTCTTTCTTTCTGCCTGGCGTTATCCTGGATTAATGCCAGGGCCCTCTTTCCTACTGAAACGCTTCTACTTCTCCCGGTCTTGAGCATCCTCCACAGTAAGACCATTGATTCTCATATCATCCTCCAAAACATCCAGCCAGAGTTTTGGGGCGTCCACGGAGACGTACACAGTGGACGTCCTGTGGCTGATGATGATAATTGACAATAATACATCATAATAATATACCTTTCCATTATGTCCTTTTAAATTGAACACGTTTTGAAATGAAACTGTAGAGAAAACTTGCACAACTTGTCCGTTAACAGCTGCAAAAAGGTGTCCGTTGGTGCTAAACTTTGCTTGCTTGCAGTTGCGAATAGGAAACTCTCGCATGACTTCAAAGTCATCGATAAGTACCACCATAAAACGCAGTTTATCAGAGAATCCGACTATTGCAAACAGACCTGAGAATTGAATATTATGTGTCATTTATTTATTTGACCGTGTTCTTTAAAACATAATTTCGATTTCTTGAATTTACCAGTCGGGTGCAGTGATACACAATGTATTTCCTCTTGATATAATTTAATCATCTCTATATCGTCAGTCATATAATTCCATATTCTGATACTCTTGTCTTGTTCGCCGGATGTCATAAAAATCGGTTTCCAAGCGCACATTGAGAGAGAGTTTATACGACCGTAGTGCATAGCTGGACCGAGCTCCGCAAATGCTATTTCAGGATTCTAAAATATTGATTAATTTTATTAAACTAAACATCTAGGAGAAATTTCAATTCAATGTATATTTACCTGAAGCATGTGCTGCCCAAACAATTTAACGTTGTAGAGTTGTTTACGTAACGTTGTAATCAGAAGTGTTTCTTGGTTGGGATCTATTGTAATATGTTGTATGGCATCAAGTGGCGACCACATTGGGTTTTCACGGGTATGTCTGCACAAAAGATACGTATATGGTCAAATTTCATTTAGCAAATAATTTTGTAACTTTACAACAGCTTTATTTACTTGTATGATTTTTTCGAAATCCTAAAAAGATTCCTCTTTCTCCAGTGGTGCGGTGATTCTTTTTCGAACATGTGAACATAACCAGGTCCACATGCGTAGGCGAAACCTGTAAGTATAGGAAAAATTTAAGTAGTTAGGTAGCTCCGATACCGCAAATTGTTTTATAATGGTTAGCATTATGCACCTACGCTTTTTTTTTATTTTTATTATTTTCGAGCTAGATAGGCTCCGCGTTCCCACTTAAATGTTTCCACGTCTTGAGTATCGTCCACAGGAAACCATTAGATTAAAGGTATGTCTTCCTCTAATGGGTATATGTAGTCATTTGCGACCTACCCACTGAAACTGTTTACTCAAACCTTAACTTAATCATAATCTTAATGTAATATGAATTAATACAATTATCCATACCTTTCATCGATATAATAATATACCTAGATGCACAGTTGACGCTCAGAAAGTGGGACAGCCAACGAGTGCTTAAAATGTAAGTAAGCACTTGTTGTCTGTCAGTCGGGCGCCGACCGTTCGCCTGTGACGATGCCTAAATGCTCTGTGAAAGAGTGCAAAAATAACACTCTTACAAAGCGCAAAACACATGGGATTTCATATTTTAAGTAAGTATAATTCCCTTACTTGATTCTTAAAACCTTAATCATGTTAAATTAAGTATTAAACGTGTATAAATAATTAATTTAACGAATTCAGTTAATAAAATATTTTGTCCCTTTTGAAATCATGATTTGGAACAATTAAATACATGGAGTCGTTTTTTTTTTGGAAATATATTATATTTATTTTAAATTTATGATTTTTTTATTAATTTTATTTATTAATTACAGATTTCCATGAAATGAAATAGTAAGAGATAAATGGCGTAAAATTATTTCCGAAGAAAGGAGAGAAGAAAATTTACACAATTACTCAAGTGTGGTTTGTTCAGACCATTTTGCCGATTCCGATGGATATTATACAGAAAAATGGATTAGGAAAATTAAAAAGAATGCTGTACCAAAAATAAAGGTGATAAATTGTCATCAGCTACATTGTCCTTAACTAATGTTTACTATTTAATTTAACAATATGTATGCTGTTGGTGTACCTATAAATAAATAAATAAATAAATATTGCCACATTTATTGACTTTATTTTAGATTGTCGTAACTACAAGTTTAAATGAGGCAGGGTGCAGTACAAGTGTAATAGCTGAAAAATATTTGATACATAATTCATCAATAGCAAGCATATATTAGGTACATACTGCCATGTAAAATGACTATTTAATAATTTGCGGCTAATTCTAATAAATGTTTTCAATCAAAGTGTGCAGATCATAAAAATTTGCCAACATGAACAAAGTTGAACATTCCGCTGTCAAATAATAATTTTAATGGTTCATTCACGCGATTTTTATTTTTTTTATTTTTCACTTTTATCTTTGATTCTCGGATTGAGATCATTTATTGGAACCGGTCGTTAGGCATAATTACTACAACAGTAATTGTGGCGTCATCATTTATTGGAAACATATTCATTTCCAGGAACCAGCAATTGAACCAATAAATAATGAAGGATCACCAATACCATCAGAATTTTCATCAATCTTTAACACACCTAAGACGTTATTTTTTACAGTTCATTTGAAAGAACGCAACCAAAAATTTAAACTTAAATCTAATTTAGTGCGAAACTTAAAAAGGCAGAACAAAAGATTAAGAAAACGAAATGATAGTCTAAAATAAATTATTAAGAATCTAAAGAGCAAAAGACGATCTTAGTATGGGGCCAGGACTATGTATGTGACTGTTGGATGTTATTTATTTATTTATGAATCACGTTAAGGAAAAACAGTGTTTATTTCATATTTATAACTAATAAGCTTTGTTATCTTCTAAACATTTATACTCTATCTATCTCTTAATGTAAGTAAAATTATTATACAGATATCGCCATTCTCATCTACATTGTACGCCATGTGGTCAACATTCCTACAAATAAATACAAGAACTATTCGACTCCATTCAATCTTTGTCCAAGTGACTAGAATGTTTCTTTTAATAATGTCAAATTATTGTCAAATTCAAAAACTATTGGAAATTCAAAAATTTCAAATATAAGAACGTTTGAACATGCAATTTAAAAAGCTACTTTATGCCGCGTCTATAAGGTCATATTTGTGTTAATTTAATTAAATTTGTGATGTTTATTTGTTTTGTCTGTCGAGGACACTGTTTACAATGATATTTGTATGGAACTGTGCATCTAGGTATATTATTATATCGATGATACCTTTAGTGAAATTAACAAGGCAAGTGACAGGATAGGTCTCCTCTATTACAACTGCAGATTCACTAGTTGCATCTTGTTTACTAGATGTACTTGTTTTATCGCCTTCCTCCGCCCTGTGTATAATTATTGATTACGTATTTACCGAGAACTTCATGTGATAAGACACAATGAACAAACACACTTGTAACAAACATTGAGTCACTTACTCGGCTTCTACTTTTTTCAAAGCCATTTCTGTAACTTCGGTCGCCCGAAATATGCAGTTTTGACGAAGCTCGCCATTTTCGACCATCATGATGACGCCATTGTCCGTTCCAAACAAGATACGGTCTGGCGTGAGCCACATACAGCTTGTTATATTAGTCTAAATGAAGACAGGATAAGCATATCATTCATTCTTCCGTGGCAATATAATATTGCTAAATTGTTCATAATTTTACAACGTATATTATACATACCTACCTACTTAAACTTATTGAACAACGAAAACTCAATCTTTCTACCTGTCCTTATCCCACCTTAATATGGAGTCGGCGCAACATACTTTGCCAAGTATGTTGCAGAAAGGATTTGGCTTAGTTTTTATGACCGGCTGCCTGCCTGACGTCAACCCCCTCTGAGGGATAAACGAAAACTTAATACCTATTCTGTAGAAATAATCTTTCTATATGCTCACTCCTATATCCTCAAAAGCATAAACAGATATGTATGTATGTATATGTAATAGAGTTGTAATGCCTCCCATTCCGCCGAGCTTGATTTAATATCAAAATGTGATATGTGAGTTTACCGCCATATCGTGACTTTTTCTAAACTAAAATCTTTTTAATACCCATAAACAGGTATTTGAATTTAAGACCTCTTGGTTTATTAGCTCAATACGCTGTCACTTGACAAACAAACCAAGAATTTTGCCGGCACTCACATTTTCTGCCTTGCACCAACCCCATTGACGCCACACGGTTTCAGCGACATTCATTATACGAAATGTGTACGGTCCTGAAATAACGACTAGCGTCGCATCTGAGGGATTACATTGCACCTAAAAAAACATCAAAATCAGTTAGTTTGTGATAGAGAGATTGTACTTGTGATAGTTGTGTAGAGCCTGTTAGGTAGACGCTGTCTACAATAACTATCTACCTACCTATACATGATACTATACCTACCTACATCAATTGATTCGAACGAAATTGGACGTAGATAATAGGCCTTACTTAAAACAGCATTTTTAGCTGAGCAAATGGTTAAGAATAACCTGTCACTTTTTTCCTTGCGTTACATTGTTTAAAAATGAAAGGGACAACCTATGGTATAAAGATAAGCAGCGCTCAAATATTTTTATAAGTAAGGGGCATTATCTACTAACTATAACCTACTTAGGACGACTTGCACCACCATGACTAACCCACTGTTAGTCCTAACCTCTAGTTAAATTGAAAAAGAAATATATGAATGGCATGTAATTCATTACAAGTAATGTACTACATGTAATTACAGATAATATATGACGATATTTAATTAATTACATGTCATTCACGTATTTTTTATTCAATTTAACTTGAGGATAGGAGTAACTGTAGGTTAGTAATAGTGGTGCAAGTCGACCTTAGTAGTTACCAGTTATACTGGTCATACGGTTAGACAAATTGTCGAAGGCATAAGTAAGCGAATAAGTAGGTACACCCTATTTGGAAAAATGGAAGACAAAGACAGCAAAATCATCGTCGCTTCCTTGGTGTGTGTAGTTGCAGCATATGTGGGCTGTGGACCTGGAGATCCTGGATTCGATTCCTAGATCGAGAAAATCGATTTTTCTAATTTGATTTGCCCGGGATTGGATACCCCAATACGGGGGTTGAAGTGAGGCAAACAACCGGTTTTAAAACTAACTTTTCCGCAACATAGTTGAAAAAAGGAGAAAGAAATACACAGCGAAAACAACTTTGTATTATAGAGCCGTTTTTGTCGTCACATTGCTTTCGTAATCTAAGGATAGCGTGCGTATGTTTAAACTGAAAATGAATATTCGCTATTAAATAATATGAATAAAATATTCTCTAAAAGAAAACATTTTACTTACACTTTCTACAACTCCTTGACCACTTGGGTTCTGAGCTTTAGCATGGCTCTCTACCTTACCTTTATCCCAATTGTAGTAGTACAAATACCAATCAGGCTCCCCTGTTATAGCAACAAGATACTTAGAATCGAAAGTAAATTGCACGCAAGCAAATTCCCTTGCTGTAGAGTTTTCGAAAGGGACTGTAAGAATCTTTCGTCTCTTGTATGTGGTTAGGTCGTAAATGGTAATGATTGGTTTTTGTCCCTCATCGGCAATCTCGTTTAAAGCCAGCCAGCGTCTAAAAGAAAACCTTAAATTAACCTATTAATGGCTGCGGCCATTATCTATCTACGACGTAAGTACCTGAACTTGTACATTGGTGTATAAAAACGTGACTCCTAATGACATCGTCATCTAAAATTGGGTAACTCATATATAAGATATGAATCCAGATTTCATACTTGTATTTTGTTATAGTATCATGTTTCAATGCTACGAAACACTGAAAAATAGCGCGATGAAAGTCTCTAGTCTCTACACGCAAAAAATTGCTAGTATCATTTGCTCCAATTTTTGCCCACGAGTAATGTGCGCCTCCTCTATGTCTCCTCACAAATAAATGCAGGCCGTCTTCGTTTTTGAATTTGTTTTCTACAGTTAGATCATGATCTTGGATTATTTTCCATTCATATAATAAATATAGTATTCACTAGTCAACCGATGTACATACCTATTTGGCGCCAATACCAAGGATTTGATCGGTTTGTGTTTATCTTGTAATCTTATAAACTTTTGTTTCTTCTGAAGATGGTTGTGAATAACAATTACTCCGCCAGCTGGGTAAATGATTTCAGACTCTGTCAGGTAGTGAGCATTATATCTATGAAACAACATTTTTAGATGAATAGGTAGGTACCTATAACCAATGTATTAATGCCAGCATCAAATAACTATAAGTTGCATGTCATTAATCTAAGGCCAGCATCATCAATTTTAATGAAACAGTAAACTTGAAGAAACCCAACAAATTGTGCACATTAATTGAGTGCGTTGAAGTTCATATTACATATTCAGCAGATCAAAATGTGATATATAGGTACTATACAGACAAGTAGGTATAAAGAACGTGACTATGTTGACTCAGGAATTTATTTTATGTAGGTGTCTACCGGTCTAGCAAACGTTAGCCATGATAAACTACCTAAAACAACAATGAGTACATAGCTGCTTTCTTACAGCGGTATACACACAAGTGTTACGCAAGGATGTTTAATGTGCAAACACGAGAAGGTCGCCATAAACCGACCTATATTTGGATACTTACTGAATGTCCGTACGGAGACCGTAAAATACACGAGCAGATAGATTCGGCGGTGTCGCCGTTGCCATGACCAGTAAAAATCTTAAAATAACAAATAAGATCGAAAACGTAACGTGCAATAAACACTTTATTATTATTTGACTGATTCGATTTGTATTGACTTCCAAGACGATGTCACGCCAGTCATCAAGTCATAGTTTTCTCTTGGATTGCATCGTAGTCTTGGCAACACTATAAACAACCTCGTAATCAACTAATCAATTATATACAGAATGTCCCAGGAAGAACGGTTATTGCACAAGCGGATATCCAGACGTATCGGCTTAATCAGTTCAAGACCTACAAAAATTACGAATAGTATTTTCCACGATTCTTTTGATGTAGTCTTAGAGTAGGTTACACCTAAATCTCAGATTCTACACTTTTCGGAATTATACTTGAAAGTGTATTCTTTGGGTGAAATCATTAAAAATCAAAAGTTACAAAATCGGTTTGTTACATTTTGTAAATATCTTAATTATTACAGAAATCTCTTAGACTCCATTGAATGAGACTCATTCATAGAAACATAGAAATCCATAAACAGACACAATATGGATAGATTAGTTAAGACTATACAGGTATATATCGTATTTGATTATTTAACCTTTGGGTAAACCCAAAGCCACTATGATCAAATGATTATACATATCTACACACTTAAAAGATTTTAAATTAACAGATAATTAAATTGGAGACTAGGTAGGTGCCTAATTTGTGATGAACGCGGTCGAGAAAGACGAAGAAACTGCGCGTTGCTCATTTAACTGGATTTCACCTGATTGGCGCTCAATGTCGTCTGCACATCCTCGGCAGTATCCGAGATAAGTCGCAGCTTCCTCTTGCCGTCTACAAGGCCGGTACGTCGCTTTATTTACCCATTAGATGCATGTCATAACAGTTGTGTTATTGTTGCTTCCTCGTCGAAGTCGCCACAGTGTAATAAGCGTAAAGGTATCGTTATTGTTATAGAGCAATTATATTTCGATTACTTTTTATATAGGTAAAAATGATGTATTGATTTATCACCAACCTCATAACAAATGTCATATACCTAAGGTATACATAGATTACTTTGTCACGCTGTGCCTTGGTATGTCTCCAGGGGCCTTTATATTGGGACACTGTCGAATACAAAAATGGTCTTAAAAATCTTTTGTTTGATCATCTTGTATCTCGAATTGCCTTCAGCGCGGCGCGGCGTGCTGGCCTTATCCGTCGCCCTGCAGTAAAAAGTTCGTACTTATATTACATACTACAAAAGTGTTACTGGCGTTATTAATCTACATTATAGAGGTAATAACTTTACGATATTTTGAGGAGAGTGACTATACGGTAGTGATGAAAGTGCTTATATTATAAGCACTGGTTATGGAAATTTCAGTACCTACAGTCATCAGACCGAGGCTCCTACACAGACTAGTTAGAGATACCTATGCCTGTGTCTGATCTGTCCACAAAGTAGAGACGGAACTGCATGTATTGGAAAAGTAGACAACAACTAATTAGCGAGTGACCCGGTCAATGAATGAGCGATATCGAACTCAAATGATGATGCAATCGGATCAAAATACATACCTCTCAAGTCTATGGCATATTTACGGCAGCAGACTGTAGTATGGTATGGCTCTTGGTATCTACCTATAATTGATGAGGCTAATGACTTCGCTAAATGATTGTTAAGTACCTATTCATAATTAACTGACGAAGAAATGAAGATCAGGGGGGTTACCACCACCTCTCATAGCAATATTAATAAAACCTTAATTGCACCGATTTCCGTACAAAAAAAGAAGCAATATTATAATAATATTGCTATAAGAGGTGGTGGTAAACCCCCAGATTCTGAACTTTATAAATACCTATGCATATATTTCTTTGTTAATATAATTTGGCTCTACATATATCAAGGACGTTATAAGTAACATTATATACATACCCACGTTGACAGTGTAGTGTGTAAGATGGGGTAGATTCTGTCGATTATTACCTATATTTTATTCGATAAGATAGGTACAGTTTAGTGTTAATTACATTTATGGGAAACAAAAACCTATTTTAAAGGTAGTTCAAACTAAAGTCATTTAGATAAAACCATTAAGAATCATAATAGCATCGGCAATCAGCTTAGATTATATGGCAATTAGCAACGTTAAATTCTAATGCTCTTTAGCCAGAGGCATTGAATTTTAAGTAAAAAACTTTGTGTCCACTTTTGAAGCCAGTTTATAGACTTTTTGCAATTTTTAGTGTTGGAGGCGTTAGAGCTAGTCGCCTCCTTAGTCTAGTGGGTTCGATTCCTAGGTCGGGCGTGATGTTTTTCTAACACTATTCGCCCGGGACTGGATCCCCCAGATGGGGGATGACAGCGGTGAACCGGTTATAAAAACTAAGTCAAACCCTTTCTGTAACATGCTTGAAAACGTGTGTTGTGCCGACCCTACATTAAGGTGGTATAAGGGCAGCTAGAAACGCTAGGCGTTAGAACCAAGTACCGCATGTAGAGGTAAATTCCAACACAATAACCCAATCGCAATACAACAATTCTGAGATGAAAGCGCAGTTACACGAAAATCTTGTACACTAGCCGTAGCCGTACAACTTTGTAGCCGTACATTTTTATTGTGGAGGCTTTTGAAACCAAAGGGTATCTACACAGGGAAAGTCCCGACAGCGGTAGGTAGGTACAATATAATCCTGTCATGTATTTAATCATGAAAAAGTGCAGCGATAGCTCAGTTGGGAATGGTACGGATTGCCGAGACGAGTATCGGAGGTTCGAGACCAACCCCAAAAAGGAGGAGCATACACCTCAATCATTCTGAAATATCGCTTGTTATAACGGTGAAGGAAAACATCGTAAGGATTCATCTTAGTAGGATAGCTCCTCTTATCTATTGAGGAAACCTGCATACCCGAGACTTTCTCCACAAGAATTTTAAAGGTATGTGAAGTCTATTATACCGCATTAGGCCTGCGTGGTAGACTAAGGCCTAACCCCTCTCATTAGTAGAGGAGGCTGGTATCCAGCAGTGGGACAGTAATATTACAGGGCTAATATTATTTATTAATGAAAATAATACAAAGGCAACAAATAACATAGGTTAGTTTTATTATAGGTAATCATATGCACATTTTCGTTTCAAAAAATTAGATACTGGGTAACCTTTGTTCGACTTGGTGACGTAGATTTTAATTCAAAGAAACAAAAGTACCTACGTGCTCACATGATGACTAAACAATTAGCATACTCTTAGGTAGTTTTGTATCATTTCCTTTGTTAAGAAAGAAGAAAAGACGAATACTAATTCGTGTAGAGCCTATTATTGATTTTATTTCTATAGTATTCTATAGTATTATAATACAAAAATGGGTTGAACTCGGTACTTACGAGGCTAAAAATATTTGATTAACTAGAGTATCAAGTACGGTTTCCAGTCGAAGAGTCTGCCTACTGTTCCATATTGTATTGTATTGTGGATCAATAATACCAAGGCAATCCATTAGTGGTGGTATTTTGGTGTAACTGCCCTACGCCCGCATACTCAACTTAATTCATGATACACTGGAAAATAAGTTCTTTGTAATATTATTTAATCTACACAAATACACAATTAGTATGTACGGCTAAATTGAATTACGTTTTATTTATTTTAACCAGATGTCTACTAAGCAATCTTTGCATTATTTCCTTATTTCATATATCTACATATATATTCCATACATACATACATACAATCTTACGCCTGCATCCCATGGGGGTAGGCAGAGACAACTGAGCGCCACAGGCCGATCCTGACACGCCTCTTTTATCTACAACATGAATCATGGGCCGGTTTTGTCGGATACATTGATTACATTTTCCGAAAGCCCAAATGCCAATACACTCTGTTCTCAATCCTCGCCCCATGTCCAGGACAGCAATGTAACCACGATCCATCTGGTATAGTAGGTGTTTATGAGCGGTAGAAATCAATAATTGTCATCATACCAAGACACCAGATGTGCCCTACAAGCTTGTTTGTAGGCACAAACTGACTTTTTTTTAATCATCATGAGGCGTGAATCACACGAGTATCAGCGTATTTCGCTAAACACCTTGGTGCTTATTGTTTTGCTAACTTGGTACGTACTGCCTAAGCTTACCGAGATGACACCGTGTCATATTTTCCTGCAGGCGTCATTATAAAATCAGTATATAGTATAAAATCAGCAATATATTAAACATAACGTGTATAGGTAACGGGGCGTCAACATTAACAAACAGTACAAAATTATTACGAATTTTTCCTTAACCGATTAAAGCGTTTTAAAATTACTCTACCTGGCGATACACAGCAGGCAACAATAAAACCTCATTTTAAAGGTATTATTCCACTTCAAACTGCAGTAAAGTCTTGGCAATAACGAACATTTTCCTAAGTTTACACGACCTTCGCCTTTCTGCCGATGACGCGGCTCGTCATATGTAATCATGGCGTCATCTTCAACAAATATATCGTTTTACGGTTAAAATTCATTAAAAAGCAAGTCATATATATCGGCGCAAAATAGCAAGCTTATTTAAAAAGCCGTTGTTATTTCACGTTAATAATTCATTTTACAATTATTAAACTGCTGAAACCTTAAAAGATTCTAAAAAGTTAAAATAATCGTTATAATTATTTCTTCAGCATTCGATATTCGGTATCGAGTAGGTAGTTGCAAATATGCACCCTATAAAAGGAGTGTTCAGAGCAAATTCGACACAACAGACCGGTGTGGCTGAATTTGCCGACTCGGTTAGGCAAGCAGCTGTAGGGCCAAAAAAAAAAAAAAAAAAAAATTCGACACAGTCGTGCTCCGGCACTCGGACTGTCCACATCCCTGACTAGACGGTGCTGTTAAGCACCGTTAATAAAGGGAGTTAGTGAATTTCAGTGTTCACAGTTGATAAATAAGATGAGTAATCATCTTGTTATCAAAAGTGACGTCAGCCATGCTGACGTCACCGTTTTTAAAAACAACGTAAGCGTTGGCCCTCCGACATCAGAAGTGGGATCACTATCCCACTCACTTAACTTGAACCTTTCTGCCCTGACAATGGATACTTTCAATCCGACTGATAATTTCAATCGGACTGATGATTTCAATCCGACTGATGATTTCAATCCGACTGATGATTTCAATCCAACTGATAATTTCAATCCAACTGATAATTTCAATCCAACTGATAATTTCAATCCAACTGATGATTTCAATCCGAAATACTTTCAGTTCGATCGATACTTTCGAACTAGTTTTTCAGGGCCTTTGTGGACCACGGTCAATAATAAAGGTCCAGGCCACAGCATCGTCCTTCCCAGTTCCTTTAGAACCCCTGTGGACCACGGCGTAAAGGATCGCTCAGAACCACAGCATCATCCTTACCAAAAAAAAAAAAAAAAACTGTGGACCACGGCGTACGGGACCGCTCAGAACCACAGCATTATCATAAGAAAAGTGCAAAAATGCGTGGAGCATTTGCAAAAAAAAAAAAGAACCTTTTCAGAGCCTCTGTGGACCACGGCGTACAGGACCGCTCAGCGCCACAGCATCGACCCTTCCCGTTCCTTTAGAACCCCTGTGGACCACGGCATCATCCCCGTAAGAAAAGTGCATAGATGCGTGGAGCATTCGCACTCTGACTACTGATTCATAAAAAGTGCATTGTGTGGAACATTTGTACAAATGTTTATAATATGGTCTGGCAAGGCTGGTCGGATACCTCCTCTAAAAACCATATAAACTAGGGCACGCGGTGCGTCTAAATACCCGTATTTTGATTTGTGTGCAATTTCATCTCAGAATTCAATGCAAAAACAAAAAACTACCTGATCTATGGTCAGGATTGATCTTGACGGTGTATGTGACACTGTTGCAGTCATTTTTGAAGTCTAAATGTCAACGTCAGTGATGATCTTTAAAAATCATAAGTGGTCAATTTGAAAAATCGTGAGTGGTCAATTCGGGAAATTGTTTTTTGAGCTAAGTAATTTTGCCCGCTGAGTTTGTTTCGCCGGGTCTTCTCAGGCAGGGCCGCGTTTGGATCCGGTGGTAGTTTAAAAAAAAAACGGAATCTTAAATTAGCAATCATAAACGAGGCCTTTCAAAATGACCGTATCGGCGTACAACCACAAGCTTTCAATAGGAGCACGTGCTATTTCAAATGAAAAGAAAGAAAAAGAGAAAAAGAAAATTTTGGTTCTACGAGTATTCACAACAAATTACAAGGCTGGTGCAGAGCACGCACCGCCTATCAGAATGGCCGTATCGGCGCAAAATAGCAAGCTTATTTAAAAAGCCGTTGTTATTTCACGTTAATAATTCATTTTACAATTATTAAACTGCTGAAACCTTAAAAGATTCTAAAAAGTTAAAATAATCGTTATAATTATTTCTTCAGCATTCGATATTCGGTATTGAGTAGGTAGTTGCAAATATGCACCCTATAAAAGGAGTGTTCAGAGCAAATTCGACACAGTCATGCTCCGGCACTCGGACTGTCCACATCCCTGACTAGACGGTGCTGTTAAGCACCGTTAATAAAGGGAGTTAGTGAATTTCAGTGTTCACAGTTGATAAATAAGATGAGTAATCATCTTATTATCAAAAGTGACGTCAGCCATGCTGACGTCACCGTTTTTAAAAACAACGTAAGCGTTGGCCCTCCGACATATATTATATGCAAAATTATTTGGCAATAACATACGTTTTTCAATATGTCTATCAACTTATGAAAAGCTTTTTCCACGCAATAGATACATAAGGATACTATATAGGTACTTTCAGAAAAATGAGTCAGCAGTTTTCACAAATTAAACGTGGTGATGACGCGACGTAGCTATTTTTTAGATTGGCGCTTATTTTAATGTAATATACAAGGAGTAAAAGGGTCCATCATGCGTGATGATGCATGGGTGCACGACGCAATGAATCCAGCGACCAGCATTGATGATGTGAACAAGCGCGGGTGGTGCGACCAGCGGCATTCGTGGTCGCGGCGCGGCGCGGCGGCCAAGGCGGTCGTCGGTGCTCGGTACTCGATTCTCAGTAGCCAGCCATTAGTCAGTATGCCTCAGCTCGCGCCACCGAGCGCCGCGACGCAATCAAGCAATAGTTTCTCGCGCGAGCACAACCGTGAAAACAAACACCGCAATTATCTCGCCGCGATAAAACGATACATCGCTATCAGTTTGTGATAATTCTACAGTGTGATAAGAGATAAAGTAAGTGGTCGACGCCTGTTGCACGACGTATTATGTAAAACCCTAAAAGTGAGTTTCTGGTGCAATTATGGCTGCGATGGCGGGTCCTCGCAAAACCATCTCTATCTACGACTATCCGGAACACTTGAATCCGTTTCATGAAGAAGATAATCACAACAAAATAAGGTTTTGGACCATCGGAAGAAAACTCAACCGCTCTAACAGCATCACTTTCTCTGGCATCAAAGACCTCAAAAATTCTTGGTGAGTAAGAGGAAAACTAATGCAATAGAGCTCGTTCATTGCTCTCTTCACTAGCTCAGCCTTCGATGATTGGTTTCACCTGGTAGCTAAGTTATACAGATAAATATTTTTACCCTGAAACAGTAATTAGATAGGTACTGTTAGAATGTTGTTAGTGGTTTCATGTGGGTAAACAAAGCATTCTCTTGACCTTATTCCGTTTCAGGTCATTTGGTTCTGTGCATGGAAAATAGTTAAGTAGTAAGAGAATATTATTATGTTATATTCTAGTATTCGTTATTTACAAAGAATTACAAATTAATTACACATTATTCATATAAACTCCAATCATACAATATCTATTTCCAAGTAACAGAGAGATGCAGACGTTCGTACAGCTCACGTGATTATCCTCATGAAATGAAGTCGTGGATATGACTAATGACTATATAGTTCGAAAATGTGTATATGAAAAGGCAAAAAATATTTTCAACACGTACTATTACTTACATTTAAAATTGTACTTAAAAGCAGTGCAATAGAGTACAGTTTTGTCAAATAATTTATGTATTAAGACGGTGAATATAATTTCCATTTTCAATCACTCTGTTTTTTAATTGCACATAGATAATTCCTCAGTATATTTTTACCTGACTTTTAAGTATGAGATTCTAAAGTCAGTAGCTTAGATTGAGTTTGAACTCTAGATTCAATTCCACCGTTTCTGCCATGTTGGGCACAGAATAGTTGAAATCTTTTATGCGGTTTTGGGTGTATTATAGTATTTTGCGTCTTCTGTTTTGTTTATAATTTAAAAGGAATTTAAAATATGTAAAACACACTTTAAATGTTTATAATCTATAGACACATTGGGTCTTACTTATAAAAAAAATTTAGCTGAGCAAGTGGTTGAGAATAGTCTCACTTTTTTCCTGGTGTCACACGTTGTATGAAATAAAAGGGACAGATTATTTTAGCCATTCGCTCTGCTAAAATGTTTTTATAAGTAAGGCCCATTACATTTTGTAGATAGGTACTATGGTATTACTAATATTTTAGTACAATGACTACGTTAAATTCAAGTAATTATTATCTCACTGATAAATAAGTTACAAAATCATTAAATATATAGGTACCTACATTTATATACCTCTACATAAATGACTCATTAATATACAATTAAAGAATATGGTAGTCGGTAGAGTCAAACTCATAATGTTAATAGGTACAGTGCAGACGAGAAAGATTAATAAAAATTACTTATACAGAAATATAAAATAATAATATTAGCCTGTAATATTACTGTCCCACTGCTGGACACGGGCCTCCTCTACTAATCAGAGGGGTTAGGCCTGAGTCAGAAATAAATTTCCTGGAATAGGTAGAGGGATTAGACTATACTTTAATTTAGAACGATAAATCTTACTTATTAAAATTGGCGATTGGATTATGTGTCCGGAAAAATCTGTGACCACGAAATATATTATATTTCGATATTTCGTAACCACACAGATTTTTCCGGACATAGAATACCGATGTATTGAAACTTTCTGGTATTGTAGTAACATTTCCATGTGATTCTTATTACCTACCTTATACCTACCTCCTACCTGAGTCCTGACACCTATGCAGTTTTATACACCGAGTGGGTGCTTAAATCAATCCATCACTTAAATGAGTCTGTTAAATCACGAAACAATTGTGTGAAGTGGACCACCAGCTTTCACGAGCATAAATAACAATTGAGATCATCATATTTTAATCCCGAGACGTTTAATTAATTTAACAAACGCAAATTATTCTTATCTATTTGCAAAATCACAAAAACGGAGGTTATTGACACGTGGATGGTTCCAGTATTGCATATCGAATGTTATTATTATGCTTCATCAAGTTGTATTGCCCGGATTGCATTCGCTCCCCGATGAATCCTAAAGTGGATATTGTTTTGTAACGAACATAACTATGATAAGAGTTGATTTTTTGGATCGAGTAATTATTATTATCTACGTATGATGTACCTAGATGATAGATCATGAAGGAAAGAAGTGATTTACTTTGAGGTGTTTGTTTTATTGATGGACTTTATATTTTGTCTCTATGTATGTGTTTAAAGATCTGAATAATACGACTGTCGTCATACGTTTATTTATAGAGTTGAATTCACTATTGTCACTCGTAGGTAGGTACATAATATAAGTAGTTATCTACCATTGGAATATAATTATTCGTGATTGGCATTTCATTTGTTCGTTTACGTGTCTATAGTTTTAATGAAACCTTTGCGCAACTTCTAGACAGCATTACTCAACTGCATCGCATTGGTTTTGTCACAGTTGGTAAGTATTCGATGATAATTATCAATGTTTCATTGGACAATACCGTTGGGACAGCAATAATATTATTATTACTTCATAATATTATTAAATACTATTCGACACACCCGATACCCAGAAACAGCAAAACTCTAGGTAGCAACTAGAATATGTTTTTTCTCTAAAACTTGTTCACATAATTGGATTTTACATTAATTTTTAATTTCAGTTTGGTAAACAATACAATCAAATAATGAATCACTACATAGGCATTACGGTCATATGTACCTACAATGTTTCGTACGTTGGCCTACTTTGAAATCAGTATTCTTTCGCATGATAATAAATACGTACTTTTTTAACTTTTCAATACATCTATCTTATAGAGATGACCCACTTTGTGACTACTTAGATGTCTTTATTGTATATATTACGACCTGGTTGATACTTATCAAAAGAATAAAGAAAAACAATACCGTTGTAGTATACTTACCTGTCTAGTATCTACCTCTACATATTAAACACAAGAAACCCACGTTATGAAAAAAGTATCAAGAACGAATTTAAATATTTCCTAACCTGATGTTCAATGTTGAATAAGTGCTTTTAAAGTAGATATTTATTACATCGTAGGTATGTATTTACAATGAAACTTTCTGATTGTCCAACTGTAAACAATATTAAATTTTGAGGCTACGATTGGCAAGCATCCAAATGCAGTATCCATGTATTCTGAATTAGTTTATTTCTGAATCAACTATAAGTTTTATCAGAAGATAAAAATAAAACCATTGTTGACATAACACTAGACATATTCGTATGCGTAACAGATTGATATTACGTAGATATAATACAGCCATGAACGTTGATAAGGCAGGATATTTTTCAAGCATTCAATCATGATTATTGGAGACAACAGTCATGTGACCTTTGTGTTATTTTTATTGCCTAGGTATGTAGGTAATATAAAACAAGGGTAGACGGCAATTATGTATGCGACACATGAAGCCACAGTGGTCGGTGAATAAATCAACATAAAAGTGGTAATATAACACTGCGCTACACTGCGTATTTCTCACAAACATATTAAACTTAAACAATGTAAATAAGTAGTAACGCCTACAGGACCCGTGACTTCCATTAGTTATAAGCATTATTACTTTGATTTATTTGACCAGGCGACCTAATTGGCAACATAGCGTATTGTTACGTGAAAAGTTCGGACCTGTAGTTAGAAGTTAGGACTTTGTGTGCAACAAGAACCTACGCAAGGTGGGATCATAGGTCGACAATGTAGGTACCAATGTGTCGACAAATAAGTCCCAATAATAATGAATGAATAACCTAAGATATCATTATTGTGACGAATACATGCCATCCTTCTGTATTCATGGGTTCTAGAATAGCATAAGTAGATTGTAGATGTAGATTCTACAGTCGTAGTCAAAGAAATTTGTATTCAGCATCTATTTTTGTATTATACAGGTAGATGATGAGAATTATCAAATGATATTGATAACCGTGTCATTATTTATTATTAGTTTGAAAAAACTTTAAATGAAACTATAAACACCGTCTTATAAAACTTACTTATTTATTTTTTGTATTTATTGGTTGTGACTTGTGACTGTTTTACAACGTTGTCAAAGATGTGTGACGTCCAGTGATATCACTATATAGAGATATGCATGCATTTATTGTATTGCTTACATTGATTAATGATCAGTAAAAAAACCGACCAAGTAATATCTGATCACGTACAGGACAGGCTTCCAAATTAGGATTACTACATATACAATTAAATGTTACTGAAATATAATTTTGTTTGACATATTTTTAAGCACATCGTCCATAAACATATAACATAACATAAGCTCACACGTGTATCCCGAAGGTATGTATAAACGTATACATATTATTTAATACCTGTTTTACATAAGTGCCAACTTCATCTATATTGTATTCAATAGAATGTATACAAAATTTAGCTTTTTACTTTATCGATTATTCCTCGTCAACTTATAAAAACCCGCTTAGCTGTGGCCCGTGATGGTTTTCTTTTTTTCACATTTCCTGAACTAACTGTTTAGTCGGTAGAGGGTGCGGACACTCGACTCTACCAGCATATTTCACAAATGAATTCTTGGATCGACAGACAGACGGACGGACGGACATGGCCAAAACTCCAAAGATTCCTTTTTTCTGTTTGGCTTCGGAACCCTAAAAAGCGTTGTTTAGCTACACCACAATTCTGGCACAGTGAATACATGTCTTTATGCTAACAGGCTGAATATGGGTACAGTAGTCAGTACCTTTCGAGTATATACAGACAATGATGATGAAAGTGTTAATTTAATACTGATGAAAAGACAATGCTAATATCAGCTGAAGCACAATGCATTATTGTTCTAGTGAAGACGCTTGAAGATAAAGATGGTTGAGATGAATCATTCATTTAATAATTGTTGTCTTGTGATAACTAAAACATCAAGTAGAACATTTAGTTACACTGTTAGGGCAACATTGTGCTAAATTGGTATGAAAAACAATCACGAAGGCCTTTCTGTCTCTAACCCAATAACTGATCATAAAATATCGTCACCAAACACAAGTCAAGAAAATCACAATACAATATACATAGGTATACTATTAACGTTTGGTTAATATTTCATACAAACGTCATAGACGCTCATCGAGCTCGATACGAATTCTATTGTCAAAAATATTCCTGCTCGGTCCACTACTTTATATTGCCATATTGACTTCTGCATTCCATAATACAACTTAAGCCCACTAAATAAAGCCTTGAAAGGGTAGGCAAATGTAAACTAGGGCCTTTAACCCACATCTCGCCAAACTTATTTTCGTTAGATTCATGTGGTATCGCCATACCTCGGACCATGCCATGCCGTAGGTATATGAGTACATTGGGCTTTTAGTACTAGAATCTATATTAATATTAGTGGGGCAAGTTAACTCAAATATCTTGGACAATTAGACAATGTATTCTAAACACTTGTACGTAATCTGCAACTAAAAGTTTTGTCACAATAGAAAGGCATTTGAAATTGCGATAATAAAAATTCGAATTGCTATCTGATCGAACATTTAAAAAGTCTAGCTCTACATCGTTTCCAAAACTTAAGAAATCATTGTTGAAATCACAGATTAGTTTTACCCGTTAAAATCTATTAGTACTTTATTACACGCAAAGCGTTGGTTAAGAGATTGAGTGGTGAAAACAAGAGTTAAGCCGCGTCTCCTGCACATGTTTTTTCGAAACAAAACACTAAGAACACCTACACAAAACAAGGTTTTTTTCACTGTCTCCTGGTGATATAACAGTGGAAAATTGTATATATAGCATGTTTTGTGTAGGTATTTTGTGTAATGTTTTAGTACAGGAGACGCGGCTTTAGGTACGCAGTATCGACCTAAAGTAAAACACCATGATTCTGTGGCGTACCATGCATCATATCTACTTATTTATCTAGTAGATAGGCATTACTTACACCTATATTTATAAAATATATCGTTAATTATTATTTAAAAAAAGAATGCTATTTCGATGTTTTAGAAGCATAGGTACTTACTCTTATTTATGATCATTGATCATGCGCACTCTACGTGAGACTTGCTAGCTTCAGGTCACCTTAGAACTTAGAACTATGATTATGTACCCAGCGATATTAATTAGTTATCATTAAAAACATATAGTACCTCTAGAGTGCATGGAATATTTGTGATAAGAAATAGAATGATATTCATATCAAATCCGCCTACGTCGTTTTTTTATAGCAGAAGCTGGCAAACGAGCAGGTATGTCACCTGATGGTAAGTGATCTCCACCGCCCATAGACACCCAAGATAAAAGTATCATGGTTGCGTGGCCGGCTTAAAAGGAGGGAATTCGGGGTTTGGGAAAGGGAGGAGGGAATTGGGCCACCGGAAATCTTACTCACCGAACGAAACGCAGTATCGAACTGCTAATTTACGTGGGTTTTCTATGAGACAGTGGTATCAAACCAGTCGAGTGGAGCCGACCCATTCGTGCTGTAGACGTTACTGTCTACAGCGTGGCTCTACTACTTCAAAATATTAAATAAGTAGGTACCTATCCATATGAGCTTACAGTGCTTATATTATCCGTGTTTGCGCATCGCTTAATTCACAGAGCAGAACTCGCGCTTAGAAATGTGTGAATAAAATGTAATTATACTAATTATTGGGTTAAGGCAAATCAGTCATACCTGCCTGCGTTTATCGATTCGACCCACAAGATTTCAATAGGTAGATAAGTAATGAATGATGTACAATAATCGCTCTGTTTGTGGCTCTACCATTAGGTATGTACCTACTGGCTACTATGTACATTGTACATACGCATCTGATGTATGAACATGTGTTTGACCTTTCAGACAGCAGTACATACATAATCATAAACAACTAAGATTGAGGACTAGGTCGTTCGCAAATACGCAAAAGTCATTCTTAAAATAAGCAATTATTTATTTTTTGCTCTCGTCTCTATAAAATACTTCTGAGTATGGATTAGTGGCAAAAAGTAAAAAGGGAAGCCGAAGCAAATTTTAATTTATACTACTTAATGTTTTTTTCTCCCACCTGCCCTTATCCCACTTTAGGTTGTGGTCGGCGTAACACACTTTTTTAAGCATGTTGCAGAAAAGTTTCGACTTTAGAACCCAGGAATTTCAGATTCACAGCCCACAAATATACGCTGTCACTAGACCGAGAATGCGAAAATGTATAGTTATTCCATAATAAGTAGTAAGTAGGTAGGTACTTATTTTTGATGAAAATTTGGCAAAGATAAGCCAGTAGGAACCGTGTAATATGGAACCTTTATCACTTGTGTGGATCTGTTCACAATCCACTTTCTTTATGCTTATAATGCACACCAATCTGAATTAAGGAAATTCAATGTAACTTTCTTCTGCATGAAGAGCTGTATTGTTATAAGGGGAGCCGACACAATGGCCCCAAGTCGGACGATGGCCGCTCATCCGTCCGACGGCCGACGCGCGACCGTCACGGCACAATTGTTAACGCTCAAGTGGAATCAAGTGCACTAAACCTCCATTACCTTTGTCACTGTTGCGCCTACAGACATCCGCTATAAAACTTGTGGGAAATTGCGTATTTTGTTATAAGATTTTTTATAGAAGAAAAAAAGCAAAAAAGTTTATTTATCAAAGTAAAAAAGGGACATCAACATACATACATATATTTATTTCGGTTCTTTTTCTGATATTCTTATTCTAATTTCTGATACCCACGATACAGGTCGTACTTAGTGTGGGGTCTGAACTATGCGTGTGACTGTTCGGTGTATTTATTCATATTCCGAAGTTGCCACCTTAGAAAGTTACGAAACCTACTTGAGAATTACGGCTTATGAATTTACTGTATCACTGCTCAATATCTGGTATCTATTCTACCTTTACTGTAGAAGTAAAGGCGAAACTGGGAGGAAAAGTTAATAATGAATATTTATTTGCAGGGCTTTCCGTTCGTTCTTAAAGAAAGGCAAGAAAGGCCAACAAGCATCACAAGAAAAATCTAAATCAAGTAATCACGTCAATGGTGAAAACAGTCCAATTCTGTATCGACGAGCTTTACAATGTAAGTACATTATTAATTATTGCAAACTAACTGCGCCTCGTCACGCGCGAATTTATTAATGCTTCAAATGCCTCAATACCGTGGGCATCGCCTGACGATAAACTATGTTATAAGCAGCGATAGCTCAGTTGGGTGTGGTATGGACTGCCGAGACAAGTGTTGTAGGTTCGAGACCAACACAAAAAAGGAGCACACACCTCTGACTTTTCTCTATATTGTATGTTTTTAATGTGAACTCGCTTGCTATAACGGTGAAGGAAAACAGCGTGAGGAATCCTGCATACCCGAGAATTTCTCCACAAGCATTTCGAAGGTACCTATGTGAAGTCTACCAACTCGCATTAGGCCAGCGTGGTAGACTAAGGCCTAACCCCTCTCATCGAGGAAGCCCGTGTCCAGCAATGGGAGAGTAATATTACAGGGCTGATATTATTATTATAATACCTCGTGTATACATAAGTTTTGAGACGAAAGAAAAGTTGCATAACTTTTTTAATATTTATCTTATATTTTTTAAATGTTCAGTAAGCATTAAGTAGATAATAATCAACAATAAAATATAATTATTATTCAAAATGGCCACCCTTGTTTTTAATACGAACGACGCGAACGTTGTCCAGTACTGCTCTAGAGACACGATGCGAGGATGATCCTCTTCACCGACGAAACAATATTTACTGTCGAAGAAAAGTTTAACGGAACAAAACAACAAAGTGTATGCCAAAAGCAGCAAGGACGTCCCAGCTTCAGCAGGGAATGTCTCGCGTACCCATCATCCGGCTAGTGTTATGGTATGGTGGGGCGTTTCATATGAAGGTGTGACTCCGCTCCTTTTCTGCCAACATGGCGTCAAGGTTAAAGCTAATAATTACCAAAATGACATTTTAGAGCCTGTTGTGAAACCCCTGACACGTACTTTACTTCACAACAAGTACTGGGTTTTCCAGCAAGACTCCGCGCCATCCCATAAGACAAAAACCACCCAAGCTTGGCTGAGGGAAAATTTACCAGCCTTCATCGCGCGGACGAATGGCCCTCCTCCAGCTCCGACCTCAACCAGCTGGACTATTCATTGTAGTCTGAATTAGAGCTCAGGGCCTGCCGAAAGTCCCACCCAAACTTAGAGTCATTGAAGTGAGCCCTCGTCCGAGAACCAAAGCGGATTCCGCTGGAAAAGCTTCGTGCCGCCATTTATGACTGGCCAATCGTCTAAGGGCCTGTATTAAAAACAAGGGTGGTCATTTTGAATAATAATTATATGTTATTGTTGATTATTATCTACATATTGCTTACTGAAAATTTTAAAAAATATTAGTCAATTATTAAAAAAGTTATGCAACTTTTATTTCGTCTCAAAACTTATGTACACCCGAGGTATTTTATGACGATAATCAGAGTTAAGCAATTGCGCACAGACGATTATTGTGTAATATTTTCATATCCGATCTCGATTAAATCCTAGGGTATATATACCCTAAGTACATACCTACTGCTACTTCAAATTCATATTGCGAGTACAATTAAATTGTAAGAGGCAAACGCAAATGTATATAAAATATTTTTAGCGTGCGCGTCGATCCCTAACATTTTTACATGTTTGCTCCAAAGTACATACTATATACATATTCATTACGTATGTTCATTGTACACATATTCTTGGACAATACGTAGGAACGCTTTCTTGTATCATAAACAAAACAATCATGAGCATTCTCAATTACATACGTCTTAATGCTCCCACACGTACCACAATGTGACCGTATAATTTTATATCCGTGTTACATACAAGCTACACCTCTATATTGCTCGCAATTTCATAATTAGTTTTCTAAAAAGTTCGTTCTCATACACCTCGTTGGTCTAGTGGCAGTGTGCTTACTTGGTTGAAAATCGTAGCGTCCTGGGTGGGTCCAATCACGAACGTCGGTTATTATTTGCATGACTTCTTCATGACGTCGATACGAATAATCACACGAACTGCCGACAAGGGCGTTCAAGGTAATCGTCTAAGGATGCCGGCGTTAGCTAACAGTTAAATTCGGAAACTCACTTTAGGTACCTATTAAGTGGCACGGAGTTTTCCAAGAATGTTATATTTTTTTATTTATTTTTTATATAGCACAGCCTGGAAAACGAGCCGATGGGTCACCTGATGGTAAGTGATCTCCACCACCCATAAACACCCAAGACACAAAAAGAATCATGGGTGCGTTGCCAACCTACAATAAGGGAATGGTAGGGGAGGGGGAAGGGATTGAGAAAGGGAGGGGGGAAATGGGCCTCCAAAAATCTCACTCACCGAACGAAACGCGACCGCAAGCTGCCACTTTACGTTATAGTAGGTAAGGATATGGCTTAGTTTTTACGACCTGCCTATCGTCAATCCTCTCTGAAGGATACAGTTCCGGGAAATCGTGTCAGAAGAACCGCTATACCCGACCTGGGAACCTAACCCAGGATGTCCCGGTCCACAGCCCATATAAGTACGCTCCCACTAGACCAAGAGACGGCACCCACTTAGACCAAGGAATTATTATAGGTACCTACTGTGCATTTAAAATTATTCATTAATTCACCTTTCAGACTCTTCGGCGTCAACAGCTGGTCCTCGAAATACGGTCGGGTCACCAGAGCGCTACGTGTATGGGGGTTCTGTTACACCACTGCCGCGATCTCGATTTCAAGAGCGTCTGCGAAGTTCCAGCCAGTATGACACTAGTTCCTTGAGGTAACTTTCTTTATTTCTACCTGCCCTTATCCCACGACAATGTAAGGTCGTATAAAGCACATGAACTGCGAATACTATAAGGATGTATACATTTTGTGTATTTGACATTTTAGGGCATTTAAAATAAATACAGCCAATAGTTAACACACATAGTCCTGACCCCACACTAATGGCGGGTACACACCGGCCGAACGAAGGCGAAAGTATCTATACCTGTTGCGTTCACACAAACAAACTTTCGCTGTAGTGTGAATGAAACAAGCATAATTCGTTCGCCTTCGCTCGGCTCTGTGTGTACCCGTAATGAGATACTAGTCTTGTATCGTAGGTATCAGGAACTAGAGGACGAACTAAATACGAGAGACTTTCGGTCTCACAACACCCAGACCCGAAACAAATATGTGTAGGCCATACAAACATTTGTCTCGGTGCGGGTATAAAACCAGAGACGTCTTGCTTCATAGTCGGCTATTCGCCAACTGCGCCACGAAGGCTGTCAAATTCTAGAGTTTGTTGCTAGCAGAAGGATACCTACTTTATTTAATAGCATACCTATATTTTCAGCGCGACACCGCGCATGGCGAGAAGTGAAATAACGGGCTCACGTTTAAGTGTCGAGAGTACAAATCCTTTTGATGAAGATCCTGTACCTCCTGTTCGAGCTTCGCGAAGGAAAAAGAAGCGCGCACCTCTTCCGCCTCCCGCAGCAGCTGTTGATGTTTCGGTAAGCCCGATATAAATTCTACTACAACTTTACATAAACGCTTCCACTTCACCCATAAACCAATACATTGTAATAATAAAAGAATGCTAAAAAAATCTCTTTTAAAACAACTTTTTTTCATAGGTCGACAGCGAATTAAGCCAATCCACAAAACTGCATATAAGCGAAAACGACGATACAAAATCACCTAAAAATGATGCCGATTTAGAATTAGAGGAAATGAATACAAATATTGAACTTAAAATCGTCGAAGATCATGATGTCAATGAAAATAAAACCGATGAAAATTCCGGTGTATCTAATGATACCAAAATTAATAATGAAATTACTGAAGTGTCTGTCGTTACGATTACGACACTTGAAAACAACACCGCGAATGTAGAGTTAACAGAAGAATCGAATAACGAATCCGTAGATACCAAAGAAACAATAAAGAATGCCGATTCAGAAGATAATATTTTAAACGCTACAGAATTTCCTAAAATAGACATAGTTAAATACAGAAGAAATTCAAGTGTAAATGAGGACGATATAAGACTGCGACGCGGTAATTTGGAAGACTTCCATGCATTATCAAGTAAAAGGAGTAAAAGCCTTACAAACGCTCTTGACTCCAACTACATGTCTTACGAGGACCATTTAAATGAAAACTTACATAAAGATGTAAATGAGAACGACGAACCACAAAAAGTTGTGTGTAAGCTATACGACGAATCTTCTCGTAAATTGAGTATTGAGACAACTTCAAGTACTGAAAAAGAGTTTCTCGAAATAGATAAAGCGACAAGAGAATTAGAAAGAGAAATAAATAAACTGAATTCTGCTTTACAAGAAGATGATATCCCTTCAATTGAAGAACGTTTATCTGTCTCAGAAATCAAAAGAAGATTTGACAAGAACGACACTTCATCACCAAATCCCATCCCAAAGCCCAGAAGAAGTCACTACGGCGGATCTTCTTCACCTGTCTGATAACGTTTCTTATTTTTTTTTATAATGTACGGTGTTAACTGTAAATCATTAGACAGATATAAATTAACCACGATTCTTCAAACAATTTGTATGTATATTGGCGATTACAAGTTATTACTTACGTCTAGTATCCCACTTTTTTGTTTGCTTAGCTTGAATGTTAATGAATATTAATGATAATCAAAGAAGTCCAAAACCTTTTGAAAAATCGACACATGGAAGAATAACAATTTCTTACATGAGCTGACTAAAGGCTTCTTTGATGTTGGTGCAATGCCGGTCTCGATTGACAATTGTATGTAGATCAAGTAAAATTACGCAGACTCCAAAATATACACCTACTTTATCGTTAATGTATTTATTTAAAAGGTCAGAATTGTTATGTATATTTTTGTGTTGTTTTCTAAGTCAGATTTGGAGTTTTGTTACACATCAATAATTTCGTTTTTAGGATCGCAGCTAAGCTTTATCAAATTCAATATTTATTTAATGTATCTTGAAAAACGAATTACATTTGCTGACGGTATCAGTTTAAATATTTGAAGTGATTTACGTTTAACACAATATTACACAACCAATATCGATATCTACATAACAGTTTAATATTGCAAGTGTGATGATAGGGCTTGATAACAAAAATTGAAGTTGCTTAAACATGAAAGACTGTCTAATATACCAATCGACTTGCAATGTTATACAGACGATGTTATATTTTAGAACATAGACTTAATTTATAAACAGTTAATACAATGCAATACGTCGATATCAACCAGCTATGACATATTAATTGTGTAATGCATACAAAATACATTTTCGCTTTCTGAAAAAAATATTGACGCCAATATGGTCTATTAATGGTTTAGAACATGTTGGCATCAATAACATTTTTTTAAATATTTTTGTGGGTTGGATCATTTCTGCGTAACACGGTCCGATTATTATACCTAATACTTCACTTATCAAATTGTGGAAAATAGCGAAATCATATTGTAAATGGATCTCAAGTTATTTATACGAACGTAAAAAAAGGTGGACGGAGCGCTAGGAGCATTAAAAGTGAAGCAGGGTTTTCGGCGCATTCCATGTATCGACACGTAATGGCGTGTGTGTGCGTAGGGCACTTTTGTACAGGCGCGTTTGTGTGCGTGGCTTCTCTGTGGAGTCCGGTTAATTATAGGTGAGATGGTGTCCTTCTTTTGCTTTACGTCTATGGTTATTTATATACAACATCAAGGGTCAGATGCAATACTTTTAAAATGTACGAAATGTTGACAAATGTTATGTACATAATTATTGTGTGCACATATAGGGCCTTACTTATTAAAAACATTTTCGTTTCGCTAAGAATAGCCTGTCACTTTTTTCCTTGCGTTACATTGTTTAAACATGAAAGGGACAACCTATCGTTAAAGATAGCAGCGCTTAAATATTTTTATAAGGTGCATATAATATAGGTACAATTTATCGTAGGTTATCCGTGAAGCACGTTCCGGATTACATAATATCTACGACATTCAGTGCCTTTAATGTAACAAGGAAATGAGAAATCGATAATATACTCCTTTGCAAAAGGAATGGGCAAGACTTTTTTTAAATTTCCACATTAGTCTAGTCTCGTTTTATTATAAATATTGGGCATCGGTTAAGTACATCGTATTTTCAATGACTAACGGCCGGTTTCAATAAACGATCTCAGTTTAGAGTGCAGATATATCGTGATTATGAACCAATCAAATCACGTCACTTGACGGAGTCATGTTCAAACTATGTTCTTATTGGCTAATTTTTGTAATCCATCTGCAGATTCGAACTGAGATTGTTTATTGAAACCGGCCGTAGATCAACATGGTTCAACAACTACCATGTTGATTAATAAATTAAATTGTGGTCCTCAAAGACAACTCTTTGAGGACCACAATTTAATTAATTTTATTAATCTTGAGGTTTAAATTAATTAACCTATGTGCCACGGCCCGCGATTAAAGCATTTCACAACCGCCCGTTCTTATTGTAGAAATGTATATTACATTATAGTCCTTAGTCCTAACTATATTTTTATACATTGTCATGTTGATAAAATAAGCCAATAATAACATTTTGCCATAAAATATGTTGCGGCTTAGACTAAGATTTTTATTGTGATAACATAACTGTAGCTATTGTTAACTTTTTATTAGCTGTACACAAAATATGGGCTATAAATATAAGGGTCCTTACAAATAACGTGATTGTTTCGGACTGGACGGACGAATGACACATTTGATATTTTTAATATGGTTACCTACTTTTAATAAAAGCAATTTCCCTCCCGGGAGTAAAGTTAAATAAATATTTTTAATGAAATAGAAGGCTTATTACTGACCGAAAAAGAAGAGTATACTTCTATTTTCAAATTTTGCTGCCAATACGCAGCTAAAAAAACTGAGCGTACTAAAATGTGAATGTGAATAAATATGCAAACCTCCTAATTATTCTTATTTATGTTTTGTATTTGGGATAGAGTTATTCTTTGCTAGTTAAAATATTTGTTGTGTAATAAATTATTATTTAATGATAAATACGGTGTTTTATTTCCAAATTAAAGAAATCATAAAGTTTTGACACATTAACTTTATTAAAACTGTATACGTACATAACTTGTAAAAATATCATTATGAAAGCGAAACCAGTCAACTTGTATATAATATCTTGTTATAATTTACTTATTCTATCTTTTTTGTATTTTATAAATCGCGGTAAGTTACTGACAGCCGTACTTACGACAACTTTATACTCTTTAGGAAGTTTTTTCTGCTGCCTTGCCTGGAATTGATAATAAACGTAAAAACAGTAAATTAACAAAAAATACAACCAGAATTTAAATAATCACAAGTTTAAAAACTTAACATCATCATCATCATCATCAGCCATAGGACGTCCACTGCTGAACATAGGCCTCCCCCAAAGATTTCCAGATCGACCTGTTGGAAGCGGCCTGCATCCAGCGACTTAACATATCGACTTCAAATCCGATCGCGTCCAAATTTATATGGGACCACCATTGAAATAGCTCTATCGAATACAAAAAGAATTTTTAAAATCGGTCCGCATTTGGCGGAGATATCGGGTTACATAAAAAAAATACAGACGAATTGAGGACCTTCTCCTCTTTGAAAGTAGGTCAAAAAGAAATACAATCAGGATTTTAAAAATAATAATTACCTTATTCTTCAATATTGGTGACAGCACCAACAACTTCTCAACGAGTTTTACTTTAGCAGCTAACGCATCAGTTTCATCCTCAGAATATAAATCTACGATTGTATCAATAGCTTCTGCTAAAACCCAGACCTCATTTTCTTTATGTGCCTGGTCTAATATGAACTCGGTAATAGTGCATATTACATTTGAAGTGATGTCATTTATATTATTTATTAATAACAAGGCCAATATCCCGATCATTCGAATAAGGTTCGCTCTTATCTCTGCCACTTGGCATTGCCTGATACCAGTTAGCATCATCTGCAATATATAATACATGTATGTAGTATGTATACCGGATGTTTTATAAAGTTGGTGCCAATAACAATTCCACATACAACGAGAAAGATTTAAAGCATAATGGTAAAGTTTAAAAGTAAAAATTGAACTTTTTTTTGTCCATCATTACGCATGGGGATTTTAAAATTGGAATGCGACGTCGTAAATTGTAAATCGTCGTAATTAGCATAGGAATGGCTTTGTGTATGCTTAAAATAAATTAATTACCCCGTAGGTTGTTTGCAAATGTAGTACAGCTGACCCAATAAGCCAGAAAAAATAAAACGTTACAAATTCAAGTTTCCATTATTTAAAAACTTTACGCCTTACGAAATTTTAAACTTCACCGCTAGATTGCTAGCCGTCCCCTCTTTAAGTGTATTATTAATACCAACTTTATAAAACCACTCTGTATACAGATCACACGTGTTTTATGTGGAATGCATTTTTTCAGTTTCACAGAGTGATTATTTTTTTACAACTATCCGTAAGAATGAACCAATGTACTGTATAAAATATTATACCTTTCAATACTTCGTTCACACTCTGAGAGTTTGAGACTTGTATTATACAATATAATATCATCACAATTAGATCATTTAAAGATTAATGGTTGAAACATTTTAATATGGAGAATGGAGATACTGCTATTTTTAATATAATAAATCATTGAAACACATCTTACCTCTATGTCTGACAATGCCAAATCACTAAACAAATTACATCGTGGAATATTGGAGTTTTCTCTTAATTTTATCTTGTCCAACGCAGCTCTCATCACCGCCGTTGCTGATTCTAAGAGAATCGCATCAGATTCTTGTTTAAAAACTAGTTTTCCTGCATCTACCCAAATTTTGTAAACTGCATTGACCCCACCCAAACTTTCGATAGGCAGCGAAGATATCATATTATTTATACATAACAATGCTCGTGTTTGGAGATTAGAGAGCCTGAAATGTAAATAAACTAATTTGTGTCCGCCAAATATGACCATAGGACTAAATTCTATATAGACATGGCAAGTGTATCCACTTCGCGTGCTGAGACGAAGAATGCGTCCGGCCGCATGAGATATTAATATGTAATTAGATTCGTCAATACTCGAAGTTACAGCATAACGTCAGCCTACCTGAAAAATGGCTTTTCGTCTCGGATATAGGTATTGTATAGGCGAAATGTGGGTGTTCTAGTTCGCTAGTGTGACTCTGCCTACCCCTTTGGGGTTAGCGTCGTGAGCTTATGTTATGTTTATAGGTATTGTAAAAACCCATCTAGGTTTTTATCATGTTTCTCATTATCAAATTGAGCCTGTTACGTTGAGGAGTATTACATGTGACATGGTTTAATTCCATACAAAAAAAATCTTCGGTTGTCTATTTGAATCTATGTCTGTAACCAAACTAGAAAAAAAAAATGCTATTCTTATTGCGGAAAATGAGAACACTCGCACCTATTACACGTAATCTTACATACATTAGTATACGGACTATCTAATCTTAAATATGACTGACAATTACAATGATTTTTAATTTTATGCTCATTTATCATACTTACTTTTTACTTAGTGCTTGTGTGCCTTCATATTCTTTTAAAATCATTAAGACATTTTGTGCAGGTAACTGTGTGCGAGCCCAGACCTTATCAAAAATTTCTAGATTTACGAAAGCTTCTAAAAGATTTGTCGGTAAGATATCTTCTGCATGAATTGATTCCTCCTCCCCGTGAATAGGCTCTTCATCAAGTTCCTCACTTCCCGATGATTCATCACAATTATCTTCTCCGTCTGCACAAATATAAATAAAAAAATATTATTCCATGCTAGATGTATAAACAGATTATTGTTTGGAAAGTATATTTTATCCAGCCACAATAACTACAAATGATACTGGATGTGATGAATTATTGTACAGAACAGCAAAGTCTAAATATAATAGCAGCCACCGAGACACATTGCTTCTCTCGCTGGTCAGCAGAAAAATGCCAGCATGATGTTACTGGATGAAAAATTTATAGATTCTTTACATTTACAACATTGTATTAGAGGAAAATGTTTTACGACTTTATTGGAATTATCTTAAAAATAAATAATTACACCCAATAGTGACACACATAGTTCTATACACCACCCTAGGTTTAACCTGTATCGCGGGTATCAGAAACTACGATGGACTTTCGGTCTCCTAACAACCAGACCCGAAACAAATATCTGTGGGCCACACAAACATTTGTCTTGGAGCAGGAAACGAACCCGCGGCCTCTCGCTTCATAGCCGGCTACTCGCCCATTGCGCCACATAGGCTATCAAAAACAGTGTCAAAGACTGAAAACAAATAATAATTTCTAATATCTAAATTAACAGCTATCTACGATAAAATCTCGTCTTACCTTCGCCTGAACAAATATTTGCTATAATTTCAACTGCACATTGTTGAGCTTCCACTATTTGCATAGCTGATTTTATTTGACTATCAAGCAACTGAGCAAGTTTGCTTTGTGGTGCTTCAACTTTCCCAGAAGCATCAGCCAATGGCATCTGGCTTGACAACTGACTGCAAACAAACCTATGATCTACTGACAACGTTTTTGCCAATATAAAATTAATTTCATTCAAGACATTAATTGGCAAAGTGGCAATGTTACCACATGTGTTTATGATGATCCCAGCCGATAGTGTTTTTAGGAGATGTGCACTAGGATCGCCACTGTCGAGTGACAATAAGGCCTGTAACTGTCTCTCGCAATTTGTTTTAATCTTATCCATAGCTATTGGATTGTCTTCAACAACAACAAACAGGCACTGCAGAACAGCTGTCACTATTTCATTAGTGAACACCGAGATGTCCAGGTATCTAGGAAATATATCCAATATTCTTGACTGGCCTAAATACTTTATTGCTAGATCTGTAAAAAAAACAGTTTAGATACATTGACTTTATTTAAAACTTGATAAAAGTTATATTGAAGTTTGAACATACTAGGTTTGATGATTACATTTACTATTTAAATTGAGCAAAAACATACAAAAGTGTATTATAGAATATAATCTATCCATACCTAAAGAAACTAAGATTCCATTTCACTTTAAACTACTATATTGCAAAGGACATTAGTATTTCTTAACTATTAGACAGGACAAGGGTCTGAACATAATTATAGTACTATTTATTATATTATAATTATATGATAATCTATGCTCATTTAAGGTAAAAGCCAATTAAAAATTGCAAAAATACGAAATTAAGTAAAAAACGTACAGTATAATATGTACTACTATGGTAACCTGACTTTTCCATAAGTATATAAAAATATTATTTACCTGAACTCTCACATAAATTCAACAACAAATTCACATTTTGAATGAATGTGTCTATATCTTCATCTTTTGTTTTAGACTTCATATCTGGTGTCCAAGATTCGGCATTCTGAAATAAATGTATACTGCTCCTATCATATGATGGCTAGTCAGTTGAAGACCGATATTTAAAATTCCAAATTGATCAAAATAAGTAATTTAATTTCCTTAAAAACTTTCAAATTATTTTAGATTGAAAGTTTAAGAGACCCAAAGGTCAAGGACTTTCTGAAAGCTATTGCCAAAATGTTCCATATCTGTCATCAGAGTTGAATTGTATCCATCAGTGCCAGATCTAGGGAGGGGCGAGAGGGAGGTGGTAAAATCCAGAAGGCGACCCAATTTGGGGGTGGCGAAATCGGGAACAATTAGCAGCTTTGAAAAAATCTAAGTCCGGTACTGGTATCCATAATTAAAAACTGTCTTTTAAACACTGTCATCTTGTCTATGTAATTTTACTCTCAAATCCTCCAATATCCCTGGAAAAGCATTCTATGTAGAACTTCACCAACATCATCAACAGCCAGAGGACATTCACTGCTGAACATAGGCCTCCCCTAAACATTTCCAGACCAACCTGTTGAAAGCAGCCTACATCCAGCAACTTCTTACAACCATCATGATATTGATTGTAGAACTCACCTCATGGAAATAGCAAATCAAAGGTGTCATAACATCTTGTTCCATCAATGCATCACACACTTCTAACTTGACTGTTGAGAGATTCCTGAGCATGCCGGCTGCTGCATTCCTGACTGAACTTGCTGGATCGAGTAACAATGGTGCAACAACTTTCACAACACCCCTCTCTAAAACTTGTTCAATATTTTCAGGACTTTCTATCAAGAGGCCTAAAGTCTGAAGCCCACAATATTTTTCCTCTACATTAGCAGCCTGGAATATTTTGTTTTTTGTTACTTTCACTTTAGACATGATATTCCTATATCATGTTAGCAGTACATAAATAAAAAAAAGTAAACATATTAGAATGTTTTAAATATGATAACTAAAATGGATACCTTATAATTGGTTTCAAATATTCCTATGATTTTTATAATTTCTGTAGTTTCTGTAATTTTTGTAGTTAGATGCAATAAAAAATGTGTTTTAAAAATATAGTTGTGTATCTAGACATGCTACTAGATAATCATCTCATTCTCAATTTCACCTAACTAACCTTACTGTTAAAAAACTCGACACATCCATTCTCATCCATGTGAAGTCACATATTATACATATAAATAAATACAAAAGGTCACAAACATCGTCCCGACCCCACACTAGTTGTACCCTGTATACTGGGCCACGGTTGTCAGGAACTATGAAGGGCTTACATCAACTCAAATCTGATGATTACACAAATATTGGCTGGCTACTCACCCACTGCATCAGGGAGATGTATATACTTATTACAACAAAATTATAACAGTGTTCAAATATTTCCTTATACAAAATTTCTATAACATCCATGGACAAAACAATACATGTCGTGTATAATATTTGCAAGTGTAATAATAAAAGTATATTGAAGCAACAACTCTGTAGCTAACCAATCGTGTTCATGTATGGCTCAATAAATCCCTACAATTTAATAATCTTATATAGCTTGATCTAGTAATGTTTAAATTCTAACCTGTAACTGATCCAATATTGTTTGTATCGCATTTTCTTTGCTATCGGTTGGTAGAAGTTCTTCGTCATCATTTTTAACAGGTGGCAGCGGTTTTTTACCCCTACTTGATTTAGGTTTCCTAACTTTACCCATTTATTACAAATAAATTAGATTCCACAAATCAAAAACACGCCGACCCCTGTGACGGGCGACGTCCAGTGTTGCCAACGATTAATCTATCTCCCTTAGATTATAGAGAGAGTGGAGATAGGTTCTATCTCCATGACCTTGGCACCAGTCTGGCAGCTAAAGATGGCGGAAATTTTAGTGCACTAAGTAATATAGTCGATGATTTATCGATAAACATTTTTGTATTGTTTTTTTCTAAGCAATACATATGTGGTCAATAGTGAATATTTTTGTACGTTTATTATTTATTACTTGCCTTTATTTGATTTATTTAAGATTATATGTACATATAAGTATATATAAATAACATATAATCTAAATATAATAATAATATATAATAATATGTATATAATCTTAAATAATATATATTCAATATTAGAGTATTATTACCACGATAGGTTTCAATGATATTATCATCAGCCACAGAATGGCTACTTCTAAACATTAAGTCAATGACAACATCAATCATGAGAACAACTCAAAAAATCGTTTGCTAATCTTTGCTATAAAAATCGTTATCTAAGCGCACTAGAGCTTTTCTTATCATACTAATTAGAAAATTATATTCTCTGCCTACTCTTATAGTATACAGGTGTGATAATATGCATGTAATGTAAAAAAAATATACCGCGAAATAACGGAATAAAACATTTTATCGATAATATACGCAATAAAGCATGTCCCTGTCACTAGACTGCCTTTCCTGCTGCCGTATTATTATTACTATGGACCGGGGGCGTGGCATATTGACGTTTGCGGGTCTATAGGAACCTTATAGTTTCTCTCTCTTTAATCTAAGGAACAAACACTTGTATACTAATTACTAATTCTTCTTTATCTGAGTTGACATCCATTAGTCGAAAGTAGATAGCATTATTTTTTGCTGGTTCTATCAAATTTTATACTCGATAGGTTGTAATAGACAATAGGGCCCCCCTGTGCTATCTGCGTACCACTAACAAAATCAACGCTGCTCGCAAAACCACCAGATTTTCAACTAGACACGGAATTTTACTGAATAATAGTATATAAAGTATATTTTGCAAGCTTGCTGGTACGTTGTCACGTACTAATTATTATGACTATAATACAGTAGACATGCAGTACCAATCCAATCACACATAAGGCAGAATTACGATTTTGAGTAGGATTAAAAATTATGAATAATTTTGATATTACGGCTGCACCTTAGGGCTGCACTATTTAATTTTGTCAAAAAATTCAACATTCGTAATGTCACTGTACAAGACAAGATAAATAAAAAATGGCAGCCACTTTTTCAGTTTTGACTCCGGATCTTAGACTAAATATAGACTGGACAATCCTCACTGACATATTGAAGAAACGGGATGGTGCTATACGCATTTAAGTGTGTTGAACAAAGATGCTAATCTAGTGCTTTGTCTCGCGTCGAATACCCAGAAATTCTTGCTTTGTGCATTTGCTTTGAGCTCAGAATTTGACAGCATATTTTATTCTGCAGTTTACGTGGATATAAATCACTTATAATTATTCAATTCTTATTATTATATTGAAACAGTGAGTTTGCAGAGTCTCATAATGGTGGGATGTTGCATTCGCGGGTGTAAAAGCAATAACAGACGAAATGAAATTTGTGTTACATTTCACACGTAAGTAACGATGAAATCTTATTTCTGAACATTTTATTAGTATCGGTGTGATATATTGAAGAGTATTTAATAAGATATGTGGAATAATATGCATATAAATCGCAATATAATGTGAAAATATAATTTCCTGACGTAATCATGGTGTTACCGGCTACTAAAATCGTAAAATCCGTAAATTGGTAAATTAATAATTTCATTGAATATCAATTCTTTAATAATGTATAAAGCAATAAAACATTACTTATAGGCTCTATACCCTCGGAGGGGTCGGCAGAGAAACTATTACGCTCATTGTTCGCTCACGTTATTTCTGTCCCATTATGAACCTAGTACCTACTATTAATTAAATATTTATTATTTTTTTAAGGTTCCGTCCCTCAAAAGGAAAAAGCCCTTATAGGAACACTTTGTTGTCCGTCTGTCAAGACATATATCGGTATCGCAGGGAGGTATCGAGTTGAAATTAAAACCATATACGCAGATCTGTAGATGTTTGAAGCTTACTGACGGGGGCGTCGAAGTGTATTTGGGGGCGCACTGGAATTGGTGAGCGGTGTTGAAAAGGATTCCCCGAACGTGAGAACCCAGTATTTTATTTTTGAAATCCCCATACACGCCCGCGGCCGCGCCTCGTAACGTTAGCATTTATTTCAAAACTGACCAATAGAAGTCATTATGATAATAAAAATGGATATGCAAGTTATGAGAGTTTTTCCTTTTCGTTTTGATATTTATTTTTACCGCCCCCTTGCACATGCTGCCCGTGTGCGGTGCACACCTTGCACGCCCGCACGTAACTCTTGCGGCGATTACGATCAGGTAAGTTTGGAGTTGGTCCATTAAGTTTTTAAACTTGTAACTGTTTTACGTTTTCCTCTTACTTTGTCATTAAATTATAACCAAATGAACATGGTACCTTTGAAATAATCTCTATCGAATACAATAGCATTTATCAGGATTGGTCCACATTTGGCGAAGATATCACATACACTAAAATAGTACAAACGAAGTACGTACAGTATTTCTGCCTCAGTGGCGTAGTGGTATTGCGTGCGCGGTACGACTATCGTTCTGAGGTCTTGGATTCGATCCCCGGGTCGGGCAAAGTGATATTGGATTTTTCAGTATCAGCCCGCAGTCTGGAATTTATGCCCGATATGGCGATAAGCTTGCCCCCTATAATATCTGGGACGGAACTAAGCTCGGCGAAATGATCTACGATTTGCAAGAGGGATGACTAGACCGTGGGTAGCTTCACCTGGTGTCTGGGCCTAGAGCGTCGATTAAGAATGGAAGTAAAGCTGATTCGCATTCGTGATCCTTTTGACCAGTGAGTATAACACACAGGAATGGAATCGGTACCCCGACCTAAGTGACCGTTGGGATTTCCAATATCGTGCTGTATTTTAACAGCGAACGGTCCGGTCAGTGAGTATCAGTACATAATCATTACTCTCCTGCGGTTAGGATCATAAGATCCGTATATAGATTTCTCACGCAAAGTTTAATGAGCAGTGTTGAATTGCATATATTTGTGTTTTTTTTTAATGTTTATAAATATTATAGGTACTAATTACATCGACAGCGTATTTTACTTACTTTGTGTTTACATATTTTTTACCTCAACTTATTCAAATCTTGATTCCAATTACAGAACATTTACATAAGTAGTTTTCATTGAACTTAAAAAGTAGGAGGTTCTCAATTCGTCGTTATTTTTAACGGGAGGCCGCGGGTTCGATCCCCGAGCCAAAACAAATGTTTATGTGATCACCAGATATTTGTTTCGGGTCTGGGTGTTATAGGACCGTAAGTACTGATACCTACGACACAGGTTAAGCCTAGTTTGGGGCCACGATTATATGTGACTGTTGGGTGAAAAAACCCTCTCATTCAAGGGCAGTTGTCTTGGTATGTTTGAATAACGTACCACAAAAAAAGCCTCATCAATATCCATAAGTATATATATTATAAGTTTTGTATATAGTAACAGTAGGATAATATATTACCAATAATATATAACTGAATATAATAGACAGGAATGGGCTCGGCGAAATATTGAGTGTTCTAGTTCGCTCCTGCCTACCCCTGAATACAGGCGTAATTATATGTATGTATGTACACTACTAATATTTCGATTAATATTCCCAAAAAAAAACCTGAATTCAGAAATTCAGGATTTTTTTTACAACCTGACCACACAAGCGATGGCTCTCGCTGTCTCATGTGTCGGTACGACGTGGTGATATCTATAGGATAATCTAAGCTCCGGATCCATTTTTCAAAATTTCAATGCGACCCAGTTCATTTTATAGTCCATGTCAAAAACAAAGAAAAATAAAATTACTGCCACTTTTCGACGGACTTAAAAAAAAGGTGGTCCTCCATTCGTATATATTTTTAAGGGTGGTCCCATTTGATCACGATTGGACAAGGTTTGAACTTAGAGCATATATGACTCTAAGGGTTTGAAGTAGGGATGATCGATATTCATCGATGTTTAATAAACATCGATATTTAGCTGGATAATACCGATGTTTTGATTTCGATAACATCGACACATCGATGTTATGAGAATAAAATATCGAAACGTCAATATATTCTTTAGGGCCATAGGGCTAGCGTTGGATGGACTAGCTAGACTAGATAACTATGAGTTCAACTTTTTAGCACTAGATGACATTGATCAACATCATCGAAGAAAGCCATATGAATAGTTATTTTTTTGCATTTCCTAAGGGATTAAAAAAAACTGTCAACTGTCAATGCACAGACTAAAGGGAAAACACTTAACAAAATTATTTTTTTACAGAGTGCGCCCAAAAATTACTGGGAATATTAAAAAAATCCTGTTATGTATTTCCAATCATCATCATCATCATCATCATCATCAGCCATAGGACGTCCACTGCTGAACATAGGCCTCCCCCAAAGATTTCCAGATCGACCTGTTGGAAGCGGCCTGCATCCAGCGACTTAAACGAAAAATAAAAATAACGATTAAAAAATAAATAAGAAATGAATTAAAAATAAATAGAATAGACAGCTTTATTTGCTACAGAAAACATCGATTTTTTGTCATATCGATGTTTATAACACATCGATACTTTTGAATCGATGTTAGCATCGATGTCAACATCGATGTTTTTCTAATATCGATAATCCCTAGTTTGAAGTCGGTCCGTTAGGTTTTTAAAACTGTGATTATTTCCACTTTCACTTTTATCCGACCGTTAGCGTTAAACACAGATTTAGTGGAGCTAAAGTCGATTCAGCAGTTTCAGAATTCCCATACAAACTTTCATCCCCTTTTTCCTATCTAAAAGTTGATTTAAAAAATATAAAGTACCTACCGTCTGTCCTTCATTAGGCCCAGTTATCCTCATAACAAATGTCATCAAAATCGGTTCAGCAATTTAGTCGTGAAAACGCTAAAGACAGACAGGCAGAAAATCTTTTAGTCTATCACTTAACGTCTGGATTTTTTATTGAAATTTGACCATAATTAAAATATAACTAATATAACGGTTACGATATTTTCAGTTATAGCACCGAGTTCATTAATATATACTAAACAAAAAAAACATATTCGGTTGACAAATAGAGGTACTGAAATATTTCATATTTGTCTATATAACGTATAGAAGTCTTTAGAAACCACTAAAGAAATCCATTAACCACTAGATGCCGTTTTTTTTCACTAAGGGGGGGTCAACACCAGATTTAGGACTTCCCGCACTTAGTCAAATCAATTAGTTTCAGCACGATATGCATTTACGGAAACAATTTAATTAATCGAACAAGGTCGGTCACCAGTCAACACTCACCAGTCGCCACGATCCTTTCGAATTTTGGTGAAAATACTTTGGAAAATACCGAGGAAATACGTGCGTGTTTACCCACACGTGGTTACACACCTATGTAAAATAAGAGTAAAATTTATGCCTTACATAAGCTACAAACCAAAATGTAGTACGTACAGATAATGTGTTACTTTTGCAAAAGTTTCACGATTTTAAAAAATACAATACATCTGTAGCTATAACTACCAAAGTACTACGGTTGATAGTTGATACACTTCAGTCAAACAACAAAGGGAAGATCGAATTAGAAGAGCAAATAATAAAGCAGAGTGCCGCTGCGTCAGTTTGGCGCCAAGTACGTAACTTATACGAGCAGGCAGGACAGGAAACTTTTAAAATTGGAAAAGTTATTACCTACATACACTTAGACTCAATTGCACCACTATTATTAACCTAGAGTTAGTCCTAACCGCAAGTTAAGTTACATGTCATTCATACATTTTCTGTCAATTTAGCTTGCGGTTAGGACTAACTTTAGGTTAATAATAGTGGTGCAATTGAGCCTAAACAAATATCTCTCTCCTCTCCGTAATACTTAAGTTGCATAATTATTATCCTGTACTGTCAATATTTATTGTATGTACAATTTTGGTCGAGTCGTTACACTTTCTATAATATTATCTTCCATATTTTTATATGGGTACTATACCATTTACATTTTAATATTTTACTAACCAATGTATCAATATCGATATTTTAGATTCAGTGTCGATTTATAAGCAGCGATAACTCAGTAATTGTACGAGCCTGGTAAAATAGGCTGCGTCTGTGAATTTGAATATTGCAGGTTCGAAACCAACCCCGAATTTTCTGTGGGAAATAAATAAATAATAATAAAATTAGCCCTGTAATATTACTGTCCCACTGCTGGGCACGAACCTCCTCTACTAATGAGAGGAGTTAGGCCTTAATCTACCACGCTGGCTTAATGTGGGTTGGTAGACTTCACATACCTTCGAAATTCCTGTGAAGAAATTCTCGGATATGCAAGTTTCCTCTCGATGTTTTCTTCAGCTCCGACACTTGTCTCGGCTGTCCGTATCATTCCCAACTTAGCTGTCGCTGCTTTAAAAAAACGATTTTAGAAATCAGAAATTGACAAACGAGCCCGTAAATCACCGGATAGTAAAAGACTAATAATCAGGAGCGGAGAGCCCAAAATAAGAGCAATAAGCACACCGATAATAATACCAAATGAATAATTACGGTATAGTACTTATTTACATAATTTTATACATAGGAGCTTCGTAAATATTTGGATTTTACGTTTGCTCTTATATTAATATCTAATTAGGTACATAAAATACCTAGTAAAATAATCGACGTGGTCCGCTACTTCTAATTTCACTAAGAGTAAACACCGCAAAGCCATGCGACCACTACGAGCCGAACGGCACAGTAGCGGGTTCTCAAACCTTCTTCATAAATCAAAAAGTTGTTTTTGTGTCTTATCGGCAGATAATCGGCGGGTGCTACCGTGCACGGCACGGCTACTCGATTGTTCGTTCCGTCGTTCCGTACTCTTGCACCCGGCCCGGCCGCGCCGCGCGCCCGGCATGTCAGGCTGCGCGCTCGGCCCCCGCACTCCACGGTCCACCCACTACAGAACCTTTCTCGCCCGGATATTAACTTTTTGTTGGATTCCTTGGGTATTAACGAACCGATAATCACTGTGCAGCCAACTCACCGCTATCGGCTACACTTTAACCCAGTAAATGGAAGCTATTAAGAAATGTTTAGTAGAAGAGATAACAAAGAAAGAAGGATTACAAACTAATGCGTCTAATAGAAAAGCATGACTCCCATCGTCTGGAATGCTAATTGGTAACAGGCTTTTGTCTGTTGTGAAAAATAACTGCATTCTAACAATAATTATTATTAAAATAAATTCAAAATGTTCTGCTGATTTGATGTAGCTTAGTTTCTTGGCTAAGTTTCTGTATACTTTGCCAAAAAACTAAGCTTAACCTGGTTAGGTAAGTAGGTACCTGTTTTGCATTAAATTTGTATCCTTATTAAATTGGTTATGAATCCAACCTTATGTAAAAACATAGTGATAGAGACTGGTGTGATATGATGGCGATGTAGACGCGTTGTCGGCGGCAGCCTGTCGCGTCGGCCGCTGCCTCGTGTTCGTGTCAGCACATCTACTTCGCCTAATTGCACCCTCACGGTGTGATGGATGGCCCGCCAGACCGGCCCCTTTTCGTCCGCACCCCGCGTTCACCCCGCACAACACACCCCACTGGCAAAAGGGATCTTCCCAGAAATTCCATTATCATCTTGTATCGCGGACCGCGTCATTTGATATTGACAATGTATTGCCTGTACAGCCGAGCTCTTTAACGACTCTTCTAGATTACAAAACGAATACGTTTATTTTGAACATAATTGGTTTACTTATAACAGAAAGGATGATGAGGAATTTACCGGAAAGATTAAAATCCCGTGAAGTTCAAAGTCTCAGAATAATTGCAATTTGAATCTTGTTACCTTGTATCGAAAAATAAGTACCTATTGTGAGTTTATGTAGATAGTCACGGGCGGCTCGGCCTCCGGTGGCCCATACGCTTATGGAACATATATATGTGCCGCCTCTGACGGGTTAAAGCACACTGCTGGATAATAGTCATGTAGTAACTTAATTAAGTACCTATCTTCGATTTCAGGTGGCTTAAGGCCATCACTGCATTATTGATACCACCACATTTTTGCAAGATCCATTACAATTTTATTCAACAAAAAAAATTTTAGTCATAGCACATAACATAACTGTGTTGGTCAATTTTTTTTAGTCATGTAATGTAATATTACCGGTTCGCCTGATTTGGGGTTTTGTGAATACATAAGTACTTAAGTAGGTACTTACATACTATTACTTATCTGCTTATATATTTGTGTGCCAGATAAATAAGTTTAAGAAATAATGAATGAAATTGAATGTTTTGTTATACGTAGGTATTATGATTAATGTTAAAATACGTACTAAGGTGGTCGTTTGAAAAAATAATCCTAATATTTCCAAAATCCTATACATATGAAGTACATAGTAAGCCCTCAGTTACACGAGAGCTTTTGCAACGCGCGTTAAAAAAGCGCCTTAACATGTCTGTTCATATGAGTGTTTGAAAATCATTCTTGTCTTGTTTTTCGACCGACTTCCAAAAAAGAAAAGGTCCTCAATTCATCGGTATATTTTTATGTATGTTACGCGATATTTCCGCCAAATGTGGACCGATTTTCAAAATTATTTTTGTGTTCGATAGAGCTTATTTCAAGGGTAGTCCCATATAAATTTGGTCACGATCGGATTTGAATTCGGTCTGTTAATTAATAAGGTATATTCTACATACCGCCCAACGTCGTTTAAAAAACGCCGTGATTTAAAAGCGCCGGCGTTTGAATAACTATACTAGAAGTCATTTGTTCCAATTCAACGTTTTTAATGTGCGTTGAAAAAGCTCTCATCTAAATGATGGCGTAATAGGTACAAAGTATTACATATTCCAATTTCGAATCGTTAACGGCGCGGGTGCCGGCACCTAGCGCGGCGTGATGTATAACGTTCCTAAACGGCAAGATTATCTACCAATGGCATCGATATAGGTATATTATTATATCGATGACCAATGGATTATCTTTCTATATAGTCTAGAATATTCCCAGTTTTTAGATATAAACTGACTGACCACCAGTGACGTGCACAGGCATTTAGATTAGGATAGACAAAAATCTTGCATAATTATTTTCTTCTTTATACTTAATTTATTCTCGCTTTACGTTAACCATCATGATCGTTCTTACGTCGATTTAAAATAATACACCCAGCGCTGTTTGAAAAACTGTTTTTGATGACAATTTTTTTCTTTCATTATGTAATTTTAGCAAATTGTCACGGTAGACAATATCTCTTTGTCTATGTGAAATGCACGCCACTGCTGACCACAGAACGCGAGTCGTATGTCCTAACTCCTACCTAATATCTCAGAATTTACATCAGTACCATACTGTTGAATGTCTTCGATCAGTACCAATAGGTTGATTTCAGGAAGATACAAATATATCAGGTACCTAACCTCCCACTACAGTTAAATGCATTAGACATTCCGATCCCCTAATCGTCATTTTAATGCTCTCTGTTTTATGGTCATATAACAACAAAGGCTCCTATAGAATCATGTGATTTATAACCGCAGTAAAATTTTAATGCTCTTCGAAAATATAAAGAACATAAATAAGGACAAAACTTTAACGTATAATTTGCCGTAGGTAGATCTTATAAATGCGACAATCTCGGACTTACCACACAAATCGTCCGCATAGATGCAAAGGCCATAATAAAATGCATGCGATAGCCGATAAATATAATGGGCCTTACTTATAAAAACAGTTTAACTGAGTAAATGGTAAAGAATAATCTGTCCCTTTTATTTTCAAACAATGTGAAACAAGGAAGAAAGTGACAGGCTATTCTTATTTCTTAGCCATTTGCTCAGCAAAACTGTATAAGTAAGCCCCTATATATACATACTAATAGGATAAGTTAGTTCGCTAGTGGGCCTCTGCCTACCCCGGGAATACAGGCGTGACCTTATGTCATGTTTAATAATATGAGTTTCCGCTTTATAAAGTGTTCATGATATTGATTACGATGGTAGGCACTATAAAATCCACCCCTTTCCGGTCGATTCAATAGAGCGGAAGCAAAAGCGATCAATATTTGGACAGAAATGATTATTATTGAACACCGCCGGTAGGAATACACTCACTGACGCTAATAAAAAGTAAAGAACCGGATGCGATTTTAGTCGGAATAACGTTAGCAGGTCTCCGTTATCAGCGCTCTTTTGTCATAACATGGAATAAAACAGAGTATAATAAAGGCCTGCTTTTTACTTCAAGCGGATAAATAGTTTGTTGGTATAAATGCGAGCCCGGATTTGAACATTATTGAGTCGACAATACGCATCAAGCGCTGTTCCTTAATGTAAACTTGACCTTCCGGTTCTCAAATTTCTCAACATAAGTCGCGCCTCGCGGCAAAATAATAATTATCGTTATAGTATGTATCATTACAGTATAAGTATTATTCGATGATATCCACAGATATGTATGTAAATGATGTCATTTTATGTACTTACTAACTGTGGCTCGCGATTTCCTTCGCGTGGACATTTATTAACAAATCTCTCCCACGGGAACCGTATATTCGGGATAATACGTAGCCTATGTGCTATTCTAGACTAGATATCGCTATAGAAAAATGTCGCCAGACTATACATTATTTAAACGAATGTGTTAATGAAGTGAATAAGCAATTCAGCAAATTATGCATATTAAGCAAATAGGCCCACCTCTACTCCCTATGGAGCAGCGGCGTAGCGTGGGTTTTCGCCGCCCGGGGCCGCCCGGAAATTTGCCGCCCTTTTCAACCGACTTAAAAAAAAGAGATTCTCGAGTAGTCGGACTAATTTTGTACGAGTATATTACACGACATTTCCGGCAAATGTGGACCGATTTCTAAAATTATTTTTCTCTGCAATAGAGCAGTTGGGAATGGTACGGACTGCCGAGACGATTATCGGAAGTTCGAGACCAACCTCAAAAAGAGCACACACCTCTGACTTTTCTATGTTAGTGTGTTTTCATTGTGAAATATCGCTTACTATAATGGTGAAGGAAAACATCGTGAGGAAACCTGCATACCCGAGAATTTTCCACAAGAATTTCGAAGGTACACATGTGAAGTCTACCAACCCGCATTAGGCCAGCGTGGTAGACTAAGGCCTAAGAACCCCTTTCATTAGTAGAGGAGGCCCGTGCCCAGCAGTGGGACAGTAATATTACAGGGCTAATATTATTATTAATAGAGCTTAGGTAAACCATGGTTAATCCTATATATTTGGACTGTTTAATCGTTAATTAAATAAAGTTTTCATGTACGCATGATAGATGGCGCTGTGCAGTCCCTAAGGTGTGCGTGCATTACGACGTTAAGATTCTCTGTCATTTGTACCTTACTCTCGTTAAATTTATCTATAATAAATTAATAATCAAGAAGTGTGTAAAAAGTACTAGCTGACCCGCGCAACTTCGTCTGCGTATGAGAGAGAGGGTTGAAAGAGTGAGTCGTAGGCACCTATAGCACAATAATTCTAAAAAGGTAATGATATGTTTTGCTAAACTTCGAGAGATAGTACGTGACTTCGGTGCGGTTCCGTCAATCACCCAGCCTGTCACCCGTCTGTCACCCCGTCTGTCACCCCGTCTGTAACCCGTCTGTCACCCCGTCAGTCACCCCATCAGTCACCCTGCCTGTCACCACATCTGTCACCCCGTCTGTAACCCGTCTATCACCCCGTCAGTCACCCCATCAGTCACCCTGTCTGTCACCCCGTCTGTCACCCCGTCTGTTACCCCGTCTGTCACCCCGTCTGTCACCGCGTCTGTCTTCCCGTCTGTCACCCCGTCTGTAATCCGTCTGTCATATCGGCTGACACCCCATCACTCACCCCGTCTGTCACCCCATCAGTCACCCTGTCTGTCACCCTGCCTGTCACCCTGTCTGTCACCCCGTCTGTCACCCCGTCTGTCACCCCGCCTGTCACCCATCTGTCACCCCGTCTGTCACCCCGTCTGTCACCCCGTCTGTCACCCGTCTGTCACCCCGTCTGTCAACCCGTCTGTTACCCGTCTGTCACCCCGCCTGTCACCCGTCTGTCACCCCGTCGGTAACCCCGCCTATCACCCCATCTGTCACCCAGCCTGTCACCCATCTGTCACCCCGGCTGTCACCCGTCTGTCACCCCGCATGTCACCCGTCTGTCACCCCGTCTGTAACCCGTCTGTCACCCCGTCAGTCACCCCATCAGTCACCCCGTCAAGTATCCCTTAGTCACGCCATCATTCAACCCGTCGGTCAACACTAAAAGAATTTTTCACATCGAACCAGTAGTTTCCGAGATATCAACTTCCCCGCTTTAAAACATTTTTCATTTCTGCTCCGCTCCTATTGCTCATAGCATGATGTTATATAGCTTCTAGCCATCCTCGATAAATGGACTATCCAACACAAAAATAATTTTTCAATTCGAACCAGTAGTTTCTGAGATACCAACTTCCCCGGCTTTAAACATTTTTCATTTCTGCTCAGCTCCTATTGGTCATAGCGTGATGTTATATAGCCTATAGCCACCGTCGATAATTGGGCTATCCAACACAAAAAGAATTTTTCAAATCGAACCAGTAGATACTAACGACACTCAATTGTTTTGCCTTCCCGGAACCTCTCCACTAATACTTGAACTTTATGGTATGGTATTAAAGTTCAAATTGACTTTTAAGTATTATTACGAATCGATTGTATGGGAGAACAGAAAAGTGTTGTTTTTAGACTTTTTCAGACAATTTTTCATTTTTTTCTCTCCGTAAGAACCATCCTCGTACTTCGAGGAGTATTCTAAAAAAAGAATTAGCGAAATCGGTCCAGCCGTTCACGCGTGATGGCGTGACAACGGAAAACGGGTTTCATTTTTATATATATAGATTATACATAGTGCCTAGTGAAGTGTCATGTAGTAAATAAAGTGGTAAGAAATTTATGGTGACTTTTACTGACTTTCGCTATGGTGTATTTTTGAAACAGTGTACATGGAGTGAATGGACATTGTGCAGCTTGGATACTTTTTTAGCCCAAATCACCAACAATTTAAAAAAAATGTTTGTGTGATGATAACAAATACAATATTACACTGAAATAAAGTAAAGTTCACAGACAGTAAATCCGCAGAAGAAAAAGGCGTTGCTGCTTGTTAAATTATAATTTGTCTCAGATAATGAGTGAATACAATGGTAGTAATCGAGTAATTTTTATGATTTCGAAATTATGAACTATCCATGAGATTGTAATAATTGATCTCTAAACTACTCAATTAAATACTAATAATTGTTAATGTCTTTTGGGGGAGTATTCATAGGCGGATTTGAACACTGTCCTTTGGTCGATATCTGAAGAATTTTAAAGCCGGTTTTTAATTTTTAGGGTTCCAAAGCCAAATGGAAAAAATGGAACGCTTATAGTTTAGTCATGTGTGTCTGTCTGTCTGTCTATCCGCAGTTTAGCTCAAAGACTATCAGTACTAAAAAGCTGTAACTTGGTATGTGTATACATATCAATCACGCCAACAAAATGGTATTATAAAATCTTGAAAAAAATCTAGTTGGGATGATTTTATTTTACGATTATCACGTGGTGTGGGGTATCGTTGGATAGATCGTTCAAAAACATTACGGGTTTGCTAAAACCATTTTTCGATTCAAGAATTCGTTTGCGAAATATTAAGCTTTAATCTGCGAATGTTTATTAGAGTCAAGTGTCCGCACCTCCTACCATCTAAACGGTTGGTTCTGAAAATGTGAAAAAATTCATGGTAGTCGCACATACGAATTCGGGTTCCTCACTCGGGGGTCTTAACCGCCGATGGTTTGAGTCCCGAGCCCCGCCATCGGAGGGGAATACATTTATATTTAAAAATATGTTTTATATATATTTAAAAATTGAAAAATGGCTTCTAAAATAAAGAGTACTAAAAAACATAATAAAATATACACCCAACAATCGCACACGTAATCCTGACCCCACACTAGGTGGAATTGAACACATATCATGGGTATCAAGAACTACAAGGGCCTTGCGGTTCCACTTCACCCACATCTGAAGCAAAACTCACTAAAAAATCTATCGCAGTGTGGGAATTGACACTGTCATTGGGAAATATTTGGTGTCACCAACAGCAGTGCAAACTAAAGACTCGAATTGGAAGTACATGTCCCAGATAATGTCCTAACGTTCGGTTGTCAAAGTATCTAGCGGTCGTCGGGCGCCGGGGCGCTGTATTCCGCCCGCCACACCGCCCCAGCCCCCGCACCATCCTAGGGTCCGCGCTGCCCCATCGCCCGTACCGCCCAAGCGCTCGCGGCGCTCAGCGCCCGCGCGCCCCAGCGACCACGCCGCCCCATCTCCCACACCGCTCCAGTTCCCGCGCCCGCGCCATCCAAGCGCCCGCGCCACACAGCACCCGCGCCGCCCCAGCGCTCGCACCACCCCAGCGCCCCAGTGACCACGCCGCCCCAGAGCCCACGCCGCCTCAGCGCCCGCGCCGCCCAGTGCCCCAGGAACCGCGTCCGCGCCACCCCAGCGCTCGCGCAGCCCCATCTCCCACACCGCTCCAGTTCCCGCGCCCACGCCGCCCCAGCGCTCGCGCCGCCCAGCGCTCCCCACACCCAGCGCCCACGCCGCCCACGCGCCCCAGTGACCACGCCGCCCCAGAACCGACGCCGCCCCAACGACCGTGCCGCCCCAGCGACCGCACCGCCCCAGCGTCCGCGCCGTCCAGAGCCCACGCCGCCCCAGCGCCCGCGCCACCCAGTGCCCCAGGGCCAGCGCTCGCGCCGCCCCAACGCTCCCGACACCCAGCGTTCACGCCGCCCGCGCACCCCCGTGACCACGCCGCCCCAGCAACCGCGCGGTCCCAGAAGCTGTGCACCCCAACGACCGCGCCGCCCCAACGCCCGCGCCGTCCAGAGCCCACGCCGCCCCAGCGACCGCGCCGCCCCAACGACGGCACCGCCCAGAACCCACGCCGCCCCAGCGACCGCGCCGCTCCACCATCCGCGCCGCCCCAACGCCAGCGCCGTCCAGAGCCCACGCCGCCCCAGCGACCGCGCCGCCCCAGCGCCTGTGCCGCCCCGAGCCCGCGCCGCCCCGTCACTTTGTATTGTGTCGCGTGAATCATTCGCACTCGAGACACATGGTGCATTAGCGCATATACAAAAATGCAACGATTGCCGCCCCTTCTCATGTGCCACCCGGTGCTATGGACCCGACGCTACGCCAGTGGGTAATACCTAGTGTGGGTTCAGGGCTATGTGTGACTGTTGGGCGTATTTATTTATTTTCTTTTTATGCTGAAAAGAATTGCGGCGCTTGTCGCGCCGCGCCGTGTGCCGCCCCTCTTAATTTGCCGCCCCCCTTCATGTGCCGCCCGGGGCCCGGGGCCCCCCCGGCCCCCCCCACACTACGCCAATGCTATGGAGGATGCTCAAGACCGGGCGAAGTGGAAGCGTTTAAATAGAAAGGCCAACCCTGGCAAAAGGCCGGGATGACGCCAGGCACAAAGAAAGAAATACTTAGTATAGTCTAAGTACCTACTTATGTAGTAAGTAACTACTAATAGACTGCCTCAGTGGCGTCGCTGTATTTCGGTACGACTACCATCCTGAGGTCTTGGGTTCGATCCCCGGGTCGGGTAAAGTGATATTGGATTTTTCCGTATCAGCACGGAGTCTGGAATTTGAGCCCGATATGGCGAAAATGACTCGGAATAAATCAAAATCCTCACTGTGTTCGTTTCTTTGACTTAGACTTAGTCGAAGTTCGCTCTATAGATCTCGGCGTGGGTGTTCTAGTTCGCTAGTGCATCTCTGCCTACCCCTTCGGGGATACAGGCGTGAGCTTATGTTATGTTATGTTAACTACTAATAATTTATTGTCGTCACGATGCGTAAGTGGTACCTACTTACATAATATAATTGGAATAATTTACTTCAGCAATTACATTAGATATCAAAATAAACTTGCCTTACGGTAAAATCAAATTATAACAAGTAGGTTTACTTTAGTGTTCGTTCGAAACTCTCACGATAAAGATGTTTGTTCCAAAATCCATTAGCCTAAATAAACCACAGTAGATGTATCGGTAAACTCTGTAACAATTAACAATGTAGTTTAAGTTTACCGAAGTTAACTAAGGACTTCACCGAAGGCCGAAGACTTCACTATTATTATAAGCAATACTCGACTGAAGAAATTATCTTCTGGCTTCTAATGAACTACAGCGCTGTGTAAAGGACAATGTAAACGAACACTAGCATGTAAAAACATAATCAGTATTTATACAAGCATTCTTTTTGATATCCACGCTTTGCCGATGATAAGTCCTTTCAAGTTTACATTTGGCTGATAGTAATTCTTCCTTTATTTACATTCCAGTAACGATTCCCGGTTTATTTATTAAAGTTGATAGATAAAGAGCGATAAGAAAGCGGCGTTCTTGTCACAAAAAGAAAACTAAACAAATAAAGAAATCCCACTCTTCAGCTGAGTCACTTGAGTGTAATACCAGGGGTTGCTTAGATAAAATAAACAACGGCACACTAAAATTAGACATTTTAAGCTTTTAGAACTTTATTCATATGCCGCGTGAGATTTACTTTTATAATTTAATTCTAAGGCATAGCCCCACTGGCTACTCATCAGTAGAGGTGGGCATTTACACGAAAGCAGATAACAAAGTAGTGATTTTAAAAATAAGCACGCTAAATATGATGAACAATTAACGTTGTATACTTATTCGAAATAAAAAGTTATTTAGAAAGGTTAACAGCCAATATGAATGTATGAGTTGGGATTGCTTTGGTCGCCAAGCAAGATAGTGGGTTTGATGTTTGCGTCGAGGGGACAACAACGTTTAAATTTGTAATCCATTTTAAGCAAATAAGCCCACCTCTACTAATCAGTAGAAAAACCATTAATTAATGTCCAAAATGGACAGTACCTATCTAGGTATAAATACTGATATTTCGTTTTAATTTAAATTATTTTTATAATTTTAAAGTGTAAAAGGTCACCTCCTTGATCTAGTGGCAGTTTATGGGCTGTAGTCCGGAGGATTCTGGCTTCGGTTGTCTAGCTAATGTTGGTTTTTCTAACATAATTTGACCATAATATATACGTAGACTACGTTATACGTAACGTAGTAGGTAATAAACTCTAAAGCCTTACAAGCTTTAGGTTAGGTAAATACAGTATTAAGTATATTCTGTGAATTAATTGTCGGCCTAAGTTTTTCATGTTCTTAGAACATCGGAAATAACGCTTCCTAGTAACTGTTACACTGGATTTCTTGTCACTTGTGTTTATTTATATATCTTCTGTAATCTGATGGCATGCGGGCCGAGACAGTATCACTCATGACAAGACTAGAATAACTGTTTACCGCTGTCGTACCAACAATCCTTTTATATCACCAAGTACTATGGTTTAAAATCAAGTAAGCATCACCTACACTTCCTACCTTCTGTCATGTGTAATAAAAATTATCTGTGTTCATGTCAAAATACTTGTTCTATCTGTGAGGAACATCAACCGCGCAAATATCATGTGTTCTTCTTAGTAAATTGTGTCATTTTATTTTAGCTACCCTCAGACGGTGGAAAAATAGTTATGAAAAGATGCATGAGTGTGGAAGAGACCAAAGAGATGTCAGGATCGTAGTGTATGGCGCTCAATAGTCTCTACCTTCCCCCATTCAATACAGATGTGAGTGTGAATGTATTTATGTTATTTTAGGTTTTTATTTAATATTTGTAATACTAGTCTTGAATCTTGATATTAGACAATATAGGAACGACATCAACACATTTGCAAATAGGCTAGTAAATTGAAATAGGTTTTCTAGGACAGAAAAAATTGTCACCATGGTTATTACTTGTCACAGTTATAATTATGTCATATAATTGTATATGTATGTATATGATACACATGCTCTCTAGTATCGCCATCGATATAGGATATATTATATTGATGGGTATCGCGTTCATTTTAATGATTCGTCAGCATTAGTGACACTCATCTTTATTAATATACTAGCTGACCCGCGCAACTTCGTCTGCGTATGAGAGAGAGGGTTGAAAGAGTGAGTCGTAGGCACCTATAGCAAAATAATTCTAAAAAGGTAATGATATGTTTTGCTAAACTTCGAGAGATAGTACGTGACTTCGGTGCGGTTCCGACAATCACCCCGTCTGTCACCTCGCCTGTCACCTCGTCTGTCACCCCGTCTGTCAACCCGTCTGTCACCCGTCTGTCACCCCGCCTGTCACCCAGCATGTCACCCGTCTGTCACCCCGTCTGTAACCCTGTCTGTCACCCCGTTTGTCACCCCGTCTGTAACCCGTCTATCACCCCGTCAGTCACCCCATCAGTCACCCTGTCTGTCACCCCGTCTGTCACCCCGTCTGTTACCCCGTCTGTCACCCCGTCTGTCACCGCGTCTGTCTTCCCGTCTGTCACCCCGTCTGTAATCCGTCTGTCACATCGGCTGACACCCCATCACTCACCCTGTCTGTCACCCTGCCTGTCACCCCGCCTGACACCCGTCTGTCACCCCATCAGTCTCCCTGTCTGTCACCCTGCCTGTCACCCCGTCTGTAACCCTGTCTGTCACCCCGTTTGTCACCCCGTCTGTAACCCGTCTATCACCCCGTCAGTCACCCCATCAGTCACCCTGTCTGTCACCCCGTCTGTCACCCCGTCTGTTACCCCGTCTGTCACCCCGTCTGTCACCGCGTCTGTCTTCCCGTCGTCACCCCGTCTGTAATCCGTCTGTCACATCGGCTGACACCCCATCACTCACCCTGTCTGTCACCCTGCCTGTCACCCCGCCTGACACCCGTCTGTCACCCCATCAGTCACCCTGTCTGTCACCCTGCCTGTCACCCCGTCTGTCACCCTGTCTGTCACCCCGTCTGTCACCCCGTCTGTCACCCCGTCTGTCACCCCGCCTGTCACCCATCTGTCACCCCGTCTGTCACCCCGTCTGTTACCCGTCTGTCACCCGTCTGTCACCCCGTCGGTCACCCCGCCTGTCACCCCATCTGTCACCCAGCCTGTCACCCATCTGTCACCCCGGCTGTCACCCGTCTGTCACCCCGCATGTCACCCGTCTGTCACCCCGTCTGTAACCCGTCTGTCACCCCGTCAGTCACCCCATCAGTCACCCCGTCAGGTATCCCTTAGTCACCCCATCATTCAACCCGTCGGTCAACACTAAAAGAATTTTTCACATCGAACCAGTAGTTTCCGAGATATCAACTTCCCCGCTCTAAAACATTTTTCATTTCTGCTCCGCTCCTATTGGTCATAGCGTGATGTTATATAGCTTCTAGCCATCCTCGATAAATGGGCTATCCAACACAAAAATAATTTTTCGATTCGAACCAGTAGTTTCTGTTTGAGATATAAACTTTCCCAATTTGGCAACATTTTTCATTTCTGCTCCGCTCCTATTGGTCAAAGCGTGATGTTATATAGCCTATAGCCATCCTCGATAAATAGGCTATCCAACACAAAAAAAAAATTTCAATTCGAACCAGTAGTTTCTGAAATATAGTCTTTTCAACATTTTTCATTTCTGCTCCGCTCCTATTGGTTATAGCGTGATGTTATATAGCCTATAGCCATCTTCGATAAATAGGCTATCCAACACAAAAAGAATTTTTCAATTCGAACCAGTAGTTTCTGAGATACCAACTTCCTCGGCTTTAAACATTTTTCATTTCTGCTCCGCTCCTATTGGTCATAGCGTGATGTTATATAGCCTATAGCCACCGTCGATAATTGGGCTATCCAACACAAAAAGAATTTTTCAAATCGAACCAGTAGATACTAACGACACTCAATTGTTTTGCCTTCTCGGAACCTCTCCACTAATACTTGAACTTTATGGTATGGTATTAAAGTTCAATTTGACTTTTAAGTATTATTACGAATCGATTGTATGGGAGTACAGAAAAGTGTTGTTTTTAGACTTTTTCAGACAATTTTTCATTTTTTTCTCTCCGTAAGAACCAACCTCGTACTTCGAGGAATATTCTAAAAAAAGAATTAGCGAAATCGGTCCAGGCGTTCACGCGTGATGGCGTAACAACGGAAAACGGGTTTCATTTTTATATATATATAGAAGATTTAATTTACTAATAATCTTAATTACTTTTTTTATAGTAATATACAATATATTTCCAATAATTGTGACCTGCCTAGTTACAGCCACTGCTTTATAATTTTCGTCGTGATTCGTAGCCCAAAAATTATTAAAAATAATTTCGCTTTCCGTGTATCATTAACAGGCACTAACAGAAATAATACCTTCTGATTTAAGCGTAACCATTGGATCTACGGAAACTGCCAGATACTTAGAATTTAGCCCCAAGATTTTGTCATTATACTCGATTGAACATCGCGTTACCCTCTCCCATTACTCTCCACAAGCGACAGCAATTTAATTCCAATATCCGTAAATAAATTGATTATTGATTTCTGAAATGTAGCGGTGCGGTTTATATATTCCATTCTTGAAATTTGATAACTAGGAGTGTTTTTGTCATGGATATCAGTAGTCTTGAGTCTTGGGCCATGGCTGTCAAAAACTACGAGTGACGATCGGTCTCACAACACACAGACCCGAAACAAATATCATATATATAGATCACACAAACATTTATCAGTGTGTAGAATGGAAATCGAACCCGAAGATTAGCGACTCTCGCTTCACAGCGCTAGTCGGTGCGCCGGCTGCGCTACGATGCTACGAAGGCAGTCGAATAAATGAACTACATAATATAATAAATTGGGTAATGTATGTCGAAAGGGCAATAAGCATAATCTGGAATGAGTGGGATAACATCTATTGTGTTTCAGTGTTTGCGGCTGGATGCAGGGACGTGCACAGACATTCCATCAGGGTACACAAAATAACTGGAAAAAAATATTTTCTTCAACTTTTACATCAACATCACTGTCATAAATTATTAGCCTGACGTTGCTATTTTGAAAATTTGATTTTATTCATGTTTTTTTTTATTCTTTATTTGTGTAAATAGCAAATTATCAAGGTAGAGTGTCTCTTTGACTATATGGATTGCACGCCACGGACTGGATGATTGTATTGTGACTTGTGAGTTGACGCCACACGTCAGACTCGCCATACTGCACCGTGCCGCGCTGTGCTACGCGGGGGAACTGGCCGTGTCGTCGGACAGTCGCAGACGGCGAGATCAAAGCCAGCCGCGTGCCGGGTCGACGCACGCGGCTCTCGATCGCAGCGCGGCATGCCCTTCATGTCCTCCGCCCCTCCGCGCCATCGCATCGCGTCGGCTCCACAGGTTCACCAGATACACCCGAAGGGAATCGGTCGCAAGGGGTGACAATTTTCAATAGGGAAGCCAATGCTACTTTCTCTTCTAGATAATACCTAGGAATATATTTATTTATTAGCCTACAAACTGGTAAAGGGAAGTCGTCAGGAATCGGGTTGTATGGCAGTGGCGAGGGGTTCATACAACCCGATTCCTACCGGCTTCCCTTTTCCAGATTGTAGGCTCTTGTTTTAAGTCTCATCCAGGTATTAGTATTGGTTGGGTGTATCCAGGTTCTCATCCAGGTAGTAACTAGAGGAGAAAGTAGCACTGGCTTCCCTTTTGAAAATTTTCACCCCTCGGCACTGTTGTACGGGCCGGTCACCACTGAAGGGAATTTAAGGGCTAGGGACACTCCAACTCGAAATAAAATATAAGTAATCTCGTCGAGACTCGAGACACCGATCTTTTAAAATCTTTCCAGCTTTCCTTATATTAATTTGGGGTCGCATTAACCTAAATGGTGTTAGTACTGTTTTACCCAGATTTGTGTTTGAATCCTATATACACTGCCACTAGTCACAAGAGGCGACGAAGAATTTGATTTTAAGTACATAATTTCTATTTGTTCATTAGAGCAGCTTTGAGATTAGACAAGATCTAATCGCTAGCAATGCTAGCATGAAGCATCGCATGTGAACAGTTTTAGAATCGCTCAACTGCAAAAACTTACATTTTAGCTTCAATTCAATTAAAGTAATAAAAAATAAATATTCAAGACTGGGGATAAATTAAATATGAGCATCATCGTCGACGGTAAAATTAGTGAGACCAGCGATACCTACACTTATTGTTTCATAAATTACTTGTATCGTTAAATTGCCTAAATTAATATACTAGTTACTAAGAATATTGTGTTGAGAGTTGAGACGTTATATCGATACATAGCTTCACTTATTCCAAGAAAAAATATATAGTTTATAAAAAAATGTTCAAAGGAGTCCCATCGGAGTCCCTGAAGTACGTACCTGACTTTTTTAATCTTCAACCGAACCGACCGGACCTCTACTTTCCCAATTGTTTTGGCCGAATGCCGAAATTCTACCCTATCAGCAGTCGGCACTGTAATAACAAAAGTTAAAACATCCATAACAAATCCCGTTGGCATTTATTTTTTACATACAAATCAAATAATTATTTATTATAATCATCGCAACATAATATTATAGCTTTATGAACAGTTAGCCAAATGTAATAATTAAGTCGCGTGTGCTGCTCATGTTTTTCTCGAAACACTACACAAAACATGGGTACGCAACTCATTTTTGTATAAGGTACATTGTTCTATATACCTACGCCGCGCCGCGAGGCCACTGCATGCATGATGACAAGAAATGGAAATCAATTGATTGAGCTTGTGGATTAATCGTTTAATTATTGTAATGCAAGCAAAGCGCGAGTTCGGCGCGGCTGGCCTCATGAGTTGAATTAATTAGTAGTGCACCGTTGGGTGTATTAGCGGTCGTACCACTCACTGTCTTTATAACATAATTTGCACTTCGAGCGGCGAGATCAAAGGCGAGGCCATTCGATGGCGGCGCTTTTGATCACGGCGAGCCTTTGACTGCCGCCGCGCCGCGCCGCCTCCACCGGCCTGTGGCCGCGCCGCGCCTCGAAATACTCAATTTGTCGCTGGTTTTTTCACGGTTCGTAAAGTTTAACATAAACAGAGGTACATATTAATAATGTTTAGCTAGATAATTATTAAGACAACTTATGACACATAATAATACATATACTTACCAGATTAATAAAAATAACAAATAATTTTATATAAAATGGTCTGCATTGTAACTTCTATTTGCTAAAGTGAAAATATGAATTCGCAGCTAAACATTAAGGCTGACCCCACATTGGGCGTGCGCGTTCCTCGAGCACGCGTACGACGCGAACACCGCGTGCGCGCCACGTTTAACCAGCGTGCGGCATGTGCGCAGCGCGACCGCCGCGTTCCACGCGAAAGGCCGGCCCCGGTTCCTCGCCAACACGTTCGCGCTGTACGCGCTCGAAGACCGCGCACGCTCAATGTGGGGTCAGCCTTAATTCAAGCTCGTTGCACAATGTGCATATTTGGTAAACATTTCACACAATAGGTTTTATGCATGTATTGTTTAAATACGCAATAACTGAACGAAAGTTTGAACTAATTGAATTTTTTTTGCACCATATTATTAATTCCACCGTATAGACTATATGATAGAGTAGGTATTGCGCATCATTTTATAAAATTATAATATTCGAAACCGATCTTGCTCACGCAAAAACAATGTCGCTTATGGTCCGTCAGCTATTGTGTGATAATACACAAAGAGTAATATAGTGTCTTTGGGTAATAAGTAGGTACATAAATTTTATCGTTCGATGATTTTTAATATAGAGCAATGAGCAGCGTTGTAACGGTTGGTTTTAGACGAATGTTTACTCGCGGAATAAAACAGCAATTATTATATACATACTATCTACTTTGCTGACCTTGAATTGTAATGAAACCCTTAATAAATAGCTCTCAGGTTTCCTGTCAAATAGTGTAGTAACAATAAAGTTCTCGATATCGATCGTTAGATAGAACCAACTGTAACAAATTTAATCTAAGTAATTGATTTTAAATCTTACTCGTAATTAACGTAAGACGAGAGACGAGTGGAAGGCCGTCCGCTCGCAAAGCGGCAGCGGAAAGATCAAAGTGATTGAGATGAGTATCAACCGCCCGCCGGCGCGGCGCGGCGCGGCAGGCGCGGGTCGAGGGCCCGACTTATTTTTTGTATATTTTTTAACAGCTTTGAGCGCACGTTTATTCGTTTACAATGTAGGTACATATATGTGCCGATAAAACTTTAACTTACTTATTTAAAGAAATTATAGGTTTCTACGTGTTATATTGGGTATTTGTAGCACATTGTCATACATTTTATTTATATGTAAGTAATTTGATATTAAATATTTCGATTAATATTTTTAAATGCTTGAGCAAAGATACATGCAATTAATACTGAAAAAGGTAGGAAGGTACTCCGAATTCTAATAGGTATAATATGAAATAATCTACATAATGTGCAATGTCGATTAAAAAAAAACCTGCAAGAAGATTTCAACGCATTCATCCATGGTTTAACATTACAAAATGGCGTTTTTATCTTTGATTTGATGGGGTTTGTGGAGTAGACAAAAGTATCTAACATTGCAAAAAGGACACTAAACGATGACAGCACGTGACGCACTATGGTACGGCGCGGCGGCACGTTTGATGTTCCCTTTGTACCAGTTATGTGCCGCCGCCGCCGGCAGCAGGCGACAGCAGCAGGCACATTTGTAGTTTGTCGCTAGTGGGTCCCGCGGCGGGCCGGGTGCCGACAAAGAGACCTGCAGTAGCATAAAGCTATTGATATCGTTTAAATACCTTTGATAGTGCCGACGACTGACATGCGTGATGCACCCCCATGATCCCCGTATCATCGAATAAAAAATTATCATTGAAATTTATTTTTTTTGGATATTGTACGTCGCATATAGAGACTAGATGGGACGGAAGCTATAAGATTAATCATTTAGAAGTTTAGAAGGCAGCTCTAGATACCTGCCTATTCCATGGTGTGTATATATATACCTACTCGTAAGTTTCTTTCTTTCTACCTGCCCTTATCCCACCTTAATGTGAGGACGGCGCAACACTCTTTTTCAAGCATGTTGCAGAAGGGATTTGACTAAGTTTTTACGACCGGGTGCCTGCCTAACGTCAACACCCTCTGAGGGATCCAGTCCCGTCAAAATTAAATTAGAACATTAGCTTTGCCCGACCTGGGATTTGACCCCACAACCTCCCGGTTCACAGCCCATATGTGCTGTCACTAGACCAATGAGGCAAGTATGATAAATATTATTTATCTTGATTACGTTTTTTTGCCAATGTCCTACGTATCCTGGGTACTGTAAAGACTGAACTGCTTCTAAGCTCTGAGGTTTTGAGACCATCAGGCCGAGGGCTCCGCTGGGTAAAATTGAACTGGCCGCAACCGACCTTAGTAATACCTAATAACTACTAACTAGTAAGTGTTTGGAAAACAACAGATCTTAGCAGTCGATAATACTTAACAAGCTAGCGTTACCATACAAATGTCTCTTCGTCCACTTACCATGGCTATTTAAACTATCTAAAGCTATACTATACTATACCAAAAGTGTAATGAAAATACGTGAGTGGGCAATATCCATGATATAGAGCTTGTGAGACCGCATCAATTGGCGGCGAGCCAGCAGACGGAATAGCAGAAATAACGCCATTATCAACATTCCAGGTCACTTCGCAAGATTATCTTTTTATTACAACTTTCGTACACAAAGATTTCATCTCCTCGTTCATATAGAAAATAAAAACATAAAACACGTGTATAGTTTATTTATAATATAAATACTAAGTATACGACTGTTAACTGCTTTGTTTGATGTCGATGTCTATTATTACAAACGTTTTACTCCATTTATAACCATCATAGATAAGTAAACTGCCTTTTTCAAAAACTTGAAATTCCTAGATATGGGTATATACTTATGAACTAAATGAAATATTTTTATACCTTAATTACATATAATTCCTTAATTTACCAAAAAAATCTATATTTAGATTTAAAATAAATATTAATGACATAAAATAAGCTCACGCCTGTATCCCCGAAGGGGTAGGCAGAGGCGCACTAGCGAACTAGAACACCCACATTTCGCCGAGTTTAGTTCCGTCCCAGATGTGATAGGGGGCGAGCCTATCGCCATATCGGGCACAAATTCCATAATGACTTAAAATATTATGATATAAAATACTTATGACCAATAAATATTCGATTGTCCCCAACTCCGTTTAACATTAAAATTAAAATCGTAGATTTTATTTGCGACTGGGCTTTACCTAGATAATACCTACTTACACCCAAAATCTCGCTGCCGGGATAAAAGTAATAAAATCTGTGCCTATTTCTATGTTTTTGTTATACATTATCCAGGTCATGGTCTGCGTGTCTTTTGTCCTAATAAGTTTCATCGTTAAATGCAATTGATTAACAAACATGAAAGTCACATAGGTTCTTATAAAAATTGAAACTCGCATGCAATGTGGTTATGACTAAGGCTCAATTGCACCACTATTATTAACCTAGAGTTAGTCCTAACCGCAAGCTAAATTGACAGAAAATGTATGAATGACATGTAACTTATCTTACGGTTAGGACTAACTCTAGGTTAATAATAGTGGTGCAATTGAGCCTAATAGGAATAAATTTTACTTGTTCGAATTTCGAAAATCCATTTTAATGAATTGTATAAGGTGGCGCTGGGTGACGCTCTCTACTGAAGAGTTGGTATTGAAAACTGCCTGGCTTATTAATTATTATTAATTCGTGGAATACGCCACCCACGTAGAGTCCGTGTGCGGAAGCCCCCAGGCATATACGCATGGTCATTTTATTGTGACATCATCAAATAGGTACATTATTCGATGTTACTATTGTAACGTTTTCGACCGACTTTCAGAAAGGAGGTCCTCAATTCGTCTATAATTTTTTTTTAATGTATGTATTTAATAAATTCTCTCAAATAGAGCTTATTTCAAGGGTGGTCCCATATTTTAGTCACGATCGGTTTTGAAGTCGGTCCGTTAAGTTTTTAAACTTGTGATTATTCTGTGTCGAGACTGGAGGGAAAAATCCCTAGCTAATCCCTGCAATGCGACAAGGATTACCTCCATTATTATTTTAGGGAAGTAATCCTTATGTCCTAGTTAATACCTAAGTAAGTAAGTAAAAAAGCCCGGAGATTCTTTCCGTCTTTCTTCTTCGTCATCCGTAGGTAGCTAGAGAAAGGCTGGTAGGTTAGCTAGGATAGGGCCTTATAGTCCACGGCGTGATTTTCCTTACTCACAATTCCAGTCAAATCCTACAAGCTTCCTATTTTATTTTCCCGTCAATTTCCTGCTAGCATTCCTGTCGTATACCATTCGTTCCCTTTCCTACAAATCACAACCTTTTATCTAAGCCCCATCCTTGTTATTGTGTCCATACCTGCCTGCTTGTTTTCTAAATTGATAGTGTTGTAAAATGATTATTATTATATCAATGTATCTAGACCTTGTTGTGACCTGTCATAAGTGCATGTGATGTGCCCACGTGACCAATAAACAGTTTTATATTTTATTTTATTTATTTTAGCACATAGTTATTTTATTAGATGTTTTTATAGTAGTGACTGGCAAACGAGCAAGTGGGTCATCTGATGGTAAGTGATTTCCACCGCCCATATACACCCAAGACACAAAAATAATCAAGGATGCGTTGTCAACCTAAAAGAAAGGGAATATGGATTGGGAAAAGGAGGGGGGAATTAGGCCTCCGGAAATCTCACTCTCCGAATAAAAGTACTTTTATATTTTGTTCTTCATAGTAAAACGGTTGTAGAAAATAAACCCCTGAGCTTTTACCCGTTCTTCTCACTGGACAACTGGGTAGTTGGTTTTTAACTATCCGTGATAAGTACTAATTTCTAACCCGAGCGCGCGACTGGGCCCATTCATGTCGTCGAGAGTGATTAGTTAGACAAATAACCAATTAATAAATTATTAAAACCTCCACGAGTCACTCACTGAAACCTATTTTTGTGCTTGAAGATATTTTTTAACAGACATAAAACCTGCATAAAACAGTGTTTGTTGTAGGATGTTAGTGTTGGAATACGACCTCATCTCGGGTGGCGACTGGCGATAACTCTACGACAATAAACCCAACACGAAGAGATCGTAAAATTCTAATTCGAAGCGCTTGTACCATCCGCCCCCACTGGCACCCCACGAGCCGTATGTACCCTTGTCGAACTCCTATAATATGTCGGACGGCTGTCCAGCAGTTTTCTATTATTAATTACTTATAATAATATTAGCCCTGTAATATTACTGTCCCACTGCTGGGCACGGGCCTCCTCTACGAATGAGAGGGGTTAGGCCTTAGTCTACCACGCTGGCCTAATGCGGGTTGGTAGACTTCACATACCTTCGAAATTCCTGTGAAGAAATTCTCAGGTATGCAGGTTTCCTCACGATGTTTTCCTTCACCGTTATAGCAAGCGATATTTCACAATGAAAATACACTTAACATAGAAATGTCAGAGGTGTATGCTCCATTTTGGGGTTGGTCTCGAACCTCCGACACTTGTCTCTGCAGTCCGTACCATTCCCAACTGAGCTATCGCTACTATATATTCATTACTTACCTATTTGTTATTATTTTGCTTGTGAATTAAACATTCCTATTTACACTAATAACCAAGTGCTTCTTCATGTTATAGCCATACTTGATATACACTGCGATTATCGCCGTGCGCCTGGAAACATAATAATATTATGTTATGGCTCAAAGCGCCCTTTTTCCCCAATGTTCTTAAAATTAGAACTCAATAGTCCTTACACTTTGGTGCTTGACAGCAACAGGCAAAGCAGTAAACAATTGGTAAATAAATAAAGAAAAAATCATAATAATTTATATTGTCATATTAGTTATTACTGTATGTTTTTGTACAATTTATAATTTTAAAACTAACTAAAAATATGTAACTTCCTCCTATAATCTTTTTTAAAATCACCAAGGGTCGACGACCGTTTGGAGGCTGCCATAACTGCCATAAGCCATTGCAGCTTACGGATGCGCGCCCGCACCTTTCTCTCTATTACTGCCCTCTAGGTATTTACTACTTTCTTAGTCAAGTAAAAGTTGAAATCGATGTAACTACAGTCGCAATCAGTTTGAATAGGTATCCATTCGAATAAAATGCTTTGTAAATTCTATACCCGCACCCTTTTCACGTCGCCTCAGTACCTACTACCTACTTATATATATTTGGAAGTTGGAACAAACTTAGCTATATACATGGGTTTCAAACGCCGATATTTTAATAAACCCTGGTTTTGATAATCTCGGTATTTATTATTAGGACTTTAGGAGAATCATCACGTTCTGGGTTCGGGAAATATAATTCATGACGCCTCTTTGATCCAACAGCGTATACTGGCTTTGGAACGGGAGGTCCTAAGTTCGAGCCCCGGGTCCGGCCATTTGTGTTTTTCTGACATAATAAAGATTGGCGTCAGGCAGACGGCTAGTCGTAAAAAGTAAAAACTAAAGCCAAATCCTTTTTGCAACATACTAAAAACACCAACCAAGTCAGATTCAGACCATGTACAATGAGGGGTTCCATAGTAGAAATAAACGTTCTCGACAAACATTCAATTTTTAATCACCTTACGCGGCAGTCAGATAATACAAAATGTTAAAATTCCATTTTCTCAGAAATTACTTCATCTTTAAGGAGAACACAAGTTTTACGGGTTATTATTATCACCAGTTATTGTCTTAAATAAAAAACGAATTAAATAACATAAATAAATAAATAAAAATAAAAACGCCTTTTATTTCTTGCCTAAAGTTACATATTTATAGAAAGTAGAAAAAAATACAATTATTTTGCTTTTTTTACATTTGATTGCAAGAACCCCTCTTAATAGAAGGTGAAGGCCTCCTCCAGAGATTAACTAACATGGACATCATTAAAAATATCGCACTCAGTTATATGTAACAGTATTCAGTAAACAGTGTGATCTATGTAGAGTTACCAAATTTTTTTGTAGTTTTCCTACCTCCACCCTACCATTGGGCATCCTTTGACATGGGCGCTTGCAGCAGGTTGCAAGGGGTCGCGCTTGCATAACTTTATTTTCTTGCCTGACAGAGGGGTCTCAGGAAAGAAAAGACTTTTTTAAACTTTAACGTTTTACTGTTTGAATAAAAACTGAAGGCGTCTAGGTTTCTCTCCAAATTTGTTCATCACCTTTCATCACCTTGTCAATAAATTCTGATATTTTATATTAGTTAATATTCTTTGTAGTTAATATTAATGTGTAGAAATTATTGGTTAATATTAGGTATATTGTGTAATTACATTTGTTATTAGTAGAGGAGGCCCCTGCCCAGCAGTGAGACAGTAATATTACAGGCCTAATATTAATATTATTATTTATAATGTGTAAATCTATACATATATAGGTATGTATATATGCATACATAAGTGTATAGGCACTTCCCTGAAAGTAATCCTGGCGACGCGACGCCTATGTCCCTTGAGTAGCGGTTCATCGAACATATCTATCTATAATGCAAAATTTCAAACATCGTGTAGTGTTACAGTGTGATAGTGTAGGTAAATCGTTTTCGAGTAAATTAGTTACATTCGGACGGAATTTTAAAAATATCTAGGTACCTATACGATGACGTGATGGAACGGGACCCTCCGCCTGCGCCGCGGTGAGTTTTATTCACTCTTAAGTCTTGACGGTATTTTTTTTTTTGCTAGACAAAAATTCAGTAGCTAGTTAGCTACGTAATTGCAGTCCCGTAAGTATAAAAATAATGCAAATTGTACATGGTACTTAATAATTAGGTATTTTGTTGTAATTTTTACATTTACAATTATTACAACATAAAGGAATATAATTATTTTCGCAATCACTGACTAAACGACAGAAGTTCTCGAGATGAGAAGGCCGAAGCGCCGCACCACACCGCGCCGTGTTGCTTGCTCCGCGGTCCGCGCGCTCCGCAGTCCGCACAGTCACACACACAATCCGGCGCGACGCGACGCAGCGCCCTCGCCGCTCCCCTCCTTCGTTCATCCATCAGTCAGTCACTCGAAAACCCGCACGAGGAACGGTTGCGCATTTTTAGTGTTCATATAGTGTTCACGCGGACAAGTGGGTCATAGATGCCTACTGCTCACATCTATACAAACAAGCAAAATATACCTGTTAGTGTTGTGATTTATCGCAGTGTCAGTGCCTGTAAATAAAATAAACAGTGAAAAAGAAACCGGCGGCTCTTTTGAAGTGTACGGGATGCGTGCGTGAGCGCAGCGTATGACGTGCTACGAAACGCTGAGAGCTTCGGCACCCGCCGCGGACGCCCCCATGGCACACCACTTCGTCAAGTGGTGGCGCAACAAGTTTAGAAATGGATATAAGAAGTTTAGCAGTAAGTGTCGCGTACAAATTGGGCCGTAGCATAAAACTCTATTCACGTAATGTCTGCCCTACCTATTTTTATAAATTTATAAACATAAACCATAAACGTAGGTTGGGTAGATACTACTGTTGTTAAATGCGTTCAGTAATCCTACTACCTAATACCTATTCTGTCAATTAGATGAAGAGTTCCATTCATTAGCGCTTTTGTCAAAATCTATTCTTATTATGTCAATCTTAGAAAATAATTGTTATTGATACAAAAATAACACATAATGTCATTGACCACACCATATGATAGTGCTACGTTAAGCCACGCCTGTGCCATTAAGCCATTATTCGTACCATTATGTAATAATAATAACAACGATACCCTTCGCCGCTGATACTACCTATGCCTATTGTTTACATTGAACAGTAAATACTCAGAAGAGCATTCCTCAGAGTACCTACGTAAAAAGTAATTAAAATTCTGTGCAAGTCTACTTAATTAGATACATAATTATTATGTTTTATTTAAGTACGTATCGTAATTGTTCACACACCGGCGTCATCAAAAGTAAATAAATCCATTTGGATTGGACACATTTAAATTTGAATACATACTTCAATTCAAGAAATCATTAATTATACCACAAGGGAACTTTTTGTTTGGACAGTGCGTAGCACTACATTGTAATATAAGAATGTAAATTTCATATTATAAATTAGGTATTATAATTATAAATTAGGTATAGGTATAATTCACATAAAAAATCACGTTTCCATTCACCCGCGGGTCTCTTTTTACCACGTTTTACAGTACATAGGTACTTAAATAGCTTAGGTATACATACGTATTATTTATCTGCTACTTGGGTGCGTGAAATAGGTACATATTTCATAATAGATGGTGCCCTCTCGGCTCTACTACCGTGATAAATCCGTTTTGTGCGGGGTTTCCTATACTTACCTATCTCTTTTTTTCTTCAATATTAAAATATAGTCTAACTGATAATTTAGCTTTGTGAAAGTAAAAGAATTGTTAAAATCGGTTGAATAGGTTTAGAGTTAATGTATGAACAAAATAAGTCCCTTTATACCTAATATTAGTTTGGATTAGTAGATAATAAAGATTAACTCCTAAGGGCCACTTGCAGCTCCGCGATAAATCTATTTATCCCAAATCTCAGTTTAAAGATAGGAATGAGCTGTAGCATAAATCGAGATTAGTAATTTCACTGCAAGTCGCCCTTAAGGTTACAAAAGTTTATCAACCTTAATTTAATTGTGTACTAGCTGCTATTGCGGACTGCCTAAGGACTTTTGAAATACCAGTTTTAGAGGTTGAATAAACACAATGTTAGTAGGTACCTAATTATTCTTATAAAAAAATAGTGCTTTCGGTCGGATATTACCAAACTAATGTCGGTGAGATCAAGAGCGCACACGCGGCACACGGACCCGCTCCCCGCACCACGTAGAATAGGTACCTATAAGTAATGTGCGTGCCGGATAATAATACGAGAAACCCTGATGGCTTGGGCCTTGGCTCTGTTTATGTTTTTGCTAAACAAATAACACGGGAGCTAGACGGCATTGGAATTTTTGCAGAGTATGGTAATAAAATAATCTCCCTTATCGTAATTACCATGGTGTCCATGGTACGGAAATAAGCTCAGTGAACCGCGGGCAAAACCTAGGGATAAAAGATGATCACAGAATATTATAATAGAACTTCGTAACGTTATGCACATGTAGGTGTCTAAATGATAGTATACAAATGCATGCGACCATGCGTGCTAGTCCCGCAGCAGGCCATAATCCGATTTGTTTTTGGGTAGGTCTGTGGTGAAGATGTGACTTGAGAGATAATATAATTACGAATTTTGAGGAAGAAATATTGAGGTGATCTTGACATGAAGAGAGGATGGATGGGAGGCTGCAAATTAACTACATGCTGCAGTGTGAATGGCACAGTTGGAAGGGGAAGACCTCGTCTAACGATCTCTAAACCAAGTCTTTCGAGAAAGGTCAAATCAGAATTACACTGTACTACCCTAAATCAACGTGCATACTGTGAAGAATGTAATGAAAGTAAATGGGGCAAGAGGTCAAAAGTCAAAACTACGAGTTACTGTCGTCGGTCGTACTAGGGACCCAGCCCACTATTACACTACTATCTAATGTACTAGGTACTTGGACTACTGCAATTCCCGTTCAAATAACTTAGTAAAATGCACTAGATACTGAAACCGCGTCTCTTGAAATAAAATATTACACAAAACATGCATATCTATGGTCCTATTGTTCTACTAACAAGATACAGCTAAAATGGTTGTTTTGCGTATGTGTTAATAATTAAAACCAAGCTTATTTAATGTAAATACCTACACACTAGCCTACTAGTATTACGCTCATGATAAAGGTAGTATACATTTGATTAATAATATTATTTTGATCTAGTTCTATTTAGTGATGTATTTAAATTCAAAACATTTATTCTGCAAATAGGATATTTTATATCACTTTTACATGTCAGTTACGTTACGAGTATATATTGAAAAAATAATAATGACGTGTAACCACACGAAGTACGCAAGCATGCAAACGTGAGTTAGGAAACGTTATGCCTTATTCAAATCATAGGTGTTACACATGTGAAGCAAAGTTTGTTAATAATGTTTTTGAGCCAAATGGATTCCGACGCGCTCGCTTGAGTAACTTCAAAGAAATTCTAAAAGCGAATCGTCGAAGCGGACAATGATACCTTTTATTTTATATCAAAGAACTTGCCGCGGTTTTGAATAACATCAAAGTGACATGAGTAGGTACATGACAGATCAGAAAGGTGGAAGCTGGTGGATATATTATTTTTCTTTTATCTTTTATCATTGGGTGAAAGTGAGAGTGGAAGTAATAAACACTCATTGACGTAAAAATAATGTAAATAGTACTTACTTGGGGAATATATAGTGACGTGCACAAGCATTCCGATCAGGGTAGACAAAAAGCTTACAAAATTATTTCCATCAACTCTTAGTACTCTTACATCACCATCATCTCCGTGTCAATTTAAAATATAAATGGGGCGCTGCCATTTTGAAAATCTGTTTGATGATTTTTTATTATGGATTCATGTAAATAGCAAATTATCAGGGTAGACAGTGTCTCTATGTCTGTACGGAGTGCACGCCACTGGGAATATACATACTTATCTCTCTTTATACCTGCCCTTATCCACCTTAATGTGGGGTCGGCGCAACATACTTTTTCAAGCATGTTGCAGAAAATGATTTGGCTTTGTTTTTACGTCCGGCTGCCTGCCTAATACGTCAACGCATATGGGGATTGCGGTTTAGGAACATCCAGCCCAGTGTATATTCGGCTTCTGACATGACTTTTGATTGTTTGTTGGGGGCAGATATGGGGGTACCTACATCCACGCATCCTTGTATTTCTGTGCTAGTATCGATAATACGCTTGTCCTGTCGCAGCCCGCAGGCCCCTCGATTTGCTACTTCCGTCCTTCTTCGGAGTGGGAAGATACATTGATGCAGGTCAGCAAGATTCTGTCCATCGATAAACTTACGCCCGAACGGTCAAACGCTACTCAACTTTTACGGCTTCTTACAGTGATTTTAGCCATACAATTTTGACAGATAAGGCGGTCTCAAACGACATAGGGTGACCTTAGTTGTATGACCATTCGGCGGTTAGGTACCTACATATTATTTGTAGGTCAGAATAATTTCATTTAGCGAGCAGTAACATTGTTATTTGTAGTATTTTTTATTTATAATTAAAACATGACTATCCTTAGTCTAGTGCCAGCATACGTGGGATGTGAACCGGAAGAACATGGTTCGATTCCCAGATCATGGTTTTCTAACATAATTTGATCCGGAGTAGATACACAGAGATGGGTTGAAGTCAAGCAGGAAGTTAGTAATAACTAAGCCGATTCCTTTCTGCAATATATTTGAGAAAGTGTGTTGCGCCGATCCCACATTGAGTTTGGATAAGGCCAGGTGGAAAAAAATCATGACTGTGTGTGCCTGTAATAATAATACTAGTATGATGTTCATGCATGATGTTATGTTCACGTCTTTTGATGAAATATAAAATCACGTCACAACCAAGGTCATACACAACACACCAATGTGGTGTGAATCCGGCTTTATTACTATTGTTCTCAGATTCCGAATATTTATCTACAGTTGTATATATGGGTACAATACTATTTCCTACCTACTAGTATCCTAATACTTTGATACGATAAAATGGTCCATCTTGGCCTAGGACTGGATCTCACAGAGGGATTGTTTCAGGAAGGTGAACGGTTGTAACAACAACTAAAACCAAATCCTCAAATTCCTTTAAAAATATTTGGTTCACCGACCCCACATTGAAGTGGGAAAAGGGCAGGTGGAAGTAAGAGTAGATACATAGTAGTATATTTGATAAACTAGTGGACGTCCTATGACTGATGATGATGATGATATTTGGTATGTCACTAATATGCAACAATCATATCAATCTGTTTGCTGCCGTGTGTAAGACAAACCAATAAACACAGTTTTCATATATGTACTTAATAGCAAAATAATAGGTGAGGTAGTATTTAGTAAACCTATGCTTAATTACGTATGTGAAGCAACAATGTGAACTTTGCATCCCTCTTGACAGAGTTGCAGTTACCATAATTCTGAACATTCAATATGCGCAATCTAACTTGATGGGCCTGAAGATAGTCACAGTGGACTGAAAAAAAGCTTTTTCTCGTAAATGAAATTAGCGCCAGATGTGCTGCGAGTGCTACGATTTAAGCGGTAGGCCGAAGCGCTCCCGAACCTTCCAGGAAACATTTCAACGGCACAGCCTTTGTCGCTAGATCTCGCTCGTCGATCCCCCGCCACAAAAGCTTTTTGAATTTCACCGGCATATTGTTACGAGTATTCGTAGTATTCGACTACTATTGTGTTTAGACGTATTGTGTTTATTTCCATAAAATTACAATACGACAAAACAACGTAGGTATTATAAGTAGATAACAACTCAGTTTTATTTTACTTGAAGGTAATTATTAATAAGTCAATTGTAGAATTAAAAATTTAAAGAGAAACATTATAACTAAGTAGATTAAAATACACGACAAGAGATTATTTCAGATCTGAGCCGAAAGCTAGTTTTAAAATATTTTTAGGTATACTAAGGTACCAAACAAAAATTAAAGAAACCGACTGCAAAAAGGACCATTTAAAAGTCCCATACCTAAGAACAATATCATAAACGATATCAGCAACGATATCACGGCATGGCAGGTGAGCAGAATAGAGGATTGGTGCAAATGACTCACGCCGATCAAGTAAAAATGCACTCAACACTTACGGTCTATACTACACAAAGATCTTTACTATCGTTAATGTATAGAAATTGTAATAGTATTTTACTATTGTGTTTATTTGTGTAATGAGTTTTAAGATTTAACTTTGGGTTTTAGTTTGATTTTTTTTTAGTTGTTGGTAATTGTTACCGATATACCAAGACAGCAATCCCATTGTGTGTTCGTTGAGGAGTACCTAGTTCACTCCATAGTTACTCCTGTATCAGATTTGCCAAAAATATGGGACCACCCAATGAGTAAGTTCTATCGGTGGAATACAAAAAATAAACTTGAAGAAATAGAACCGAACGCTTTCTAGAGGCAAGGATCGAATTACTGGTATTTTTCTGTAATGTTCCAACTATATGATAACGTTAAGAGAGGTAGACGGGGTTGTAGGTGTGTTGCGTAACGAAGCTGAATTTACTAGAATACCTAATAAATAATATGGTACAACGAATGAACAGTGATACGGATACACTGATTGGATCACGTATCAGCCATGAGTTCAAAAAACTTAAAACCAGCTTCCATAACTCCAATCGCGACGCCAAATGCTGTTATTTGTGAAGAGTTTACTCCGTACTCCTTCATCAGATCTTGACTAGATTTATTTGTCGTACAATAAAATATTTTAAATTAAATGAGTATTTGTATACCTTTTCAGTTGGAACTGAGAGTGAGCGCACCGACACAGAAGAACTGGTTGGCCGAGCAGCGTCTCAGTGTTCCGCGCCACCAGACTTGCTGCCCAGCGAGGCGCGGGTGTTGCTTCAACCACATGCCTCGCCACCTTCGCCATTTTGTTCAAGTCGTCCAGCTCAAGATACGCCATACAAATCACCTATGTCACAGACTCATGTGTCTGATACTCAGGACGACAGACAACCTAGATTGCGTTTTGAGGTAATGTTATTACTCAATTCGGTATTTGTATCGTTATTTATTTATTTTTATATTATTTGGTCTTTGAAACAGGACTTTATATTACTATATAATAATAATAAATATCATTAGCCATATAATATTACTGTCCCACTGCTGGGCACGGGCCTCCTCTACTAATGAGAGGGGTTAGGCCTTAGTCTACCACGCTGGGCCAATGCGGGTTGGTAAACTTCACATACCTTCGAAATTCCTGTAAAATCTCGGATATGCAGGTTTCCTCACGATGTTTTCCTTCGCCGTTATAGCAAGCGATATTTCACAATGAAAATGTACTTAACATAGAAATGTCAGAGGTGTATTCTCCATTTTGGGGTTGGTCTCGAACCTCCGACACTTGTCTCGGCAGTCTGTACCATTCCCAACTGAGCTATCGCTGCTAGTGTTATATTATTATCTAAGTATATTATTCTTGTATGTAGTAGGTAAATAGTAATGTAAGTTGGCAATGTGTTTCATGGTAAATTACTATTCTTACCCTGCCAACAAGTTGCTTTGAGAATTAGAAAGTGGCGATTAGGACCCGACCGAGTCGTGACTTAAGATTTTAATCAAATTCATGAGTTTACAATCTACATGTATTATCAAGAATATAAGACACGTTTTACCGTTTTTATTTTAAAATCAACTAGGTACTCGTACGGCTGTACCTACCTAGTTACATATTATAGGATATCTAGATAATCGGTTGTTTAAAAAACAGTTTAAAGATAGGTAAATCGGTTAATTTTCACAAGTCTCGCTTTGTTTACATTGTGTGCGTGAGTTTTGTAAATAGTAACCAATGTAGTTTCATTTGTGTGCCAATGACGCTCCAGGGTCAGCACACTGAGTAAACTAAAAGGAATTACATATTTTCTCAAAATGGTCTTTACTTAATAACAAATAAAGCTAAAAAACGCAATAAAACGGGACCGTTTGACTGATTTATTTTCTGGAGTTTCTCCATGGTCATTTAGTGATCTAAAAACCGCCTGGTGACCCTGGCGGTAAGTCATTACTGCCGCTTATGAACACCCGTAATACCTACTGGGCTCCTGTAACTGAAAGTATCATAGGTGTTTTTGACCTTTGATCTAAGGAATGAAGATTCTCTTTGATCCTTCGATCCGGATAATATATGATCGTAGACTAATGAAAGCACATAAGATATAATAATATAAATTCATTATCCATAAATTGCTTAAAATATTTCGGGGAACACGACCCATTGCTTATTTATAAGCGAATGCGTGTTTAAAAACCCACTGAATGAGATGGGTATTTACAACAAATAGTCGGCACGACTGTTCATAGTATCTCCGATCGTAAAGGCGTTGCTAGTTTCCTTTTAAAGCGTAAGATAAGGAGGACGCCACCCCGGGGCGCGCTTGTGTGGACTGCTTGTGCCGCGCCGGCCGCGGCCGACATTCATACCGTGTCCGGTCTGCGCGCGACGTCGCGTCGCCAGGTTATCTACACAAATAACCTCTCCGTAATCCCATGAGGAAATTATATTACCTACCTACACTGATTACGGTTAAATCGCCTTTGTCGGTATATAAAGCTAGAATAAGCTCAACATGGGTCGTGTATCCAAGTAGGTGCTGTTCTACATACTGTATGTAGAACATAAGGTTCAAGGTTGATATTATAATTTACTCAGTCGATACGCCAATTGTTAAAAAAACTGCGAAATCAATTCTGACAAAAAGATCGGTAGGTAGTTCTAATATATTCTAACAACATATTATCTTCATAGGTATCTTAGAACCATCTCAATTCGAATAACTTTTATATAAAAATCACATATAAATAGTTATACTGGTAATAGTTATCTTTTGCAGTCCTTCGATACACACACAAACGACATCACTAGACAGACATATGTACATACTTCAAACTTAGGTATATCACTTTCTGCTTCTTGAGCTAAAGTATTTCAATCAATCACCCTTGTATTAATTGGTCTAAGAGAAAACTATTATAACATCAAGTGTTTTTAATTCTTAACTAACGACGTGACGTAACATTTCAGGAACTCACATGCGACGTGGAACTTCAGCACCCAGAGCCGTCAAAAAAACAACCGCTGCAGTTTTCTTTCACCCTTTACGATCTAGACGGACATGGTCGCATGACTAAAGACGTTAGTATATTTTTATTATCGTTTCATAAGGCAAATCGGTGCCAGTTATTCTTTTAATTACTATTAGCTCATAATAAATAGTCAATAGGGAAATTGCATGTAATTTTCTTTAGTTTATATTAAAGAACTAGGTCTATAATAAACACACCAGAAACAAAACAAAATAAAATTATGCATAAATTATTTAATTATCGCAAGCATCGATCGCAAGTCAAGATATGACTTACGAACTCTTCAATAAAATCTGCATCGGAATTGGTTGAAAAATGAGGCAGTAATTCATATTTTAAATTCCGCAATGAGCTAGAGTGGGGACGTAGTGGGGATATCTTACTATCCCTTTCTAACACACGTGCCGTTCTGGCCCTGACGTGATTTTACTGATACTTCTCTTTTCCGCAGTTTGAAGGTTACACCAAATTTCAAATGCTTATAACTTTTTTATTTTTGAGAATATTTCAATAATTCTCAATACTATATTTTAGATGGCGTAAATTTCATATAAAATTAATTAAAAAAAATCGTCAAGTACTCAATCAGGTTTTGCAATTACGTTTCATTATACGTAATTTATAAGTAGGATATTTTGTAAAATATCAATTATTTATACTACAACACGATAGCACATTTCATGGTTTTATTTATGGATTTATCGACACAATTTCTCGTTATAATTTTTGTGCAAGTTCCCCATTAGTCATTTAGCCTCCGTGGCGCAGCGGGCGAGTAGCCGGCTGTGAAGCGAGAGGCCGTGGGTTCGATTCCCGCATTGGGACAAATGTTTGTGTAGCCCACAGATATTTGTTTCAAGTCTGGGTGTTGTGAGACCGAAAGTCTCTCATATTCTCTGATACCCACGATACAGGTTACACCTAGTGTGGGGTCAGGACTAGGTGTCTGACTGTTGGGTGTATTTATTTATTTATTATGATACATAATAAATAAACTTCGCCACTATCGAAGAACTGTAGGTCCATATTCACACCATGTTATACTTTTTTTTTATCAGGATATAGCCGGTATCGTTTCTACCATATACGAGTCCATTGGAAAGTCAGTGACAGTTCCGCATTACGGCTCTAAAACCATACAAGTACGTCTAACGGTTGTACCGGAAGACAGTAACACGCGGAGTCGACGCGAAAGGCGAGAGAAACGCCGCCGTCGACGGAGAGAATGCGCCTCCATAGCAACCGCTACCGTCCCGGAGAGTGTAGAGCATTCGGACGACGAACAAAGGGACAGGTTGTCAGATGAAGACTTATCATCCAAGTCATCGTGTTCTGGTGATCGAAGACCACCGCCAAGCGATAAGAAACCCACCGCCTACGTCCAGCCCCGTCCCCACCGCCATCCGCGCAGGGATCAGCGCGAACGCAAACATGTAAAGAAGCGTTCAGGAAGCTTACAGAGACGTGAACTACTCGAAATCATTCAGGCTAATATGGAAAAGAACCACTTAAGCTTTCAAGCCTCGAGGTGAGATTATATTTTAATACACTCGTATTTTATCTTCTTCTTCCACCTGCCCTTATCCCACTCTTAATGTAGACTTGTCCTCTGTCGTAAGCCCCTCGAGTTGCTTCTTCCATTTTCGGAATTTGAAGAAACCTTAATGAAGGCTGGCATGATACTGATGACCACAATTTGTTTTGTCGCGCGCCGCTAGTTTTTCGGACTGCATTGCACTTGCTATCAGGTGTAGTGGAAACATTTTGCCGTGCTGGGATAAAAAAGACTTCGGCTTGGATATTACAACTGCACACATATACAATTTATAGTTATTCCTCAATTAAAAACATTAAGATAAAGTATATATATAATAATGTTTTGCATTTTTGATTACAGAAAGCCCTGCGACTCCGTTGCCAATGATGAAGAATGTACAAATAAATATCAAAAATTACGAAACAGGTCATATACAGTCAACGAAAAACCAGTGAATACATTCCAAAAACATAATACGGACCATTCTGGCAACGGATATTTGGACCTGGCGAGCGGTGGTGACTCCCACCTGTGCAGATACGATAGATACCTGCATGCGGTGATCTGCTCGTCGGCGCGGCACGCACACACCGGCTACCACCACAAGCACGCGCACGCGCACTCGCCGCGTCTGCCGCGCGCGCCGCCCGCCCCGCCCGCGCACCCCGCCGCGCACCCCGCCGCGCACCCCGCCGCACACCCCGCCACACTCCCCGCCGCACACCCCGCCGCGCATGCGCCCACACACCCCACCGCACACACACACACGCATGCGCAGGCCGCGCAACAACCCAGAGTCTTGCAAATCATATTTTTATAGAATACGGGACAGGGCGACGTCCCTGACTGACATCCTGAATATTAACTTCTAAACATAAGTAAGAGTTACCATGCACTGTTTTTATTTAAACACAGCTCCAGTGGACGCAACATGTTTTGGTGGTCAATTTCCACCTGAAATCGATGGCCTTGGTCAGAGAAAGCCGGTGTTCGGTTTATCAACACTATTAATCTAATATAATACATCTATCCTGTAATTTTTATACTGGTACTGTAAAACTGCATTACAATTTCTGTCCGTGTGAAAATTATTTAAACTATTGTAAATAATGTCACAGAAGTTCGGATGTGTTATTTTTTTATGAAATGTGGGCGTTATTGTTCTCTACCCCTACAGGCATACAGACGTAACCTTATATGCCCGCATAATACATAAAATATGTAAACAAGTTAATTTTGTACGCCTTGTCATATATGTGTGTGCTTATAAATCAGCTGGCGACAACTCGCGGTTGGCGAATAATGCACTACTATGATACATATAGGTGTAAATAAACAGGGACTATATTCCTCTTTATGTAAACCAGTGATATAGATAACGTACATACAGAAAAATGTCCAAGAATTTAGTAATATTCATGACATTTACTTTACTACAAAGTATTATTGACAGGTATTATTGTAAATATGTACAAATATGCCATGATTAGTACTTTATGAAGACAAAATACTACTGCACCCTTACCGCATTCGGGAAGCGGTTGTATATGAATAGGCCACTAGCCGGCTAATAGCCGTAAACAAGATATTAATATCACAGAATATTGTAAAACGTGAACGATGTTTTTAATTTCGTTGTGTACAATGAAGACTATAATTCGTTTTATCTTAATTATCCCATAATGTGTTTTTGATGGCATTAAACTGTTACTACGAGTATGTTAGTAGTAATGAATAAATAAACACTGTTAAAAGATAAAATCGTTGTTATAACTACTCAAAAAGTTATATAATATTTCCACAGGAATTTTCGAAAGTAAGATAAAGGCGGAAATTTGTTTTTATGTTGGAAAAAATGTTCTTTGTATTATAGACGAGTTAAACGAATTATAGTTAATAATGCTCAGTGAATAACGTATCTTAATTGTACGGTTAAAATAACTCATTTTCGAGTTGAGACTGATCATAGTTTTAAGTTTTAGATACTCTGGATAGCGCTCCGAATAACAGTTTGTGATTAATACTTTATGGGAATTGTTCGTTCCGCTACTTAATTTCTGAACCTTTTGGCACTCTTCATATTATATTTGATAAGTTATACCACCATTAAAAATTCGTAGGCCCTTTATTTGAAGTATAGGCATTCTTAACATCGAAATTATTAGTTATTCTTGTCCAACTCATAATACCATTATCAGTATTCCTTATTTTAAGTTTATGAAAGAATCTCTTTCCTACCATCTACCTCTAATTTTAGTATCTTAGTATATTATTTAACTTATTTGACAATAGGATTCTAAAATTAGTTTAGTTAGAACATGTAAGTATTGTTGTGATAATGTAATTACTTGAAATATCAGGTGATTTCAATTAAAATTATATGGTGTCAGTGGTATACAGCACGACATGTACAAAGTGCTCGATCTTGTCAGAATTATTTATTGTCAAATATACTCATGAAATTACATTTACAATTTGGTTGTTTTAATGGTTGTCACCTGCCTATAAGTCTCCTCTTGGCGATAAAAAATGCAAGCAACATAAACAATATCACGCCTGTAAATACTATTGTTGTCTCTCTTGGCAATCCACATTTATTGACGGCGTAATGTTCAGGACTTATTGTCATCTGAAACATAGTTTAAGTATGCTGTAAGGGTGTACTTAACGCCGCGTCTCCTGCACGAGTGTTTCTCGAAACGTTACACAAAAACACATACGCAAAACAACGATTTTAGCTGTCACCTGCTCGTAGAACAATCTATACATATAAATAAAATTGGAGTGTCTGTAATATTGAAATAACAGTTTTTACTATATGTATATGAATATAGAGGTATATACGGTATATACACCAAAATAACATTTTTTACAATTTTTGTCTGTCTGTCTGTTCCGACTAATCTCTGAAATGGCTGGCCCGATTTTGACGGGACTTTTATTGGCAGGTAGCTGATGTAATAAATAAGGAGTAGCTTAGGCTAAGTTTATTTTAGACATAATAAAAAAACTAAATATTAAAGAATCTACTGTTAGGCGGAACGAAGTTCGCCGGGTCAGCTAGTAATAAATAAATACACCCAACAGTCACACAGTTACTCCTGACCCCACACTAGGTATAACCTGCATCGTGGGTGTCGGAGACTATGAGAGACTTCCGATCTCACAACACCCAGACTTGAAACAAATATCTGTGGGCCACACAAACATTTGTCTCAATGCGGGAATCAAACCCGCGGCCTCTCGTTTCACAGCCGGCTACTCGCCCACTGCGCCACGGAGGCTGTCACAATGGACCATAGCTAAAAAATACAATATGTTTTGTGTAATATTTTGGGCAGAAGACGCGGCTTAATTTAGACAAGTGTCAAAACAACGGATACTGACTAGCATATATTCCGGGTTTGGTCTGTTTCGCCACGAGAACGACGGTATAGAGTATTCGGAAAATACTATATTGTGGATATCATATTGATGATGACGCAAACAATCGTGATGTGTGTGTCCTCCGAATACAGCACGTGGCTTCAGTTTGGAGACAAGATAGTCGGTGGCTTCCTTTGATAATGTATCCACCTTTGGTCTAAATGCTTTCTTTCGCCCCCGGAAGGGTGGAGAATCAGACTCTGCACATTCAGCATCGGATTTTCTAAACAAGGGAAAATGCTGGAATGTAGGATATAATATTAATAAATTATGATCCCCGTTACGTTCCTTTCTTCAAAGCAGTGGCATTCCTCTATCATTGTCATGTTCATAGAAGGCTTCGTTGGTGGAACTCGGGAAGGGGTTTGATATAATATTAAATAGAAGACAGCGATTCTGACGCTTCGACTGCTCTGCGAACCAAACCTAACCCGTCGGAACATTATACTACCTACTGACATCAATAAATTCCACCTACTTTCTGGACAAACCTCGTATGACTGTTTTACGATAAAAAAATTCGCCACTTTCAGTCTTGCCTATTTTCAAAATCTTACCTGCATTAATATAGGTCGAGAATAATTCAGTTTTCCATAAATGTTGTTAGTATATTCAAAACTTTTGGTGTCCTCGAGTACTTCTAAAAATAAAATACCTTGAACAACTAATTTTATACCGTACGTATCAGACTGCTCTAAAATATTATGATAACAAATATTATAAGATCATAGCTTACAAATTACCCGAAATTTGTTCAATTTCTTCTCTGGCTTCTGTACACAGATTACACGAGTCGCCATGCATCGCCATTGAGTTAATTACTACGAAGTGATTATTTTTTATTGTTAACAGTTGGACTGTTTTAGCCTTCAGAGCATTGTTAAATCTTTGAATAGATCCTCGCCTGATGCTGAAAATTAATAACTGTGATATACTGCTATATATTGACAGTTTCCGTAGAGCAGCGGGCGAGTAGCCGGCTGTGAAGCGAGAGCCCGCGGGTTCGATCCCGAAGCGAGGCAAGTTATAGTGTGGCCCACAAATATTTGTTTCGGGTCTGGGTGTTGCGAAATCAAAAATCTATCTACGACTCGTATCTTATTATGGGAGCCAGGACTATGTGTGTGACTTTTGGGTTATCAGTTAGTTTTTTTGTTTCATCTATACCTATATAGAAAGGTCATTTACAGCTATGGTTGGGAAATAAAAACCCAATACGTCAGCGCAATGGAAACCACTCTCGGAAAAAAATCTGGTCACGAGGCTCGTTTACGAATGAAAGACGTTAGTTGTGCAGCTTTTTCAGCATTGTGGAAAATATAATTTATAATTTACACCTGCAGTACAATCCACATGCAATTTGTACCTAAGTTTGTCGTAACACTCGTAACAAACTTAATTTATATACGTATACGAATATACGTACTGATTATGCAAGCCAACATCGTGATTTCCAACTGCAACATACAATTTTATACGTTCTGGCACTGCGAATAATGTATTGAATCTTTTCACAAAAACGTCAAATTCATCGTCAGCTCTCGTCAACTCAGCCTCATCAAAGAGATCTCCTGTAAGAAGTTTGAAAAATTAGCCACAGAAGGATTAACGTATCTGCAATGCGAAAATAACGAGTTATTTGATTTCATCACATCGAGATGTGCTAAGAAAGTAGAACAGTACTTATAATAGTTATAGTCTAGGATCTAAAATAAAGCCGCGTTTCCTGCACATGTTTTTCGAGGCGATTCACTAAAATCACATACATAAAACAAGGTTTTTCATGGAGCAAGGGTCTCATATAACAATGGACCATAGACAAACAATTCTAGAAATACCTTGCTTGGCGTAGGTGTTTTGTGAAATGTTTTAGTGCAGGAGACGCGGCTTAATGCATCAAGAATAGGGTTCCTTTCCACCAAAAACAGACAAAAAGTTGTTGAACATTTGTTACATACTTCGAGTTACTTACATATTGTGATGTCGAATATGTTTGGCGTCAGCATATTAGGAGTCAAATCAAAAAATTAAACTTACCTAAAATAAAAATGACTTCTGGTTGATGTACATTCACTATGGTTTGAAAGGCGCGATGCATTTGCCATTCTCGTCTCATCTTGTCCAGCCAATGTCCCTTCCGAGGTCCTAGTAAATGTATATCAGCTAACATAAATACTTTTAATGCAGAAGTTTCATCCACTGTGTTTAATAATTTTGGCCAGCTACACTAAAATACAAATGTATTTAACTTAAGAAAGTATAATCTTTAATTTAGTATCAAACGGAATCTTTTTTTTAATCGGATGCTTACCTGTGCTATAACAACATAATAAATTCCATATTCACAATATAACAAAATAAAAACACAACCAAATATAAACAGCAATATATTTTTGGTAACACGACGCATTGTGACATGCTTTTAAGTGTGTACGATACTATGAAATTCAACTTTTTTAAATACTTATCAGATTATTTTAGTAAAGTATGTTTATAACTGGTTTAGAATTTATCAATGTACGTATCCAAAGATGATTCTTAGTCTTATCAGTGATAACATAAGAATGAGTTTTTTTTCCCGATACGTATTGCGATATGGTCATAGTAGTCCAGGGTCGATAATTTTTAAAACCAAAAAAAATCATAGTAGGATGAAACCCATTAGAAAAGGAGGGAAATATTATAAAAATGAAAGGAAAAATAATTTACGGGCGATCTGAGGTCGGGAAGGGGATGGGGGTGAGCTTTTAAGGGTAAAAAACGTTTGTTCTCGATTTCCGTCAAAACTAAAAGTCCTATCGAAAAAAGTCAAATGGCAAAGTTGTGGATAATAAAAAGATCTAAAACTTTTGTATTTACACTTTTTTCACATAACCTCAAAATTTATGTGAAAAATTCAAAAAACCAAGTTTTTGGTTTTTTATTTTTATCTTTTACAAAACATATATTTTTTTAACGAAATTTTGTGAAAACTTACCTTTTTATGTCCCAAATACGCTGTAATTTATTTGATTAAAAATATTTATTTTTTCACCTTATTTTGAATTAATATCGAAAAAACACCCTAATTTTCAATCGAAAATTCACCCGTCAAAATATCAGCTTTTTTCAAAAAGTTGGTATGGTTTCTGTTCGTTGAAATCTCTACTTTCCGATGGTGCAAAAAAAATATATGTTACTATGGTAAATCTTCTCAGAAAATGCAAAAATTCAAAAAAAACTTGAATTCGAATAATTTTTTTTAATTATTATAAATAATTTTGAGCTATTTATTAAAATTTACACTTTAATTACTCGAAAAACGTTAGATTTCATGTGACGTTGATAACAAAAATATTGCAAATAAAAATATACTACTATAATTAAGAAACAAATAAGTTAATTAAATTAATATTTAATAAGACATCTACAAAATTTGGAGAAAGTTGTCTAATTTTCTTTAAATTATATGCGTAGATGCCTATTTATAACTATTTTGAGATAAATTATATATATACCTGAGTAGATATACCTGAGTGACCTACGAAAAATTGTTGCCCATCAAAAGGTATTTCGTGGAGAAGTGGCGAAGGGGCTAGGCGGGTCTGGGTCTTACTGCATACATACCTACTATTATATACTATATATTTCGTAGCAGCTGTTACAACTGCTAGCCTAACCAGTATTCGAAATACAGTACAGTATACAACATCGTTTATAAAAATACACGTGCACGCTGAGTTTCTTGAAGATAATTGTGACAAGTTTACTTAAAAAAACAAAAAACTTTTCGAATCTGCATAGGAAGGTAAATACTATCTCTATTTTTATCTGTATCAATCAACTCAACCATAAAAATCGTAATATTTTCTTTAAAAAATAGTATGCTTAACGTAACATAACCTAAAGATTGAAATTAAATGATATTTTTGTACAAGATAAAAAAATAATAATCTCCTTAATTTTGCACAAACAAATTTAGTTAATCCCATGAAAAAAAATATATTTCAAAATACATAAAAAATATATTTAAATTCTATAAAAAATATATAAAATATATATCGTATATATATTTTTAATAAAACAAACTTTTTGCCGATTTTCATATATATTTTATACATTTTTTATAGATTTATAATATATTATTCATACATTTTGACATTTATTTCTTTAATATTTTTTTTTCATGTGAGTTTATTCACGATTAATAGTGAAGACATTATTAATTCGATTTTGTCTTTTCAGATTATCAGTATGGATGAATCTGTTTGTATCATTTGCAATAAAGCAGATGATAAGCAAGTGTATGCAATAAAAAAAGCAGCTTTGAATCTTTTAGTGGTATCCAGCAAGAAAAGAATCGACAATAAATACAAAAAATTTGAGACTTTGACATCAGCTTTTATTCATCGTAGTTGTCAAAGTCAATTGCATTTTCTGAGAAGATTTACCATAGTAACATATATTTTTTTTGCACCATCGGAAAGTAGAGATTTCAACGAACAGAAACCATACCAACTTTTTGAAAAAAGCTGATATTTTGACGGGTGAATTTTCGATTGAAAATTAGGGTGTTTTTTCGATATTAATTCAAAATAAGGTGAAAAAATAAATATTTTTAATCAAATAAATTACAGCGTATTTGGGACATAAAAAGGTAAGTTTTCACAAAATTTCGTTAAAAAAATATATGTTTTGTAAAAGATAAAAATAAAAAACCAAAAACTTGGTTTTTTGAATTTTTCACATAAATTTTGAGGTTATGTGAAAAAAGTGTAAATACAAAAGTTTTAGATCTTTTTATTATTCACAACTTTGCCATTTGACTTTTTTCGATAGGACTTTTAGTTTTGACGGAAATCGAGAACAAACGTTTTTTACCCTTAAAAGCTCACCCCCAGATCGATTCGACCGACCTCAGATCGCCCGTAAATTATTTTTCCTTTCATTTTTATAATATTTCCCTCCTTTTCTAATGGGTTTCATCCTACTATAATTTCTTTTCACTTTTCATTATTTTTAAAGGCTTCTACCCTGGTCTATAGACATTTGTGCGACTATGTTTTGATAGGCTGGATTTGCACGTATGGTAAACAGCTGCTTGCTTATGTGTAATGAGAGAAACTAATTTAAATTTATTAACACAGCTTCTACAGATATGAAACATCCCATAACCTCAGAAAGTGACGCGGGAATAAAAAAATGTTTTACCAGATATTTTATAATTTTATTATGGAAAATAAAATAAGAATAATTGCTGTTGCGTTATAGCCTCGTTGAATTTATTTATTATAAGATAATCAGTATCGAATTATACAGTATTATGTTCTTTCAGAATCACAATATACTTTTAACTGCTTATATTTGTATACCATACTGCATACCCGAGAATTTTCCACAAGAATTTCAAAGGTATGTGTAGTCTAACAATCCGCATTAGGCCAACGTGGTAGACTATGACCTGACCCCTCTCATTAGTACAGGAGGCCCGTGCCTAGCAGTGGGACGGTAATATTACAGGTCTAATATTATTATTTTTGAATATTATCTTATAGGTATAGCTATCAATTTTAAAAACATAATTAGCCTATAGACCTTAGTAGGCGATGTTCGTTTTGAATTAATACAAACATTTCTGAGATATAAATATATTTAAAAATACTGTTAAAATAATAGTCACATACATAAAATAATCCTGCAACGGTTCTCTCAATAAAAAGACGGGAGCATTGAGTTATAGAACCCAAACAAACTATTATCTATTAATAATTAAAACATAATCATCGAAATAGATAAAATTAAAGTTGCTGGCTATTAATATGGAGAAGATAATAAAAAATAAATACTAGCTTAAATACATACACCTAAAAATGTTATATTAACACATCAAATATTTGGTATAATAATACTTCATTACAATTTTGTGATGAATGCTGTAAAATATAGTACCTAAACATAATATTATATATATCAACCGATTTCAAAAGAACGAGGTACGTCTGTATATTTTTGTCCGACTTCTTAAAAGGAGAAGATCCTCAATTCGACTGTAGTTTTTTATGTATGTAACGCGATATCTCCGACAAATGTGGACCGATTTTCAAGGTTATTTTTGTGTTCGATAGAGTTTTTTCCAAGAGTGGTACCATTATATGGGACTCGCATATTCAATGGAATACATTTTGAAATCGGTTGGTTAAGATTTCTTATTTAAACTTTTACTCGTTCTTCACCCGCGTCAGCGGCGTAGTTGAAAATGTAGGTACTACTTAGATAAAACTTATAAAAGTAACTCTCCATTTGACCAAATTTCATCCAAAATAACAATACACATGCACATTATACTCATAAACTTCTAAACTTCCACAATTATGAATTTTTCTGATAATTTATGGGTTTATAAATATATGACCTTTATTATATGATAGTAAATCATTTACTATTATATAATAAGAGAAACCAAATGATCGATTTATACTAATTATAGGTATTTTGTATATATAATTATGTAGTTTATAGTTGTTGCTTCACTCGTATGTTTTCAGCTTTAGAGATACAAGGTGATTTTTATACAACAAAGTAACTTCGTATATAGCTAGTATTATGCAAGTTAAAGACGAAAACGTCTAAATGCTCAGTTCATACAAACTAAAATACCTCGGTTTTAGTATACTGATCCTAATAAATTAGATGCTAAGTATAGAGAGCATTATAAAAACAACTTAATTTACTACTAAGACTTAAGCAAAATTATCATAATTCATGAAAGTAGTTTTAGGCTAGTTAGGGTAAATTCGGCATACGAAACAAATGAAGAATTAAAAAAAAATATATGTTTTTTTGTTACTGATTAAAACGATTTTTTGATCCAGTAATATCATGTTTGGAATCGTTCTGAATTCAAATCCCTAGGGGTTACCACCACGTCTTATAGCAGTATTATTATAATCTTGCTTTGTTTTTTTTTGTATGGGAATCGGGAATGTGCACCGGGAGGTCCTGGGTTCGATTCCCAGGTGATGTTTTTCTAACACTATTTTCCCGGGCCTGATTTTCCGCAGATGGGGGTCGGCGTCAGGCAATCGATTTAACACGTACATCTAGTTCATACACCGGTCATATCTATTCACTATTCTACGATTTACCGTAAAACTTACTATTCAACAAAAATATTAACAGATTAACATTAATTTTAGCTTTACCAAACATATCCATTACAGCACAGCCTTCATATTGTTTTTGAAGCAAATCTTGAATATCGATTTCAATCGATTCCATTTCAACTCCCATAAATTTTCCTTTTACGGTGAAAATACCATTATGGTCAGTAGGTGTGATTTCAAATTGAACGTTTTTAAACTGAGATTGTGAAAGGCCATCTATTTCTAAAAGTACGCCGCGCTCCAACAGCTTCGCTCCCGAATACTTAATGGTATACTTGGATTTTAACTTTTTGACATCTTTTCCCGATCTACGCAAACACGCATGGACGCTCCTGTAAACATTTCCGAAATTTATATAGTAGACTCCTAGACAAGAATTAACAAACTAGGATTATTCATATAAGTCTTGAATAATCTACCATAATACAAATAAATAAAATTGGAGTGTCTGTGATTTCAAATTAATTTTGCACTAAATGCATATAAAAGTATATGTACGGTACTTATATAAAAAAATCATTATTTTAAATTTTTGTCTGTCTATTCCGGCTAATCTCTAAAACGGCTGGACCGATTTTCACGGGGCTTTCATTAACAGATAGCTCATGCATAAGGCGTAACTTTTTAACGCGGAAATAAATTTCCACACGAACGGAGAAGGCAACAGTATAGTTAGTAGCATATAAAGCTTTTAAAATAAAGAGTACTGAACATAGTCTTGGTCTCAGCACTAGGATAACCTGTGCTATGCCTTATGGGTTAGGAAATATTGTCATATTTCCGATATTTCAGTTTGTTAACAGACGACTGCGACCATTCGATTCCAACTGAGATGAAAAAGAGTGAAATGATACTAACATCAACACATCTTTTAATATAATAGCCATAGCTCTATTTATTCATATTTTATACCATGACTAGAGTCTATAGAGTATTACGTAAATCAGTTTCGTTTGATTAAAATGATTGTTATCATGCACTTACCGTTTTCCAGCATGGAGATTAGCCAAACAAGACTTGATATATTGATCGTAAGACTTGCACTTCTCCTCGTAATATTTTGTTTTTTCTTGCAAGCTTAGTTTTGTGCGCGCGAGTGTCGCTAAAGCCCTTTTCTGAGCCTGTCTATATTTCCCCCTATTGCATAAGTCCAATGCAATAGACGTCACTAGTGCTTGGTAGCCATCTTCTCTCGTCACATAACCTTCATCCTCGAGTAACTGCAGGTTCCTGCGCAATTTAGCGATGTGTTCGCGCAGTGTCATGGCTTCGTCTGGTCGGACTTGGCCTGAATAAATACGTTGTTGTATTTTCTTCGCGTATTGTTCTTGCTGCTCCTTCGTAGTCCCTATCACAAGAGCTTCTAAAAGATGTTCTCCTAAAACAATACGTACTTTTAGCAAAGTAAAGAACTGGGCACGAAAGAATGGAGACTGAAATAATGTGATCCGTCGTATTATGGCGCCAACAATTTTCGTTATTATGATAATTAGGGATTATACGGATCAAACAGACGGTAATACTTAATTTTAATGCGATAAAGCAATAAGTATAAATATTAGAAAAAAAATAGGTTGAAAGAAAAATGTAACTTTAAATAAATGAAATCTTTACATTAAGTAGGTTTATTTTAAATGGATAGTCACACTACCATGTAAATACTTACCGTTTAGGAAAGGTAGAATAGCCACACATAGTTCTTTGGTCTTTATAAAGAGTTTATTCAAGTCTGTCATATCATCTGATGGTGCTTGGAATTTGCTCACAAGAGCTAGACACACCTCTAAACGAGCATTCTCTTCTGCACTCCCACCCATCTATTTGCGAATAAAATCAAAATGAAGAATGAAACACTTTACTTAATGCAAACGAAATAACAAAATATAATTTAAAATGCACACTAAATATTCACACCCTTGTTGACTTACTTCCATACTACACTTTTTTCTACCTGCCCTTATCCCACCCCAATGTAGGGTCGACGCAACACACTTTTTCAAGCGTGTTGCAGAGAGGATTTGGATGTGATTTGACGACCGGCTGCCTGCTTGACGTCAACCCTTTGAGGATCCAGTCCCGGGCAAATTGAACAAGAAAATTTGCTTTGCCCGACCTGGGAATCGAACCCAGGACCTCCCGATACATGCTGCCACTAGACCAAGGAGGCGACCGAACAATTTGTATATTAATTAGTATAATTAGTTCATGGTAAACGTTTAATTTCGTGCTAATGTATTACAAGTCATCACAACACATTTTAACACGAATAAATAAATGTCATTCATATATTTTCTGTAATTACATGTAGTACATTACACATAATGAATTTTATGTCATTAATATTTTTTTTCTATTTAACTTGAGGTTAGGAATAACTGTAGGTTAGTAATAGTGGTGCAAGTCGCCCTTACTAATGTAAAGTTAAATCATACCTCGATTTATCCTACAACTCACTCCTCTCATATCTTTAAATCAAGATAGCCCATAGGAATTAATATAAAATTCAATAATATAGTAAGCTTTGGATAACTATTTAATTCTAAAAATAAAGTTTACCACATCAGCATCCCGCGACGCAAGTTCAGCTACAGAGGGCACATCCCCCAAATCGTCCAGTAACTCGTTCAGTCGGTCATTGGGATCGGGCGCTATGATGTCCTGATATTCTACCAGAAGAGCATGCGTGTCTACGATTTCCTAAAAACAGCATCTCGTTCATAAAACATACACATACATACATAGCGTAGACAGAGGCGAACTAGAAAACCCACATTTCGCAGAGCTTAGTTCCGTCCCAGATGTGATAGGTAATGAGCCTATCGCCATATCAGGCACGTATTCCGGACTCTGGGCTGATACTGGATTGAAAACCCAATATCACTTTGCCCGAGCCGGGAATCGAACACGAGACCTCAGGACGGTAAACGTACCGAAATACAACTACGCCACCGAGGCAGTCACAAACATATGATAAATTATTTTTATTTATAAATATTTCCGTCTAAATTAATTTTTTTTTAGTATTAGTACCCTCAACCGGCGGAAATGTATGAAAAGATATATGAATGTGGAAGATGCAAAAGAGGTGAGTCAGGATCGTAGCTTGTGGCGCTCAATCATCTCTGCCTACCCCTATATATATAGGATATGGGATATAGGTGTGATTGTGTATGTGTGTATATATTTACCTGAACGGTTATTAGTATGTGTGGTTGATGTAACAATGTTGCTTCTGTATATTCGTCAACTACAAAATACTCCTCCAAGGTGGGTCCCCGGCAGCACCGCCGGAACAACTGCTTCATTTTCTCGTGACATTCCACAATGAAAGGATTCAGACATCGTAAATGACTTGATTCTTCGCCAAACTTAAAAATAAACCATTAGGTAAGTAGCACCGAGGTTTCTTCATGTAATAAAATCTAAAATCACATTAAATGGTACCACATCACATAGTACGCCATACCGAAAATTGTGGCTATATTAAATCCACTGGCTTTTCTTCTTCCACGTGCCCTTATCTCACTTCAATGTGGCGTAGACGCAATACACTTTATGAAACATTTTACAAAACATTTTGATTCAGCTTTTTTTTATAAACGCCCACTCACCTCCTTGCCGGGATCAACAATCCACTTTCCGGGATCGAAGCCTGTTCAAATAGAGTTAAAAAATCGCGACGCCCGACCTAAACTTTCAATAGACCAAATAACTACATTTGGTTAGACCGTCTCGAGGTGCTGGACGAGACAACATAATATTTATAATGTCTAAAATATATCAACAGGTATGTAACAGTGAATTCTCCTCTATAACGATTATAATTTTATTGAAGAGCTATAATTCAAAACATACTTTGTACATTTTCTGCCCTTCATTGAGTATATGCTTAGTTCTTATATATTTATTTTTATCTTATTATATATTTGTTATTGAGTTAATTATTACAATTAAGACCTTTTTAATTGGCATTTTACATGTACATATATCTATTTTAAATGTCCAAGATAACGTTAATAATTAGACACATAAATGAGTCTATCTCTTTTTGATTAAAAGTACTTAGTGCGTTTTGGAATAAAGCTCTTCAATTATTGTTAATCTCCCATACATTTGACTAGTGGCACCTCTTGTGGAAGCTAGAACGAACTAAAATAAACAAACTTACGCCTTTTTTCGCAGCCGAAAAATGTAGTATTTTTGCAACTGAAGCCAGGTTCTTCCTCTGATCTGTGGTAAGGCTGCTACCGTTGGGCATGTTTATAATATGAAAAGCATCAGGCGCCACTATCGCCGCATTTAAAAATTGGTAATACACCAAATTGCCAATCACCTGGAATGTTTACCGAATATTATTATTTGTGTACAGTGTATTTTTAAATAGCTAGATAATCTTATACGGAATATTTTTTTCATTGTAACAGTTAACGAAACATCTGACAGAGCAACAAAATGATTCCTCAGAATAGTTATCTGGTTATTGAAAAATCAGTCGTAAGTGTAATATGCATAGGGCTCTAGGGCTCTTCTCTGAATCTTTTTAGCTATACTAGTTTTGTATTTTAACCGAGTTCAAAAGACGAACAAAGGTCTCTAGTCAGACTACAACAGCATGGTATTCTACACGCACTGCTGCTCTGCAGAAATAAATGTGGCAGTAATATATACTTGACACAAACGAATTCTGAACAGAAGACACCTGAAATTATATTAAAATACTATAGAAATTACCTTCAAAATGTCTTTTTCAGGCGTATGAGGAAATTTTGTAGTGAGTGCTCTGTGTAACACGCGAGCCATATATGTAATACAAAAAGGTAGTAAATCTGTAGAACTTGTAATTTTATCCAAAAACATTATTACTATCGTTTTCAGTTGGCTCAAAGCAAGCTCTAGTCTTGTTTTCACCTCAGGATATGTTAGAGCTTCTTCTTGTGTCACCGTGTATGGAAGTTTCCTAAAAAAATAATTACATTTTATTGCAGTAGCCCACTGTACAAGTACGTAGCAAGTTCTTTTTTTGTAGACTTACGATATTTGTCCTGTTTTCATTTCAGTTTCATTTCTCCAAGTCTTATAAATTTCGACAGGTCCAGTTTCAATGTTCAAATCTTTGTCCTTTAGTATGGTTTCAACGAGAGGGCCAATTATAGATTGTAAACTGTTTAAACCTGACAATTGCCTAGATAAACTCACAGCCATTTTGAGTACTAAAGGCGTAGATGCGATAATATCAAATGGCTTAACGACTTTACAACTGATTTCCTCTTCAAGAGTAAACCTGAACAACTTCAACAACAAGTATTCATCTCTGGCATATGCTCCAAAATTGTATAAGCTTAATACAACATTTTGTAAAAAGAAGTTAGTTTTATTTTGAGGAATACAAAACAGCAGTTTTGATAGATAAGTTGGATTTGTCTGCAATTCATAGAACAGATGTTGGTATCCATCCAAAAGCCTTTTTGATTCTTTCGTCAGCGATTTAAGACCTTTCACGGTAGTTGAGATTGTCATTAATTTTCCTTTGCCGTCAGGGCGATCTTGTAACACAAGTTTCGTCATCGAATTGTGTTTTACCAAATTATTAAGTTTCAGACCATGAGCCGCCACTTCTTGTAAAGCAATCCTATTTTGGACAAGAAGACCTATTTTAAGATCCATGTCGTCAATTTGCTTTGATAACTCTTGATTTCTGCGTATGGATTGTACAACTTCAGATTTCAATGTCTGCAACTCCAATTCTCTGTCATAATCTTCAGTTGAGAATTCTGATAGGGGAATAAATTTTTTTACCACCCTAAGTGGTGGATTTGGTGAATGAAATAGTGAAATAAACGCTTGCCGTGCACGACGGCCTCGCCAGAGAGCTTGAATTTTAATGATCTTTTGCTCCTTAAAATAAAGGATGTAAATACACATTACTTATTAGAATTTTGCATGTAATTGGCCAAATAGAGTGACATAATTTACCAGAAAAGTTTATGATTATTTTATCACTTAATATATTAGTAATATGTATGAATATACTGTATACGGCATCATGAAGACTACCCATAAGCCTGAATCAACATATTATATTGGAAGATTCATTCTTCATGAATGTGCATAATTGCTAAATTGTGGAAAAAACACCAGTAATAATTGTATACTACGGTGCTGCAATTAGAATAACAAAAAATACGATATTTAAAAGTGTTTTTAAAGATTGCTCATCATTTCGGATTTCTAAACAATTAAACTACTACAATTTAAAATAAAAACAAAATTATAAGTATATACCTGAACTTTATACCATGCCCATGGATTTTGTTTTCTTTCCCTTTTTAACTTAGCTTCAATGGCTTTCATTTTAATAAGAGTCCCATATTTTCTCTCCATCAAAACTCTCCTCCACCAAGCTTGAATTTTAATTATGTAATGTTCATTAGCCAAGAAGAATCTAAGTCTTATTGTCATTGTTTTTCTGAGCAGATATCCCCTGCAGTAAGCTTGTAACTTTATAATTGACTGTTCTATTAATATTTGTTTGTACTTATTAACATGATGTTTATTTGCTTTTTCAATTATGGCATAAATATCTTTTTTACTCAAGTAACGGGCATATGGGACAAAATCCTTTGGAGTAGTCCAACTGTAAGTGTAAGACTCCACATCTATATAAACAGTATTGCCTGCATCAGTATGGCAAACAATCCATGGACAAATGTTATGTCCCTTCTTTTTCAGTGCTTTTATAAACATTTGGAAATACACATCTTTGCATGCACTTTCTATTATTCCTGTTGCAATCAGAATGGGGCTTGAGACAGCATTCCAAAAATCATTAATATTATTTTTCAATACAGCCAAATTCAGCTGCACTAGTTTATCAGTCAACTCTTTTACCTTTTGTGATTCAAGATTAACATCTTTAATAACATCAACTACATCATCAAACCACAGATTTTGAGGTTCTTTTTGAATGAGAACTTTTTTTAGCATCCGTAAATAAAGATCATTTTCTTCTTTATGCAATGAAGATGTCAACTTCAAACAGGAACTTTTTAAAAGTGTCATTAAACTTTCAACATCTTCTTGTAATACAGCTTTATTTATATTTTCAATTACTGAGACCACTGCAAAGCCACAATACATTGTAAATAATGAAATAACATAGTTACATATGTATAACAACAAATAATATTACTTACATTCCTCATTATTGTCATCTTTCAAGTTTACCATGTCAATAGTGTCACGGATATCCTCTAAAGTGAGCAATGTGCAGGCACACTGTTCTCTTACTTTAACTTGCAGTGATGATGCTAGTGCAGATAAGTATCGCCTACGACAATGAGGTCTTAAACCTTCCAGCTGCAGTTGTTTAGAATTAAGACAGGTCCACACTGCTGAGTCTTCACCCCTCTCAACAGCCTGAGACACAGCAGCTACAGCAGATAAATATGATACAGATGCTGCTATTTCACTTTCATTCAGATTCTTTTCTAACTCACATTTCTCTAGTTTCATTTCTTCATACAACAGTGGAACCGAAAACTTATCAATCTTGATATTTAAACCCAGATAAGGACTTGTAAGAGCCTCATACAAATCATCAGGGTCACCTTCATCTAAAGCTCTATTCACATCAGCAATTGCTGTTTTATGGTCTCTATGTTCATGAGATTTTTTATTTCCCTCATTTATAACATTCTGAAATATTTTATGCCAATTTGTAACACTCTCTACATCCACATCTTTATTACATTCAATTGTTTCCTTAACTACATCACAATAGAAATCTAAATTATCACATTTATAATTTTTTACTTTTACCCAATCTTCATTGAATATCTTATGTAAGCTGTTGAGATCATTGTTTTGTGATGCAGTACATAACTGCTTCCATAAAAATTTGTAGTTTACTGCAATAATGTGACCTTGTATCTCAACTTGCGTAAGTAATTCATCATATTCATCAGGCACATAACTATCATTTAGAGAGTGGTTATGTGTTGCTTGAATTTTATCAAGCTTTGCTGCTTGCAAAGTTTTTTTGTATTCATCTATCAGGTGATTCTGAACAAAATTTATCTTTAAGTAAGGATTTAAAATAGCAGTAGTAATCGATTTTTCAGTGTCTAGGGTTCTGTTTAGTTCGATAACAGCATTATGTAGGCCATCACTATTATCAACACTGTTATTTGACAAAATACCTCCAATTTTTTGGAACATTGGAAGAGGGTGTTCACATTTCTGTAAATCCTTTGATACAGTGTCCAATTCCTCATCTAAAAAATATTTTTAACATACATTATAAATAGATCATATAGATGAACTAGAGACTGAACTTAACTAATGAACATTTAATTTAATCTCAGTAGTAAAGTAATAAGTTGTTAAAGAAAAGTATACTATGATTGTTTGATGCATGATTGTTTGTAAGAAAATTTAAACTACTGTTAATTACTTGTAACATCATTTATTTCTTTCTACCTGCTCTTATCCCACCTTAATGTGGGGTCAGCGCAACACACTTTTACAAGTATGTTGCAGAAAGGATTTGGCTTAGTTTTTACGACCGGCTGCCTACCTGATGTCAACCCCCTCTCAGGGATCCAGTCCCGGTTAAAATAAATTAGAAAATTCACTTTGCCAGACCTGGGATTGAACCCAGGACCTCCCGGGTCACAGCCTATATATTGCTACTAGACCAATGAGGCGACACTTAAAAACAATTATCAATGTAAAATATAAGATATAGAAAAATATAAATAGTAAGTTTTTAGCATACACGCTTAACATAATAATTATGATTAATGTGTGAAATTACTTACCAGTAAATGTAACTTTTCCAAAAACATCATGTATAAGGGGTGCTTTTCCTAACTTGAATAGATGTGAGCTAAGAGCATGTATGCAGTATATTACCTTTGGCATGTTCTTTTTATCATATATATCTGTAGTTTCTGGTTGAAAGGTCTGTAATTAAGCAAATTAGTAAAAATAACAATCATGATATATTAAAAAACATATACAGTTATTAAAATTATATTACCATTGGTAGCTCAGTTTTCTTTAATATTTGTAAAAATTTGTTTATATTATCAGTGTGTTTGAATTGTAATCCCATGAACTGCAAAAATAAATGTTAAATTTTAATTAAAATACTAATGGGCGTTACAAATCATAAGCGATAGGATTTAAGATATTAATTTGTAAATGTAAATAATTACTTAACATCCATTATCTAATCACCAAATCTACTGGTTAACTAAACATTTAGAATATGATATATTTTATATAACAACTTCCCCTCTTACAGTCTGTATACTCCTAAAATACAGTGGCATAGCTGCATTGAATTTTAGCAAGTCAAAACCAATGTTAAGTGACAGCTGTTGCGATCATTCAGTGAGTGAGATTCCAGTGGACCATTTCCCCCCTCGCTTTCCCAATCCCTTTTCCCTACCCTTCTATTCTCTCTTTAGGTTTGCAATTATTAATGTTTATTGAATAAAAAAATACCTTATATCTTTTTTGGTCGATATCATAAATTTTGTTTATTGGTAGTAAATCAGGGTATATGAAATTGGCCAGCTTTGCTAAATATACTCCATTACGAAGACTTTCTTCGAATTCTGTTGCGGTTGGTAATTTTTCCTTTAAACAGGCCTCAATCCATGTCTTAGCTTCTTCCAGTCGACAAAGATATTCATATGCAACTGTCCTTTGTCTGATAACGTCCATTTCCTGTCCAGTTTTACGTACCTCAGTATCGGCTAGAAGTATTTGAAACAGACCATAAATATCTAATTGTAATATATATATCCTGTATAAACAATACCCAACAAAATTAATGAGAAACGCACAAGAAATAAAGAAACATAGAAGAACTTACCTTCGTCAATTTTTCTAATACGAATATCTTCGGTACTGTGCCCCATAATGGTAAACATGTCCATGGCAGAAAGGCTATTAAAGTCACCATTAAAACAGGTCTATGCTTTGTTACAAATAATGCAAAATAATTATAATGCTATGCAGAACTGCTTGATTAAATGAACAGCAACTTGATAATAAATAGTTCAAAAACAATCGCCGTTACTTTTAGGGCTGCCAACTATAAAAATATGTTTTTGTGTTAGATTAAAGCTAAGAATTAAAGAGAGAGAGAGAGAGGAGATCAGTTATATCTCCGTGACCTTGGCACCACACTGGCAGCTAAAGATGGCGGAAAGTTTAGTGCGTCTAAATAATATAGTCGATGATTTATCGATAAATATTTTAAATTATTTTTACAAAGCAGTACATAAATGTTCAAAAGTGAATAATTTTGGACGTTTATTATTTATAACTTGCTTTTATTTCATTTATTTAACGTTGTCAACGTTACGTTCATTATTTAATTAAAATATTAGAGTATTATTGGCATGATTCCTTTTAATGATATAATCATTATCAGCCACAGAATGTTCACTTTTAAACATTTAATCATGACAACTTCAATCATGAGAATAACTCAAAAAATCGTCTGCTAATCTCTGCTATAATAATCGTTATCTAAGTACGCACGAAAGCTTTTCTAATCATTCGAATAAGAACATTATTATATCAGCCTACTTTTATTCAAGTGTAATAGTATGTATGTAATGTAAAAAAATATATTGTAAAATAGCTCAATAAAACATTTTCTCGATATCGATAATATACGCAATGAATCACGACCCTCGTCACTAGACCGCCATTCCTGCTGCCGTATTATTATTACTTTGGCGCGGGGGCGTGGCTTATTGGTCCTTCTTTACTTGAGTTGAAAACTATTAGTAGAAAAGAAACAGCATTATTGTTTACTGAGGTTCGCTGATTCTATCAAAGTTTATACTCGTGGTTTTTGTTCAATTTTCTGTTTTCTTTTTTTTTGTTCCTTCGAATCAGCTAAGGTCGGAGAACAAACTACCAACTTACAAGGTGTAATACCGTTTTAGCAAAACAAATAGACCAAGATATCGTTACTGCCATTCCTACCTAATAGTATAAAAGCTAATATATTTTTATGTGCAAGTAAGTTACTACAAGGATTAGATCCCAATAATATAACAGTTAAACATCTTCTTCATATTCCGAAATTAGTATTATTGTCAATCAAACACTGCCTCGGTGGCGTGGTGGTATTTCGGTACGACTACGGTTCTGAGGTCTTGGGTTCGATCCCCGGGTCGGGCAAAGTGGTATTGGATTTTTCCATATCAGCCCGGAGTCTGGAATTTGTGCCCGATATGGCGATAGGCTCGCCCCCTATCACATCTGGGACGGAACTAAGCTCGGCGAAATGTGGGTGTTCTAGTTCGCTAGTGCGCCTCTGCCTACCCCTTCGGGGATACAGGCGTGAGCTTATGTTTATGTTATGTTATGTCAATCAAACATCGTATTTATAATAAAAGTAATAAGTGTTTATAATATATTCTTTTTTAAATTAAAATAGACTTTTAATTAAATACGCTCTACATACATCGTTAAATTATTTTGTAGTAATCAAGATTGTGAACTCAGTGTAATTTTTCTGTAATTGTTTTCAATATTATAATCAATAGTATAATGAATTTTACTAACAATAAAGTAAAATGAATTATTACTTATCAGTAATACCATTGCCATGAGCTTATAGCCATGTGGCTGTCCGTGGCTGAAATGCTGTCATTGCGGAAAGGTTATTTTGCTAATACATTTTTTTGTCACTTATAATTAACATAAACATAACATAACATAAGCTCACGTCTGTATCCCTGTAGGGGTAGGCAGATGTGCACTAGCCTACTAGTACACCCACGTTTCGCCGAGCTCAGTTCCGTCCCAGATGTGATAGGGAGTGAGTCTATCGCCATATTGGGCACAAATTCCAGACTCCGGGCTTATATGGAAAAATCCAATAACACTTTCCCCGACCTGGGGATCGAACCCGAGACCTCAGGACAGTAGTCGTACCTAAACAACCTAAAGTCGTACCTATACAACCACGCCACCGAGACAGTGTTATAATTAAATTAATTGCATAAAGTTATTGTGTAATATGGTGACCTTTGATGGTGACATAAAATATTTCACCTCGGTGGAGGAATATCGTTACATAATTAAGTAGTATTCTATTTTTATATTACGGCTTATTACGGTGTGCACAATTTTGTCTAGAAAAGTAGAAACAAATTGAGTTACATCCATATACTCATTCATATACTAAATAATACGTGTGAAAATAACTCTGTCTGTCAGTGGGTCTGTCTGTGACGTTTTTACGGCTAAACCGCTGAACCGATTTTGATGAAATTTGGTAACAGGATACCTTTAACTCCAAGGACGTAATTTCTATGACCAATATTTCTATGACCCGCCATCAAGGTCTACTTTTAACTTGTCAGCCTTTACGTGTGGTTAAGTCCATGTTCCCACCAAAGAGCAGTTCGCACTAGTTAAAACCTTCTTGCGTATAATTCGAAATCCTAGGGAGAACTTAATAAAAACAAACTTCATCCATCACTTTAAAAAATGGACTCACGCAATTCCAAAATTGTTGAAACTGATCCTCAAATTATTTCTCTTTGTAAATGTTTAATAGATGATGAATCATCAGAAAGTATTGTGATTTCAGCCCGCAAACAAAATGTTTTAACGACAGTGGCTAGAACAGAATGTTATCTCAGGGAGCGCCGCATTCCAGAACTAATACGATTCTTGTTCACTAAAGTCATAGCTGAAGGTTCAGATAAACCAATAGTTTATCTAGAAAAACTATTGGATGACTGTATGCTATTTCGAGCAGGGTACGCTTTGGCTCCAGTACTTTATGAATCAAGGTAAACTCGTATTTTATTATGAAATACTGTGATCGTGATGAAAATGTAAAAACGAGTTTATTATGAGTTGGTTTATCGAGTTTTACGTATTCGGTTGCGTTAACGTTCACTGCAACTTGTATGAAATGAATAACCTATAGTGCGTTTAGAATATCGGCAATAGTTGGCACTATATTTTTCCATATAAATTACTTTCACGATCGCATTTGTGTGTTTATGGAAAACTCACAATAGGCATAGTACACACAGATTCCACCCTTTCTACTCCGAGACGACGGGACGCGGTTTCTAGCCAACCAACCAGCCCTATTATCACTTTGAAAGCGTTTCCCTTCTATTCGTATATATTCTTCTATATCATAAGCAAAGAGATTTCATATTACTAACTATAGAGGGGCTATCAAAGACTTCTATGATTACTCAAAAAGATTTAACATTGTATACATAGGCTTGTAAGCTAGTTACCATACAAAATGTTTGTTCTCAAACTTCATGAACGCCATAGCGGGTGTCTGACGTTTTACAGCTAAGGAAAAGAGCTGTAGGCCAACCATGAGATTTTTGACATTACTCGTTAGCGACTTTGTAAAATATTTGTATGACAAACACCCGAACGCCTCAAGCGGTTACGCGGGGAACGTTATCCATATGCTCTCGCTCGCGAAAATACGTGCAACAAACTCATGGTTGAGCTACAGATTTCTATAGTGAGTTGCGGTCAATTGACGGACACTTATTGCGCAAATTGTATGTACCGAACAGGCTGTCTAGTAGTATACATAAAAGTCTTTGGGGACTATCAAGCAAATTTCCATACAAAAAAAGTTATTGCAATCGTCAGTAACACTATCTACCACTTATACAGTGCAAGGGCGCTTATTACCATATATACCCTAGAATGTTCTGTGAATATTCAAGAATCACGAAAGATAATTTTATTCTCTAAACATTATTACGCTGGCACGATTTTGCGCGCGTATGTTTCATACACGACTGAGTGACTTATGACCACGAGGTAACAACTTTTACATCAAAATTTTCGCAGAGTTGTCTCGTCTAGTATTGTTGAATGTTTTTCATCGTAAGTGTAAAATTAATGTTTATTTTCTAGACATTTAGAAGCTGTTATTAGAAGTTTTGACCCGGGGCAGCGCGGCTGGTTAAGTGCAGGACAAGTACGCCGAGCTTACATAACATTAGGCTTGACGCCGAAAGAATTTCTTAATGAAAGAGTACCATGTGATGAAGTACTATGCTCTTTAAAGAATAGTCAAGAAACGGAATTATTCGATTTGATTTCTGCTGGTATGGATGTGGATGATAATACTGAAGATATGAAGTCAGAAAATTCCACATAATTTTAAATTAAAAAAATAAAAAGTCAGGCTTCAATCACCCACATTGTTAGTTAACAAAATTTCTTTTTATCTTTGTTAGTAATAATACAATAATAAATACCACACAAAATGCAAATGGTATGGTTTATCAAACTCCATGTAAGACATGCAGTTTGATAAAAGGATGTTATTGGTACTCTCCCTCACTTTACGAATAATGAACGCTACATTGCGCATTATCGCGATAAAATTGTGCGTGTGTGCATCCGCGAATCTGGATGCGCTGCAGTAGGTTTTTTTTTTTTTTTTTTTTTTTTAAATATTGTTCATAGCCATGGATACAATGTCCTTCAGCCGTATACTTTTTATTATTTATTACCCTTTTTTCCTATATCTAAGTTTTCGCAAGTGCATTGAAGTCGGATGTGTTCGATTTCAAGGCCCTGCTGGAGTTTTGGCGTCAATTCTTTCCAGTTTGATGCTTTTTAGACGATTTTCTCGCAGCGGAGGAGTCGAACATGGTCGACCCAACCACCCGATAAAAAGCGTCCAAAATCACTTATTTCAAAGCTTCCACATACTGTCCATCTTCGTTGATGTTTATCGCTTAGATTCACATCTCATTTAAACCACAAGCACAACTTTAGACTAGAATATGAAATCATTAAAACAAGCGATCACCCGTACCGTCAGAATTCCCGCCAAAACTCCGCGCTGCAGTAGGGTGGAAGTAGGGTTGCCACTTTTTTTTACAGATAAAGTACATTGGTTTTTATGGGTAAGAAAAAAAGTACATTGTACCAAAATAAAGTACAATTTATTTTTATCTTTATTATTATATTTAAAAACATATTTTTTGAAATAAAAGTATTTTTACGGATTCTATCACGATTTGGTTTTAATTTTTATTCCCGACGTTTCGAAGGCTTTGCAGTCGTCGTCACGGTCACATGGTCATGCAAAGCCTTCGAAACGTCGGGAATAAAAATTAAAACCAAATCGTGATAGGATCCGTAAAAATAGTTTTATTTCAATGTATATGCATTCAATGTATATGTTTATGCATTCGCGTCAACTTATTAAAACATATTTATTATTGCTATTTTCAATTTCTAAAAAATGTAGTACCTCTACTAAACAATTGCACGGCATCTTTACAGATTGTAATTCGCACCTCCGATAAAATACTGTTATAACTCGAAAAAGTAGAGTTTTGAGTTAAATATACAGAAATGCTTGAATTTATCATCTTTGTTCTCTAAAATAATCATAATTATAAGTCTTAAGCTCGCCACTGAATAGAGTTATAACGGTATACCTTTAAGGCATTTCTGCTTGTGACTATTCTCAATTATTAGTGTTACCTACATATGGTTTTCTAAACAATGGACGTGCAGTATGTATGATTTATTTGACATAATTGTATCTAAAACATAGACTAAGAGCAAGCTTCGACTAAGTCTGAGTCAAAGAAATAAACTCAGTGAGGATTTGGAATTTTTAAATCGAACATCGCCTTAGTCCGGGCCATTTTTTACGAGAAAAACAGACTGACATACAGACTAAGCAAATGTTTATTGTAAAATATTACTCGAACTAAGTCAAAATTCGAATTAAAACTTCCAAATCCTCCCTGAGTTCATTTCTTTGACTAGACTTACTTGAAGTTCGCTCTATAGATCTCAGCCATAGTTTCAACTCTAACAACTAATTTAGAGTCAAAATCACCCGGTAAGAATTTATTATTTTGAATTATTTATAAACACACGGGATTCGATCCTGGGATTCGAGTTAAAAGGAAATCACAGAATAATTTTAACTTGACAAATTATCACCAGATAGATCATCTCAATCACAAGTTTAAAAACTTAACAGACCGACTTCAAATCCGATCGTGACCAAATTTATATGGGACCACCCTTGAAATAGCCTCTATCAAATTAAAAGAATTTTGAAAATCGGTCCGCATTTGGCGGATATAGCGTAAAATACATATAAATAAGATACAGACGAATTAAGGACCTCCTCCTTTTTGGAAGTCGGTCGAAAATAGGAATGTTCTGATTTTTTAAATGAAATCTGTGTGTGTGTAGGTAGTGGAGACCAGTTACCAACAGTTGACCCTGCTGCAGTATTTGCTATAGAATAGATCTGTGTAAAATGTCTGAAAATCGTATCATATTTGTAATATCATTTGAATTTTCTACAGATAATATCACAAGTAGCGCCTTTAACGTCGACTGTAACGAAGCTATGACTCTTTCTACATACACATAGTCTAATAGAGATCTTGAAGTTGAATAATCACAAGTTTAAAAACTTAACTGACCGACTTCCAATTTACCGATCGTGACCAAATTTATATGGGACCACCCTTGCAATAAGCTCCTTCGAACACAAAAAGAATTTTGAATTTGGCGGAGATATCGCGTAACATACATAAAAAAAATACCGACGAATTGAGGACCTCCTCCTTTTTGGGAAGTTGGTCGAAAAGGAGAACAACGTTTTAAGAACTGGAGACACCAATTATTTTTTTATTTCATGAGCTCTTTTACTGGCGTGTGATCGTGCACACTAAGGCTGCGGACACGAACTCAGCGGTGGCGGCAGTGCGGCAACGTGTTGCTAGACCGGTTGTCGCGCCGCTCGCTGGGCCGCCGCGCTGCCTTCGAGGGCAGTTCCATTTAAATTTATGCATTTGAACGCGCTGCTCGTCGCGCCGCCGCCGCCGCGCCCGCTGAGTTCGAGATCGCGGCCGTACGTACTGAGCGACATAGTAAGCCACTAATGGTTTACTTAAGTTCACGCCACGTAACGTTACAATCTGAACTTTTGCGGTTATTTTCCAGGAAAATTGGAAAACAGGTTATGCCACCTGAAAGAATTGGGTACTTGACTATGTTTGATTTCATACGCATATATTTTTTTTATTTAATTTAATATCAAATAAAACAAAAAAGACACCCTTCTGTTAAAACTGCATCGAAATTGCTTGAAAAATGAGGCAGTCATTCATATTTTCAATTCTGGTGTGGGGGCAAAGTGGGTATATCTTGGTATCCCTTTCCAACGCACGTACCGTTATGGCGTGACGTGATTATAATAATACTTCTCTTTCCCGCAGTTAGAAGGTTACACCAAACTTCAAAGGCTTATTCTTAGATTAATAAAGTCCCTTCATTGGGCTTATTACTTTTTGTTTTTCAGAATATTTCAATATTTCTTTCTGTTCTATATTTTACATGACGCAAATTTCATATAAAATTCATAAAAAAAATATTCAAGTAATCCCATTATTTTCAAGCTTTCGAACATTTATAACATTTAAGTCGTTCAGTGACGATATTGATTCAGTACCAATCGATAAATTGTGTTTAATGAAAAAAAAATATAACTAAACATTTCAAAATCCCAAAGAAATCAAATCGTGCGAAATAAAGTATTTTTGTGTACTTTATTGTTCTCATAAAGTATAAAGTACAATTACCTGAAATAACGTACAATACTTTATTATAAAGTAAGGGTGGCAACCTTAGGTGGAAGCCTTAAAAGAGCCCTGAAGGCAAGGTTGTATACGCAGGGCATCCGCTGATTTCTGAATATGATTTGACCACAGGCTACTAGTCTTAGACTAAATCTACTATAGTAGGATTGCTAATTAAACGGAGTAAACTGACATTTCGAATGTGGCCAGTTTTTCATGAAATTTAAATAGTGCTGCGGTAAAAAGATCAAGATTATTTAAACATTTCAATTCAGTGAACCATTTCATTCTTTCATTTTCTACAGTCCAACTTAAAGTGTAATTCCTGCCTAACGTTTGATAAGTACTGCATGTCTACTGAATTATAGTCAAAGTAAATCAATGCTTGCTAAATTACGGCATGTTTACTGGAATTATAGTCATTCATATAGTCAGGTTGATTATAAACAAAACTTACAAAAGCTATTAATGTGCCGAACGTGATTTTTCTCAAATAATAAAAGTAATATTTGTAATTTTCATTGTTATTATTTCGCGTATCTGTTGTGATTATTTACGCAACATTATTTACACAGACATTTAGTGGAAAGGTTAAGCTGAAATTTCTAAAAATACGCAATAAAATTCTAACTTTGCAAACTAGTGCTGAGTTATTGTTTCTTTGAATGATAAAAATGAAACTAGATCAATCACTACGTTTTGAAAGTAAGCAACATTATTTTGGAAAGTGACATTTCGATCTGTCAGTTTACTCTGTTTAATTAGCAATTGGACTATAGTGTAGAATGTCTGACAGTAAGCTTTGAAAAGTGTTATCAACAGGCGCTGAACAACCAGCAAATCTGCTTGCAACCATATTTCCTAGTCATATTGATTTAATAATTTAATTTTGTGTTATTTTTCAATGATCGTCATTAATGATCGTCACGTAAATAAAATGATCTTTCCAATGATATTTTAAAACTACACACGTGGCATTATGGTCCTTGACTTTAGTCGCCTATATGGAGTAAAAAAATCACACTGACAGTTAATTGTTAATTTTGCCGGGTCTCCTGCGCTAGCTTTTTCGAAACAAAACACTAAAAACTCGTACACAAAACAACAATTTTAGCTTTTTACTATCCCGCCTACACACTCGCCACTGTAACTCCTGTAAGCACATAATGAAATTAATCAAACAGAAAGACAGAGAGGAGTTGGAATTATAAGATTTCCACTTCCGTCCGTAAAAAAGCGGGAGACAATGTAATGAATTAAAGAGGCTTCACCCTCATACTTAGGGATATTTACAACTGGAGAAGCCAGCCCGCCTAGCATGCGTGCCATGAGATATCTCGATAATCCACAGTCAGATGTTGTCTACATGTTCAGTGCGTTCCACTAAGGGTTCACAACGATCAAAATGCTCTTTTAGCCGTTCCACATGACGACCGCGGTCGTTGTGGTCGCGGCGAAACGTCACTTATGACGTCATGACTTACACTCACGCGAAGCTCACGACGACCCATCTAAAAAGGTGGGTCGTCGTGATCGTTGAGAAAATTAGCGGCGTTTTCAAAATTCAATGCATCAAAAATGGCGACCGTTAAGCTTACGTTATTTCATGCGGAAATATATATTTTAGTAAAAGTGAATGTTTCTGCCGTGGATATAAAAAAATAAATTAAATTTTTTTTTCAATATAAATCGATTTATACAATAATTAATCAAGTTTATTTTCAAGGCTTAGAGATTATAACCAAACCTGTTAAATATTTTGCATTATTTTTATTAACTCGCCGTTTGTATTATTTACCTCCACGCTCAAAACGCTCTATAATCCATTCCACTTGAGTTTACGACAGTAACGCTCACAAGCAAGTGGAACGGTAAAAACTGCGGTCGTGAGCGTGATCGTTGTGAACGCTAAGTGGAACGCACTAATAGTCTACAATATTGTATGAAAATAAACGAGGGCGCATGTTAGTGTCCATAGACAAATAGGGAAAAACAGTTATAACACGACAAAAAGCGTAGACTAAATGTTCTCGTGGCGCGCATGCTAGGCGGGCAAGGAACCACGGATATCATTTTAGTGGGTCCTATCATCCGACCTGTTATACTTGATTACAATAATAGGTACGGCAAAAACGCCGGAACGCACGGAAATTCGTCTTAGTTTCTACATGATCCGTATAGTAGACAACTCCAGATGTTATTTGCATACTGTCTAGCATAATAGTGCGCTAATTTTGTCAGAGACCACACTCCCAAAGAATGTGATGTGTCTGGTCATATTCACAACCAAGTACAGAGCACGAGCACGTAGGTGATTCAACCAACCTAAATGAAAACAATTTGCACTTAAAGTTGCCGCGCCTGTGAGAAACTGAGACACGTGATCTATTTCTAGCTTAAAGCATACGTAGCTCTTAGCTCATAAATGCTCTAAGATTTTTAGCCAAGTTTTAGAGAGACGATCACGGACTGTAGGAAAGTACTGTTATGACGATTTTAGCTGTCACCTGCTCGTAGAACAATGAACCATAGATAAAAAAATGCATGTTTTGTTAGGTCCACAGATTAATATTAGTAGCAAGCTAGTTAGGTCTTTTGTGTAATATTCTAGTGCAGGAGACCCGGCTTAGGAATAACTCAAAAAATAATTTGCACTATAGCTTTTCTAATCATACGAATTAGAAAATTATAGTTTTTGTCTACTCTTATGGTGTACAGGTGTGATAGTATATATGTAATGTAAAAAAATATATCGTAAAATATCAGAATAAAACGTTTTAACGATATCGATAATATACACAATGAATGACTACCCTCGTCACTAGACCGCCATCCCTGCTGCCTTATTATTATTACTTTGACCCGGCTTATTCACGAATGAGGGTATATAGAAACAAACAAATGTATATTGGTCCTTTTTTATCTGAGTTGACACCCATTAGTAGAAAAGAGATAGCATTATTTTTAACTGATTCTATAACATTTTATACTCGATAGGTTGTAATAGACAATAAGGTTGGTTCATATGTTTATATATTTTTCTTTTATCATTGGGTTGGTTTGGGTCAAAGTTTGGATGGATAAAAACATTGAATTTTCATTAGAAATTGATTAATTTTTGAACAAAACAATATGTTTTTCGTTGGGCTAATCATTCATGTGACGTTTTTATTTTCTATATTTGATATATATTTTAAGTCCCCTATTGTACAGGATGTGGTACCGTATGAACCAAAGCATGATGCTGCAGCAGACCGGCTCGTTTTGTTTATTGTAGATGGTTTGCGAGCTGAATCATTTTTGAACTACACAACTATGCCCTATATGAGGTTTGGTTTATCATGAATATGTATCAAGTAGTTTTTGAGCTCGTTTAGAATTGTTATTTACATTACAGAACAATTGCGAATTCTTACGGAAGATGGGGAATATCGAATACTCAAGTACCCACTGAATCCCGACCGGGACATGTCGCCGTCATAGCAGGATTCTATGAAGATCCCTCAGCAGTAGCTAAAGGGTGGAAAGAAAACCCTGTTAACTTTGATTCTGTATTTAATCAAACATTACATACATGGTGTTGGGGCGCGTATGACATTGTTAACATATTTACCAAAGGCCATGATGATCATATTACTGCTGATGTTTTTGACCCATATAATGATAGCTTCAGTACTAGTCAAAACACTACACATTTAGATGCATGGGTGTTCAATAGAGTCATTGATTTCTTTTTCAAAGCTAAAAATAATGATACAGATACAGAAAAATTGAGTAAGAAGAAAATAGTATTCTTCCTCCATTTACTGGGCACTGATACATCAGGTCACACACATAAACCCAAGACACCGTAAGTACCTCTATTATTGGCAATGTTTCTTTGTATTGAAGATTCTTGGTTTCCTTCAATAATAATGTATTTTTAATATGATAACTGAATGTGCAGTTTATTACTAGCCTAGTGCCAGAATCCATAAACCACCAAATGGCACCTAATTGTTCTCACCATCCCACATTAAACATCTTCCGGTGCCCAGAATTTTTCATAGTTGTAATATTTTTGTACAGAAATTTTTTAACCCAGCTGAGATTTGTTGATGAAGGTATAAAGGAAGTTGAAAAGTTCATCAGAGAATATTATGGTGATGATGGCAAGACTACATTTTTAATGACTTCAGACCATGGCATGACTGATTGGGGTTTGTTTAATTTAAACTATATACTATATATGTTTATATATTTTTTTAACTACCATTGATGCCTGATTCCTGCCACTCGATGAGTATATGTAGATGTTCAGGCAGTAATGATCACTTATCATCAGGTGGCTCATCTGGCCTGTCTATATCATAAAATATCTAAAAAGGTGATAGTGGTGCTGCTAGTGTGGGGCTAACCTCAGTACAACATAATTATTTTGCACATAGTTCATACTTTTTTATTTTGACAATAAAAATTACAGGTTCTCATGGTTCTGGTGATGATCATGAAACAAAAACTCCATATGTTATATGGGGTGCAGGAATCAAAACTATACATGGTCATAGAACTGATGATCATGAAACTCTGGCTATGTCTTCAGAACCAAGGCTGGATATCAACCAAGTAGATCTTGCACCACTCATGTCTACATTACTTTCTATTCCTGTTCCAGTAAATTCTATAGTATGTAAAACAAATATTTGTCATGGTGAAGTTACTAAAGAAATAAATAAAAAAATCAAGAAAGTGAAATATCATATTTCAATTAATAATGTTTATTCTAGGGTGAAGTAAGGACAGACCTACTAAACATGAATTTACCAAATAAAGCTTTGGCTCTGTACAGCAACTCAAGACAATTAGCAGCTCAGTATAATAAGAAAAGACTTGACATTGAAACAAATGCAATATCATACCTATATCAACCTTACAATCCATTGACTCAAGACAAATATGATGAGATTATAAGTTTTACTGAGAAGTTGATATTGGAAGAAAAATATGAACAGTTGATATTGTTTAGTGAAGAGATTATACAGTTGAGCCTAGCAGGCTTGAAGTATTATCATAATTATTACCAAGGCCCACTACTTATTCTAGTCACTTTATCTTTTATGGGTTGGATAGCATATCTACTTAAAATTATAATGACACAAAAAATAAATAATGACTCAACATCAAATATAAAGATTCCTTTAAGACTTATAGGAGTTCCAGTTGCAGAATTGATGAATATTATATTTTCGATACAATGCTTTTTATCATTTTGCATAGTGTGTGGTAAGAATTTTACCATTTATATGTTTTTAACACATTGTTATAATGAATTATAAGGATTAAGTTTGTGGCTTTAACATTTCTTATCATTGTTACAGTACAACATTTACCAATGCAGTATTATATTTATTTTTTAATGCCAATACTTTTATGGTGGTATGCATTATCACCATTGCAAATTTGGATAAAATCAATAAAACAACTAAAGGAGAGCAAGAGATTTTGTACTTTATTTATGGAGATTATCAGTTACACTCTAGGATCTTTAGCTATGGTAATTATGTTGCAGCAATTCTCTGGTGCAAATAAACATTACATATTTTAATATGTGCTGTATTAGAAATCCCTTTTTTCCTAACATTTTCTTGTTTTAGGGCCTATCATTCACACATAGATGGATGTTGAGCATACCTTTGCTGGGTATGGCAGTGTGGCCATTTTTATCCTCAGCAAGGAATTACTTAAGTAAAAGCCTGCTTGCTATTTGGTCCTGTGGGTGTTTGGCGCTTAGTTTATTTTCATTTATACCTGTTGTTGGTAAGAATGTTTCAATTGAACTGGTGTAAGTATAAATTTAATAATATCTATTCTCATTAGGTAAACAGCTTCAAAACTATACTTATGTATTTAACTTGATTGTAGGGTCATGTCAGGACTTCTGTGGATAGGAATTACAGCTATTTATACAAAGTCATTCTTAGTACAGCAAAGATTTAATAAAGATGAAATAAAGAGGGAAATAATACTAATTATAATCCAAATGGTTTTGTTAATAATATCACTTCAAAATATTTATATTCAATCTAAAAGGTTTGATAATGGCACACCAGTCTCAGCTATTTATCAGATGATAGCTTGGTGCATTGCAGGTAAATATATGGGGCCCACGGACGTATAAAAAGATGGACGGAGCACTAGGAACATTGATAGTGAAGCAGGGTTTTCGGCCCATTCGATCAATCCCTGACATTACGTGTCGATTGGTCAAATGAGCCGAAAACCCTGCTTCACTTACAATGTTCCTAACGCTCCGTCCATCGTTTTTTCTACGTCCATGATGGGGTCTTATAAAACATTTTAGATGAGCAAATAGTTAAGAATAGTCTTGCACTTTTGTCCTTGTGTCACATTGTTTGAAAATAAAAGGGATAGACTATTAATTATTAACCATTTGTTCAGCTAAAATGTTTTTATAAGTAAGGCCCATAAAATTTGATTCAGGATAAATCGTTTATTATGATATCCAAAACCGTTGAATTTTTCAGTGTTGTCCTTCATCATACCAGTTACATTCTCCAGAAGATTGATATGTCGTATCTTTGCGTTAAACACATCAATATTAAATTTTTACCTGCTACTATCAGTCTCACATGAGGGATTATTTATGGTGGCGCTGATAATAAATACAATATCTTGGATACTAATAGAATATAAGCTCCTCTGTGTAAAAAATACTAAGGTTTGTTTACTTTTTTTACTTTTATTGTGCACGAAAGTAATGATTTTTAATTTTATTGAAATCTGCTTATAGATTATCGAATGCAGTTTTGAAGGTGAACTAGATGAGAAGAAAATCAATTTCGCAGTTATCGAAAGAAGCATAAATAATGCAGATTTTAGACGGGCTTTCTTTTTTGTATCCTTTTTTGCAAACAAGACTGTCTATTTGTTTTAAGTTAATGACTACATCCATCAATATATTATACCCTAGATGCACAATTCTTTGCAAATATCCTCCTAAAAAGTGGTCTCAGAAATAAAACAAAGAAAACGATCACAAGTTGTAATTAAATCAACACAAATATAACCCTAAGCACGTGTTATAAAGTAGGTTTTTAAACGAAATGAGCAAGCGTTCTTTAATTTGAATTTTGAAATTTAAAATTCTATCGACGTCCGACTGTATGCAAAACGAGTGCATAAGCACTTCTTTGCTGTCCCATTTTCCGAGCGTCACCTGAGTATCTAGGTAAATAATATATCGATGCATACATCGTACAATACTTGGAAGTTTATTTTTCATCAGACTTTAAAAGGAATGTTTTCAATTCGTTCGTATTTTCGACCGACTTCTTAAAAGGAGGTCCTCAATTCGTCTGTATTTTTTTATGTATGTTACGCGATATCTCCGCCAAATGTGGACCGGTATTCAAAATTCTTTGAGTTCGATAGAGCTTCTTTCAAGGGTGGTCCAATATAAATGTGGTCACAATCGGATTTGAAGTCAGTCTGTTAAGTTTTTTAACTTGTGATTATTTTAGGTATGTTACCTGACATCTCATACAAATGTAGGTAGATTTTCAAGATTGTTATGCGAAAGGATTTCTATTTTGTTGTTTTAAGAGGAAGTGACCATTTTGTCTACTTTATATCCATTATCTCATAGAATGCTGAAGTGGAGTTTCATGCAGTCATGGTAATTTCCGGAACTATCGTTCAAATGTAGGTACTTGGACGTCTCCTTCCCATTGCCCTTTTTTCCTATAAACTTGGCAATGCACAATTATATTATATATATTTTGGTGTTGCTGAAAGAGATCACTTACAATCAGGTAACCATTAGTGCTATTATAAAAAAAGTATCGTACAAGTTGTGTCTCTGCCTAGCCTATGGCAAATCTCCTTAACCAGTTATTTTTTCAGGTTTTGTACATTATTTTGGCATTTTTTGGCACAGGCAATATTGCATCATTGAATTCATTTGAAGTTAGATGGGTGACATGTTTTATAACATCTTTCCAACCATTTGTTATTACTACCCTTATATTGCTGAAAACATTGGCGCCATTTCTAATTGTGGGTTGTAGTTTTAGAGCTGTTCAATGTCTTACAAAGGTAATGTCTTGAAAAATTAAAGGTATAAGCCTATTTATACTACTATTATAAAGAGGAAAGATTTGTTTTTTGTATTTTTGTACTTGTATTATATATTTATGTTTAAGATTATAATGAAAATTATTATTTCGTAATTTCAGGCACCTGTTGGATACTTAAATATAATGGTTCTGATATATTCAAATATTATGGGAATACATTTGCTCTATAAAGTGAGAAATACAGGCAGCTGGTTGGAAATTGGAACATCAATTTCACACTTTGTCATTGTTCAAGTGATAACAGTGTTTATTGTGTTAATAAACCAAATTGCAAAGGTTATGACTGATTTTAGTTCATATAGTTTAATGAAAAGGCTATTAAAAAGTAGAAAGAAATATGAATAAATAAGTAAGAAATATTGTGTTGTTATTATTACATAAGACTTTATGTATAGAATTTGGGATTGTTACATATATAGTTCAAAATCAATCCTGTTTGAACTATAGAATTGACTGTCTTCTCCTTGCTTCCTCACCCATACACCAGATTTGAAGTAGCCTTCTGATGCCCATTTGTTCATTTGTTCTGTAGAGTGGGGCCCTGACACATCTGCATCATCATTTTGATTCCATTTAAACTCCCATTTCACTTCATTAGCATTATCATTATTCTCTTCACTTTTAACCTCTGAAGGTGATGATCCTGTATCTTTATTTTCTAAATTTTGTTTTTCTTTTTGATCAAAGTCATCTGCATACATATCCAAATCAGCATCTTCATTATTAGCTTTGGACACAATGCTGGAGATTTTCTCATAATTTTCTTGATATATATCCATATTACCCATTTTTGTCAAAATCTGATTTGCAAGTTCTGTTATTCTAGTAACTATTTTACTGTTTTCATCAACAATACCCGCTTTTTTTCTCTTCCAACGTTCTGCACTGGAAATTTTCGAATTTGCACCTATTGAACAAACAAATTAGTTACATTAGTTTATATTTATACACATAACATTGTGGGTAACGCTGAAAATAATGGGGGTACCAACATTAAAATTATTAATCTACGTGGGTAGATAAATCGTTTCCTGAAATAGTGGGGCCACAGCTGCTATAAAACAGCTAGACATCACATTTGAGCAAGCATAAAATCAACATATAAAATTATCTTTGGTAGATAATTTTTTAGTGCCTATTGTCACACAATCTTAATTATTATTGTGTTGTTATATGGTGTACATTGTACAACAGAGTTTTTAAGGTTGCCTTCTTGGTATGGTAGCTGCATATAGGGACTGACCTTCAGGTTGGAGGTCTAGGGTTTGTTCCTAGGTTGGGCAGGGTGTATTTCCAGCATGATATGACCAGCCTGGCACTGATTGTAAAAATTAAGTCACATCCTTTTGCATGAATTTGCAAGCAGTATAGGTAACAATGACACACAGGTAGTTAAAGAAGTAAGCCATTTAAACAAAATGACAATAAGTTATCAGTGAAAGTTATCCAAGTAGCTAAGATGGTTACTCCTAACATTACTTATTATGTAATGAATAATTTTATCTTACCCAATCTTTGTAAAGCCTTGGCTATAGATTCCTTGGGCTTCATATGTTGCAGAATTTCTTTATAATTTTTTATTAGATCAAACTGTTCTTCTATCTCCTCATCTTCACTACTAGAGTCATCACCAAGTCCTTTATCATCAACATCTTTATGTACTTTATATTTGTCTTCTGGGCGACCCTTGACTTTCACCCAGTCAATGTTATCTAACCAACTATCCTTTATTTCTTTTTGTTTTTTCCACTGGTAATGGCCTTGTGCATCAAAATGTCCTTCCTCCAATTCTTCTTTCATATTAAATGGTGTTATGGTTATCTGTAATACAAATATGATTTTAAAGTTTTAATAACTTAATATAATCAAATTGGTAATAGCATAATTGGGTGTTAAACCCCAGGTCATGTAATCACATTTTTCTTTAAAAAGATTTAAAAGGTGTGGGTACAACTTACAAACATACTTAATGATTAGTCACATACAAAGTCCTGACCCCACACTAAGATATGTATCTTGTGTCGTGGGTATCAGGAACTACAAGAGACTTTCAGTCTCACAACAACCAGATGGAATTAAAATGTGGAAATTAAGTTACAATGGAATGAATATTTGAGGTTCATTAGCCTGCTAAATTCGTATTTAATTGTTTTATTGGAAATTGCAGTTCGTTTTTTTTTATAAGTAATTTAACTATCACATAATAAAGATACAGTAACTAGATGCTACTGATATATGTGCCGCCTCCAACGGGTTAAACAAGGCAGGGATCTAGCTATAAAGACTTTATTTTCTATTTCCAAGAGCTTAAGCTTTTCGAAAAACAATACAATTAGAATTTCGCGCGTTAGTGCGGGCTTTCGTTTAAAATTCATTTTCTTTTTTCCACATAACTAAAAAATACTTACCCACTATTATATATATATAAAACAACAATTTACGGATAATCTCACATTAACACGTCAAATCTGGACGTTGATCTTTATGTTTTGGCGCTTTGAGGTACAGATTTGTCTGTCTGCATGGCGGTCCATATCGGCACTAAGTGCAAGCACTTCAACTTTAGCAATTCTACTTGAATCTATTTGTGTTGTAATATTTACACAAGAGATATATTATACTTACTTCGTCTTCAATTCCTCCGTCTCCATCTTCTTCTCCTTCTATATCATCTGCTTTCATTACATTGTTCCTTTCCTCTTCTGCGCCATTGTCTTCCTCGTCAGAATCCAAAGAGTGCTTCTTTCCTTCCCCCGTAGGTGGTTTAGGTCTTTCGTCGTCAAATGCTTCCGAAGCTGACCGCTTATACATATTTATAATTTACAATGACAATAAATCAATGAAAAGTAAAGGCCTAAGGTAAAGTCATTTTTTCGCAAAAATATGATAATTTGGTTTCACAGAAATTTATGTCAATTGTGAATCTATATGTCAAGTTTTTTTTTTATGGCAATTGAAATACATTATGCCAATGTCAAGTTAACACTGTGAAGTGTCAACTAGGGATGATCGATGTTCATCGATTATGAATAAACATTGATATTTTAACTGGAATACAACGATGTTTTGATTTCGATAACAAAACTTCAATATATCCTTTTTAGGGCCATCTAGCGTGGGATGTACTAGCTAGGGACTAGATAGCTTTATTGTACAACTATTTAATGCTAGATGACGCTGATCAACGAAATCGAAGTAAGCCGTACGAATAGTTATTTCTTTGCATTTCCTAAGAGATAAAAAACTGTCAACTTCAACACACAGACTTAAGGTTTCAATTAGGGATGACCGATATTAGAAAAACATCGATTTTGACATCGATGTTAGCATCGATTCAAAAGTATCGATGTACGATAAACATCGATAGCAAAACATCGATATGTCAAAACATCGATGTTTTTTGTAGCAAATAAAATTGTGTATTCCATTTATTTTTTATTCATTTCTTATTTTTTAATTTATGTGTTTATTGTTATTGAAAACACAGTACAGGGAAATTTTTAACATTCCCAGTATTTTTTGGGCACACTCTGTAAAAAAATAACTTTGTCAGGTGATTTCCCTTTAGTCTGTGCATTGAAGTTGACAGATTTTTTTCATCCCTTAGGAAATGCAAAAGAATAACTATTCGTATGGCTTACTTCGATGATGTTGATCAGTGTCATCTAGTGCTAAATAGTTGAACTCATAGTTATCTAGTCCCTAGCTAGTCTATCCAACGCTAGATGGCCCTAAAGAATGTATTGATGCTTCGATATTTTATTCTCATAACATCGATGTTTCGATGTTATCGATCTCAAAACATCGATGTCAAAACATCGATATTTTCAAGCTAAATATCGATGTTTATTAAATATCGATGAACATCGATCATCCCTAGTTTCAATAAACAATCTCAGTTCGAATGTGCAGGTAGATTACAAAAATTAGCCAATTACACAGTTTGAACATGACTCTGTCAAATAACTTTATTTGATTGGTTCATAATCGCGATCTAACTGCACTATAAACTGAGCTCGTTTGTTGAAATCGGCCGTAATTTAAATCAATTTATTACCTATTTAATAATACATGTAGTCGAACATTAAACTTGTTAATGTATGAGATAATCTTTAAAGACATAAAAATAATACTCAAATCAAATCAAAATATTTATTGAATCCTTATAATGTAATACTAGATTGCATTGCACAATAATGTAAAAAAGTGGGATTGAATTTTATTTAGCTTTTTTTCCATATCAATGTCTTATTATTTGAAGGCATTTCTACTGTATCTATAAGGGTCAGATTGCTTTTCTCAGCTAATTTGATTAAATCATTAATATCGCGTATACCATATAAAGGATCGATACCTCTCAGAGTTGCATCAAACCGAACATTACTTTCGGGAGTTAATCTTCCATCTTTACCATAGGGGCCATATGTGATCATGAGACCATCAGCTTTTAAATATTGTCCTGCATTCTCAAACAACCTTAGAGTGCACTCAAAAGGGCTTATATGAATCATGTTGGCATTGTACATGTAGTCTACAGTTCCTTCTTTAAACCCATATTGAGCTAAGTCATTGCATATGTCAAGGAGTATTGGGGGTAAAATATTTTTTGTCGAACAATTTTTGGCATAGTATGTTATACTTCCTAACAAAGCATTATCTATTTCTGTTGGCTGAAACTTAAAATTTGGAAAGTGTGGGGCAAAATGTGCCACATGTTGACCAGATCCTGATGCTATCTCTAGGAAAAGAGGATTTTCTTCATCTGAATTTTCAGTATCACTAATTAGAAATCTTTTGAGGACTTGTAGTATTGGTTCTTTATTTCTTGATGCAGCTGGATAGATAAGCTTTTCATTTGTAATGCTGAAACAAATATATATATGTACATCAATTAAATAATTACACAGAAGAAACATTTCAGTATGTTACCTTTACCCAAACCCAAATATAGGTGACATTATATTCATGGAGGGTTGCTGATGATTACTAAACATTAGTCTCAATGTAGGGTCTGAATCTGCGGCTTTCTATTTCACAGTCCCTAACCTGACTTGTGGGGCTATTGAGGCCCTAATATAATTAAGTCTGATTAATAATAGCACATATTATAATTATTATATTTTTATACATGGACATAAAGAAAAAGAAGGACACCATCTCCCCTATAATTAAATGGTTGCCACAGAGAAGTCACGCTGAGTTGAGCTGAGCCAGTTTAGCTGAGCAAATGGATAAGAATAGGCTATCACTTTTTTCCTTGTGTCACATCGTTTGAAAATAAAAGGGACAGGCTATTATTTATCATTTGCTCAATTAAACTGTTTTTATTAGTAAGGCCCATAATATTTAGAGGTGTTTCTTGATATTTAATTTTAAATTTGGATTTATCAATATAATATATATTTAAAACACGCACAGAACAGGGTTCGAAAGTACATGTTATGGAAATATAATTTTATTCAACATAATTTAAAGCACATCGCCCATAAACATGCAATTAGTACCTGTTTTTCACAAGTAACAACTTCATCTACACAATATTTTATAATCAATACGATTTGTACAAAATGCTGCTTTTACTTTGGTAGGCTAATACTCATTAACTTGTAAAGGCTGCTTAAAGATGATAATTTTCTTTTAAATTCGTTATACATGTACAACTACCATGATTTTTTTACATTTCAGAACCAACGGTTTAGCTGGTAGGGGCTGCAGACACTTGACCTTGACAATTTGTAATTTTAGCCCTCATTGGCACGAGAGCTTTTCAACGCATGTTAAAAAAGCGTCTTACATATGAGTACTGTTCATATGAGTACTAAAATAATACTAAAATAATTATTGTCTTATTTCTAATAAGGTATATTCTACAAACTGTAAAAAAGCAGAGTTTTAAAAGCACCGGAGTTTGAATAACTGTACTAAAACTTGTTTGTTCCATTACAACACCTTTTCAAAGCATGTTGAATAAGCGCTTGTATGTATCAGGCCTAAAGCTTAATATTTCACAAACGAATTTTTGAATTAAAAAAGTTTTTTTCTATCCCTCAATGTTTTTGCATGTCTTATCTAACGATACCCCTAACCCCAGACCATGGAATAATCAAGAAAAATATCATCCCTCATTTTACACGTAGAGGAGGTACCCAAAAAATAAATTTGACAAGTTTTTGTTTTACCATTTTGTTGCTGTGACTGAATACTGAAACATATCTGTATACCCATGCCAAATTATAGCTTTCTACTTCTAATAGTCTCACCATTAATCTTTCTTTGTTTGTAACTGTTTATTTGTGTGTCTTCCTTAACTTGTATCTTTGAACAGTGTTTTACAAAAAATAGATATTGATGCCAAAATGACCTTAAACTATTTTTTTTCATGGGTTGCTTTTCTTTTTAAGATCCTTTATCATAATGGCAAAAATGGGACCCTTATAATATCATTGTCTTCAGTCCTATCATAAATATTCAGTCTTGTCGACTAAGGGCCTCCTATGGTCATTAGTCACAGTCTTTTCAGCAGAGCGGGGGGCCCTATAGTTGGTGTCTCATGGCATTTCCGCCCAATGCTACTCCTTACTATAGGGTACAGTGTAGGAAAATCCTAAAAAAGGCAGTAGTAGAGCTAAATGGTTATTATGAATTAAAAATCTTTATAATATATTTTATTGTTTTTGAGAAAATGAATTTTAAAAATTATCCCTACATAATCCGGAACCCTTTATGATAAGCAGATGAATAGGCTGTCAGACTCTCATACCAAGATACTGAAGTTACTCTATATACTCTCACTTGGATGGTTTTCTCCTACCTTTCGTTTTCGTGGAACGCACAAGCAACATCTTGACTTCTTGACATTGGTTTCCTCAGTAGTAAATTGGAAAAGACGAATATATTTTTTTTGACAAACGGTCGCATGAAAGATTTTCGTTTTATTTATTTCAAGCGTCCATTTATATTGTGGTCATATTTATGTTTAATATTTTATGATTTTATCTAGTTTAGCAGCTGTCTTTTAAACATCGACAATTGACAAATGACAATGAAAGTGAATGAAAGAAGTAAATTTTTTAAGGCAAAGGGTTTAAGCCCATACAGCCTCGTTTATCCTTCGTTATTTTTATATTTAATTATTCAATGAAGATGGACAGTGTATGAAAGTATTAAAATAAGTGACTGGAGGTTTTTTGTCCACGTGGATTGGTCGACGGTGTTGAATTTCTTCGTTGCGAGAACATCACTAAAATCATTAAACTCGAAGGGATTGACGCCAAAACTCCAACAGAATCTTGAAATCGACTATATTTGATTTCATTACACTTGTGTGAAAAATAAATATAAGCAAATAAATTGAAATAAAACTATTCTTACGGATTCTATCACGATTAGGTTTTAATTATTATTCCCGACGTTTCGAAGGCTTTGCAGTCTTCGTTGTCACGGGTCAGTCTGACCCGTGATAACGAAGACTGCAAAGCACTACTTCAGTAAGCAAATAAAGACAAAAAAACACATAAGACGAGGCTGTATGGGCTAGATCCCTTTGCCTTCCGGAAAGGGAAAAGAAATTGAAAAAATATGTCAGCTTGACATATCTTTTTTTTTACTTTTGAGTCAAATTCATTCGACCTAGGTATGATCGATATTAGAAAAAACATCTATGTTGAAATCGATTTAAAAGTATCGATGTACGATAAACATCGATGGCAAAACATCGATATGTCTAAAACATGAATGTTTTCGGTAGCAAGTAAAACTGTCTATTCTATTTAATTTTTTATTTATTTCATATTTTCTATTTATGGTTTATTGTTATAATACAGGAAAAAATTTAACATTCTCAGTATTATTGGGCACACTCTGTAAAAAAATTAACTTTGTCAGGTGTTTTCCCTTTAGTCTGTGCGTTGAAGTCTTACCCCCTTATTCATAATAACTTAGTAGAGCGTAATAAGACCGCAATAATACGTTTCATAAAAATTGTATTCATAATCGTTCAATAGCGTAAAAACGTTCTTACGTTCGATAGTGAAAACGTGGCCGATTCCGATCAGCTGTTTCAAGTTTGATGTTCTTTATTAACGACATTAATTTTGTTATAGTCTAGGACCCCATCTAAGATTGATATATATTTTTATTGGATGTTACCAGCCAAGACTTCCTGTTTGTTTCAAAGCTTGCCAGAGATAAAAATCATGTTTTTTCTGTAAACCAACAACATTGTATCCGATAAACATGTTTTAGTTCTTATTTAGCTAAAGTAGCCAAAAGTAGGTTACGCGTTCGATAAGACCAAAATTTCATTATGAATAAGGGGGTTAGAGTTGACGGTTTTTTTAATCCTTTAGGAAATGCAAAGAAATAACTATTCGTACGCCTTACTTCGATTACCTTGATCAGTGTCATCTAGCGGTAGATAGTCACGGGCGGCTCGGCCTCCGGTGGCCCATAAGCTTATGTAACATATATATGTGCCGCATCCGACATGAAAACATCGATGTTTACGCATCATCGATGAATATCCCTAGCCGGGTCCTTGCACTAAAACATTACACAAAACAGCTAAAGTAGGATTGCTAATTAAACAGAGTAAACTGACATTTCGAATGTTGCCAATTTTTAATGAAATTTAAATAGTGCTGCGGTAAAAAGATCAATTCGGTGAAATATTTTATTCTTTCATTTTCTAAAGTCGAACTCAAGATCGTAATTCTGCCTAATGTGTGATTAGTACCGCATGTCTACTGAATTATAGTCATAGTAAATTACTGCATGGTAAGTTATGGCATGTCTACTGGAATTCTAATCATAGTTCATTATAAACAAAATTTGCAATAGCTATGAATGTGCGGAACGTAATTTTTCTCAAATAATAAAAGTAATATTTGTAATTTTCATTGTTATTATTTCGCGTATCTGTTATGATTATTTACGCAAAATGGTTTACACAGACATTTAGTCGAAGGGTTAAGCTGAAATTTCTAAAAATACGCAATTAAATTCTAATTTTCCAAGCTAGTCCTGAGTTATTATATCTTTGAATGATAAAGATTGAACTAGATCAATCACTATGTTTTGGTAGTAAGCAACTTTATTTTGAAAAGTGACATTTGGATATGTCAGTTTACTCCGTTTAATTAGCAATCGGACTATAGTGCTGAGTTATTGTTTCTTTAAGTGATAAAAATTGAACTGGATCAATCCCTATGTTTTGAAAGTAAGCAACATTATTTTGGAAAGTGACATTTCGATCTGTCAGTTTACTCCGTTTAATTAGCAATCCGACTATACCCAAAACATGCATTTTTTATCTATGGTCCATTGTTCTACGGGCAGGTCACGGCAGCTAATATCGTTGTTTTGCGTCAAAGTTTTGCGTATGTGTTTTTTGTGATTTTTTATCGAAAATGCCAGTGCAGGAGACCTGGACTAAGGCTTAGAGAAACATTCTTTATCTAAGACCTAAGGTGTGTACCCGGCATCAACCAGCGAGCCAGCGGGGCCTAAAGTAACTTGCATATACTGGGAGCACTTATAATACAATACAAAGTACTCTATGCTGGCTATTGGAGTTTCCGAGAAACTAAATCGTTGGCGTTTTGGTAATAATAAATTTAGTATGTATACCAAAGAATTTATTATTAATCTAAGATGTATACCAAGTTTGTAGCTTATAACCAAATTAAACAGAAGAAAAGTTGTTAAGTCTTATGAAAATATTTTGTTTTAATAGATTTTCTGTGTAAAATAAAAATGACAACAAATAACATATATAAAAAGATGAAGAATTTTGATAAAGAATTTATAATGGAACTATTTCTAGACAGCGAAAATGTTTCCACAACAAATAGATTAGTCGTGGCTATATCAAATGTTGTTAATGAAAATAATGATAATTTAAACCTTCTGAGGGATTTAACGAGAAGAGAGTACAATCATATATCACATAATCCCACTACTTCTAATGAGTATTTGGTTGGTGCTCCTGTTCGCAGAATCAAAGGTTTCTATGAATTGGTCATACGTAATTTTACTGATATTGAATATTTTAATAGCTTCAAGATGAAGAGAAGTACAGTTCAGGTAATTTCTTTGTCTTGTTTAATTTCTTGTGACATTACACTTTCTTGTATGTGCTCATCCATTTTTAGGATCATAAAAAATGCATACCCAAATAACTTTTAGCTGATGTTTAGTTATGCAGTGTGGTGATCCTGTGGCTGATGATGATATTTTTTCTCTGGTTACAGGCATTGATAACATTTTTGAAGAGTTACATAAAACCAGGAAATATTCCACTTGATAAAAAAGTCCATGTATTTCTTTGGTTTTTACTAAATGATTCCTCATACAATGATATTGGGAAAATGTTTGGTCTCCATAAGTCATCTGTTAGTTACATATTTCATGAGATTGCATCTCAGCTGACTGAGAATAGATATCATTTTATTAGTTGGCCATCTATTGAAGAACAACACATCACTAGGATTAAAGTGAACAGTAGATTTAAATTCCCAAACTGTGTTGGATTTATTGATGCATGTAGACTTAAAGTTGGATCAAAAGGAAACATTAAGTGCAAACCAAGCATTGTATTGTTACAAGCTGTATGTGATGAATCTCTAATGTTTATAGATACATATGTAGGAGAAAAAGGAAAACTAAGAAAAAGTAGAATTTTCAAAGAAAGTGCTCTATCCCATGAATTAAAAAATTTTGTTGATTTTGACAATCATATACTAGGAGATTCAGATTATCGTCTCAGAAAGAACTTAATTACTCCATTCACTAGTGAAGAATTGTTAACAAGTGAAGAAATGAAGTTTAATGAAGTCCACTGGAAAGCTCGTAGTTATATTGGACATGCCTTTGAATTGTTGAAGGAAAGATTCAAGAAACTTAATCATATTGATGTTGTTAAATCAGAATCAGTTAATATGTTAGTTACTGCAGCATGTGTTCTTCATAATTTCATTTTAATGCAGGAAGGATGTTCAGATGTGAAAGAGGAGACTGTATTGTGTGATGATGGTGTTAGCATGAACACAGATATTGTTAAGAATGCAGAAGAAAAAAGACAATTCTTGTGTAATTACATTAATTATATGGATCTTGAAATTAATTAAATAACCAAATATATGTTTTTTCAATGAAGTACAATATTTAAAAAAATAATTATTATGTGTTTTTTTTACACCTCTTGCTTATATCTAGTCCCCCCTATCAGATCTCTGAAACAGCTGGACCGATTTTGAATTTTCACTGGCATATAGCTGATTTTATAAGAAGTAACATAGGAAGTATTTATGATTGACATTTTTGATTTCATAATTCCCACATGACTTGCTCAACGGCCATCACGCGAAGAGACGGAAATAAGCTTTCTGAGACGCGGGTGCTCTAGCTCGCCTCTGCCTATCTCTTTGGGGATACTCGTAGGTAGGCGTTATTTCATGAATCATTCTTTCTACCTGCCCTTATCCCACTTTAATGTGGGGTTGGCGTTGCCGAAATGGGAGTCGAACCCAGGACCTGCCGGTTCACAGCCCATATATGCTGCCACTAGACCATTAGGAGACGACTTTGACTTGAAATATCTACTTACCTATTTATATGAAGCACACTGTGTTGGCGGCGAACGGCTCGATCGAATGCTTACTGCTTAGTAACATCCACTGCCGTAGTAGAACATGTAGTAATAAATCTCATTGTAAAACATTCAACTCAATATTACTCTAATACCACTGAAACAATAGGTTTATAAGGTAGATAAAAAAAACCAGCTCATCAATATAATACTTATATTTGTCTTCTAATTTGTTAAATTGATAAGAGTTGGCAATAATTAAATCGGTTTATTAAAATGTAAAAAATATAAATAAAAATTTTACAAAACATGTAAGTCTGCATAGAAAAAAGATATTGATGATTTACATAATAATATAGTTGAAAGGACGAGAAGCTATTATCTAAATTCTAAAGTATAATATTTTATTGTTTCACGAAGTAACAATAAGTTTGAAAATATTGACTCCCTACTTATTTTGTATTTGTTCACTTAAATACTGTATTTTTCTACTACGATTATGTACAAAAAAGATTATAATTTCTGCTTAAATTAAGAGGCTTTGATAATTACACGGTGGGAACATTTTATATTTTTTTTATTTCTGGTGGTTACTTGAGCCTAATAACAAGTTAATCCAAATTGTAAATCAATAAACAGAATTGGAATAAGTAGATTAGGATTATAAAACAGCAAAAGGTAGGTATAACTAAACTATGATAATTATATATTATGTATCAGATAGTACGTAAGTATATTGTGTATAAATATTTATTTTTACACAATAGGTAAATAGGTACTCCCAAATCCCAATATAAAGGCAATTCAAACATTAACAATTCTGTACCAGAAAGCATTGCTTGCATTCAAAATATCCTATGCTTTGTCCTGATGTACTCTAACATTAGGCACTATATTGGCAACCTACAAGGCACTATGCACTTAGCACAGTAACATGCTATTATAATGATTTTATACATTAACAAAATTTATAACCATTTGTATAATAATTACATAAACATTACTACTGTTGTTTAGTTCTCGGAAACTCGTTTACAACATGGGTAGTCGAATTTTATTCAGTTGTAGGTATACCTACACTGCTACCTTTGTGTTCGAGATTTCTTGCAAAACGCTGCCTTACATTTCAACATTTTATTATCATCGCAATACAGTAGATTACTTGTGCAGTTTTTGGACTGATCGTTTAGCAATATACTATTAATAATAAGAAGTTATGTATAAGAGTTTGACTAAGTCAATCTTGTTCCTTGAGCCGGTTGGCCGCATTTCACTTTATATACAAAATATAAACTATATTTACACATCGGTGCACCACGTCGTTATTCTAGAAAATTATTTTTATGGAATGTTAAATTTTAATACTAAAGCTGCATTGATTTGATACAGAGTGTAACTCATAAATTAATGTTAAATAACATTTTGTATAAAAGCGTGTAGGTACTAGGTACAGTCCATCTAATCTAAAATTACGCGCCCAATATGCGCCCAATGCTCAACTTTTTACTTTACACGCTACAACTCACTCTACATAGAAGTTGAGAGATGGACTCATTGAATGTAACCGACCCGAATAAGGGGAACCTAACGTACCTAATACATTTTAAAGCGACTGTTACACATTGAAATAAATCCAATAAAATATGATATTTTATATCTCGATTTGATATTATTTTTAGGATTAATACGGGTTGGACCGGTTACCATAAAAACTACAAGAGCTTTCGAAAAATTGGAACTAAAAATAAAAACAAATCGCGATAAAATCTGTAGAATCTAGTTTTTTTTCTCATGTATCTTAATGTTTTTCGCTTTAGTATTAATCTGTCCTATTGGAACCCGGTTGGGTACATTGATCCATCGTAAATGCATTATTTTGTGTAAAGAGTATCTAATAACATTATTTATTATATCTTAATACATATCAATGCTGTACATTAAGTTAAAGATACAATATTTACAATGTCAGTACTCATTACAAACGTCCACATAACACAAAGTTTGCCGTACCCGAATTTTCTCGGAAGACTTGGCACACACATTACGTTCATAGTCTCTATCACTCTGTGATTGATCCATACATAGTTTGTTTATGTATATTTCAAATATAAGTCTTTTTCACTTTTTGTAAAGTACCGCACTTGAGATCCTTGTCGAGGGATTCGGTGGAATTTCGGAGGTCGAGTGTTCTTTCTTTCCCGAGTTCGAGGTGTAAATTGTCTTGTTTTGTCATGGGGCAAACGTTTGCCACCATATTAACGTTTTTTGATCTCGGTGGTATGTATGCAGTATTAGCATTTAATGGTGTCTCCAACGCACTTAATCTGGAAAATCAAATTGTTATTCATTACTTCGCTGTGCCTCAAGATTAGTATTTTAATCCAAATACGACCAATGATTTAAGTAATGTCACTACGAAGTTAAATTACATTATTATTATCATTAGATTTTACCGTTTCGGACCCACCGTACCACCGGCCGTACCCCTGGTGGTACGGTGGGTCTTTTAAAGTTAAACGGTACCACCGTATTAAGTGACAGTAGTGCTGTACCACTACAGACCTACCATAAATTTTTCGTACCCCAATTCGTGCATACGTACTTAGGGTGGACATTTTGAAGTTGAGTAATATAAAAGTTAAACGATGATACCACGTCGACAAAGTGGTAAAATAAAATTTATCTTTTTTTTTGGGTACATTTCATACCTTCCCCACAGGTAAAGTAGAGAAGATTTTTTTTATTATTTTCCGATAGTGTGGGGTATCGGTGAATAGGTCGTTCAAATATTATTAATATTACAGATTTGTGAAAATATTTTTCGTTTCAAGGATCCGAAAATATTACGTTTACGAAAAATTTTAAAGTGTCAATTTTTATTAGAGTTGAGTGTTCTCACCTATTATAAGCTAAACGGTTGTTTTGGATATGTAAAAAAAACATACCTAGTAAAGAATAATATTATATGAAAGGAAAACTATCGTGAGTAACAGTCGACCAAAGTAAAAGTAGAATTTCGAACAAATGCAACTGCAAATTAGTCAACAAACCGTGACTCTAAACTAGGTTTAACCTATGACTTGGGTTCAATTCCCAGGTCAGAGAAAGCAATTTTTCTAATATGATTTGACTGGGACTGGATCCCTCGAAGATGCAGCCAGTTGTAAAAACTAAGCCAAATCCTTTCTTCAAAATGCTTAAATAAGCGTGTTGCGTCAACCCCACATTAAAGTGGGATAAGGGTCAAGGGTAGGTGGAAAGAAAGACCTTGAATAATCGCATCAATGTGGGTACGATGGGTTTGTTACGTGGTTATACAGCACTATTAGCTGGTGGTACCGTTTAACTTTAAAAGACCCACCGTACCACCAGGGGTACGGCCGGTGGTACGGTGGGTCCGAAACGGATTTTACTCTTATTAGACACATTTTCTTAGAAACCCCACGTAAAATTTGAAGTACAAACTAAAAAAAAGCGGTTAATATTTCATCAATACGCTTTCTTTTAAATTTTATCTATTTGACGTACCTGTTTAATCGATTGTGCTGTTCATTAAATGGTGAGGTATCGGCAAGAAAGGGGTGACGAAATCGCCGCGAGAACAGGTATCCAATGACAAAACCCACCATAAGGGTTACAAGACACGATGCTACTACTGCTGTGAGTAAAGCTTGCGCGCTGTATATGTTGCCATCAGCAGCTTCAACTGTTAGCAAATCTAAAAGAGAATAAAATAAGGTACATTTTGTTCCCTGCATAAAAATAAATTGTTCTAAAACGACAAAAGTAGATTTTTGTTTGTTGATGTACCTGTTTCATGTTTATTATTGCTAGTGGTTTTTTCTTCTGATAGGATATTTGTTTCTTCAACTTCTATCAGTATTTCATTTTGAATATCATCAGTTTTTTGATGAATTTCGCCATCGGAAGACGATGGTTTTTTCGTACCTACATTTCTATTACTATGTCGATCGCCAGGCAATAGGGCTGGTAGCTTATTACATACTTCAGTCTTTCCATATTCTACATTTTGTAAAAATCTCTCGGGATTAGGAAATTGCCTGTTTCCAACCCAAGAACATTGTTGCAACTTAGAATCCCATGCGCAATGGGGATCTTGCAAAGCAACACATTCTCTAAAATAAAAGTTAAAGACACATTAGACTTAATGAGATAATTTTTATAAAACTCAAATGCAAAGATGGTCTTAATGTTTACCTGCACGATTGCACGTTTCCGCAATGCGACAGAGTCACAGCTTTTATTATGTCGCCGGACGCGACTATTAGTTTCTCAGTCGTGAGTGCGATGTGCATCTGTTTTATTGGCACTCCTTGAGGTAACACTTGCACTTCAGATATAACAGCCGTTCTCACAGGATTCTTATTATATTCATCGACGCTAGCATCGAAAACACCTTCGTTAGAAGCTACATTTACGCCTTTAATAACTCTGCCGTCATCGGTACCAACGTATATGACGTCAAATTTATTGCCATTCATAGCCTGAACTTGAGGATGCACAGCTATAGCAGAGAATCTATATTGGAGGCTAACTCTAATGAGGATTGGTCTAGCTAGGAATGATGGTACAGCTTTGTCCATCAACGGATGCGTTTTAATGAAGTTTACTGTCGAATCGGAAAGTGTCCTGCTATCTTCTACGCAGGTTCCTGGCTTTGTTTGTGGAACTTTGTCCTTTTCTAATGGTAGCCAGTTAGAATTAATGGTTTCTTGGCCTTTAAATGAACCTTCAAACGCATCCATTATGTCTCTCATTGCAAAAGCGCACACCGCTGACCCACCAATGGCATTTTGAGGAGTAGTGAATACTCCGTAAATAATATCATTTCTGTTATTGCCACTGCCATATTCTCCGCTTATAAGCTCCGTTGTAGATTCTGAAAATTATGTTTTTATAGGAATACATGTAGTAATATCTAAATATATAATATCGATAAAAGTCGTACAAGATACTTACGGATTTCGTCAAAATAAAATGGATATTCGCCCGGCATAGAACAGTTGAGGCGAGTTTTCAAAAAAGATGTCCATCTATCGCTAAACGTGTGGGGCCCTCCTTTATCATTCAGACAAATTCTTGCCACTCTTGAATACACGGCCTACGGAATAATATATAAAATCGTTTAGGTTTTCTGTAGTTTCATAGAAACAGTGGCATATTTTTCTATGTATCTACTTTATTTGAATACTGACCTTCCCACAGTTCATGAATTCGACGGCGGTTTCCCTATAGAAGAAATAGGCGTGGCTTGTTGATGCAACTGCTCCAACAAACGATGGATCGTTTAGTAATCTCAAATCTGATCGCTCCGTTCGAACTGGTTCCCGATATATAAGCGGATCGGTTCCGGAAAAATCTGCCGCTGTTGCTGTATATAGTTGATTATCTGTACAATGAAAATTATTTATTTAGTTCATAGGGACACAATAATATAAGTGTGATGCTATCTTGATTGGAGAATAACAAATGAAGTAACTAAACGTGAATCATCAATTCATCACTGATTGATACCTAATTAGTTATATCAATAGCCGCCTGATACATAATTTTTTCACGTGGGTTATTGGCTCCTCGCCTTTGAGTCTACTATTGCTACTATACTTAAGACTTATGAAGTATTCCTTACTCACCTACAAATATTGAGGTAGAATTGTGTTGGGGATCGTAGGGACAGCGGCCTGATCCGTCAAACTCTTCAATGGGATGGCTCGGAGAATGGCTCGCATACTTGCGACACAGGGGCTTGAAGGCATTTGTTCCACATACCAGAAGCCGCCCTTGCGAACGTGCCGCTACTCTTGGATAGTTCTGACATTCATCTGCTGATTTGCCTTTGACTTGACATAATTCTCTGTGAGCGTCTGTTGACTGCCATTGTAAACGCTGGAAACAGTAATAATTGTTATTAGAGATAAAAAGCTCAGTAAGAAGTAATTACCTATATTTGGTTTTACCAACAAGTATTTAATGTATAAATTGCTTAATATTTAGTAAAATATTCAATTATATTGGAAGTTATTTTTGTTTGATTTAGAATTGTCTTTAATTTTTTTTGTATTATAAAGGGCGGATAGGTCTGTGTCTTTATAATGTAGGTACAAAGCTTTTAAAATAGGATTCGAAAATATAATTTATTAAAGATGATACTTAGTATGCATCAAATTGTTATTCATAAAGCACAATGTTATGTAGTTATGTATACATATATTATGTTTAAAGGAAAAATAACCGTGCACGAACTATTAGTATTCGGGTGAGGCGAATGGACGCCTAGCTGTCCCTGGCCGCTGAATTATTCAACACAACATCGGTCAACTTTAATATGTGACGAGTAATTTAAAACATCAAGCTGGACATTAAAAATTATTGCGTTGTAAGCTAAAATCTGAACCTTAGGTATGTTTAAGTTACGTTGAGTAACTACTTGTAATACTGAATGTTTATAAAATTTAACTTCAATGCAATTATCATCAAATGATGATTTAATAAATATTAAACATTTAGTTCAAACAGTCAATAGGTACATTATATTAAATTATGTGTTTGGTGGCTTTTTTGTTTTTAACACGAATAGCAAAATTATTGTAGAATGTCATTGAAAACACGTCTGTTTTTTATCGCAAATAAAACAGATGGCTATAAATAAAGGACCATTTTTGATGGGAGTAACGTTAGCAGTATCTGGCTGAGTGCCAAACAGCCTCTCGACCCTATGTCCGTCAATATTGTATTTTTATTTCATGCGCACATTGTATAGCCATTAATCGTAGCATTGGAATTTGTATGTATTACTTACAATACGAGTATGGGTGTTCAATACTGCGATCGGAGTTTAGCGTCGGCGGAATATATTATTTCATGTGAGTATTTTATTTTGGCTACGTGTCTTGGGGACGCATAGGTACATAACAAAACGTAAACTTGGTTCAACGGTTCGTCTTAAATTGTAATTGTATGATGAACGATACGTTACTTAATGTAAAAGCACTTCCTCGACCACATAATTCTTAAAAGGATTATTATTGTAAATAATATCTAGTGCGATTTAGAAAATAAACAGTGTACGTTACCAAGCGGAATGGGTCGTAACTAAGAATAAACAGCGAGTGCAGCGGGAGGTAACGAGGCACTATAGTTTGCGCAAGATTAGATACATAAACCTGTAGCCGAGTACTATACCTATTAAGGGTTTCGTTTCGACGCTTCTAGGTCGCTGACCGACAATTGTTAGTTTGTCAGATTACCTATATCACTGCAAATCTGCAATCGTATCAATCTAGGCTACAGAACTTCTACCAATCTGGTCCTATCTGATAAAATTGCATTATAACGAACTCTTTTGTATCTTATAGATAACAACCAGTAGATACTACATCGAGGACCGAAGTTTTTATTTTTGTATTAATTTATTGAACAAGTGCGGATTTCAAATTAAGATTAAGTTTTCATATTTAATGTATCATTAAACTGCAATCAAAGACATTCAACAGTACATAGGTGGGACAACAGCATGTAACTTGTGGTCCAAAAGTTGTAACCTCTTGGTCAAAAGTCCCTCAGTCGTATTTGAAACATACGTTCGCAAGGTCGTGCCAGCGCAATGTTTACGAGTTTAGACAGTAAAATTGTCTTACGTAATTCTTGAACATTCACAGAACATTCTAGGGTAAATAAATTTATAAGTATTCTAGGATAAGTAAATTGTAATAAGTGTGATAGCCCACCTATGAAATTACTAAATGCGAGATTAATATTAAATATATAGTTCATTTATGTTAACTAACCTGTTCTACATTTTCATTCAAGTTGTAGAGACTTAGATTGTAGACTGTGTTCCTGGAAAATAAATATTACTGTGTTATAATTTATACTCCAATTTATATAATAATAAAACTAGTTTCTTATTGATGTCCATCCACTCCGTTACCAAGAAGACTCTAAAGCTTTCGAAACATAGCGTCGCGTCAGGACAAAAATAAAAATAAATTGCTATAGGTAAAAATCCGTAAAAACTTGTTTTATTTCTATGTGTAACATTGGCGTAAACTTATAATTATTTATTTTGCTCCATTTGTGAGTGTCGGTGGTTAAGGATAGATTATTCAGTGTATGTATATGTATATCTAAGAGGCAACCCTTGAGTTTGTTTCGGCATTGCTTCTCAGGGATAGCCACGAAATGCCGACGCCATTATTATTTTTATTCAATATATACTCGTAATTGACATGTAAAAGTAATATAAAATATCCTATTTGCAGAATAAATTATTTGAATTTGTATGAGCAACCTGTTTAGAACACGTGGCCATTTTTTGGCATACAATTTTTTGGACTCTTCTTTAACAATCGTACAAAAGTGCATGAAAAGATAATGTGACATTATTTAATTTATAGCTTGTCCAGGAAATAGCTATGTCAATTAAATAAATTTCCTTGTACGAGATATAGTTATATCTCTACAAATATATGGTATGATCTTATGTATGTATGTTATGTATGTCTACATATATAACCTCCGAAGGGGTAGGCAGAGGTGAACTAGAGAACTAGAACTTGTAAGTTGCAATTTAGTGATTTAGACAAGATATTCGCCGGGTCGATCTGTAAAACTTTTGAGGAGGTCTATGTCCCGCAGTGGACGTCTATGGTTGATGATGATGATGATGATGAGTCGCCAAGACTAAGTAATTTTAAATTACAGTACATATAAAATATAACTTGTTTAAGTTTTTTTTATCAAACTCACCTGCCACCAACTAAAATGGAGAAGTCATCTTTGTCTAAAATGCGGAAGTGGTCTGGCGCCGTCGCGTTGCCTACGAACTGCTCCGAAGTTTCATCGCCTGGAACAAACCAATTCATTAAAACTTTCAATGACCGACTTCGAATTCATAATTATGTGACTGTATATTATAATTTGTACATAGGTATATATGGAACCCTCATTAGAATATCCCAACATCGAAATCCAAAAATAAAATTAGTTCCAAATATATTTTGTGTCGGTGTTGGGATATAGCTGCATGACTTTAAAATGAAAGTGAAATGGAAAAATATATGTATTAAAAAATACAAAACAAATATTTACACGTAAGTACTAAGTAATGTTCTTCTGTGTTACATTTTGTACGTTTAATTATATAGTTCACAAAATGTATTGACTGCGGTTCCCACACCGGGCATGCCTGATCGTGGGGTCCCGAGGGATCACCAGAGGGTGATGGTCATTGTACATAATGCCCCTTACTTATAAAAATATTTAAGCGTTGCTTATCTTTATACCATAGGTTGTCCCTTTCATTTTTTACAATGTATCGCAAGGAAAAAAGTGACAGGTTATTCTTAACCATTTGCTCACCTAAAAATGCTTTTATAAGTAAGGCCCATTATGATTAACTATAGTTACACAGAGTTATCATTAAACGGTACAAATTTTAATATAATATACCTAATCTTTATTTATACTAAATTGATCCTTTACTTGTTACGTTTATGTGGTTTATCGACTATTTTTTAAGGTTTGCTCAATTGTTTAAATACATATACTACATAGTATCCTTATTGCATACATCTTACTACTATTGTAAATTCTAAAGTTTGGATGGATGAATGTTGCTCAATCACGCCATAACGGCTAAACCGACTTTAATAAAAGGCACAGAGAAAGATAATAATAGTCTGGAATAGCACATAGGCTACTTTTGATCCTAAAAATGTAAGGTCTCTGGATGGGATAGATTTGTTAATAAATTTCCACGCAAACTAAGCCGCGGGTAACAGATAGTATACGTACATAATGAATATGCATCTCATATTCGTGCATGTTATTCGTGAGTAATAAGGAATTAATCTTTTATATTAATCAAATTAACAATGTTTCCATTGTACTGCGATAAAACAACACTGAACGTTCGACGTTTCATAACATAAAGCATCATGGAAGTTCTCACGTCGCGTCGCTGAATCAGTATCTCATCGTTCGACACTTGCGATATCGTCTGTCTGACAACAGATTTTTTATACTATACTTTAATAAAATATTTTACGGATATCACAGTAGGGAAATGATTAACAAGACAATACGGTTTCCAATTTATTATTCTTTCATACCATTTATTGATTTTATCGTGCTTTAACTAAAAAATGTTAAAATATTGTGAAGGAATAAGCAACAGAGTATGTTTTAAGTAAACATTTCAAAGGTAATAACCATTTCTACTAACACCCATTAGTAAGCATGGTAGATCGGCTAACGGGCGTTATTGTTCTCTTGGTAGAGCAACTGATCATTTCATAACAGACCGATGACGCAGAAAACTAGTATTTAGATATCTACTATTAAATTTTTGCGTTAGCATAATTAAACGATATATACTATGTTAATTAGTATTCTCACCAAGTTTGACGTGAATGCGAGCGTTGGAATCGGGCATCCAGGCTTGTGCCGTGGATGCTAAGAATACCAGGACCGCGCGGGCGACGGCCATTTTGGCTTAGCACGTCCTCTCTATGCTCGCCATCTTCCTCTCTCCCTCCTTATACCTGCAATGAAGTGAATAAATACCTATTAGTAAAATCATAATACAATGTTAAATGATTTCTGAGGGACTAGCAGAGACCAACAACTTGCTTATGGAAACTTCAGACATGTTTAGCCAAATAAATCGCACAGCTTTGAATAACAACAAAATAGCGATATCGATTCGAATATATTTTCGAACAATGATGTTATAGGTACCCGGTTCATATTTAGGATGAATCGCTAATGATCACCTGTTTCAATGGAAATGCGTACATAATTATGACAAAAACAGACTCTCGTAATTAGATGAGTTCCGGTGTAGGTACGCATATGCGTCATAATATATTGCATGTAATGGAAGTTGCTTTGTTTTTTTGTCGATGCTATGAAATGTGTAGGAGCATGCGTGTACGACGCCAACATGTTATCTTTAAACGATAACAAAATACAAATAGCAAACATTGATAACTGCCTCATTAGACGTTCATGATTATAAAACTAGTCTCATTACTTATGTATAAATAAAAAAAAATATAATGTAACGTTGATTTGTTTCTGCCTACCCGTTAGGGGATATAGGCGTGACCTTATTTCTGTACCTCAGAGTGATACAATAGTAACACATCTCTTCAAACTCAAACAAAATCTTATACTTTTCTTTACCAAAATTATAATATAATAATAATATAATAGCCCTGTAATATTACTGTCCCACTGCTGGGTACGGGTCTCCTCTACTAATGAGAGGGTTTAGGCCTTAGTCTACCACGCTGGTCTAATGCGGGTTGGTAGACTACACATACCTTCGAAATTCTTGTGGAGAAATTCTCGGGTATGCAGGTTTCCTCACGATGTTTTTCTTCACCGTTATAGCAAAACGTTAAAACAAAATTTATAATGGTATCAAACACAAAAATGTAAATACTTTCTGTAAATAAATAATTTCTACAACTTTTAATTCAATTGACCAGTACTGGCTTCATACATTTGCGGTGCACATTTTGGCCTGTCCAGTAAAATTTCTGTTTTGTCGCTTGATTTATAGCCTCTGAGGTACAGATTTGACATATAAATACTTATGTCGTATGATAAATGTCGTAGGTTATCATACTTAAAATATTATACCTAAACTTATTTACCTACTTTTGTTTTGCATCAGATTACGGTAAAAATATATAACAATTCTATTATTTATGGTAATGTGTAGTTTCATTCGTTTTAAAACTGCTATAAAAACTGTAATTTAATGAGCTATAAGAGCGGTTAATGGTAATGTTAGTGTAAAGTGAATGCATCGTATTCGTATCTGGCATGGTTAGGTACTATATTCTGGTTCTCGGTCACACGGGACGCCTGACGCATGATGCCTGCACATCCATACTTGTTTATCGCGATTTGTATTTTTTTTTTTTTTAACAATTATTGTGCTCGTGAGAAACAAATACACATTGCGCCTCTGTGGAACTAGATTCTCTTAACGATGTAAGGCAACGTCAAGTTTTTAAAATCTTATGTGTCTCAGATGGCATTAAGAATGTGATAACATATTCATTATACAGTATATTAAGAAAAGGTGCTATAATTTATCAATAATAAATAACTACACTTACCGCTGAATGCTCATACACTTAGCGGCCGAATAGTCAAACGATACTCAACTTTAACGGCTTCTTACATTAATTTTCGACACATAATTTCGATAGATAAGGCGGCCTCAACTGACATAAAGCGACCTCAAGTGTATGAACATTCGGCGGTATGTCGTTTAGGGCCGCCTTATCTGTTAAAATTGTATGGCGAAAATCAATGTAAGAGGCCGTTATAGTTGAGTAGCGTTGGACCATTCGGGCGTTAAATGGAGGATGTCTGGTAATTTACCTACCGATAATATTCAAAAATTCACAGCTCCTCCTATTTATTGAATAATAGGAACCTGTAATCTGTATACGATCGTACTCCATGAACGTGGAATGTCATTACATTCACATGACTAGTGGAATCGGTGTTGATACCACCTTTCTGCATCAACCGCTATATGAAAGTCTATTACGTATGATGCAAGGTACAACTCCAAAAAGCAAATAATATTGTGTGAATTTATTTGAGCTGTGGTTATAAGTTATACATATGCCATTGACTTAAAGTGGTGCAGCTATAATATTATTTTCATCTTCGTTGCTCCATACATGTCACACTCATTTTGTTTCGAAACAGAGCAATGAAATTAAGATAATGCACGGATGATGCATTTAAAAATGGGATTCATACTGAGATAACTTAATTTCTATACTTAACTCTGGACTAGCTAATGTCTAGCAGTTTAAAAAAGACTACCTTATCATTATGTACGTCTTACTTTGCATGAAAAGTCATCGAGTTATTCTCATAATCATTTCATCAAAACATGCAACAACAACTAAACGTGTATTCAGAAATGAAACTCTCATTTAATAAGAAAGCCTTTTCGAATATTTATACGTTTGTGTTTTGTAAACAAGTTGGAAGCCAGAAGTGGACAAAATCAATATCCAGACCCTTTAGTCGCGTAATGAAATTTGCGTCACATAGGTCGCATTACAACTAAAAGGTTAGACGCTTATAACAAAATATACAATATTCATAAATGCACATATACTTTAATACGACAAAACAAGTTATACATAGGAAATTAATATACTTGTATTAATAATATTTTATTGTCGCTAACACTACTGACATAATGTTATTTAGTGTTAAGCATTCTATGTATCTAAGGTATTCTTTGTAACTAAGTACCTATTTGATATAGTTTTTCAAAAAGTGTACTATGCGCATAACAAAGTGATGGATTATTTTAATCCGTCTCTTTGTTATGTACTGTGTAATACCACGGTATATGAAAAGGATTAGGGCAGAATCCACATAAATGACATTCAAAACACAAATACATAAGATAACCATCTTTTAGAATCGAATAGCAAGGCAATAAATTATGACGTCGCACTCCAACGTCGAATACGAAATAAGATGGATATAAAAATGTAAAGAAGGCATTCGAATGAATATTTTATAGTAAACAGGGTTAAGATAGTTTCCTGATATCATATGACATATAATAGTGTGGACAATGGTCTAACAATATACACTTTTCAGGTACATTCGTTTAAAACATAACTAGGTAACTAGTAGAACGCAGTCGGTGTCGGCATAATTAATGTTGTTAGGGTTCCGAATCCAAATGGCAAAAATGGGCCTCTCCCCCCCTTCTATTTCCGAAACGGTTGGTTTTGGATAGGTACGTGATAAAAATCACTGTAGTAGCATATATCATGAATGTCAAAGGAAAACTATAGCGGCTAACCAGGCTTTACAAGTTAATGAGTAATAGACGACCAAAGTAAAAAGAAAAAAATCTTACAAGTTATTTTCAATATCACTTAAATGAAGTTGTTAGTTATGTAAAACAGGTAGTAAATATAAGTTTATGGACCATACACTTCAAATGATGTCTTATAAAAAATTTAATTTGCCCGGGACTGGATCCCTCATAAGTTGACATCAGGCAGGCGGCTGGTCGTAAAAAGTAAGCAAAATCCTCTCTGCAGCATGGTTGAAAAAGTGTGTTGCGCCGACTCTACATTAAGATGGGATAACGGCAGGTAGAAAAAAAACAGTAACCCTTACTTCGGAACCCTGTACTGTGCGAGATCCGATATGTAGCATGCACTTGCCCGTTTTTTTTTAGTTTTATTAGTCTACGAAGTTACTTGACCGGATTACCCCGCCGCGCTGCAGCATTGTGTGCGTTTAGTGCTGAGTGCGTGCGACGTAAACTTGATAAGGCTGCAGTTACACAGACGCGGTTGACATTTGAGCCATGGACCCTCGTCGTAGCGATGTGATGAAGTCGTATTTAGTATGATCCCACGCGTCTCGGGAAGCTGCGGTTTTCTTTCTGTCGGCCGCAATAAATAATATATGCAAAGAGGGTGTAGCGACGCCTGGTTTAACGTACGACTAGGAGGACTATACTTAGACGATAAAAGGCAGTTTTTCGCCATTTTTCCATATCAGAGTAGGATTTATTGCCGCTTCTGGCGATGTCACGAGTAAAATGTATGTCTCTAAACGAGACACATTTTATCGTATCGATAGAGGGATGACTTTGTACGTGTTGGGACTTTATATGCCCACTTATATTAATCAATCGTAGAGGATGCTAAACCAACCGCTCTTTAATTTTTTTTAATTTGTTATTGCTGGCTATAAACTACAGCTTGCTCTATAAACCTCTCTTTCTTTCTACATGCCCTTATCCCACTTTATTGTGGGTTTTGGCGCAACACATCTTCCTAAGCATGTTGCAAAAAGGATTTGTCTTAGTTTTTACGACTGGCTGCCTGCCTGACGTCAACCGTCATCTGGGGGATTCAGTTTCGGACAAATATAATCAATAAGTGCTGATAGGAACTTAAAAAGATAATTATTTTTGTATTCAATATGTATGTGATAAAGCAACATACGAGTATTATTTTATATTATCATATCGTGCGTACGTGATACAACGTTGTTACAAAGTCAGTAAACAAAGTGTACCTTAATACTTTAGTCATGATAATATGTGACTGATTCATCATTTATGTATGGATGTATGCAGTATTACTGGCAAAGCGAAATAGAATGATCATTTTATAAATGTTGAGTTGACTAACACATGTGACATGACACACATGATTATGGACAACGGTTTAAGCAGTGGTTCCGAACCATTTGTTTTTACAGAAACCACTTGAATATTTTTGTGGTTGGTACGGATCAAAGGGTTTATCAGAGGCCCTAGACAAAAACCAAGCGTGACGTTTGATAACGCTAGGCATTCACGCTAATATATTTTTGTATCGACCAAGCGGGTTTAACAAGTGGCTTATGCGCTAGTCGAATAGAATAGTTAAATAGAATAAATGTATAGGAATGACATAAGACATGACATAAGGCGGCGTACTCTTATGTCATTCTCATACATTTATTCTATTCGTCAATTTTTTTCGACTAGCGCATAAGCCACTTGTCTAAACCCCAAGATCAGCAACAGTCACGTGACTTTTCGGACGCAAGTGTCAACTCCATACAAAAAAAAACAGCGTTAATGCCTAGCGTTGTCAAACGTCACGCTTGGTTTTTGTCTAGGGCCTCAGGATTACATACCCTAGCTGTCATTACTAACGCTACACGCAAGCCAAAATTGACTTTCAATCGATTGTCGGGTGTTTTAGTTACCAGCAAAGCAAAGAAAACTTATGTTTGCCTAAATATGTTTTAGAGACAAGTAAATTCAATTAAGAAGTCCTTATAATTTCAGCAATAGCTCAGTTGTGTGTGTTACGGACTGCCGAGACGAGTGTCGGAGGTTCGAGACCAACCCTAAAATGGAGCATACACCTCTGACTTTTCTATGTTAAGTGTGTTTTCATTGTGAAATATCGCTTGCTATAACGGTGATGGATAACATCGTGAGGAAACCTGCATACCCGAGAATTTCTCCACAAGAAATTCGAAGGTATGTGAAGTCTACCAACCCGCATTGGGCTAGCGTGGTAGACTAAGGCCTAACCCCTCTCATTAGTAGAGGAGGCCCGTGCCCAGCAGTGGGACAGTAAAATTACAGGGCTAATATTATTTATTATTATTTTTTTATATCATTTTGGAAATGTGAGCTCTTCTTGAATTTCTGCTGCTACTTTTGCATTAGCATTAATGTTTGAGTTATTATGGGTAGCAATTTTACACTTTTACCTTTCGTGGATTCCGGACCACTGATTGAGAATCAATATTTTAGACAAATATGTGGTTTTAAACTGAAATAGCGTATGTGGGTATTGTAGGTCGAGGGATCTGAATATGAGTTCATTTTCGTACAAAACAATTGGAATGTTTTTCTTAATTAATATTTTAAGTAGGTTCTATTTATTTGTGACGGTTTTTAATACAATTGCAAGTATTGTCTAATTACCTCAATTGTATTTGGGGTAATTAGCAGGTCATTACAAGTAAGTTACTTAAAAATGGGTACCTAGTTAGATGTTTGTTTTCGTTTTAGGGACATGGCCGGCAATTAACATATACAGTGACATTACAGTTTACTAGCAATAAAAACATAACATACTTCTTTCTTTCTACCTGTCCTTATCCCACTTAATGTGGGGTCAGCGCAACACACTTTTCAAGCATGTTGCCGAAAGGATTTGGCAAAGTTTTTACGACCGGCTGCCTCCCTGACGTCAACCCCCTCTAAGATCCAGTCCCAGGCAAATTAAATTAGAAAATTCGCTTTGTCCGACCTGGTAATCGAACCCGGTACACAGTCCATATTATATACTGCCACTAGACCAAGGAGGCGACAAGGAAGTGAACAGGTATATTATAAAAAAGATTTACCGCATCACTGTCGCTTGACTATGTCCGGATATAGCTAGGCTCTACCTTTGGATTGTCGCATGACCATGAACTATACTTGTGCTGATGTAGGTACCTCAAATTTGTCGGTTGATATACTGTCTTTTGACTAAGTCGAAATATATCTAGGACTGTTATACCTCAGAACTGTCGCATGATTATGTAAGGACAGAATTTAGTTTTTTTTAATTTTTTAATATACATACATAGAAATTTTGACCGTACCGTACTGTACTCGCCCCCTATCACATCTGGGACGGAACTAAGCTCGGCGAAATGTGGGTGTTCTAGTTCGCTAGTGGCCGTCTGCCTACCTTTTCGGGGATATAGGCGTGAACCTATGTTATGTAATAATATCTGTGCCTCAAAAATAAATAGTTGATACGGATAAGGTGAACATTATAGATATACAACAGTAGTAGCTACTTAGTTTAATCTTGATAAGTAAATAAATTCCCGTTAGTTCGCTTGTTGACCCAATGGCCTCGGGCACCGGCTATATTATTGTCAGTTAAATTTTGTCCGGTCTGTCACATCTGGTATCGTCGTCTGCTCACTAATTTACTATCACATGACGCATGCGCAATTACGCAGGATGTTGATAATGTCTTTCATTCATTGAGGTTGTGATACAAACTCGAGTAATTGTTTCTTCGATTTCTATTTATAAATCACGATTTTATATATATGTATTGTGAATCACTGTATTGTTAGTACGATATTGTAGTAGGTATGTAATCTAATGCTTCCGTCCTATCGGGCGCTGTTTTTTTGTATATTGATTGATAAATAATAAACGAATACCTACTTAAAATCTCAACACTAATTTTATTCAAATAAATATCATTTAAAGTAGGTACATTAAAGCATAGGTATATTTTTATTACGTATATCAGGCCCGCCCGGCAAATATAAATATTTACAAGAGGTCATATTTTTGTAATTACATAATGTAATTGAAAATGAAGTAACTACATATGAACTGTATTCAGGGTACATTATATGTACATAGATAGTTCATATCTATGTCTTGTACTTTTTATGTACAGAGCTACCAAAATAATTTCAGCCCGGCCCTGATTCCCTAATTTCTTGATCCAATATCTCGTAAGATATTGCATTTCATTATTATATTAAGCTTTACATATACGTAATTTGGAGAGTACATTTCTTCTGTACCATCATGTTATCAGTACGTTTTGTAGTTTTTGAATTACAGAGGGGCCGGGCTGAAAAAGTCTGGCTGGCTCGGCCACCAAAAAGCGCTTGTAATTTAAAAATCGGAGAGGTACATTGAAAATGAAAGCGGTACATATGATTTTCGCAAGTACATTCGTTTGGTATACCTGTTACCGCTAAAGGACGCGGGGCCGGGCGGGCCTGATATACGTTTTTATTCAAAGTTTAAAATATATATTATCTATGTAGAGTAGGTATATCAGCATAGCCTGCATAGCGCAGCTGTTTTACGAAATGTAAAGTACCTATTTAGTAATTTTGCAATTATCTTTATTTGACATGGCATATAGAACAAATTGTATGTGTATACCCCTACGATAAAAATATAACATTCGTTTACATTTCTGACACCTAATAGGTACAAACAGTATCTATTACCTACTACTTCTAGAACAGGTAACTCTATTAGACTCTACGGTAGTCCGCAGTATTATGTAGGTAAGTAAAATCGCCTATAATGAATGCTGTTTGCATCAAACTTTAATTTACCAGGGGGCTGATTAGACTTGATATTCCACCGAAATACGGTTAAAAAGTGCACTAATGTCACGTTAAAAATTACCAAATTACAAGTTCTCGAATCTAATGAAACATTAGCGCACTTTTTAATTAGATTTCTGTGTAATTTTAAGTAAATAAATGAGACACAGTGGGACACAATAGGATAGAAAAGAAAAAGAAAGAAATGAGACTAAATCGAATTCAAATTCGAAGCGAGTGTCAAGTCACCCCCCTGGTTATGTAATAACTACACGTTTTAAATAACAAAAGTTTTATTTAATATATTTGTTACTACACCTCTGCCTCTATATCGTGTCAGCTTCGAGAGTAGAGTAGGTAGGTATTAGGGTTTGTTAAATAGAATAACAAGTATTTTTTTATGTTTAATTAAACACTTATTTCCATCATTATAAAATTATAATAACTTGTTGTAAGGTAAATACCTTACGTTACTTTTAGTACCTTAGTGTTACAGTTTCTGCGTAGACCTCGGTGTTAGGTGCTCGACCATGAATTTTTTTGACAATTTACGCTAGCGACTACAAAATAATTTGTATGAAAAACGTCGGTTCCCCACATTAACGCTAGAGGTTTCGGGTGTTTTTGTGTAATGGCGCATACGCACCGGCTGAACGAAGGCGAAAGAATCTATGCCTGTTTCATTCACACAACAGCGAAAGTTTATTTATGTGAACACAATAGGCATAGATTCTTTCGCCTTCGTTCGGCTGGTGTGTACCCGCCAACAAATAAATATTTTACGGAGTCGCTAGCGAGAAATGTCAGAAAAACTTATGGTTGGCCTATAGAAGTCTCATTAAAATATCAATGACAAAGCTTATTTTAAGTTTACACTTCCTGAGAATTAACTCTACCATCTAGTATTTTTTATATATATTTCCATTTAACTTTTAATTTTGCGGCATTTTCTGTGTAGATAATATGTTTGTTGTGTACTTGTATTACTGGTCATTGTAAAATTAACACAGCATAGAAGGGTTTCTAATAATAACGTTATATGCGTGTGCGTCACAAGAGATAATGAGCATTACATTCCTATTATAAAGACAAAATATTATTATTCTATGTTGTATAGATTAATCATTTTTTTAAAGAACAAATACTTGAGGCTTTGAATTCTACATCATGCATGTCTAAGTAGGTAATGGTGATCCGTAGGTTCGAAGTAAATCATGATCTAACAGCACGCTTAGGACTGATTCTTATTATACCGTTTACCGAGCCAAGCTGCCAGCCAACTCGTTTGTGGAGCTTGCTTGCCCGCTAGTTACTTGCCCTGTGTCAACAATGAACGCGCTCTCTCGTCGGTCGCATCGTTCCCCTATTTTACAATCTACAACGCGGACTTTAGTTCGTGCCGGCTGTACACATCTCAGCGTCTACACGATTGTCACGATTATTTAATTCTTTACTTAACTCACAGTTAAGTCACTTACCAAGTATATGTTCAAAGGGTCCAAGCAATCCAATTTTCGTGTCATCGCATTATGCACCATATATTCAATAACACTATTGGCCACTGAATTACTTCACAAAAACTGTTCTCACATAGACACCGTAAACACGAAAGTAACACAGAATCAACCACTATGTAAATGTTGGAGGTCTAAACCGGTTGGCAAGTGGGAGAGTATAACAGAACAGTGGAGCTATGTTTCTGTTTACAATGGCAGCGCCTCAGTCATGCCGGTGGGCAGCACTGTGACGTGGTATCGCGACGCACTCGGCGGGGGCACTGGCGCGAGTCGCGACAGAGGCGCCCCTCCATCTCGCCGCCCAAACTTGTCCGACAGGCTTCTCTACTTCACATGCGCGTGCGCCGATGCCACGTTTACTACTTGATACGGCGTTGCCAGTTCTACTATATATTTTTTGTTTTGTTTTATAACGCTTCCAAATGAGGGGCCATATAAAGTAGAAACGTACGTACTATCGCTACTCTGACATATGTAATTCGTAGAGTCTGATGAAGAGTGTTGGTTGTCACTCGTCCCACAACGCGTCACATTACACATAACGTATACCCGGTGATTTTTGTTTTCCTGTAAAGTGTAATAAATACCACGATGTACCTAATATTTATGAGTAATGCTTTATTTCTTGTTTTAAATTATAAATAACACATATAAAGCTAATGGAAGAAATGTAGAGACATTATTGGTTCATCATACACATTTTTTTAAAATAAATAACACCCAACAGTCACACATATAGTCCTGACCCCACACTAAGATCGAGTATTGTGTCTTGGTTACCAGGAACTACGAGAAACTTTCGGTTTCACAACACCCAGACCCGAAACAAACATCTGTGGGCCACACAAATATTTGTTTCGGTGCGGGGATCGAACCCACGGCCTCTCGCTTCACAGCCGGCTACGCCACGGAGGCCGTTAAGTTCTCTTATTCAAAAATATTCGTTCTCTCTCTAATCTTCCTCTTCTGCTAAAAGTAACGTGTTTAGTAAAGATTTGGTAACCCAATCAACTTTTAAGTATTAATATTCTAATAAAACAATAGTATAATATATAGTAGTCGATATAGCTTCGAAATTACTGAAACTTATAAAAATCTACATATTAAGAGCTACGGTACGGTGTGGTTGCGACATAAAGAATAAATAACATTATTATTATTCTGTAAGTGATAAGTTTTGTTAGAGCGGCCAATAAGCACATGTGGCACTCGCAGTTATTTTTTTTTATTATACTGAGAACTCACCCCTCACTTGCCAGGTAGGGGCAGTGGGACGCGGCGCGGCGCGGCGGGTGACGACCGATAGGTGATCGACGAGCAAAAACAATATCAAATAATGTTGCGTTTGCACTTTTATACGTAAATCTAATATAATAATAATAATACACCCAACAGTCACACACCTAGTCCTGACCCCACACTAGGTTTAGCCTGTATCGTGGGTGTCAGAGACTATGAGAGACTTTCTAACAACACCCAGACTTGAAACAAATATCTGTGGGCCACACAAATATTTGTCTTAATGCGGGAATCGAACCCGCGGCCTCTCGCTTCACAGCTGCGCCACGGAGGCTGTCTTTATATAAGTTTGGATTGCATTCAAAAACTAAAAATGTTATGATTATTATAATTCTAGTATCCAAGCTAACATTTATGTCATAATGATAGAGCATCATATTTTCACTCGACCCCGCGCATTCTGCCCATAGATGTATGATTGAGTCGAAGTCGACTACACATCTATGACCCTGCCACATTCTCATGTGCGTTTTGTTAACTCTATTTTTACAATAATCATTCATTGTTTCACTAAAAAAACAGTTTTGTTACAAGTTTCGTCGTCTTTGTATAATTACAGCTTTTATAAAGTTTGCAAGTTAGCGTACCTATAAGTATTTCGAAAAGCGCCGTAAATTCTCGGTTGACTAGCAATGGAAGCTCTATTAAAATCCACGAGCAGTTTATTATCTGGGAAGTAGGGAGACGGGGAAAAATGCAAATTTTAAAGATTGTAATTTGTGAGATTCAACTTTTATGCTTATGAATACCGTACAGTGGAAATGAAGATTTAAAAACATTTGTGGTAAAAATATTCACGCGTGTCAGGTGCTACCTGGGGCTCTACCTGCGGTATATTGAGGCAAAAAAGCTTAACTTATACGGCAGCTGGCGAACAACATTGAGTCTGCCAAGTCCGATTCACAGTGAGTAAGAAAAATAATAAATTTGATAAAAAGATAGTCTACACTCGATAGTTGCACCAATTATTGAGAAATAAGTTACGAATTAACTTATACCTTCAATTTATTATGAATACCAACACAAAACATGTGTATAGAGAATAGTTTATTTGACTTGTAGATAGACAAGATCCACTTGGTTTAGTATAACGTATTGCAGAAGATAAGTAACAAGAGGGGTAAGATGGTTGATAGGAAGAACAGGTAATGGGATCGGCGCGGCGGGCGTGCCGCTGAGGGTTATCGCGCACATTTGTCACAACCAGACCTATTCAGCATATGATAAAATGGACCCTAAACTAAGTTGATACAGTAGAGTACGAAACTTATGTAATTTATGTGGTAATCCTTGCGAAATAAAAGAACATTGTATTTGGGAAGTTATTGTGCTCGCGTTGCTTTAACTCGGTATAACTTAGCTCCGAATTACGTTATCTGATATGAAACGGTTTACGATCTCGCCGGAGCCTATTTGCATATCAGCGGGTGTGGGTGCGAGTGCCGAGTGTCGAGACTGCCGAGTGCGCCACAAGCCAGGACAATATATTTCACTGAAAGACGTCGTTATCTACAGCTATTGTACAAAACACTAAGAATGGCGTCTTTGCAACTGGCGTTATACTACAAGCATACAAAGCATGAGAACTTTGTTATATAAGGTATTATCTTACCTACCTATACGTACTATACTTATATTTATTTCCACCGTCATGATTATTCTTATCAATGTCCAAAGTTTTTGAAAATTTTCAGTTATTTAATGTCCAATCTGTACATCTATTACCTACAGAAGTAACAAACATCACTTTTAAATATATTTCATTGTAGTTTAATATAACACTGTCAATACAAAGGAAGAGTTTGACTTCTGATTGCGTTAAACGAATAGTTAGTAAAGTTGTGCAGTTTTAAAGCGATAATGGTAATCTCTGATATGTGCCAACAAAGATACCTCGTAGGAAGCTAGAGAGGGCTCTGCTAACGACATCGCCTGAGACTTGAGATTTGATTCTAACAAGAAAATAGCTGCATTTTTCTTCGGAAGACTTCTCAGATAGCACTATTTGTCATCATCATAACTACTTTATGTATTATATTAAAATAAACTGTGTGTGTGTGAATTTAATGGTGTTTTATTATAACATTATCATCATCATCAGCCATAGGACGTCCACTGCTGGACATAGGCCTCCTCCAAAGATTAACATAAAATATCCACATTTAAATGAATCGGACAAGTTGGGATAAGTGGTTCATAACTGTTTTAAATATAATATAACAATGAGAATTATTATTAATTTAAAGATAAATTGATATATTATGTTTTTATCTCTTAAACACATTACAATAATTATTGTCTTTAATTATTGAATAATGCGTTATAATGACCACTCGATCGATGTTAATGAGACTGTTTTTGGGTTTTTCATTGTTTGTTTTACAGTTTAGTGATATTTGACGAAATAATTGGTTCGGTTTTAAATAACTATAAAGATAAAATAATATTATTATAAGCAAAGACTTCTAGTATACTACTAGACAAGCTATTCAGAAGTAAAATTGTGTCACATTACGGCGAGTGTTCGACCTTTGACGGCTAAGGAAAAGAGCAGGATCTCTATAGCGAGTTGCGGGCAATTGACAGAAACTTAGTGCGCAAATTCTATGTACCGATCAGCCTATCTAGTATATTGCATAGAAGTCTTTGATTAGAAGTAATTAAACAATGCTAATGTCACGTTAGTTAAGAGAAGTCATCACAAACCATACAGTGTTGAATGAAGGGCGACACTGTGCGGCGCGGCGTAACAACTACATAGCTCGGAGTAGGTAGAGTCCGCAAAATCGATTCATCGGCAGAGTTTATGAAACATAAAAGTCTTGTTGCCAGCCTAAGGCCTTCCTGCTTACATAACATAAGGTTATGCATGTATTTCCAAAGAGGTAGCCAAACCTACAACTAAGACACACTGTTCGCCAAGTTTACTTAGTCCGCTACGCTAGATAGAGCCTATTTATTGCCTATTGGGCATTTCATGTTTGATTCAGGATTCATCATATTAGGTACGTATATTTGTTGACCTGAGGTTTGAATCCAAAAACTCACGGTTTGGCCAATTTATGTGTGCTGCCAGTTGCCACATGATCAGTAGGAAATTACTCTACATAAAATAATAAGTTAATAGATGGCTAATTTAATTTTCAAAATTACTATCTTACCTAACTGTATACAATACAATAATCGATTATAGATACCTAAAAAAAATTTGTTGGCGATATGGTATAAAAGGTAGGTATGTAGGTAACCAATATCTACTATCAAGGTAGGTAGTTATCCATTTACATACATATATCCAATGAACTTTTTTCTTCAATGCAATATTGCCATTGCATATAGTCTGGAGTCTGAAGTCAGAGCTTTAATAAAGATATTTTATTTACTTAATCCTGTTAATTAATTTGAATGTTGATAAGTAGATCTTCATAATGAGTTCTTAAAGTATTTTCTCGAGTGATGAGTGATATTTAGAGTCTGTTTCGGAATTAAAGCAGGTGTCAATTTCGAATTTAGATTGGTTAATGAAACTTATACACACACTTCGTAACTTATGTTCATAATAATGAACCGTTCAATTGAATCTTTTAATGGACCGGACACAAATAACAGCAAAGCATCTTAACAAGCTTTTATTGCGCTCCGACAAATAGTTGGTGCGACGTCGAGTCGTCCGCACTACTTGTGACTAGTTACTCTTGGCACTAGACAGTTTATCGATATCGAAGATTTAAAAAACTGGAACATGAGACTCCTGATTCATCATCGGATATAAAGTAAGCACTAAGTATTGAACAACACGCGGCATTATGTGATTAAAACAAACCTTAACATATTGCGCTGGTGGCAGTTTATTACAGGTGACACAAAGCGTGGTGCGGTCACGCGTAGACGATCTAATTCTAAACAAATGCAAATTGAGCGGCCGCTAGGCTCGGCGAGCTGAACATCCGTTTAATGTTGAGGTATTGTGCTCTGTGCGCTAATGGGCGAGTAATTGGCACGGGGTCAGTGGCGGTCAGCCGCAGTTTCACCTGAACAGTACACTTTTGTCCCACAGCATTGAGATCTCTCCGCTCCGCGCTTAGCTTACATTCGTAGTCCATACATTGAGATTTAATTATACATGTCATTAAATTCAATAACAGACCCACTTGTTTATTGCACCATAGAATCTACGTAAACACTTTTATGTATGTTGACACTAGCGATATAACACAAATTATTTGAAAAAAAAAACGGTTATAATTAACTACATTTTAATTTATATTGGCAATATTTATTATTAAATAAATTGTGTTTATTAAAAAAAAATTTTTTTTCGATAATATAGTACTTTGGAATTTAAAATAACATAAATTATTCATTATACCAATTACAAAATACGTCAATGGAATTTATTTGTAGTTATAATAATGTGGTGGTTATGTATATTGGTAAAAGGATAATTATAACAAGTTATGTGGTTTGGGAAACACTGCTGAAACACATTACATTTATGTGTTTACCCTTGTGTGGTAAACACGTGATTCAATTGCCCATGCTACCAAAAAAGGAAAAGCTACAGCTTCCCCAAACAATAATTCACAACATCAACAACAAGAAAGATGCTATTTATTTCATATACATGTTATGTAACTAGAGCCGAGGCTTGTGTTCGAACTAGCGAGTACCGTGGTCCGTGTGCATAAGATAAAGAGATAACGAAGCTCGCGTGTCAGCTGTCGTGTCCTTGTTCGGGTGGTGCTCTCTGGCCGCGGCAGTTCGGCCACAGGAAGTCGCTTATTGTGTCTCGGTGACCCGCATCCACCGGCCGCGGCCGCCTCGCTACCAGAATTAACGTTGTTGCTACAAAACAACGAAACTAAAAATATGTATGACTATTTCTCACAGTTAACTGCAAATTGTTCGTAATTAAAGAATGGGCTATCCACTGCAAATGTTTTCCTTCAGTACGTAAATCATCACGTTCCTTTGCAGCTAAAATGTTTGGATTTTACATTTGCGCTACATTCTTTTGTGCAGGTAAATTCCCTCAACTTTGTGTTAGCCCAAAACGTGACATTTCAAAGCATAAAGCGACGTGTGGCAATTGTACAAAATATATGCGAACAAAAAGCAATCACTGAGAAGTAAATTGTAGTATGTACAGTACCAGATATACCACCTACCAATAGTTTTACTACCATTGTTCTAGCGGTGAAAACACGGAGGGTCTATACTCTATGTTGGTGCGTAACTTCTGTTTTAACTTCTACTGCATATTGTTCGTATAGTCCAAACAGTCAATTAATTTTTTAGCTGCAGCAGTTCCTGATTATTTTTTTCCTGGTATAATTAATTTACTGCACTGTACTGGTTGTATGTATACATAGTGCAGTTCAGATGCATTACAATGCCGACTATCAAGAGTCAATGGATCCCCCGACGCGTCGGTTAACAGAATCATACCGGACTGAAGTTACTGTAACGTGCCTCGCCTGAACGACTCATAATGGCAGACTTTTCAAGTGTACGGCGGTGGTTATTTCTTTCCACATTATAGGTAAGCTCCCATCAGCAAATCCAACAGAATTGTCGTTCACCTTTTTACCTCTATTATAATATTATCCCTGTAATATTACTGTCCAACTGCTGGGCACGGGCCTACTACTAACGAGAGGGGTTAGGCCTTAGTCTACCACGCTGGCCCAATGCGGGTTGGTAGGCTTCACATACCTTTGAAATTCTTGTGAAGAAATCCTCGTTACCCCTATTAGTTAACATGATTTATAGGTTTCTATTTGTGTACTTTACTCCATTTGCATTCTTATAAAAATACCTATGGGGTCTTAGAAGTGTTGAGTGGAGCGTGGAGTTCCGGAAGCATGCACGGCGTAGTAATTACCGAGTGTGACGTCATGGCTCATGCGGAGTCATGCGTCGCTCGTTTCTTGGCTCCCACGCGAAATGCCGACCTCTTATCGTGACAATTAAATCGCACTGACCCGCAACATGTGAACCATGAGCTCTCTTTGAATTATATTTTCTCAATGAAGCTATATAGGTATTATATTATTCTCTCCGTGTTAATTAAATAATACATCGTAGTTAAACACCGTGCTACAATTAGTCGGATGTGTTTCATTGTACAAAAACAATGGACTATTAATCTTTTTTAGTTGGCATGATCAAGAATCTTAGAGAGAAATGTACATACATATATATCATAAATTCATATATACATACAATGATGATTAATTATATTTTGGGTCATTATTTTCAGGAAGTCGCTGGATGCAGGCCGCTTCCAACAGGTCGATCTGGAAATCTTTGGGGGAGGCCTATGTCCAGCAGTGGACATAGGCCTCCCGCAAATGATGATGAATTATTTTCAAAATAGATTGTTATTTCTATGTATATGAACAAATATTATATTATGTGTATTGGACTCTTGTGAGTCGCCTCTTTGGTCTAAGGGCAATGTATATGGGCTGTGAACCGAGAGATCCTGGGTTCGATTCCCAGGTGTGGCGTGGTGTTTTTCTAACACTATTTTCCCGGGACTGGATCCCCAGGTGGGGATTGACGTCAGTAAGAAGTCAGACGTAATAATTAGGCCCAATCCTTTCTGCAACATGTTTAAAAAGTGTGTTTTACGGACCCCACTAAGGGCACGGGATAAGGGCAGGTAGAAAAAAGTATTGACTATTGTGTAATATGATGATATTAGCTACACAAGTTACACCACTTCAGGCTATTGAAACCACAGAGCATCCGGCGATTGACGACAGCGTAAAATAAGTATAATTAATCTTGAGACGGCAGTGTGAGAAAATAAAGCTAAAGCTGAATTAGTCAAGCCGTGAGATCTAGGAAACAAAAGTTGCCTTGGCGAGGCACGTCGTAGTGCAGCATAGCAAAATGCTATTTCCCACAACTGGAAATATATTGTTGTGAATTGCTTTGTGTCAGCGATAAAAACACGGTGTTAGTTACTAATCAGTTAGGACAAGAATAATATAAGGACAATAGGCAATTTTGTTCACAAGTTCCCAACGCAGCACAATGCTCCTGTGTGCACGGCGCAGTCGCGCTGACTGCACTCAGATTTCACACGATAATAATATAATGCTGCAGACTGACTGCATGACTTTAATTCAGGGTTATTGTTAAAATCATAGATGTTAATGTTAAAAGTTAGAAGACAATTGTGACAATTTAGTTACTCAGTTAATAACTTATCTGATTGCCTCGGTGGCGTAGTTGTATTTCGGTATGACTACCGTCCTGAGGTCTCGGGTTCGATCCCCGATTCGGACAAAGTGATATTGGATTTTTCCATATCAGCCCGCAGTCTGAAATTTGTGCCCGATATGGCGATAGGCTCGCCCCCTATCACATTTGGGACGGAACTAAGCTCGGCGAAATGTGGGTGTTCTAGTTCGCTATTGCACCTTTTCCTATCCCTTCGGGGATACAGGCGTGAGCTTATGTTACTTATAACAAAATATACTATTATAACAACGAATGTATATATTGAAGATGTGCTCAGACTTTGATCAGATAATTTCGTAATGCCATACACTGCCAATGATGTTGACGAGTACCTAAAGGTGGTATTAGTGGCGCAAGCGCAACCAAGTCGCGCCGTCCGGCTTGTGTTTACACATAACATTTAACACGTTTCTAGCACTCATAAAATAACCGTAAAACCCACTGCAGAAATACATTATCGAATATAATATTTGCTTTAAAATTGAAAGATAAACAATGCGTTTGTTTTTCAATATGTGCCAAGTGACCTCAAGCGTCTTCTAAATATATGAAGTCTTGTAATGCCCTCAATATAAATAGGTCGAAACAAAAGTGCATATTTATATTCAACACAAATTGTATATACGTCACCCATTACAAACTTACAAATATTTTAATTCACCTTTGAAAACGAGTTGCATTTCGTACCTAAGTTTACTTAGCATTTTAAGTTTCATAAAATACTTGAGCAATATTTATTTGTACATTATCGTTAGTATGAACTAATGGTTGAAAATATCCTCGAGTGCCGGAAGCGATAGCGATGTATGGGAACCGGAACATGAGCTCGTCTTCTCTATATATCGGGTACGAGCCAGAAATAGGGATGCTTTAGCGCGCAGTGATGTTATACTTATGTATAGTGCTTGCAAAAAATAACATTCCATTAGCTTTCAACGTTGCGTTCTAAATTACGCCATAATAAAGCAACATTTAGTCGTTAACAAAAATAGAAGCGGCTCGTGATGTTTTGTTGTAATGTTAACATCCTGTCGGCTCGCGTGCCCTTTTTGTCCAGTTTCGCGATGTTTTGTGCTCGTTTGGCGGACAACGGACGTCCGGAGGTCCGGACGAGGACGTCGCCAGATCCCGCAGATACAACCTTAATGCTGATTCCACACACCAGATACACGCCATTGTTTACCACTGCAAACGTCCATTGATGTTAATTGTAAGAGTGGATACAATTGAAACATGTGACAATAGCTTTCATATTTGGCAACTATCTTTGGCAATTGTTAAGTTTATACATATCTGTGTCAACTCTGAATATAAAACTATTTTAAAAATACTATTTCACTAGTAAATCAACAACGAATTGAATAGTTGAGGTCCTTGGTGCTTAAGTGGTGTTTAGTGATAAAGTAAACCTCTAAATACATCGTAAAAACAGCTCAAAATCGATAATTTAATGTGAACAAAAACCATTTGTGTTACATTGGGCGGTAAGCGACAATAAGTGTACGACAGCACCACACAGGAACATACGCGCGATTAGCACGGTTGAGCTCCGCGCTTACGTGCTACATTCGCGTGCGGACGCACTTCTCGACTCGCGATCGGTTCGTGCGCCATTGCCTAAGCAACGCAGACTAGCCATACACACAGGGTCTTGCAGGTGAGTCTCTCAGAGGACAACTGATTGAAGACTACCTTACTTAATTTAATCGAGATGGCGAAACCTAATTGGGGATGCTGCGCGGCTGATGCGGAAGATACTGACAATTCTATTTTATGCGTCCAATGCAATAAAAACTACCACTACACCTGCTCGTCTCTTGATGAGAATTTGTTCACTCCGGATATGCGAGCCGTTTGGAGCTGTCCTGAATGTATCAGTAAGTCCAAAATTACTCAAAAAAACTACCAAACACGCAGTACAACTGCCACTAGAGCGAGTAAAAGACAAGCTGTTGCTTCCCCGCCAGTAGACAACTGTAATTCATCTATAACCAAAGATGACATTCGCGAAATCGTCCAGGACGTGATAAACCAGAACATGAATAACATAGTCACTAAAATACAAAAAAATATCTCTAAAACGTTTGATAAAGAACTTAAACCCATAAAAAGTGAATTGCTGGAAATAAAGGAATCAATGAATTTCATTAACTGCCAATATGAGGATATGAAGAAAGAAAACGATCTTACCAAATCAAGAGTATCTGAATTAATGTCACATAATGCAGGGCTTAAGAATAACGTAGATGACCTTAATAAACGAATTAATCAACTGGAGCAACAGACGCGTCGAAATAATGTTGAACTGCAATGTATCCCCGAGAACAAGAGCGAAAACTTAATGCATATTATTAATGAGGTAGGAAGAGTTGTAGGATGCAGCCTAACTGACAACGACATACTGAATGTTACCCGTACAGCCAAACTTGACCGAAATTCGAATCGTCCACGGGCTGTCATTGTGCAATTGGCGACGCCTGTTCTCCGCGACCAATTTCTTGCATCAACGATTAAATTCAATAAAGCACACCCCCATGACAAGTTGAGCAGTAACCACATTAAATTGTCTGGTATATCCACGCCAATATATGTGTCTGAACATCTATCTACAACCAACAAAGCCCTTCATGCAGCAGCAAGAAACAGAGCAAAAGAGATAGGGTACAAATACGTATGGGTTCGAAATGGCAGAATTTTTATGAGGAAGAGCGACGAGACCGAACATATCGTGGTAAAAAGTATTGAAATGTTAAAAAAACCTAGCTTAAACATATTTCCTTTTTCCCTTTCTATAATTGGCTATGTTCGTGGTAAGTATTTTAATTAAATCATGTTCAAAACATTAAATATATATTACCAGAACACTCGTGGTCTAAGAACAAAAACTCACGAATTTTATCAGCAGATACTATGTAATAATTATGACTTAGTTATCCTCACGGAAACATGGTTAAATAATTCAATATCTGACAGCGAGTTATTCGATCAAAGATACATAGTATATAGGAAAGACAGAGGAGATACCGGATGTTCTAGTAAAAAAAACGGGGGTGGTGTTCTCATTGCAGTGTCGAGAAATCTGCATTCCAAGAGAATGTACAGTTGGGAAACAAACCTCGAAGATCTTTGGATCACTGTCGAGGTTCCTACATTGCACTCTACAGAACAAATATCATTCTGTGTAGTCTATTTACCCCCACCAGTACACCGTACCACGTTGGACCTTTTAATCGATAATTGTAACGCGGTCTTGGAAGTATCGAAGAGTCACTGTATCTTGGGAGATTTTAATTTAGGGTGCTTAAACTGGAATTTGTTGGGTGACTCGTCAAGTGAATACATTGTTCCTAGTTTATGTCAACACTTTATTGACTTTATGCACGTTAATGGACTCAACCAACATAACTTCATATTAAATGCATCTAACAGAATACTTGATTTGGCCTTATCAAACCTACCCCATTTCACCGTAAGTCACTCTTTTAACCCATTAAGCATAATCGATCCGTTACATCCTCCGCTCGACATAACTATTACATTGGAAGAGAATAACAAACTCGACTTTAATCAGAACATTATAAAACTAAATTTTCACAAAGCGAATTACAATAAAATTATCAACGCGCTAAAAGAATGCAATTGGAAGGAATTGTTTAAGGGATCTAACAACGTGAATGACACGTTACATAAATTCTATGATAAATTAAATGAAATAATACATAAGTACGTACCAAAGAAGAGTGTCAAAAAAAAACAATATCCGCCTTGGTTTGATAGACATTTAATAAGGTCCTTGAAAGAAAAGTACAAACTTCGTTGTCGTTATAAAAAATATAAGAACCCTATGGATGAAGTAGAATTACGTCTCTTAAGTACACGTTGCTCTCATATGATTACACGTTGTTACAACAACTATATCGAGCTCATAGAAAGCCAAATTATAATAAATCCCAAACATTTTTGGTCATATATTAAATCAAAACGCTGCGGACATGGCTCTTATCCCAAGCTAATGTCCGATGGTACTTCAGAAGCCTCTGATGGGGAACAGATTTGCGATTTATTCTCTTCGTATTTTGCATCCGTTTTCACTGACAAACCTGATACAGTCCCTCTAGATTATACAGATTCGTATTCCACGTCTATGCAAAACTATAACCTACAGTTATCACTACCAGTTATAGAGAAGAACACACTCCTAAATAAATTAAAGAATGTTGATCGTAGTAAAGGCGCCGGTCCTGATGGTGTTCCCCCAATATTCATAGCCAAATGTGCTGCTTACTTGGTAGAACCATTACTTTCAATATATAATCTGTCTTTACATACTGGGGAATTCCCTAATGATTGGAAGCATGCGAAAGTAATTCCTATACACAAGTCAAGTGGTAAACATCTGATACAAAATTACCGCCCAATTTCAATTTTGTCTTGTTTCGCAAAAGTCTTTGAATCACTGCTGTGTCCATATATACAAAATCATTTCAGGCTATTTCTGAATAATAATCAACACGGTTTCGTCAAACTTAGATCTACAAGCACAAATCTTGTGGACTTAACGGAAACCTTAACTGAAGCACTTGACGCCAATAAACAAGTAGACGTTATATACACGGACTTCAGTAAGGCTTTTGATCGAGTTCCGCATGATTTTCTCATACATAAACTTAACACATACGGCATATCGGGCCTGTTATTAAAATGGGTTCACTCATATCTTGACAATCGCACATTTTTTGTAGTTATAAATGGATACCAGTCACGTTCAAGAAGTATCTCATCGGGCGTACCTCAGGGGTCTCACTTGGGGCCCATCCTCTTTAATATTTTCGTAAACGATATCCCTGACATTATAATTTTTTCTAAAACCTTTATGTATGCAGATGATTTAAAGCTGAGTAGAGTAATTGAATCAGTGGAAGATTGTTTAAAACTTCAAAGTGACCTTGACTCCCTTACAAAATGGTGCGAAACTAATGGGATGGACCTTAACTGTAAGAAATGCTTTCATATACGATATGCTAGAAAAAGAAACTTAGTCCCTTTTAAATACCGCTTAAAAGACAATGATTTGCAAGAACTGGAGGAAATTAGGGACCTAGGAGTTGTCTTTGATAACAAGTTAACCTTCATACCTCATTATGAAAACATCATTAAACGTGCTTCTAAAATGCTAGGATTTATTATCCGTAATTCTAAAGGTTTTCGAAATTACAATACCAAAATCATGTTGTATAATAGCCTAGTACGAAACATCTTAGAATATTGCTCGGTCGTGTGGAGACCACACTATGCTACTCACTCCCTGCGAATTGAACGGATACAAAAAAGATTTGTACGACACCTCTTGTACTCAAGTCGTATCCCTAAATCTAAATACGCCTCGTACAAATCTCAACTCAAACATTTTAAAATGTTCTCGTTAGCAGACCGTAGAATATT